>VDFB02047230.1:381105548-381265499 GCA_007258455.2 Sequoia sempervirens
AAAACCGCTTTATATTTCACTAGATTTCTTCACAGCTACGCATAAAATGGTGCAAGCTTTTAAAAAGAGGGTTTCATTTATAGACATCGAGTACGTTCTGCATGCACCCTTAAACGACGCATCATACAATCTTGTTCGACCCAACATACAAAATGAGATACAAAAGATATTGAGATAGGTAGCTATCCATAAAGCTCTGATATCAATTAATGTCTACATGCATACAAAGTTTTACGCTGGAATGGTTTAGAAAATAGGAAAAAAAAACAAAACTTAAAAAAGTTTATGCTCCTCCGACATCCACAAATTCTGGACTTAAAATAAAAATGAAGCATCCTCTGGCCTTTTATACAACACAAGGCTCAAATAGGATAAGACAACTACATTTGAGGAAATATAAGGGACCAATCTCATCAAGGCACGTGGAATATTGTGACCAATAGGAGAATTGCAATTGAAGTCAATGGAAGTCAACTCCAATTACTCATTGAAGCTCTTTAGGTTCTACTTTTTTATCTGGAATCTTTGCCAGGATGATACTTCGAATCATGATAATATGTAGGGGATTCCCATATATTCAGAATGATAAGGTGGAATTTTCACCCCCTACACTTTGCTTTTTCTCCAATTCTGTCACTCTCGGGAATGGGCTCTCCCAAAGATTAGCATTTGTTTCCACCGCATGTGAAATACCGAGATCCCCAATATTCTGGTGGACTCAAAGCCATTTGCATTATCACCTCCTCCAATGATCGAACAAGACTAAAAATTATTCCATCCATGATTCAAGTTTTCCTAACCATCCATACTCGAGCTTTGCATCACAATTGATATGTCCTACAATCACAAATTCCATATATTAAATCCCTTTGTTTAAAAAAAAACATATTATAACATCTCATGTAAATAAAACCATTATTCAAATGTGAGTAAAAAAATTCCATAATTAACACGTCTTTCAAAAGAATATCATAAATCCTTATACATATATCGGATCACTGGGATCATTACACAAATTAAAAAAATTAACATTTCATTTCACATTGCAACCCGGTACCTGGTACCCAGTGTTCAGCTTTACCCACTTACTTTCCCAGACCTCGGTTATACTGGAACTCTATTATACTGGACTCCTTACCAGACTCATGCTTATCGGACCAGAGCCTTTCACTTTAAACTTCACATTACCTTTTACCTTTTCTGTGTTTCTGGTACCCGGTACCTGGTGTACGAAACACTTACAATATGAAGTACTTCCTTTTATCAAAGATTTCTCTTCCTTTCTTCACTTCTGGTGATCTTCCCATTAGTTAGCTCCTGCCATAAGAGTTATATTTTTTCACTTGGGTCCCCAAGGCTTTTCAATCTTGGGGCCTGTTGTGAGACCACACAACATGACTGTAATCTTCCTCATTGATCTTTTTACACTGTCAACTGCCCTTCCTTTCACTGTATAGTCATATATACTACCTTTCACTGTGCATAGCTCTATCCTTAATATGCAAGGACTACCACTCAATTGTTCATGATGATACCATATTCTTATACTTAACCAATCCTTTGAAATAGCTATCACAAAGTTTTCACTATCCTCATATTCATATTGTTAGGAATTGCATGCAAAAAATGTCAATTAAATGCAAATAAAGATTAAACAAAGGAATGAAAAAAACATAAATAATAACAGACAGAGAATTTTTAACATGGTTCACCCAAACTCGGGCTACATCCACCTACAAAGAGTCCAATATCATTATCCAACAAATCAAACTGATTGCAACCAACAATCCTAGCAACTCAATACCGTTGCAAATGCTACAATACAATATTAACGAAAACCCTAACTCTAGTCATTTTTATCAAGACTTAAGTTGGTTACAAAATAGGGGAAACCACGCCAATAAAAGTGGGGAAAATTTAACCTCCGAGTCTAATTAGGCTCCATATAACAATCATATCTCACTTGGAGACTGATCAGACTCCACAACATATCATCTCCCACTTGGAGACTGATCATAACACAACTGACCCTGTAGCTCTCTTTGGAAATAAACACCTTGGACTCTGCTATTCTATTTTTATTATTTTCGGTCTTGAAGACCAACCAAAGCTGAAGAGGAGCTCAGATTCTCCCTTATAACTGCCTTTGTAAACATATCCACTAGATTTTCATTTGTATGTATCTTTTCTAGCCTTAACTATCCATCATCCAACATTGACCGAATGAAGTGATACCTCAATTGTATGTGTTTGGTATTTGAATGCAAGGAAAAATTATTTGCAAGATGTATGGCACTCTGGCTGCACATAAAAAAATAGTTGTTAGCCTATCATTTTCCCAATTCTTCCATAAAAGATTGTAGCCATATCATCTCCTCGCTTGCCTCTATTGCAACTACATATTCTGGCTCTGTGGTGGATAAAGCAACCACCTTTTGTAACCTAGAGATCCAACTCACCGTTGCCCCACCTACAGTAAAGAAATAACCTATAGTACTATGCCTGGTATTAATATCCCATGCCAAATCTAAGTCTACATAACCTGGTAAATCAGTATTAGAGCCCCCAAAACATAAATGTTTACTGGATGTACCTCTCAAATACCTGAGAACCCATTTTACTGCATTCCAATGCTCCAATCTAGGATTACTCATATACCTACTTACGACTCCAAAAACATGTGAAATATCCAATATCATGCATACCATGGTGTACATTAAACTTCCTACTACTGAAGCATATGGTACCTTGGACATTTTTTCTTCCTCATCTTGTGTCTTTGGACACATCTCCTTAGTCAATTTCAAAGGACTAGGCAAAGGTGTGCTGATAGCTTTTGCATTCTCCATATGGAATCTCTGCAACACCTTTTCAACATAATTAGCCTGAGATAGAGTCAATTTTTTGTTCTTCCTATTTCTACAAATTTTCATACCAAGGATTTTTTTTGCTACCCCCAAATCCTTCATAGCAAATGATTTTGCTAACTGTTGTTTTAACTCACTTATGTGATCCATGTTAGACCCCGCTACAAGCATGTCATCAACATATAAACATAAAATAATGTAGCTATCATTATCCAACCTCTTAAAATAAACACAATGGTCAAAATTACACCTGTTGTAGCCTTGCTCAACCATAAAACTATCAAATTTCAAGTGCCATTGCCGAGGTGCTTGTTTCAAGCCATATAAACTCTTCTTCAATTTGTACACTAATTTCTCCTTACCTTTGATCTTAAATCCTTGGGGCTGTTCCATATATATCTCCTCCTCCAAATCACCATGGATAAAGGTGGATTTCACATCTAGCTGTTCCAAATGCAAATCTTCAGCAACAACAATACTTAAAACAGTACGAATAGAAGTCATCTTAACTACCGAAGAAAAAATTTCAGCAAAATCAATGCCTTCTTTCTATGCAAATCCTTTGACAACTAACCTGGCTTTAAATCTATTCTTACCTCCATCTTCCTCTTTTAGCCTATAAACCCATTTTTTCGGTAAAGCCCTTTTACCTACAGGCAACTTACATAATTTCCAAGTCTAATTTTTCCCCAAGGAGTCCATTTTTTCTTTCATTGCAAGCTCCCACTAAAAATTTGTATCCACCTGCATAGCTTCATCATACCCTTTTGGTTCACCAACATTTGTTAACAAAATATAGTACAAAGAGGGAGAAAACCTTTCAGGAGGTCTACTTAGCCTTGTTGATCATCTAACATTCACTGGAGTTTGTGGTATTTCTTGTTGCTATTGCAAAGCATGAGGAACCACTAGAACATCACTATCTGGAGTATCATCCAGCACCACAAAATCCTTTTCTTTCTTCTTGTGCTGCTTTAAATGATCTTTGTTCAATACCTTCTCATTGAATACAACATCCTTGCTTCTCATATTTTTTAAATTTTCAACATCCCAAAGCCTATAACCAAATTCATCAATACCATATCCAATGAAGATACACTTTTTTGATTTTGCATCTAGCTTGGTTCTATTTTCAAAATCTACATGTACAAATGCTTCACATCCGAAGGTTTTGAGAAAAGAATAACTCACCTTCTTACCTGTCCATGCTTCATCTAGAATACCACAACCCAAAGGAATTGAAGGACGTCTATTAATTAAATATACAACAGTATTGAAAACCTCTACCCACATGTTTAAAGGAAACCCAACATGCAATCTCATGCTCCTTGCACACTCCATTGTTGTCCTATTCATATGCTCAACCACTCCATTTTCTTGTGGAGTCCCTAGAACCATTTTTTTCCTATGAATTCCATTAAAGGAACAATAATCCTCAAATTCTTTGTTGCAATACTCACCACCATTATCAGATATGAGACAATTTAGTCTTTTACCTGTCTCATTCTCAACCAAGCTTCTCTATTTCTAAAATGTTTCAAATACATCAGATTTTTGCCTAAGGAAATAAATCCAAACCTTCCTAGTTACATCATCTATGAATGTAACATAATACCGAGAGCCACTGAGAGAAGAAACTTGAGCCGGTCCCCATACATATGTATGCACAAGCTCCAACTTTTTAGCTTTCTTTTGCTTCCTATCCTTGAGAAAATTAACTCTCTTTTGTTTTCCATACACAAATTTCACATAAATCCATATTAATGCATTTCAGACCTAGTAAAACTTCCTTAGAATGAAGTACCTTCATAACTTTTTCACTCATATGCCCAATTCTATTATGCCATAGAGTTGTCTCAGAACCTACAACAACTATTTCAGTCTCTTCCTACGAACCTGTAGCAACTGTTCCTAAACCTGTTTGCATTTTCTCTGCAACAACTAAAGTAGAAGGAACAGTATGACCTATATAAAGATATAAGGTGCCTACTTTCACACTTTTGCTACTATTAAGGTGCCTCTTGAAACCTTCCAATTTTTATCATTAAAAGTAACTTTGCAACCTTCATCACCTAGTTGCCTTGCTAAAATTAAATTCCTACACAACCTTGGAATGTGCCTTACCTCTTGTAGTAGCCAATGATTCCCATTCTGCAACTTAATCTTAATTATTCATTTTCCAACAATTTGATAGGGTTCGTTATCTCCCAAATAAACCAGCCCAAAATACCCTTGGACATAATCAAGAAAATAAATTCTATGGTGCGTAGCATGAAATGAGGTCCCTGAATCTAAAACCCATGAATCATCAACATTATCAAGGGAAAGAATCAAAGCATCCTCATCAAATTTGTTACTTACCACATTTTCCTCTTTACTTCCTTCCTTTTTGTCTCCTTTATTTTTCTAAGACCAATAATCTTTCTTTAAATGACCCGGCTTACCATAGTACCAATAATCCCTCTTGTCTCTAGATTGGGACCTTTTGTTCTTTGATTTTGCTTGTGACTTCCCATGACTTCCAGAATTGTTTCCTCTCTCCTTTGTTCTACCCCTACTTTCTACATTCAAAAAACTTCCTGATGTGGATGTTCCACTTGAGCTTTTCCTATGAATTTCCTCGCTCAAAATAACACCAACAATATCATCAAATTTCAATGTATTCGAACCAGAAATAGAATTGCTAACAGCCATTACCAAGCTATTCCAACTTTTAGGCAAAGAACACAACATCAAAAGAGCCCTAACTTCTTCATCAAAGTTTACATTTACATAAGTTAATTGACTGGTAACCATATTAAACTCATTTAACTAATCAACAACTGACCCACCTTCTACCATTTTCATATTAAATTAATGCTTCATAAGAAATTCCTTATTCAAAGTGAAAGGATTTTCATATAACTTCACCAAGGTTTCCATCAACTCTTGAGTTGTCTTTGTTGTTGTAATATTTGATTACTTGACAGAAGGATGTTTTATTATTCTGAGTTCTTGATATTTTGACACCATTTGACATGAGACCTTCCTACAGATGATAATCAAACACAACCCACTCTAATACCACTTGTTAGGAATTGCATGCAAAAATATCAATTAAAATGCAAATAAATATTAAACAAAGGAATGAAAAACACAAAAATAATAACAAGAGACAATTTTTAACGTGGTTCACCCAAACTCGGGCTACATCCACCAACAAAGAGTCTAATATTATTATCCAGCAAATTGAACCAATTACAATCAACAAATCCTTCCAACTCAATATCATTGCAAATGCTACAATACAATATCAACGAAAACCCTAACCCTTAGCCATTTTATCAAGACTTATGTCGGTTACACAATAGGTTTCTTTTATGTCGGCCAATAGAAAAATAACTCTTGACGCCTTTATAAAATAATAAAATTCATTTGAGGTTTTGGGGTGCTACCCCTCGATCCCGCCCTATGTCATGACAAGGAGCATGCCAGGGGTGTTGCCCCTAGACCCTGCAAGGGGCATTTCCCCTTGACCCTGTCTTGGGGGTGATGCCCCCAAACCCTCGTTGGATAATTTGGGGGGGGGAAACCACGCTGATAAAAGTGTGGAAAATTTAACCTCTGAGTCTGATTAGGCTCCATATAACAACACATATGATAGTCACCATAGATAAAATTGATTCTATAACTTAAAATGATCCTCAAATGAGTGGTTATTGTAGCCTATGCATGCTAAAACATTTTGAAAAAAAATCACTTGTAGGAATTTTCATAATCTATGAAACCTATAGGAGTTGCATACTGATAACTTGAGATAATACTATCCTTGAATATTCATTGTTCATTTAAGTGCTCACAATAAATTTAAACAACCATTCTTTGCATATTGGTCATGATTTTTTATACATCTTAAGAACTAAAACCAAGTGAACAACTATTGGATTATTGGCTCTATCAAATGTTCCATTAAGAAAAGGTAGTGTTTCTTTGTTATGTATTTTCATAGCCTTCCACACCCTATCATAATGGCTCCAATGATCTGATCTATGCATCACTTATATACTTCTTTTAGGACCTAGATTTTCCCTAGAAGAAAACAAAAACCTTTCACCAATACATCTGCAAAGGAAACAATTCTAACTACCATCTAAGATAGTTCACAAAATAGTTTCTCTTGTATTATTTTGGATTCATCATCAATATCATTTGATAGAATAGAAAGCTTCAACACAACACCCAATGAATATTCCACAAACTTGTTGAGATACCATGTCTAAGATTATCATAAAATATTGCCTGCAATCTTAACTCAAAAGTTACATTTCTAATCACTTGGTGTGCCCAAAACCTTGCATCTCATTTATCCATGCTATAGTACCACTATCATTAACTATTTTTCCTTTGATATGGATAAATGAAAGCCTAGACACCAACTATGACTATCCTTTCTAATAAAACATCTCATTTCCTTTGAATCAAGTAAAAAAGGCCGTGATTGATAACATTCACTATTTTAGCAACTACTTGTGCTCTTGATTGTGTTTTGTTCAAGGGACTTCCATTTATAACAACTGAGTTTAGATATTTTTAGTCTGTCAATGACCATCCTTAACTCAAACCTTATAGTGATAATGCCTATTGACAGGGGTTAATAATAGGATTTTGAATGTTCCTTGTGACATTAAACCAATACCTAAGTAAACACATCAAATGATAGCTCATTTTGCTTTCATAGACAATTTTTATAGCTCTTCTAATTGTTGTCCCAACTCAAAAGGATAAAATCAAGCAATAAATTGTTGGAACAAAAGAACACAGTAATATAAAGGAAAACAATCCTTGGTCTCAAAAACCCTACACAGTAGGTTATAAATAACAATACTCATAACAACTTCTCAGATTATCAAAAGATGTTTTAATGACTCAACAAAACCTCCCTTTGAAATGGGGACACATATTCTTAGCAAGATAGAGAGTGCATACCACGTAGCAACAGTTTGTTTGGCCCAAAATAGATGGACAAGGCATGAACAAATTCCTAAAATATCTCCCCCTACCATGCAACCAAATTTGCAAACCATCTAGCCTTCATCAAGTCAATTGAAACGTGCCTAAAATATCCCTTGAAACTCGACAACGTGGTTCCATACTTCCTCAAATTTTGTAGAAAACTCCTTCCATGTGCAACCAAGAAACCCTAGCATGATCTCTTGTGTGAGCTATCAAAATGAAACATCTCTTTCTCCACTTGGTGCCTAAAAGACTTGGTAAAAGCTTTCTTTTCTTTTCCTTATTTTCCCTTTTTTCTTAGAAGCTTTATTTGCAATATTTTCCAAATATGTTGTTTTTCTTTCCTCTTTTAAAGAAAGCTCCATCTTTTTTCCAATATTTTAAAGCATGTCATCAATATTTAAATTTTAGATTATGATTTTATGTCAAAGCCTAATGATAACCTTGAAAGAAAAGCTTTGCAATAGTTCTAAACAAAAGGGACATATGACCCCCTTTTTCTTCATTTCATTTTGGTGAACCTAACATTCTTACACTGTAAACTTTCTAATTTGGTAGTCTTTCAAACCCTAGATCTAGGTTTTGCATGATCTTGTTTGCATCTCATTTAGGGTTTAGCATTGCATGTTTGAATCATCTAAATTCATAAAAATCCAAATATGTTGCATAAATATTGCATACATATTGCATGCAAGTTGTCATTTTGTTCACTTTTTGTCATTAGTTGCATTTTCATTTAGACATCAAAATTTGGAAAAAATTGTCACAGTAATAACAGTCTACAACTTAAAGTAGAGAACTTAAGTATCAACTTAGAAAATTGGATTTTACTTTTAAAAAACCCCTGAGCAAGGACTTATTCACCCATGGGAAAATTTGTCCTTGTACATGTGTCCTAAAAAATATCTGGGTGCATTTTTTCCTTTGTGATTGCCTTATGTTTCTATTGTTAAATTTGTACTTTGAAAATTTGAAAAATAGTTATTGTATGTGCAAGAAAAGTGCCATTTTGCTTGATTTGTCGTAAATTGGGAAAAATTGTTGCATTTTAGATCTGTAGAAAAATTATTACATCATGTTCTCATTGCAAAAATATTTGGTTATCATACTTCATGTTCTATTTTTAGATCTTATTAAGTACTCTAGGAAATTGTTGTTACAAGCATATGAATATGAATCCTTTCCATTTTTAAATTTTTTTCATTGATCTCTCTCCCACTATCTCTCCTATGTGTGAGGTTATTTTGGTAAAAGAGAATACAAACTTGGACTATCACGATAATCACATTTGTTCTTCTCCCAATATATCTCCTATTTGTGAAGAAGATATTTTGGTGTTAGAAGATCCAATCATTGAGAGTCATGAGAATCCTATTTGTTTCTCTTCCCCTACCTCTCCTACTTAGGAAGATATTGTTGGACAAGAGGATGCAATCATGGATAAGCAAGAAAATCATAGTTTTTCTTCTCTAGATACCTCCCTTACTTGTGATGAAGATATCTTGGAAGATCCAACTATTGAATGTCATGAAAATCTTGTTTGCTCCTCTCCTAAAAAATCTCCTACTAGGGAAGATATTTTGGTGCAAGAGGATGATAGCATTGATACATGTCTTCCAAATGATAGTAATGTGGATTACTTAGATGAAGATGATAAGGTGACATTAGATTCCCACTTGCTAGATGATCATCAAAAAGATGAGAAATCTATTCAAGTCATGAACATTAGATCTCCTTTGATTATAGGACCTCCAAACATTCCTTTTGGACCTCCCAAGAGTCCTCTAATAATTAGACCACCTAAGTCTCCTCTAATTATAGGACCTCCTAAGATCCCTCTAATTATTAGACCTCCCAATTCATCTCCTAAGCCACTTCTTATTATAGGACCCCTGCAACACCAACCAAAACCTCCAGGACATATCTTAAATTTTGCAAGACAACTCACTATTAGCAATATTTTGTAGCAACCAAGTTATAATACTGTTTCTCGTACATATAACACTAGAAACAATCAACAACCAAGAAAAACATCAACATCCATTCCATTGCCTCAACCATATCTCCCACCCACACCTAATATCCATTGGCATAGTGGTAAAGAATAAGATCTTGTAGAACAACTTCATAACACTCTTGCTAAGATTTCCTTGTGGGATTTGATTCAAACATCACCTCTTTACCATGGAATGCTCCAAAATTCTTTGTAACAAGTTGTTATCCCTCCTAGTGCGCATCCAAATGATGTAGCATCCCTAATTCAAGGTATGAACTCGATCAACTTAGACATTATCTTCATCAAAGCGAATTACCCCCTTTGGAAATGCAAAAATCCAATGATGTCTTCATGATACAAAATGTCATTAATAAGTGTGGCACTAGGCATATTCTCATTGATAATGGTTCAATGCTCAATGTTTGTAGTGTAAACCTTCTATATAAAATTGGGGTGGACAAGAGTAAAATTCAACCAAATTCCTTATCTATCACTGGATTTGACAATGTGGGAAAACAACAGCTTGGTGTGATAACATTACCTATTAAAGTTGGTAGGGTTACATTGTAAAATACTATTCATGTCATGCCTCAAGAGCTCTCATATAATCTTTTCTTAGGTAGACCTTGGATTCATGCAATGAATGTGGTGCCTTCAACATTACATATTCTAGTGAAGTACACTTACAACAACAAGGTTTACATAATCAAAGATGACCTACAATCATAATTTTTTTGCAAATTAAAACATGAATGAAAAATCCTCTCACAACATTGAAACCAACCACACAAGTGGAACTAGTACAATAAGAAGAAGAGAAGTGTTTGTCATCAATCATGAAGCTATTGGATGATGATTGGGGTTCATTGGATTTTACACCTACATCATGGGAGAATACAAGATTACACATAAATCAAGAAAAGAGAAAGAAACTGACATAATTTCAACACAATTTGAGTCATCAAAACCATGTGATTCCATAAATTTTAGCAAAGAAGAGGAAAACACAAATTATACACCCATATATGCTGAGTGTGATCATGGGAAACCACCTTCTTCAAAATCAATGAAAAAAAATTATGGAAGAGGTTATGAGCTTTTGAAACAACTTGGCTATAATGGAAAAGGACGTGGTGTTAAAGAACAAGGTATCCATGTCCCTATAGAGCCTAACATGTAAGAAACAACTAGAGGTCTTGGTTATTGTCCTTTGAAAGAAGTGAAATCATCAAGGAAACCTTCGTTTAATATCAATGTCATCACACAAAACACTACTAGGACAAATATACATCATGGTCATGATATTGCTTCATCTTCCAACACATGTTTTAATGATGATTAATGTTCATTAGATTTTACACCCTCCTTTTTGGGAGAGTACAAAATTTCACAATCTAAACCTAGAGAGTCTTGTGTATGTATGACACCTTGTAGTAAGCAAGAAACATCTCTTTCACAAAGAATACCTTCTACTATTGATCAAGAGAGTACCTTGTCGAGGCTTCTCCAAGATCGCTTGATGTCTCTTCCTCCAAGAACATGAGAGAAATTTTACAAAAAAAGCTGATTTTATGCATACCATCGAGTACATGGTCATTCTACCAATGAATGTAGAGTTTTGAGTAATAAAATTAAACATCTTAAGGATTGTGGTGCTCTTCCTTGTGTTGATGCACCTACTTCCTATAATTGATAATGATTAAATTCATCCTATCATGTTGCTTATCACTATGTGGCATTGGCAGCTTTATGTGTCTTGCTCATTGTTATCCATGGTGGTACAATCTCAAGTGCAACCCTATTTTTCATGGCAGCAACATGATAGTATTTGGTATGGTTGTCCTTGTCTCTATGTTTGGGGGGAAAAGATAAATAGTTTTGGGAGCTATGCATTCTTTTCAAGGATCCCCTCTTTCTCTCTTTATACTTAAAATACAAACATAGGAAGTATGTTGACATTTTAAGTGGGGGGCATATAAGTCCCCCGCTCATTGTTTACGTGTTCCCTTCTTAGTGATGATAGCATATATCTCCTAGGAAGTGTGATCTTTTTATTCAAAGTGTGGCTTTCTTGATCTATGTGTTGTGTCTTCTTTGTGGTGATATTATGCTTGATGTTCTACAAGAGTGTGACCCTTCTCGACATATGAAATTACTCTTGGTGGTAATGTTATGATCAAATATTCCCTAAGGCATGAATCATTTATTCCTTGATTAGTCCTCTCTTGGTGGTGATGTCAAGTGTGATGTTCCCTAAGGTGGGACCTCTCATGTATTAAGCAAATCCCTTTTGATTATATTTTTAATGTTATTACATTTAAACTTTACATATTTTATTCCATAAGTGTCTAGCATAATACAACTTGCCAGCCTTATGAATTGCATTAACCATTTTGTGTGGAACCTTATCAAAGTTATCAAGGAGTATAAATTTTGGTATGGTTACCATATGGGAGCCTATAGTCCTGGCGTGACTTGCCTATCTGCCACCTTTTTGTGAGTACACACCTTGTAGACCTATTATGTGTTTCTCACCCTATTGCCTTGGGGCTCACCTAGTGTATATTGGACTGCACTAGCCCTTGTGAGCATGTTTTTCATGGCCACTGAGCATAACACAACTTGCTTTCCAATGGATCCATGTGAGCATGTTTGATGAATGTGGCATAATGCAAATTGCTAGTCCATCCTTTCTACATAATTTTGAAATTGTATGTTTGTGTATCTTGTCTTCTAGCTTCATATCATGCATATGTGTGTGTCTCTTTGTGCTTATGTTGGTTTTCCATGGGATCTTGATCTTGGGGGCTTGGCCACCTCCTTGATTTTTGTCATCCTATCTCATCGAAATTTGTGCACTTGGACCCCTCTTGACATATATTTGTCTAATTTAGTGTGTTTGAGTGTAAGTTCATACTTTCACTAAAGTGGGGGCTAAATGTAGTGTAGAAAATTGTACACCTTTACAATTTCACACTATGTTTGCATCCCCTTAATTAATTGAAATTAATTACACTTCTAATTGACCAAATTATGCATTCCAAAGCCTTATTATTCCCATTTTTTGAAAGAGAAACCTATATTAAATGATTGCCAACATTAATTTGAACACCTTGGAAATTGAGTGTCCTAGATTTAGGTCCTACGACCCATTTTCCCAAGGGCGAATGGGTCCTCCTTAAGTGCCAGGACCCAATTTAAAATATGTTTTTTGGTAGCATATTAATGATTCAAATACAAGTTTCAAATTTTGACTTTTAGAATCTAATTTTCGGGAAATTAGATAAACACCTATAAATACATAGTTATTTTATCAATTCAACATTAAGAAGCTAGAGGTGAACTTCAAAAGAGAAAATATTATTGTCAAGAGCATTGAAGAGAAGATTTATCAATCATTTACAACAACAATCAAGATCATATAATCATGTCAAATTCTATGCATATTCATGTCATTTTTTTGAGCTAACATTGTGATGTAGATTTCAAGCATTCAAGCATTAAATCAAGCAAGCAATCAAGCCAATTCATGCAAGATCCAATCCTTAGAGAGGTGTTAGAATTTATTCCTCTAAGGGGAGCCTTTAAGGGTTTGGTGAGTTGTGACAAAGCCTTGTTCATTCATCAATTCCTTCCATTCATCATTATTTCATTATCAATGTTTAATTTAAATCTAATTGCTTCTGGATTTGATTGTGTGCTAGGTTTTTCATCAACATTTTAGATCACACTCAGTGATCCATCATCAGGATAAAGAGTTGAAAAAGATGAGAAGGAATTACCAACATGGGGTTTGACTAAGGAAAACCCCCATTCACCCAAAAATACATTTTTTCTTCTCTCTTTGTATGTGCAAATTTATAGGTGAAGAATGATTGAAAATAGATCAAAGGAGAACATTTGAAAAGTTGTCAAAGTTTTCATCATTTTTGTCAAGCCATACAAACTCAAATCCATAATTTATTTCTGAATTTTTGACAATGAAACTTAGGGAAAATAGAAGCTCAGATTGCGCACCAAAGGACCCAAAAAGTTGAGGAAAACCCCTGTACAAAGACCCATTTTCCCTTGGGTGAATGAGTCTTACCATAGGCCTTGAAACCCACCTTTTTGGGCAGTTTTCCCCTTCTATACACTTCCTAGATCTACTTGTAAACTATTGTTTATGTTTCTATTATCATAGAATTATGCATTTCAATTGTTAGTTCATACAATTTAGTTTTTTAATGTATTTAAAATCATCTCCCAATATTGCAAATCAATCATTCTTGTCATAAGAAAGTAGAGATCCGAGATCCCAAAATAGGGTTGGCTCACCCCAAGGTTGAAATTCTATCCTATCCCTTTGTGATCTTCTCTCTTTCTAATGAAATTTTAGAGAAAGGCACCTAGATCCTATTGTTCTAAACAAAAGGGACATATGACCCCTTTTTCTTCATTTCACCTCTATATGTCACAAGGGTATATGCCTAATTCATAGATGAAAGGAAATACTGCCAATAGTCGAGAGGAGAGGGTAACCCACTCTCCACCTTCACTTCTCTAAGGTATAAAGTTCTTAGAGGCATAGAGCTTATTGACAATATTTCATTTCCAAGATGCATGCCTTTCAATTCACCCCTTGCTATTTATACTCCACTAAAACACGAGAGTTGAGGTCATCCCCTAGGGTGATGAAATCCCTAGGTAGACCCCCTAAAAGAAAGAAAACAAGACAACTTATTTTTGATCCTCAAGACCACACTAAGGTGCAAGAGGAGAGCATACATAAGTGAGTCTTGGGGATTAAAAGACACTTGTTTATTTTAAAACCGAAATCCAAACGTGAAAGGAAAATTTTAAGCCCAATTTAAATTGTGAGAAAAACACACAAAATAGAGTTGTCTAAAGTAAAAATAGACTACAAAAATGGATTCCTTATAATTTTTTGATAAAATTAAAAAAACAAAATTACTAAAAAATGATTTCGTATGAAAAAGATATGAGCATTTGAAGATAAAAAATAAAGATTGACTTTGGCCAAGTGCACTTGATTTCTGACTCAAAATCTATAAAATTCACATGCACCACAATGAAGAGCTCTAAATCAACTTTCGAACACCTTTTAAATTTGAAAAATATGATTTGTGAGGCAAAAGTTATGCCTATTTTCGTGAAACTGCTAATTTATGGAGTGCATAGGAAGGAAGGGGTTAGGTTTAGCCCCCAGGCGCTTGATTTTTGGCCCCACATGACCAGGGGTGTGACTGGGTGCTGGAAACCTATTTAGCACGACCTCTAGTCTCCCATATGACCAGGGGCTAAATACCTTGAAAAGTAAAAAAGATTAAAAAATATTAAAGAAAAGATAAATTTTAAATTTTAAAAACAAGTAATCATAAAAATAAGATTCTAAAGTTTAACTGATTAAGTTTTAAGCTAAAAATAAAGCTGCATATACTTTTTAAAATTTGACGGACTTTAAAGAAAAATAAAAAATAAAAATGGATTTAAATTATTATTTTAATTGTCCATAGTATTAGTTTTAAATATTTTTTAATTTTATGAAAGCCTTTTAAAACAAGGCCGCAGGTGTTTAGACTCATAGGTCTTATGAACCCACAAGCCTTGTGTATACACCGTGGGTGTATACTCACAGTGTATATATAGAGATATACATTGTTGGAAAAAATATACATCCCGATTATATACACACTGAGATATATACAACCACACACAATATACCAAGATTATTTGTATATATAAATTTTATTAGTGATTATATATCTGTAATGGTGGAGGGAAATTTTTTGTGTGTATATATACTTATAATTTTTTTTTTGTATATATGGTGATTTGTGAGTATATACTTGTAGTCAAAACCTTGTGTATATACTTTGCAACACTATGTATATATTTTCACTAAACCCAAAAATACATATTTAGTGTATATACATCAGATCTGCAAACAAAAACTAAAAACACCGTCAAATCTTTGATCGTACGTCTATATGTTATAGCTTAGTTTTTTTTTTTTTTTTGGTAAGAAAAATATAATAAAATTTATATCAAAATTCATCTCTTGGCCCTCTTGAGTGCAACCATGAGGTTATTTTTACGATTTAGGACTCCTATAAAAAGTTTATTTTTAAAGCTTACTTAGGAAACGCTTCACCTACAAGATCAAACTCACCAAAAAACTCATAAAGACAAGTGATATAAGTAAGGATTCACATCAAGTTCACTAAAATGTATTGCACACAAATTATATATATAAAATATACATTTAATATAACTTAAATAAAACCAAATACATGGAAACCTCAAAAGATCAATTGTAGTATGTTGATAGATTGAAGACTCGGATGTGGTTGCTCATGATTCCAATAGCATAATGGTGTGATCAAGATGATTCAATAGATATTTGGACAACATAAGGATATGAGGAATGAGGATTGATGAAAAATGAGAGCAAACACCTCAATTCATAGATTTTTGATGGGTGAAATCAATGGCTAAGATGCATTGACTAAATGGAGGGTCAAGATTGAATGAGATGGTGGAGGCTTAGCCTTGTGACAAGTGTCACAAGAGGAAAGGAGGTATAAGAGCAAGGTGTGCTCACACATATTTGAGCACACAATGGAAAAACATGAAAGAGACATGTCTATGACATGTGTAAGAGGTAGGGTGGCTTCACATGTGTGAGAGATATGCTCACGCATGTGTGAGAAAGAGTAAGATAGGTAGGTTAGGACACTTTTCACATGGTGACAAGTTTAGATCTTGGTCCATGTAGATGGATTCAAGGGCTAAGATTGAGTGCACAAGAATTGATGGTGAGGTGGAATTAAATAATAAGAAAATAGTAATGAAGGTTAATTAGCCTAAATAAATTAATTAAGTAGGTATTAATTAATTAATTTAGTTGGAAGGTTTGGGGAATAAGGTTAGATTTAATGAAATAAATGTAAATTTATTTAATTAAAGGAAATGGATAAAGGTAAGGATAAATTAATTAAATAAATAATAAATATTTATTTATTAAATATTAGGATAGGAAAAGTCAAGTGTGGTTAGGTTAAGGTCACATTTCAAGTGTCTACAACCATAATTTGGCACACTAGAAAGTTCCTGCTACTTGTTAATGAATGAACTCAAAGGGTTTTTGTTCACACTTGGAATTGCACCCTTGTTGAACTTTTTCAACATTCCAACAAAACATGGGATTGATCTCAAGGTGTGGAACCTTGTAGATGAGATCAAACCTCCTAAGAAGGTTGAATTCCTTTTTAACCTAGATGTAGATTGTCAGTCCAACCCAACACTAAATAACCTAAAATCTAATCCTATTCTACTAATTATCATGGAAAAGGGGAAGAAGGATTACAAAATATTAAAGGGGTAGTGATGCACCTAGAATAAATGGTGTTTCTTCCCACTCACTACAACACAAGAATCAAAGAAGGGAACCATAAGGACTCACATAGTTCTCTATTTCACAACCCTTGAAGGAAAATGTGGAGCTAATGGATTTGACAAGCACTAAGAGCGAAGAAGATATCTGCATATAGTCCCTACAAATATATTTTACACATTATATATGCATAGAAAGTATGAAAAAATTCATTCAATCATAGATGCAAGGCAATATGCATAGTATGATAGAGGTGAGAATAGGTAAAATTCAAGCTTTATTGATTCTGAGGCATGGATTCTATTATAATAGTAGAGTTGTAGAGTGTGCAAGTCTTTGTAGAGAACAAAAAAGAAGAACCATTATAAAAATGAGCCTTGGAGGATTTATTATGGTGATAGAAAGCTAAGAATTCATGCTAAAACATGGTAGAACAAATAGAAACCCTAGCCACTAGCAAAACAATAAAATACAAACATGTGTATATTCCAAATTGATCTAGGCAACCAAGGATGCATGATAAGACATCTTTGGGGCTCTACCACATCCTATCATTAATGATTTTCTAAGTTTGAGTGTAGAAAGGATGAAGATCATCCCCATATTTGTGATCTAGGGATGACATTCAAACAAAAAGGGTGCCTATAGGTAATAAATGAGGTATGGGTGCCATTTTCCCTTTGTAGAATCCATCCCAAAATGCATTAAAGACCCTTTTATAGCTCTCATTGATCGAGATCTAGTGTTTGAGGGATTTGTTGAGCACTAATGACATTTTTGGGTTGAAAACATGCTTCTTAGAGGCTATAATTGAAGTTTCAAGTTTGGGCCTACCATCATGCCAAAGATAAAATCATTAAAACATCTAGAACCTAAAAAAATCTATATCCATTAGGTGTTAGACCTTGGGCATGCCACATTATAATACTTGTTATTGGAGGAGAGAGAAGAACATGTGTAACCTCAAACCCCTGATGTGACAATCTTTCTTGGACATAAGGCCTTAGTGATCCTTCGAAATGCTTTCCATCAGGTTTGAGAGAGATGAGGGAATACAAAAGTAAAAATTTCAATTAAAGTACTTAGAATAAATGTATGGAACACAAGAATGAATTGAGAGTTAGGGATTGGGAAGAACTTGTAATGCATGTTGAAATAGATGGAAGGGATAAAGGATGTCGAAAGTCTAAATTCTAGTGAATAGACTTAGAATAATTTATAAAGGCTTTGACTTCAAGGTTCAAGGATTGGGAAGGTGAAGGAAAGTGTACCGAGATGGTGTGAAGTTATGGAGGATGTTGATGACCAGATTCTTGATAAACCTAACACTTAGGCAATTTAGAATGGCGGGATTCAAAATTAGGGGAGGAGGATGCAAAGGGTTGTTATGGCATGGGAAGAAGGGAAACTCAAATGGCTTGACCCTCGATAAGTTAAGACTTAGAATATTTAAAAATGGGGTCAAGGTAGATGTCAGAGATCAACAATGTGCAAAAATGCATAACAAAATGGCAGGAGACAAAGAATAGTATCAAAAGTTTGAGCCCTGACAAACACAACACTTAGCAACCTTTTTCCTCTCAGACTTCAAGTATTAGGGATGTGGAGGAATTTTTTTTAACAAGGTAATAGAGGAAAGTGAGTGTTGACAACCCAAAACTTGATAAACATAGACTTAGCCACTTTTATAAGGTTCAAGATGAAGATTCAACAAAATTGATAAGGCATGATAACACGAGGGGAAGAAAAACTTTGAAACCTCGACAAGGAACCCTTAGCCAAACTTTTAGATTTATTCAACTTAGATTATTGACTAAGGAATGATAAAGAGGGTTAATATAAGGTCCAAAAAATAACATCATGAAAGATGACCCATGTAAGATTTTTCAAATCTATTATTACTGGTGGGCTATAGAGGGGGCATGAAATGTCAACAATTATATAAAAATGGTCAATAAGACACAAAATTTATGTACTTAGGGATATGATATTATAATATATTTAGGTGCATGGAGATATGGACATGTGGCACACATACCTTAAGTTAGTTATATTGGATCCTGTGGATAACTTGTGTAATTAATTGTATCTAGTGATTAGTAGGCCGTCATTAAGATTACCGCTCAATTTATTATTAGGAGGAGGTCTATATAAAGAAGGTGATTATCATTACAAGGAAGTGTGTGGACTATTATATTGTATTTGGGATCTCTTGGAAATTTAGTGTGGATTGGCTTCTTTCATAAGGAGTATTGTATAATATTACCCTACATCAAGGGTTTACTCTATTTCTTCATATATTTGATATTAGATAATCTTTTCTCATGAAAAATCCTTGTGTTGTGTGAGATATATATTTTGTATTATATTATTTATATTATTATATCTGTGGGTCTTATCAAGTGGTATTAGAGCTACAATTTGGGCAAAGGTGGACAAAACCCTAGTTTATGAAGATTCACCTATATTTATTAGATGACAATGAATTTTTCTTTTAACTTTTATTACAGTTGGAGAATAATATAAGAAATAAATATTCTAAATATTAGGTTTTTATCATCAATATTAAGTGGTTTATTACAATTTTATGATTTTTCATAAATTCACTTTCTAGGCCATAAATCAAGGATTTTTTTTAAATTTTTTATAGTTTTTAGAAAGCTTGTCAAAATTCATAAGGGGTATATTAATTATATTTTTTAATTTGAGGTTGAATATATCTGAAGTGGTCAGATCAATGTCGGTTCAACTATATTTGGTAGAATGGTAATCTATTGAAAACATTTTTTTCTCAAACCCTAGTTTTAATGGAGGTTCATAATTTTGATCGAAATGGGGATGCATTAGAATGATAGTACAAATATAACATATCTCATGATAAAAATATATTATAGAAAATACATTTTTCATGTTATTTAAGTGGTAAAGATAACTAATGGATTACACCATTGTTTGAGTATATTTATTCTTTGGATGAACTAGAACAAGCTCACATAGTCAAATGGACTCCAACAGAAGAAGGGGAATGAAATAAAGAGGATGAGAAGGAAGAAAATGAAGTACATGATACAATTATAGGAAGTTTATCTCTAATGAAGGAAGATTTAATCCTTCAATTTCATGGATGAATTCAAAAGAAAAAGGTTATTGTCTTTATAAACCCTAGTAGGAAGTATAACATCATCAACCTAGAATTACACAAGAAGTTACATGTGCAAGCAAATAACATCAAGGACTATCAAATATTAGGCACAAATATTTTTCTTTTAAGATTTAAAGCTTGTTATGGATAAATATATTTTTCATTGAAACTTTCACGCTTTAGATATGGATGGGTTGGATATTATTCTTGATTTTCTTGTTTAGAATCTATGGGATCAATAAACATTAATGTACAAAATAAGTTCATGAAAATTCATATAGAAAGAAAAAATTACATTACAAGATATTACACATAATAAATTTCCAAGGAAAGTCAAGGAAGAGAAAGTTTGGGAATCTCGTAAATATTTTACTAGTAAATTAAATAAAAAATATGAGGAGAAGGAAATTGAGAAAAAAAAGGAGACAAGTAATTATATTCAAGAGTTAGTAAAATAAGTGGCAAAAAATGGTGAAGAATCAAAGAAGGTTCCAGTGACAGCAAAGGGCATAATATGTAGGCATTCAAATCATTGTGAGAGGCAAGAATAATAAAGGAAACCATCATGGAGGAACGATAGTTTATAGAATGAACTAGCCAATCATTATGGACCTACTTGGAATTAAAGAAACAATCACAACAATCAGTGATATCATAGAAGTAATGGCTACTCATGGAAGAAAAGGAGGAATTACTATGATAAGGAATATAATCAAATGGGTGAAAAAAAATGGCTCAAGGATACAATCCAAGAACTATCAAGAAAATCCCTGACAAGGATCAATTATGGTGATGGAAAGGGAGATTCTCCCTTTCAAATCTGATCATAAACACACATAAAACACTATGCAAGAAGACAAAAAATTAACTTGAAACACATAAAATGGAAGAGAAATCTGCAATATGTATTAACTTCAAAATCTGAAAATGAAATACATAAACAATGAGCTCACATGCTCCCTTACAACATGGGCTTCACACACAAAAATTTGCAACTTAACATTCTAGCTTCATTCCGACAGCATCTAGGTATGCAACCACCAACTCTCTAAAAGCCCCCCTCTCCAAATGAGCAAGCATCATTATATAGAAATTGTGTGAGACGAAACCACCATTGGTTTCCCAAAACAACCTCCACAAACCACCAAGAAATCCAACACCCAACTTGAGGAGAGATAAGAAAATAAAATATAAAATAATTCATTGCCTTCACCACCTTCACATGGGTACCTAACTTTTGGCCAATCACCTTGGTCAATTATGACACCTTCTTTGACTCTCGATGGCCCTAACGACTCCAAATATGGACATGCAACAACATGCAAAGCTTTTGGCACAAACATGCGATTGCATGCAAAGCATACAATTGATCATGCAAGAACATGCACCCCAAGTGGTCCCCACCAAGAATGGGATGCCCAAGAGGGGTATTTCCCCAATTTTTCCTTAGAAAGTATTCATAAATGCATAATTCCCACCAAAATTACAATTACAATTTCACCACAAGGGAAATTACAAAGTCACAAATCAAAATATTTAT
The DNA here is from genome assembly GCA_007258455.2 of Sequoia sempervirens. NCBI lineage: Eukaryota > Viridiplantae > Streptophyta > Pinopsida > Cupressales > Cupressaceae > Sequoia > Sequoia sempervirens. Next base: position 381,127,482 of record VDFB02047230.1, read on the forward strand.
TCTCCTAACCCCTAAGCCCTTATTGAAAATAAACAAAAATAAAATATCAATATTTTTGGTGATGCAAGATTGCTCGTACGCCTAGATGCTCCTACATCATATTGATGGTTGGATGATTGGTCATGACATCATATTTGTAATACATGTGGAAATCATACTATTTGGCTTCTTCTTATGCTTTAGAGATAAAACATGTCAAGGAGGGATGTCATGTTATGTACATAGATATATGATATTATAATATATTTAGGTGAATGAAGATGCCAACATGTGACACACATCCCTTAAGTTAGTTATATTGGTTCATGTAGATAACTTGCATAATTAAGTATATCAAGAGATGAGTATGTCTTCATTAGGATTACCCCTACATTATATCATTAGGAGTAGTTCTATATAAATAAGGTGATTATAATTGTAAGGAGGTATGTGTGGAGTATTATATTGTATTTGGGATCTCTTGGAAATATAGCATGGAGTGGCTTCTTTGATAAGGAATATTCTATGGTGTTACCCTACCTCAAGCTATTACTCTATTTTTGCATATATTGGATGTTAGAATATCTTATCCCATTAAAATATCTTATGTTGCATGAGATCTATCTTCTGAATTATATTATTTTTATTATTAATATATGGATCTTATAAAAACACTCACTAAAGTCATTGCAAATAGGCTAGAAAGTTAAGTAGGCTTGGTCTTGGAGGAAACTACATAATTGAGTGATCTTGAATCAAAGTATTAATGTGATGGGTGACCTCCCAAGAAATTTTGATGATTCACACCTTTGAGAATCTCACCTAGATGCAATGAGTGTTAAGTGGACCATTCATGATAATGAAAAATGGGTTCATGTGAATTACCACTAATGAAATATGAATCAATGAGTTTGAATAAAAAACTATACAAATAAATAATAATTTGACACATTGTAAAAATGCCTCCTACTTATTATAATGAATTATTCATACGGAACAAAACCTATCAAAGGTTTTGCAAATGGAGTAGCAACTAAGTGGGCTTGATCTTGGGGGAAAATCCATGGTTAAGCATGTTTGAGTTGTAGTAGTACTAAGATGGGTGACCTCTTTAGAAGTCTTAATGTTTTACCCTTGTGAGCATCACCTAGATGTAATGAGTGCTAGGAAGACCATTCATGTTGATGAGATATGTGTTTATGTGAACCACTACTCATGAAATATAAGCACATGAGTTTGACTCAAAATATACATATTTGAATAATAATTTTAGACAATACAAAAGTACCTCCTACTTTTTAGCTAATTTTTTTTGGGTTGGTAAACATATTTTTTAATGCAAAAGCTATGAAACCCATTGGAAGTGAAGCTCATTGAGGAGTCAACAACTACAGGTAAAAGAGGTTCAAACCTCATTCTTGTTATTTATTTTTGGATACAACAAAGGGACTACTTTGGGTCAAGTTGTGACACCCCTCCGATTTGTTATGTCTTCTTGATAGCTCAGATACTTTGTTAGACTATGTTTTATGTTGTGGTTATTCTATCGCTGATAACGGAGCGATGATAGACTATATTGATGTGATGACACATTATATGCATGATGATTATGTTAATATGCTTTATGGTTGAATAGATGCTTAGTTGTGATGACATTGATATAATTGCTTATTGTAATTTAATTGATATATTATCTTGTCAGTTGATGTGACATTGTATTGGTGAAGAGAACGGTATTGCATCACTCGCTTACAAGTGCCCTGTGATTTCTGCGATTCTCTCTTCACGGTGTGTATGAATTACTATATGTTTACATGTGCGACATTTGCTTGGTTACATGTTTATAGGTATAGGACATTAGCTTCACCTGGTTTCACGGGTCTGAGCGTGTCCACTACTCAACAGTAATATTGGGAGATAGTAAAGGGCTACCTAGTCATAACTTTACCCGAGTACCGTGTGTCGTCAGTTTGAGTTTGGTCTTAATTTTATCATTGTTGTTCTAGGTATTTTATTATTGTGCAAATTTAATTTGGTAGATTAAATGTGTATTTAATTTAGATATTTAATTAAATGAATTATTGTTGTAAGGACTTTATAATAAATAAATAAATTTAATTTGGTTATGTTGAGTAAATTTTATTATTAAAAATAAACGGTAATTAAATAAATAAGAATATTTAAATTTATTGCAATTAGTAAATTGTATTATCATATTTAAATGCATGTGAATGTAAAATATCTAAATTGTTGAGGGAAAAGATATTTTGTTTAAGATAACTGGGAGTTATAAATTTGTTATCTAATTGTTGGAAATTCATTCTCGGAAGAGATATTAGGGAAAAGAAAAGAAAGTTGTTTAATGAGAGTTTTTGTGTGGGTTGTTGAAAAATTGGTGAGGAAATTGTGGATCTCTCTCAAGATTTGTTTGAGAATTTACTGTAGAATTCTTGGATGTGTATTGTGTGTTTCTGGGAAGAGGCAAATTTACTGTAGGAGTTTTGGCTACATTGGCAATTCGAAGTTACAGAAAAGCTTGACAACAATTCTCGAGGCAACAATTCTTCTGGAACAAGCAACAATTTCCTTTACTATTTTTGTGAATTTAATATTGGAAAGTTATTTTAATTACTGTAATACAAATTGGAAATGTTTAGGAAAGGATTTGTCAAAATTGTAGAAGTTCTTGTTCTTTCTTTTTAAAAGATTTCTGTGAAAGTGAAACCTCTGTAGAAAATAATTAAATATCCTTTGTTTATTTGTTCATTAGAAATAGATTGTTACAAAAAGAATTATAGTCTCTGTAGAAAATCATTATTCTATTAAGTTTCCTATTTCTTTTAATTTTCTAGGAAAATGAAACCTCTAAGCTTTCCTGTAGAAAATCATTATTCTATTTAGTTTCCTATTTCTTTTAATTTTCTAGGAAAATGAAACCTCTAAGCTTTCATGTAGAAAAACTTCTTCTGTTAAAAAAATTATTGCCCAATTTTAACCAGTGCTTGGATTAATTCATATTTAAATATATATATATATATCTACATATATATTGAAATATATATGTACATATACATATATATAATATATAAATATAGTATTGGATTTTAAACAATGAAAATTTCCTGAAGAAATTTTAGATTAAACGAAATTGAGAAAAGTTAGAATTTAAATTGTACGACGATTTATAGAAAATCGCAGGGTTTTTATTTTTAAAATATATATTAAATGTGGTTAGGGCTGGGGAGTTACCCCCACCGCCGACCTTCCCATATGGGAGACAGCAGGGAGGGCATCGCCCAACGCTGTCTTCACAGGCAGTGCTGGAGCGGTCGACTACCGACCCTATAGTGGGAAGGGCTCAGCTGTATTAAGTCGACCCTGGTGCATATGCACAGTTCACCGTTTTCTTTTAATGGTTACTTTTTAATTAATAAATATATATTATATTTATGTATGTGTATATATATATTATATATAATATATAATATGTATTTATATATTATGTGTATATATATGTAATTATAATATTTGATTTGGAAAAGTATGATTAATTTTATAATTAAATAATATATTTATATGTATATATATAATTATATATATATATATATATTAAATATATTTATTTAATCCATGGGTAATTTAATAAGATTTACAAGCATGATTAATTTAATGGAAATAATTGATTTAGTTTATTTAGGAAATTGAGTTAATTTTATGAGTATTTGTGAAGATTAGTGGATATGCAATTAGTTTTCTTGTTAATTATATGTTGGAATTATATTTAAATGGTGCATTTTAACTATGCGAAATTGATTTCAATGGATTTAGGAAATCCGAAGAATAGTATTTGATTATGTTCTTGAATTGTATTTGAAAACATGTGTTTCGGTAATTGTGTACTGGGGGGAAAGTATTTGTCATTCTGTGAATCCAAGTCTTCCAGAGTTGTAATGGTAAAGAGGGTTGTTGTAACTTTAGTTCACCCTTTGAGTTTCTGGGGTAGTGCACGTATTGGGTTTCAGTATTAGACATCCGTAGGGATGTGTTACCTTTTGAGGTGTATTGGTTATTGTTGTTGTTTTGTTTTTAGTGCATGGTCTACCCTTGGCATGTGGTTTGAGTTATGTGTTGTCGATAGGGGCGTGGCTTTCAATGAGGGCCGGGACACAAAGTGGTCCTAGGACAACTCGTGTGGGAGTCAGTATAATCAAGTGGGAATTAAATAACCTATTAGCTTAACACATATAACAAGATATTTAGCCTCGCTCATTGGCTCAAGGGCTTGTATGAGACTTGAGATGAGTCGGGAAGGCTTGGAATGGCTAGATCATTATCTTGTCTTCTCGAAAGATAACCGATTCCGCACTGGTGTGCATGTGGGGCCGAAATCGTGAGAGGTTACCAGGATAACCTTAGAAGGAGGTCGGGACCTAGGAAGATCTCCTTTGGATAACCAATGCAACCTTTGTGATGACACTCCTCCTATGTCAATAGTTAGTTTATTGTATTGTGTTGGTAAATGATTTTGTGATTTTGGAAGCAATGTGACCCTTATTCTTGTTTATTTATTCTATGAGGATTTTTGTATATTTCCTGTGTCTAGAGGTAATAGGTTGTCTTGGTTTCCTGTTACTATCTCCTAGCACGGGGGTTGGGCCTACGGGTACTAGATGGTTGGGTGGCGTGCATCTTACACTATTGAGTTTCTCTTCCTATTCGTGATGGCGTGATCTTCTTGTTTGAGGAGCTCGTGTGGTTCTCTGGAGTTGTTCTTCTTCTTCATTATAACTATGGATCCATATGTATAATTGTAATACCTCATTTGTATTGAGGTGAACCCTTGTAGTGTAATTGTAATAATATTTATGATCTATTCATTATTGGATTTAATGGTGTTGTATCTGTGGAAATATGTTCATTACATTTCTATGTGTTAGATTTATCTTGCAATGGTTTAATGTGTTGTTGTAAGTTATAACTTGAGTTTAATATTCTTATGCTATGGTTGGTTTAATTTATAAGTAATGGTGTTCACATGTAGACGTGTTATGTAGCCTAGAGGATGTATGTGGTTAGAGTAGGATACTTTACTCATCTTGTTTTAACTTTTAAGAAAAAAAATTAGTTGTGCTTCCACAATTTTGCATCGTCTTCTAGGTTGCGGGATGGGGTTTTACACAAGTTTTTGTCAAATTTCATCTATTATGCACCTCAAGAGGTGTGTTTTTAATAATTTTTCAAACTTTATCTTTTAAGTATTGGACAAGGTAATCATTTGAGAATTGAATATCAATGGCGTTTCTCTATTTTAGTGTTTGTAATTTTCACAATTCAACATTTAATGTATGATATATGTATACATCAATTCATTATTCTTATTTTATTTTATTATTCAATCCTTCATTAAATGTTTGATAAAATGTGAATATTATTATTGATCACAATAGATTATTAGAATGATACATTTTTTCTTGTTAATTTATCTTAATATTTCTAATATAATAATCCTCAAAACCATTTAGCTAACATAAAATAAATTTATACATGTTCACTTTTTAAGATATATTTTTAAAACTTTAGTCAATAGTTTTTAGGATTAAGTGGGTTTTACACCTTGCAATTCTTAGAAATAATATTTAAATAGTATTGTATTGTGAGGATGCTAGTGATTAAAAATATAATGGTGTATGTATATTAGGTACCCATATAATTCTTCTATGATGTTGTAAAATATTAAAATGGGAGTTACAAAGTTGACTAGCCTCCTTGAAAATGGTGTTTCAAATTATGGGAAGGTGAAAGGTCACAATTTAGTTTTTAGAATATTTTCATGTATAGCACAATTTATGAGGTGGATCATGTTACTTAATTCTACATGTAAAGCATTGTGACACGTTTCTTTCAACTCATTACATGGTTTTGAATACCACTTGGTGGTCTAACTCAAGCCCAAATTCTATATATAAAATTGTTAGGCTATTTATATGCTTCAAGATTGTTGCTACATTAGATGTTCATATTAGAAAATTGTGACACCTTATTGTTGGATTAATACAGTGCTAGATCTATTTTTCATGATGAGTTTTCTCAAAAGGGTTTCCCAAGGTATATGTTATGTCACCTCTCTTCTTATCATTTTGATGTTAATTTTCATCATATTTTTAACTTTTTTTAATTACATCTTAGATCTATATCAATCCATAAGATCAAATTCAATATATATATATATATATATATATAATTTTTTCTAACTAAAGAACTCAACCCCTATCATCAATAATTTTGATATGCAATTTTTTCTTATAAATATACCTTTTTATAATAAACAACTAACTTTATATTATTCAAAAAGATACATGTTCAAGAATTTATTGTGAAATACACTAGGGAAACAAAAAAGCTTTGATTAGTTTTTAAATATTCATTTCACCATTAAGGGTATGAATGTAAATATAACAATAATTTTTCTAATAAATTTCATTATTTTTCTTAGCATTAGTAAATTTGAAGTAACAGTCTTGGTAAATACATTTTTTCTAGGCAGCTCATGAAAATCTATAGGTGTGTCCCACCAAGAATGACTATAAATGGTATTGGCCTATTTATTTAATGTTGGGTAATAATACAGGGGCCACTTCATGTTAAGATTATATCAAATTCCATCCATTATGTGTGTCTTGAAAGGTTTACTTTCAATGATTTGTTGAATGTATGCTATCTCATAATGTTGGACAAGGTAGTCATTTGAACATTGATTGTTGATGTTGTTGCTTGATTTTAATGTTAGAATTTTTTAAGTTAAGAATTAAAGTACTTACAAACAAATTTATATGTTAATCAATTTTGTATTTAGTTTTGTTAAGTGTAGTATAATAAATGAAATGTATTATCAATCACAACACTTATTAAACATGGTGTATTTTTCCTCAATAATTTTAGGTTAATATTTTATACAAGTTGTATCCAATATAACAATAAAGAACATCAACGCTCACTTTTCAAATATCCTTTTCTTTTGAGAACTTTAGAAAATAGTGTCCACATATGCCAACATTTATTACAAACTATTTTTTAATATATAAATAAGTATTTATATTTTTCAAAAAAATACTTGAAGACATTGCAAAAGTGTCAAAGTAGAATATAAAGAAAAATGTCAAACCATTTTAACGATATTATTAGAAGATCAACACACAATAGACAAGCCACTTATCTTAATAATATAGTGAATAATAAAAGAAAAATCTTATGTACATGATACAAAACATATAAACATGAGAAATATTTTTTAGAAGATAAAAAAAATCAATAGTATTTAAATGATTTAATCATAATTAAACTTTATAGAAAATAAAATATTTTTTATTCTAATTTAAAAATGAGAAGTTTATTTCAATAAAACTATTACTCCATCCATCTATCAAAATGATAATTTTTCTCTATTGGAAAATTTAGAAAATAGTTTCCACATGTGGTAACATTTCTTATAGGCTATTTTCTAATATATAAATAAGTACATATATTATTAAAAAAATACTTGAAAGTATTAAAAAAGTGTTGGAGTAGAATATAAAGGAAAAGGTCAAATTATGTCAATAGCATTATTAAGAAGATCAAGACACAATGGACAAACCATTTCTTTCAATAATTTTCTAAATAATAATATTAGACCAAGCCTATGTGCATGACACATAATATAAACATGAGAAATATTTTTTATTATATATATATATATATATATATATATTTTTTTTTTTTTTAATTTTTTTTTTGTTATAATATGAAAAATAATAAAATTATTTAAACATTGTACAAAATATTTTTTTGGGTGTAATTAAAAAATAGAGTTTTATTTTTATGAAATTATTACTCTATCAATTCATACATATGCTTCTATCAAAATGAGAAGGTAAATTATAAGATCTACAACACCATAAACTAAACATGTTGCGATTGTATTAAATCATAAGATCTACACCACCATAATGTAAAAATCTCTACCATTATGTAATTTTAATTGAAGATATTTCCACATACTTCTCATGATAAAGGATATAGGTGTATATGTTTAGTAGTCCATTTTGAACTAAGAAATGCTAATTAAATGTAACAATCATCCAAAAACATACAATTTTTTTAAAACTGAGGTGTAAAGATACATAAGGTTAAAATGAAGTCATTTTAGACAATCAAGGCTAACCTTGACTAACTAAGCATTCAAAAATTATCTTTAATCAAGTGTATCATTCACACATTAAGCAAATATGTATCTTTAAGAAAATAAGCTCCTTGACTATTAATTATACATTTTCAAATTAATACATGAATGATACAATTGAGTCCCATTTATAATGTATTAAATGATTAACCCATATTTATTATACTCTTAAATCTAATGGACAAAATATCATCCTTACATTATAGTTATTAGGATTTCTTGAGTTTACCAACCAACTTTTATAATTAATTAATAACATTTTTTAACTAAATAAACTTAAAAACTTGATAAAAATAACTATTTTACTTTACATATTTAAATAACCATAAATTATATACAATGCTATTTAATCTAATAACTACAAATCACCATTCTCTTGATTATTTCCATATTTATATTATATTTAAAATACATAAATTAAATCTATTTTTTATTTAGAACTTTTACTACTTAAATATAACAAACAATATAACAAACAATAGAGAAACTTTAATTAACAAACATAAAAGACCTTTCTATCTATGTTATGTGATATTCACAATGGTTCTCTTTATAAAGCTCATAAATATTTATAACTATTTGTTAATGGTCAATCCATAGAAAGGATAATTTCATGTGGGTTTATATTCTACTATTAATTAGTAACAAAAATGAAGAACATGGAAAATCTACAAAATCATATGAATAATGTTTGGAATAAATATTTACTTAGAATATAATTCAAGTATAATAAAAAAATAATTATAATTGTTTGTATTAATTTTTTACATTCTTATAACTTAAATTTAAAAATCAAATTTCAATTGAAACATAAACAATATCACTTAATTTTTTTTCTTCCAAAATCAAAATAATGTTGAAACTATGCATTCATAAAAGAAGTAGATAGCAATATAAGATATAATTTATTTTGATACCAAAAACAAAATAACTAATAGTCCCAATAATTCTTGATATAATTTGCTTCCTAATATAAGAATCTTTTTATTTCTTTTTTATCAATAAGTTCATAACCCATCGAGAACTCCATTCTTTCAAGATTCTTGGGAAGTTTTTCGCATAAACCATGTAGAAAAAGTTACATGACATTCTCCAAATATTCTTCAATAACCAACAAGAAAAAATGGAGATAATTCTCATTAACTCCACAACACATGACCAAAAGACCCATAATCAATACAATGCACAATAAATCAATTGGTATTTCCATTTACCCATGGTAAAAATGAATGCTAAGCAACAATTCCTATTCCCCAAGGAATGCCATTTAGATGTATTTTGCCACAATCCATTAAGAGATTTATTAATATCTCAAGAAAAAAGAATGGAAATTCAAGATAACTATCAATAGAATACAATATGATAAGAAATGATTGTAAGCAATATTTTATAATTTAAACTAAGAAAACATGAAAATGATAAGATTTATATTTTAAACTATCACACTTATTACATAGAGCATGAAATAAAGTTTGAACAAAGAAAATCAAATAAATGTTATTATTCTTATGAAAGTGTGCACCCTTGTCGAGCTGATAAAATCACTTAGCCACCTCATGAAACATGAGATGATCTCCTTGAGTGTGGGTTCAGATGATGGAGATAAACCTCAAGAGGGATTTGGTTCCCTTGATGCTTCCTAATTTTGAGTTTATCTTAATCTAGTAAGCTTATTTATACCACAAAAAGTGAAAGAAGACTGAAAGTTTTGAACCTAGACTATAGATAGTGATGCACCAAAATATTGAAGACTAAGTGTTTAAACTCTTTTACGTATAATACTTAAAAAAAAGATGTTTATTTTGATGTCAAAGATGTAATATCTTGATAAGTAGGAGGTATTTTCTATAGCATGTCAAATTATGATATTGCTATTAGGATTTAACTATGTAGTTTTTTGAGTCAAACTCATTGACCCATGTTTCATGAGTAGTGGCTCACAAGAACCCATCTCTCATGATAATGAATGGTCCACTTAGCACTCATTGCATCTAGGTGATGTTCACAGAGGTGAAGCATTGGGCCTTCCTAGGAGGTCACCCATCCCAGTACTACTCCAACTCAAGCACGCTTAGCCATGGAGTTGTCCCCAAAGTTAAGAGCACTTAGCTTGCAATAGTGGGCTTAACCTTGGGGAAAACTCCATGGCTAAGCAGGATTGAGTTGGAGTAGTACTAGATGGGTGACCTCCCAAGAAGGCCCAATGCTTCACCTTTGTGAGAATCACCTAGATGCAATGAGTGTTAAGTGAACCATTCATTATCATGAGAGATGGGTTCTTGTGAGCCACTACTCATGAAACATGGGTCAATGAGTTTGACTTGAAAAACTACACAGTTGAATCTTGATAGCAATATCATAATGTAATATCTTACTAAAATTTTGAATCTAAATCCTTTAGATGATTCAAAACTCAATTGCAATTAATTCAAAATGTTTCACTGAAGTAAAACATTGCAGTTGGTGTACAATGTCTATTATTATGCTTCGGTAATATTGGTTAACCGATTATGTATTAATTGTTTGTATTAATTAGTTGTTAGTTGTGGGTAGTTACAAGCACAATTGGTTAACAGTTATGTTCCTCTTGGAAACCATTGAGTTCTTTAAGTACATGTATCGTCAAGGACAGTAGTATGATCTAGTCGGATCGACTTGGATCCTTGGTTGACCATCTTTGGTCTTCTTCTGTAATAATTTCATGAGCAAATAAAGATATATTTTATGCATGCATTGCCATCTCCATTATTAATTCATTTACATAATTTATCAGATAGAGCATCAAACATTTAGTGTTGTTTCCTTAAAGAAATCAGGTCAGATTTGAGAGATTCATGCTCTTATACCCCAACAAAGGTGGGAAGAGACCACAACTTGGTCAAGATCAAGGGATCAGAAGATCTTTAAGGATCATCAAACAGAGAGAACGAAGGAGACAACTAAGGGATGAAGTTGAAGAAGGCGAAGGGTTTCTGAGGGAAATTTTGAGTCCAATTGAGAGTAGAAGCCAAAGCGCAAGAAAAAGTTGTAGTCAGGAGAGAAAGAGAACCGAACGTACGAAGGGAGAGTGGATAGAGATAGCCCAACATCTACGTCTCCTTGATGAAACATGCATTGATCTCATCGACTAAAATAGAGAGCCATTTGTGCCATCAACGTCAGATGAAGAGGAAATTGAAGAAGATAACACTACTAGAGATAGCCCAACATCTACCACTTCTCAACAAGTTGCAAGCTAAGTGGGCTTAACCTTGTAGAAAAATTTGTAGTTAAGCGTGCTTGAGCTAGAGTAGTACTGGGATGGGTGACCTCCCAGGAAGGCCTAGTGCTTCACCTATGTGAGCATCACCTATATGCAATGAGTGCTAAGTGGACCATTCATTATCATGAGAGATGGGTTCTTGTGAGCCACTAATGAAACATGGGTCAATGAGCTTGATTCATAAAACTACACAGTTGAATCCTGATAGAAATATCACAATTTGACACGTGAAAAATACCTCCTACTTATCAATTAATGAAGTATTAGCCATTACTCATGCCCAAGCAAAAAAGGGTGTGTATCCAAACCTAGGTAAATAAAAAGAAAAGCTTTGTGAAGCAAGGGTCAAATTGGAGAATGTTATGGACAATGAACAACGCCACTCAAATATAAATGCAAGTACAATAACAAACCAATTACAATCCGAGAAAAATATTACATGACAAGTACTCCAAGCTATTGTAATAGTTAAAGTAGTAGATTTGTTACAGAGTATTCCTGGACTTCGAAATGCTATTTTATTAAGGGAGAATGAGATGGTGCATGCTACAACCCAATTGGAACCTAGTGAGAATGAAGAACCAATAATTGGACCTTTGCTATCAGGCGACCAAGTGATTGATCCAATGCTACTAGCAATTAACAAGACAAAGAAATCGATAGTGGTGAATATGGAGATCCTTGGAAGGAATCTCACCAATACAATTATTGATGGCAGGTCGAGCGTGAATGTACTTCCAGAAGACACTTGGAGAAGTCTCAGCAAGTCGACCATTTGGTTGCCATCTTTTCAACTGGTGGGTGCAAATCAACAAGGTATTAAGGTACTTGGAGTTATAATGGGACAAAAGGTAATTATTGGAACTCAAACATATTTGTTGAACTTTGTGGTCATTTCATTACGAAAGAAAGCGTACGCCGCATTGTTGGGTCAGGGGTAGCTGGTGGTAGCCAAAGCTGATCATAATTGGAAAAATAATACAATCTCCATTGAGAATAAAGGTTGGAAGTATATAATTGATTTGAAAAATCAAGTAGTCAATGAGGAAGCATCCTCCTCGAATTCATCAGATTCAAACTCTATAGAATAATGGACAGAGAGTCAAGGTCTGATGGAACAAACGACAAATGAACTTTAATTTGGAGTTACAGTCATGTTTGGATGATGAAACAAATTCTCTTCATGGCCTATTTCATTGGAAAATGGAGGACTACGAGATATTTTCATCGACTTGTAATTTTCTCGAAGCTATGAAATTCAATGAAAGCAACCAATGAAAAATGATTTTGGAAAGTTGGATAGTTTATGTGTGTGGGAGGTAGTTCATGGTTGGGAAAAAGACGAAAGTTGCAACGAAGGATGAAGAGATATCATATGACAAATAGGACACACCATATGACTTGCAAAGAGAAAAACAAAGTACAACGTACAACTTGGGCAAGCATTATACACTATATGGTGGCAAAGAAAATATTTCAAAGTGTGGACTTGCACAGTACGATGTGGGAGAGAACAAAATGTACAACATCAAGGTGTCAGTGTCTACAACATACAAAAAAATGAGCAACCAAGCAAATTTATCCTTATGGTATGATCAAACCAGGAAGACATTGTACGACTCGTGGAAGGACCAAGGAAAGTTGTATGCTCAGAAGGTATTGTTTGTGTAGTAGAAAGACAAGGCATCATACGACCAAAACAATCAAAGGATATCGTATAGTAGTTGGAAGACGTTACAACAACAAAAAGATCACATTGGCATAGTATGGTAGCATCAAAGGATTGGCAACGTACAATAAATAGGGGAAACATAATACAAAAGTGATTGAAAATTGGAGGGGTTTATTGTAGTGTACGATGGAGCAGTATCAACATTGTACGACTTAGTGGGAGGAGCAAAAGAAAAAGGATGAGCACCATGTACGACCAAAATAATTCAATACTGTACAACATAAAAGAGACTGTATGACATAGAAGAGACCTCGTACGACAAGGGGAGTACACCGCACGAAGAACCATTAATGGGTAGGTAGCACGAAGGAGAAACCTCATTGAACAAATGGTATGACAAACTAATGGTGACACCGTACAACTACATCTCATACAACCAACAATAGGCTTGACCGTACGATGGTTACAAAGAAGGATTGGCATTAAGGCAATACATATTGGAGGCATACGAATTACATCACATTATAGCATGGCATGAAGGAGACTCGTACGAAGGAAGGTCATACAAGCATCGTTAGATTTTTGCAAAGCACAATGGAGAATTGTACAACTAGTAGAGGATTTCAGCATACGATCAACAAAGGATTTCAATGTACAATCAACAAAGGATTTCAATGTACGGTCATCAAGGGATTCCACCGTATGGAAAAAGGCAAACACAGTCTCTCGTACGACCACAAATAACTTGTGCGATAAGACAAACTCCAAGCAAGGTACAATATACTTGGTTTTGGACAGTATAAAGAGGCTACAAGCAGAACATTCCCATTGTACGACTTGTAGTGAGGTGAAAGTTAAATCAATCGTACGACAAGCACAAGTCTTGAGTACCATACAGTGTGTAAGTACAATGTACGACACAAAAATCGACAGAGAAATGATTGCAACACAATAGGGAGGGAATTTCACATTGTACGGTTTGAAGGCATCATGCAAAAGCAGCATTCGAGAAAACAACGATCACCAATCATCATCATACATTGGTAAAACATCTTGAAATCTCTATTATTTGGCTCTGCCAGCATTGTTTTTGTCCTCTTAAAAAATCATGAAAATGAGGTACATCATGGAGTTTTGTGTGGTTTTGAAGGTCTCAAATTGGGCTTGGTGGTGGGGGCTCTACCCCTCAACCTCGCCTTGTATCATGATAGGGAGCGCACTAAGGACACTACCCTTGAACCTTGCAAGGGGCACTGCCCCTTAACCCCACTGGCAACGTTGCCCCTAGACCTCATCACATTCATTTGCATTGCCCAGTACACTTCAAGTCCGAGTTTGCAAAATACAGCTCCAAGTTTGTCTACAAGCCCTTGTCTACACTGTCATCATTAATTTGGCAAGTCTTCCCTAATGTTGATACTTGTCATCTGGAAGACAACTTTTTCTTTTGTGGGAGATGATGTAGTCAATGTACAATGTCTATTATTATGCTTCAATAATATTGGTTAACCAACTATGTATTAATTGTTTGTATTAATTAGTTGTCGATTGTGGATAGTTACAAGTGTCGGTTGGTGATCGGTTGTGTTCCTCTTGGCAACCGTTGATTCCTTTAAGTACATTATGTATCGTCAAGGAGAGTAGTATGATCTAGTTAGATCAACTCAAATCCTTGGTTGACCATCTCTAATCTTCTTCTGTAATAATTTCACGAGAATAAAGATATATTTTACGCATGCATTGTCATCTCCATTATTAATTCATGTACTTAATTTATCAAATAGAGCAGCAAACAAACATTTCCTTACTAATAAAAATAATAATAGAAATGTTTCTACAAATATATTACAAAATATCAGTTGTTCTTGTTTCCTCTGCCTAAATATCTTAATATATGTATATTTTATATCTTAATAGATTCCAATACCTTATATCTGGACTAAAAGACGGGTAAAAATTTATTCAAACCAAAAAGAATAGTACAAAGCAAGGGATTTACACATCCCTATCAATCTCCACTAATTGATCCAACTTTTGTGACAAATCCTGGGGTAATTGACCCTTGTCCACAATATTTCAATCATGCAAATGATCAGAAGCCCATTTAGCCAAACAATCTGCAACTCCATTCCATTCACGCAGAATATGACAGAAAGAAACAAAATCTAAGGAAGCACATAGATTAAGAATATGTTTTATAATAACAGCCAACTACCAACTAACATCCTCTAATTGCTACCTCTTCAACAAATTCACCACCACCTGAGAGTCTGATTCACAAATGATCCGTCTCCACTCGAGAGCACAATTACGATCCATGGCACACAAAATGGCAAGAGCCTCCATCACATTGTTAGAATACCAGCCCTTATAAACAAAAAAGATAAACTCAACCGTCCCAGAACTAGTCCGCCCAACACCTCCAATACCAGCATGGTTAGGATTTCCACGAGAAGAACCATCCATGTTGATTTTCAACACACCTTGAGGGGGAGGACTCCAACGCCCCTCCCTATTTATCTTTTGAAGGGGATGACAACCTCTATTTCTCTTGACCTAACCAGCACTTTGAGTAGCCCCCTTTGAAGAGGAAGACAAAGACGAGTACAAAAGGCAACCTCTCCAGGATCCAAACCCTTGGCCAAGTCACACTTAGCTGCAATAGTTTCACCCACCGAATGAAGATTCTCCACCACAAATGTTGGACAATCAACTTCACATCTTGAAAACTCCTGCAATTCCTCTCTAACCAAATATGCCAGATAATAAAAGTCAGTCCTAGAGCCCAAGTAACTTGAAGAAAAGAAGTCTTGACAGGGGCCTTCCCCCACCGGGCAAAGAACTCCGCCAAAGAAGAGACATGCCAACAACCCTGGTTCCATAGATCCCACCAAAGGTACCAAAGTCTTCTAGAAAAGGAGCATTGAAAAAAGAGATGAGAGACATTCTCTTCACTTTTACCACACAAAACACACATTGAGGGACCCTGGAACCCTCTCTTGCACAAGTTATCCCAAGTAACCGGTTCTGGACCACCGGCCATAGAAAAAAAATTGCACTTGGGGCACGAAAATTTATTCCACACTTGCTTCCACCAAGGAACCTCAATGTCCCCAAACACTTGCCTAAGCAACTCACCATAACCTGCTGAAATAGAATACTTACCAAATAAATCACTGTTACTCCAAGCCAGAATATCCTGTCATGCCATGGAATTGCATTCCCAAGATGCCAGAATCCGAGCCAACTCTTGCCTATCCTCCTTTGACCCTCCTGGTGGCCAATCCGAGGAGTGCTTCCACCTAAGGCTAGCAGCGAGTCCAATATTTTGAACAAACTTGTAATGCTCAACCGTATTCCAACTAGCAGCAATAAAATGATCACAAAGAGACTAGAGGTGAGGGTAAGCTGAAATAATGGGAGGGCGATCGTCCCAAGAATCCCACCAAAAAAGGGCTTGAGAACCCGAATGACATCCAAAAAAGCCCCTTCTTCACTAACTGAGCCCCCAATTTGAGGGTATTCCAAATCATAGATCCCCTTCCTTCTAAAGGGTAACATGGAACATCAAAAGTGTTAACATCCTTAAGATACTTGTGGGTAAGAATACGAGCTCAAAGCTGATGTTGGCTTGTACACCACCGCCAATATAACTTGGCAGCAAGAGCTTGTCCATTCAAAACAACAGAATGCAATCCAAGGCCCCCCGCTTTCTGTGGCCTGCACATTGTATCCCACTTAACAAGACTCCACTTGCTTGACTGCAAGTTACCGCTCCAAAGAAAATGCCAAGAGAGAGCATCAAATTCCCTCAAGAAATACAAAGGAGCCACCTGAACAAAACCCCTGTAAATAGGAAGAGGTTGGATAACAAACTTCAGAAGAGTTACTCTCGCAACAATAGAAAGCCAACGATGAGTCCAATGATTGACTTTACTGTGCAACTTATCAAGCAAATTTTTCCAAGAAGACCTGGGCTGCCTACCAACGACAAGAGGTATTCCCAGATAGACAAAGGGAAGGGACCCAATATGAAACCTCAAAATATCAGCAATCTGTTGTTGAATAGCTTGAGGAGTATTAAAAAAGAAGATAGAAGACTTGTGCTCATTGATTTTATGACCTGAAGCAATAAGGTAAATATCCAAAGCCTTGCTAAAAGAGATAGCATCTTGAAGACGAGCCCTCCCCATAAGAGAAGTGTCATCCACAAACTGAAGATGAGAGAGTTGTGAAATCCCATTGCCCCAACACCAACCTTGAATCTTGCCTTGGGAAACCCATGACTTCAAAAATCTGCCTAAACCCTCAACCATAATAATAAACAGATAAGGGGAGAGAGGATCTCCTTAACGAAGGCTCCTGGAAGCCGCAAAAAGCTCAGAAGGTTCCCCATTCATAAGAACAAAAAAAGAGGAAGAGGTAACACAACTCATAACCCAGTTGACCCAATCCGGACTAAAACCAAAGGCTAAGAGGATTCTCTGCAAAAAGTGCCACTTAACTCTATCATAAGCCTTGGCCATATCCAACTTGATGAACATAGACTTCTCCTTGGAAGTCACCATAGAGTGGATGACTTCAGAGGCAACCACCACCCTGTCTAGGATCTATCTACCAACAACAAAACCTCCTTGCTCCTCTGAGATAACAGAAGGAAGACAAACTTTGAGCCTCTTAGCGATCAATTTCGTAATAATTTTATACACCACATTACAAAGAGCAATAGGTTGAAAGAATTCCAACCGATCAACACCTTCCTTTTTAGGAATAAGAACTAAAAAAGTAGAGTTTAAAGTGTGAAGCATTTGCTTACTACGAAGAGATTCTTGAACAACCTCCAACAAATCCAAATTTATAATATTCCAAAATTCCTGAAAAAAATCAACAGGAAAACCATTTGGTCCAGAGCTTTACCTTTATTCATCCCAAAAACGACCTCTTCCAATTCCTACAAAGAAATCGGGCGAATGAGGCAATCATTCATCTCCTTGGAAATCAGGGAAGGGACACAAGCAAGGATCAAATTCTCCTCAACTTCTGCAAGGGGCGAATCCTCAGAAAAAAGAGAAGAATAAAATTGTCTAGCCTCACGAGACAAGGCCTGCAAAGAAATACGGATCCCATCCGCATTAACCAGAGAGGAAGTACAACTTCTATTTCGACGGTCCTGCACCGAATGATGGAAGAAAACAATATTCATGTCCCCTTCCTGAAGCCAGCCAATCCGAGCCTTCTGCTTCTAGAAAATCTCCTCCCAAAGCTCTCATTCCTCCACAACTCTCACAGTCTAGGCTTCCACTTGACCCAGAGCATTTGAGAAACCAAAATCCCGAATTTGGCGAGTAATTCAATCAAGGCTTGCTTGGACATTCATCTTCATCACCTTAAAATTTCCAAAAATTGTCCTATTCCATCTCTTAAGGTGAAATTTAACATACTGAAGTTTCTTTACAAAAGTGTACATAGTTGTACCATAAGCAGGGCTACCCTCACACCACCACTGAGCCATAAAATCATGCAAAGAAGGCTCCCGAAGCCACATTAGCTGAAACTTAAAAGGAGGATTCTTGGGAACAATAACATGGGAAGTTGTCAGTTTGATTGGCCAATGATCAGAACCCCTCCAATCAAGAATCTCAGAACCTGTAACCAATCTACCTCCCACCCAAAAACAAGAAACAAGAAATCTATCCAACCTTTTTGAGATTGCTTCCTCTCCACTCCGTCTATTATTCCAAGTGAAAATACCATTAGAAGGCTTAACATCATTCAAAGCAAGCAAATCCACATTCTCCCAAAAAAGAGCAGTAATAGGCCCAAGCCGAGACAACCCACCTCTTTTCTCCTCCAGGCTAAACACAGAATTAAAATCACTAGCTAAGATCCAAGGAAGATAAGGAACACATGATATGACATACCTTATATGAGCCCAAAGCCGATTTTTTTAACAAATATCAGTCGGGGCATAAACATTAGTAACCAAAATAATTTCACTTGATTCCAAAGAAGAGGCAACCATTGAAATAGTAGAATGACTGGAAATCCACCAAAGGGTAGCAACCTTTCGAGGATTCCAAAAAAGAGCCAAACCCCCATAACTCCCCTGAGAACTAATACATTGACACTGGCCAAAATACCAAACACGAGAACCACACTGTAGCATACAATCAACTAAAAGTTTAGTCTCCTAAACACAAAAAAATGTCTGGAGAATGGACAACAACCAGATCATGAATAGTCTTTTGACGGGGGGTGCTATTCAACCCCCTTACATTCCATGAGAGAACAATCATGGAGGTGATGGTGAAAAGTGAGCGTCAATGGGTTTAACAGACCCAGATTCCACCAACAACTCTCCAGTACGCTTAATCTTCTCAAGATCCTTCTTGCAGCCACTTTTAGAAGAGTGCTCAGACAATCCCTTCATAATCGTGCGTTGTTGCACCCCCAAGGCTAGGGAAAACCCCTTGCTCTTACCAGAAACTAACCCCTCCTCTACCAAATCTGCCAAAACAATATCATCATCTTCATCCTGCATATGATCATTCAGAGTTGCCAGATGGTCTTGCGTACCCTGAGATAAATGAATGTCGTGATCGGATCCCTGTCCCTGTCCCGTAGCACCACCCATACTAACAACATCAAAAGGCATATCCGACAAGATTCCTTCCTCCAAGGTTGAGGTGTTCAACACCTCAAACCGATTAAAGTCCTCTTCATTCGTCCTATCCTTGAACGATCTCTTCTGACCACAACCCTTAGCCCGCTTAATCGACACAAAGCCATCTTTATCTGGTTCACCCTCCATCATAGAAGATTTCCCTTTATCCTCCTTAACAACTTTTGGAGCTGAAGATGAAGGAGAAATAAGGAGCCTCCATAATCCTAGGGCATTGCTTTTGAAGATGTCCATACTCATGACAAATCTGACAACGAAAAAGAAGGGACTCATAATCAAGTTGTTGAATCCAAGAAAAAGAACTAAGACAAATTTCTAGAGAATCCAACAAGGGATTATTCAAATCAACCTCCACACAAATCCTAGCAAAAAAAATAACCTTTCTTTCAAGGGTTTGTTGAGCAACAACAAGAAGCTTACCAAGAAGAGTCGCAATCTGTTGTAAAATATATTCTCTCCAAAACTCCAGGGGGAGCCTCGGTAGACGGACCCAAACATGAACTCTCAATGGCAATTCTTCAGCTATGTTAAAGCCCATATGCTAGGGTTTTATAAACAACCTGACATGATTATAAAAATAGGGTCCTTCCTCAAAAACCCGATTCCTATAAGCCATATTGGAGAAAACCACCACAAAGTAACTGTGTGCAGCCACCATAAGCTCCATGTCACCCTCAACCTGCCATGTATGCCTAATCCAAGCATCCAAAGCCAACAACGGAATGCAGATACCAAGAAATTTGCAAATAAGAGCATGTCTACTCCAATAAGAGACATCATCAGCAACAGATTTAGGAGAAATGACCAAAACCGGCCTATCCTGGCTTTGGGGTAAACAACCATTCACTTTCTTCAATTAAGGGCCCTCCCCCATATAAAACGATTCCGGTTGTTGAGCATTCAAACCCGAAGAAGAGCCATTGTGAGACTCACCACCACCAGCCACCACCAAACTATAAGAAACTTGATGCTCCGCCATAATCCACCAAGCCATGAAGCAGCCAAAAGAAACCACGAGCAAACAAAGAGATAACCAACCCCGAACACAAACAATGAGATAGCCCTCCCCCCGTACACAGAAAAACTCCTCCCACAAGCAAACAAATAGAAAACCCTCCCCTCAAACGCAGAACCTGCCCCCACAGAGTCGTTTCATAATTACCTATGAATATTTAGTACTGTGAAATGCAGTAGCGTATAGCAGCTATTTATTTTCAAAGAACTATGGTTTTATATAATTTATAGGAACAAATAGTGCTATAATACACGCTGTCGATTACATCCATCGTTTAATCAATAAATTAACCCAATCCAGATCAGCATCTTTCAAATGATAACTTTTTTCTCTCTTTCTGATTGGGTATTTTCTTTGCAGAGAGCTTTTTGGCTTAGATGTCACAATTGCGGGTATCTTTTCCATAAAATTTATTTAGGATTTGTATATGGTCTCTCAACCATTTG
This sequence comes from Sequoia sempervirens, assembly GCA_007258455.2. Lineage (NCBI taxonomy): Eukaryota > Viridiplantae > Streptophyta > Pinopsida > Cupressales > Cupressaceae > Sequoia > Sequoia sempervirens. The sequence continues at coordinate 381,148,756 of VDFB02047230.1, forward strand.
GTACGTCACATTTAAAAATGGAGGTGATAATTAACTCAATTTATTCAACAGCAACCATTTGGTACGTCATATCTAAAAATGGAGGTGATAACTTTGATACAACAGACCTAACAAAATCAGTGTAAATGGCACGTTTGAAGATATCAATATGAAAACCCATTGACTCAACCAATTAAGCTCAACCCCTTTCACAATAACACCCACCCTTAATGCAATACATAAAAAATAAATTGAGCATCATTTCAACACCTTAACAATGCAATTTTTTAATAATCAATTCTCGCCACTTATTTAGGACACTAGTATGTAGATCTTTTGTAGATCACTCCTTTGTAATTAGGAAAGCTCGACAACTTCTGAATTTAGGCTACGTTAAACAAATTCTTCTAGATTTTAGAAAATTATGCCCATATCTAAGATTGCGGGAAGACGTTTGACTGTATGATGCTTCAAAAGAAGGCTCTCTTTGGGGAAAGGACCTCTCAAATAATTTCTAGTCCTTGACTTTGGGGAAAGGACTTGGGTAATGTATTTTGTTCGTATTTATATAACTAAGATATAACTAACTGGACATGAAATAACTAATTTTCTAGTCCACTCGTAGAAATTTGTATTGTTGGTCTTCTCAAAGAGTCATTTCCAACAAATGAAGTTTCAGTTCCATTCTTATCACAATGGTTATATCTTCGATAGTAAATGATTCTTAAGATTTTGGCTTACTATGCATGCTTTTAAATAAGTATTTACAGCCTGACAGTGACCGAATGGATAACAAAGCTTAGTAGAAAGTAAGGGGCCATAACTTCTGTAGTGTACATAAGATCGTGCATATATGCTTGAACATTGCATTGAGTAGTAAATAAATATTAAAGCAAAAGCCAAACACAATTAAGTCATCTTATGTATTATCAAATCTATATTTGTTACTTGTTAGCAAAATCCTCAACAAAAACACTATTAACTACTAGTTGTAGCCAAATTGGGACCGCTTAAGAGCTCAAAATATCTCAACATAACTCCTCTGAAACTTAAGATTTTAAAACTGCAAATTGCTGATGAATATCAGCAGTCTTTTTACTCTTGATGCATGAGAACAACTTAAGGGTAAAGGATAAATACAGGAGTAGCTGGAGCTTGCAGATAGGTACATACTACCACTTCTCAGCTTAACTGTAACAGTACAAGAGTTTGAATAACTTTTGACAACAGATGATTGCCATAGCAAGTTTCTATTTCCAATTATGCAAAAATTCAAGCCCTATATTTTTCAATCTATGACTTTGTAAGAGCATTCGTTACTGCTAAATTAATGGAAAAGGCAGTCAGTTTATGACATTTTGTCTATTCAACATACAAAATCTGTTTGAAACCATATGCAAGTTCAGGTTTTTTTATCAAGGTGGCTGGAATATCTAATTATGACAGGTAGCACGAGCACATGATGAGACTATAAATCACAGAGTCAAGTAACAATGACTTCTACTCGGATAAAATTCACACTAAAAAGATAGTTGAGGAAACGCAGACAATACAAATGCACCATTTGACAGTTGATAAATCCTACACCAAAATGACATAAATCTTGACATCTAGGCACAGGCATCAGCAGAGTTCTATTTTGCTAGGAGTTTGAACCTGATTAAAACACTACTAGAAATTAGAATTGCAATGAACCTTTGACCAGTATTTTCTATTCTGTAGCACTCAAAAATTCATGATAACACATGAAACAAAAATGGAGTGACTCTTAACAAGCTCTATTCAGTATACTGATTGAATTGCCAAAAATATCTCTACAATGTCTTGCTACCCATGTTTTTGTCCACTTGTGAATATAGAGCTCTTTCTGTTCCATGGTACAGATTAATGCTTGTCAGTTTTCAAATGTACACCTTTTCCAATTACTAAATTAACCTGGCTACAGCAGAAAGTGGTAACCAAGCATATGTACATGTGTAGCATGTGCACTATCAGATTGTATTCATTTCTCCCACTAGGATAAAGATAGCACATACAAATCCTCTCTCCAGGAAATAACAAAGAAAATCGCAGTGGGAATATTTAAAAGAGAGCATGATCAGGATCCAAGAAATCATCTTCTTCTGCACCAATTACATCATCTTCAGTATCCAAGTGATCATCTTCTTCTGAGCCAAAAGCATAACCCTCAGGATCCAAGTGATCATCTTCTTCTATGCTTATTACATCATCTTCAGGATCCAAGTAATCATCTTCTTCTGCACCAATTACATCATCTTCAGAAGTAACTCTGGAAGTATCTTCTGATGCAATACAAAGACATTCTTGAACCAAGTGCTTCAGAGTAAACTGTCTTGGCTGAGCTAAAGCCTCAAAATCGAAGAAGGTAAGAGGTCTTCCAACCACATGCACATGACACACACTGCCATGCAGTTCATAAACAAAATGAGGATCATGCCATATAGAAATGCAAAAAAATTAGAACATATTGTTCTAGATAGACTTCATAACTAATATAGAATATTCTCCAAGTAAAGGTACAAAGTTAAGTAAAAAGGAATTAGGATTCTAAACAGATCCGGGAATATGCAACATCTATATTCATGAATATACATGCTGCACAACAATCAACCTACCGTGCAGAAAAGAAAATCATTTAAAGTAGCAGGCAGAAAGTTTACTATTTTTTTACCACTTCTGGACCTACACTACCAGCCTAAATCTTCGAGTGCTTGGAAAATAATTGCCTACCATATATAATATAATCCATCTGTTTCTTGTGTCTGAACTCTACCCAGCAATTCGACCTGCAAGATGCCTCCAATGCACAAGACTGGTCTTGGAAGCTTGAAAGTTTGTAATATATCTTCCTGCAAAGTAGTGCTTGGTTAACAAAGACTTTAAGACAAGAAATCTAACTTATAAACTTGGACCAAAGTCAGTTATACTAAAAGATGTCCAAAATCATGAAAGATCACTTTATGGTTATGAATGCCATAGTGAAGACATGCAATTACACACAAGCACAATGTTGCATATAGGCTAACATATAAATTTCATTAGTTCCTTAAATTGCACTTAGAGAATGTCTTTATGCATAAGAACCTTTGTCATCGAGATGCACTCCTCTACAAGTATAAACTCAATAATATTTGGACAAAATTCATAAATTCAAGTAAAGAAAAGAAGCATGCAAAGAAGACCACAATTTTCAAGCCAACCAAATTAGAAAATGACAAATACAGCATCAATAGCTAATTTAAAGCCCATCCATTATAGGATATGAGGGAAACACACAGAAACCATTCCAAAGTCAGCAATAATACCAAATAGTACATTGCCTCTAAAGAATAATACTCAACATTTTGAAGGTAAATCACTAGCTAGACAACTAAAAAATATTCTGTCTACTATTTCTACAGAAAGAAAAATTGAAAGGAACGATGGTTCAGAAAGCTCTCCCTTTTAAAGATGGTGTTCTTGATTTCCCAAAAATACATGCTGCCCTTAGTTTCATAATTCACTAAACTACATCATAAATTGGTCATCAAAAGGTTAATATTGTTTACATTGTACAATACATCCTCTTGAAACATAATTGAGGCACTAGGTGGAAAAGAATGAATAGCTTGTTGAAGAAAAAATAAACCTTCTACCACAAACATTTTGTCATATAGCCATTGGCTACCCAGTTCAAATAAATTTTACTACTACTTCCCATGTTCAGGACAGTCACCACTCCCGAATATGAGTCTTGATGCTCATCAATAACTCAAGTATGGACTCTAAGCAAGTGGTCTGCAAGTACGTCATATCTGAAGCATATAGTGCTTGAGAGAGAAGAACCTTCTAGACCAGCAATATAAGGTATGAACATAGATAATGCCAAACTAGGTCTAGCTGAATAGCAAGTGTTGCATATACCAAGTTTCAAATGCCTTGTGGAACTCCCACTCAATAAATTGCATAAATGTGCAAGCAAAAGCCTTTAGTAGCTGGCATATTCAGTACTTCAGTTTTGTAATATGAAATCATGATTCATAATTTTCATTAATAATAACCAATGTTCCATGGGGACACATCCCCCTTGAAATCCCCACGTTTTCAAGAAGGGAACATCTCCGGGACACAGAGACATGGGGGAAATGTCCCCCTGCCATATCCCCACCTCCTTCGGGATGCTTGGGATGCAACCAAGACGGTGGGGATGCCGAGACATCCCTAGGACGTCCAATCGTCCTGAGGACGCCCGAGCATCTCCCACCGTCCAACCAAAAAAAAAAAAGTGTTTTTAAATTAAAAACCCTTAGTTTTTTTTAGAACAGCACCCAAGACCAAACCCTAATGGCCAATGGGCGCCACAAAAGCCTCATAAACCCTATAAAACACCGTAAATTCCTTGTTTTTACTCACAAATTCATTTCAACAGCAAGATTGGAGAGGAGCAAAAGAGTGAGAGTGAAGTGCTACAAGTGAAAGAGGAATGAGGAGGAGCAAAAAGAAGAGGAAAAACAGAAAAAGAGGGATTCTACAACAAGTTGCAAGGATTTTTCAAGAATAAGATAGGATTCTATGACTTTTTTTTTTAATTAGTTTCATATTCATATTTTAATTTTATTCATAATTTCATAGACATGGCTACAAGTTCATTGTTCATATTATCATCAAGATTCAACATTAAATTTTGATAACTGAAAAATGAAATTTTAAAAATCATATTCACAGACATGGCTGCAAGTTCATTGTTCATATTATCATCAAGAACATTAAAATTTGAAAACTAAAAAAAAAACCTTAAAACAAATCATATTCATAGACATGGCTGCAAGTTCATTGTTTATTCTTTTATTTTTTTACTTTACTGTTTTATAAATTAGTAAATTACTTTTTGTTTATATGTTCAAATTTATAATTTTTTATTTTGACATTTGTCAAACTAGGATGAAACTTTTGTGTATCCTCCTCTTTTGCATTTCGTGCGACCTTAAGAAAAACAAAAGTGAAATCCTTGGTGTTAGAAAATTGTCATTGATGTCAAAGGACAGACTCTTTTGCAAGAACAGATAACATGTTTATTACAAGGCGACCTTCATTATCTTGGCATACATTGGAAGGAGATTCGAACTAAAATATTGTCTTTAAAATATATTGGCCATTAATATTTAAAATTACATTAGTAATTTTTGGTAAATCAATAGTCATCATTTATGGGCCAATCCCCTTTTGGGATATGAAAATGAAACTTATATATTTTTATTGACTCCTTAAGACTGCCGCCCCCATTTAAGTAACAAATGCAAATAAATATGATTACTAAGAAGGACAGCGATGGATTTTATAAAGGACAGTGATTACTAATAAGTAACTAAGTAGCGCTCATTTAATTGTAATAAATAATTACAAATAAAGAGTCGCCTCCCTTTGTGGGAAATAATAGAGGGCAGCGATGGATTTTATAAAGCAGCAATTTAATTTAAAATTGTTATGAAAAGGCACACACATAAATAAAAGTTCTGTCTTTTAAATAAATCACCCTCATTCATGAAGTTATAAAGGAAGACTGAAAATTGTTGAGGAAGCATGCGTGTTATGTTAAGTGTTAGAAGATTTATCATACACCAGAAAATCTGTATATGAGAACAAAATAGATCATTCAAGAAGGAAATTATAGCAGATTTTAAAGGAGATTAAAGCAGATTTCTGAAGAAGTTCATAGCAGATTTTCATGTGGAGATTGTGATCATTTTGTGACAGATTTATGATCAGTTTATAGTAGATTAAAAAGGAGAGTTATAGCAAAAATTGTTAAGACAATTTGAATGACGGGTTGGTGCTCACAAATTGAATGAGGGGTTGGTGCCTCTAGAATTTGTAAAAATAAGTTTAATAAAAGAAATATTTTTGCCATGGTTTTCTCCTGTAAGGGTTTCCACGTAAATATCATATGTTATTGTGTTCTTCTCATGTGCATAATTATTGATGTTGAGTAAATGATGTTATTGTGATTGATAAATTTTTCAATTGTTAAAAGTTTGTATTTATTAAAATAATGTTTATTTTATTTATTAATGCTCAATATTGTAAGATACTGTAAGATAGAGATAAGATCGTCTCCGATCTTATCTGGAGTTTCTTTTTAGAAACTTTCCAGTTTTGTAAATCTTGTAATTATTTATTGAGCGTCTCGCTCTTGTTAATACATCAAATAATTTACCAATTACTTGTGTAATATGGTATCAGAGCCAGACTGCTCAACTGTGAATTTTTAATTCATATAAAAATCGTTCAAGATTTTTTCTTGAATTTTTGAATTAAAAATTCTCAAAAAATCTCTTTTTGAAGATTTTTTTTCTGTGAGTAAAAATTTCGAATTTTTTTTCGGAATTTCTGTGGCTATTGGAAAAAAAAAAAAATTCGAGGTTGATTTTTCGTGGAATTTTTCTTGGGCGTGTTCGAGACCTGAGAGTCTTGTGTTCTGGGCGACAACGTTTTTTTTCTGTCTGCGGGTTCGTGTTCAAATCTTCAAGCCACGACATTTCTCTGCAAGTTTCTGGTTGTGCGTTTTTAGGGCCGTGGTTTTTCTGCGACGACCTTCTGGTTCGTTGCATTTTCTCCTGGCGACGAAGATCTCATTGCCCGCGAACTTCTTTCAGCAACGTTTTTTTTGGAAGTTTTGACAGAGGGCCGCGATTGTTTTGAGGACGCGATTTCCATTCTTTCGGGCGTCATTTCTTGAGCTCGTTTTTTCTGTTAAAAGTTGTCTGCGTTTTGTGAAGACGCGTTTTTTTTCCAGAAACGTCCTTCACTTTGAAACGTCTGGTGTATCCTTCCGGCCGCGAAAAATCTTTTGAATTTTGTGATACTGGGCGCCGACGGGAGTTCTCACATTTGTGCCGTGTTTTCAGAAGAATTCTTCCACTTTTCTGCAATTTTCTGGTTTGTTAATGGCGGCCAAGGTTTTCAGAACTTTCGTCTAGGGTTTTGACCCATTTTTCGAAGTCGAAAATTTTTTCGATCACAGATTCATGGTGGGTTTTTCGAGAGCTCAACTGGGTTGGTCTCGAATTTTCAGGTGCATCGTTTTCGTGCCTCGAATTTTGTGCCATCCGTACATGTACTTTCTGCAGTCTGTACCTGAATATGTCCCTGTTTTCTGCATTGGAATTCGTGCCTCGAGTTTCGTGCATCAGCCTCTTCTCAGTACCTCGTTTTTCGTGCCTCGAAAAGCGTGAAGATGGCCAGTTTAAGCAATTTAATGCTGGAGGGCAGCCAGAGATTTAATGGCAAAAATTACAACACCTGGAAGCAGCGGATGTTAACAATTTTTGAATACCGCTGCCTTGATCAGATGATCCTCGGCAACGCTACTCGTCCTGAAGCGGCGGGTAAGGATCAGGATAAGTTTGATGAGCAGAATCGTGAAGCCGTCATGCTTATTAAGCTTTCGGTTACTGATGATCAGCTCCCTCAGATTCCACTGCGAAAATCAGCTAAGGAGATCTGGGATCACTTGAAGGATATGCATGAAACTTCCGACAAAAGCCGTGCGTTTTTCTTGAAGAATATGCTGTTTTCTATCATGATGGATGAGAAGACAACTCTGCAAGCGCACTTGAATAAAATCCAGATCAGAGATCAGTTGGAGGCGATTGGTCGGAAAATGGAGGAGGAAGACATGGTTGTGATCACCCTGAAGAGTTACCGAAGTCCTATGAACATTTCATAGAGACCCTCAACATTACGTCGCTAATGTTGATCTCAAGTTTCCAAATTTGTGCACTATCCTGTTGCAGCAGGATCGTGGAGACAACATTCGGTAGCAGTGAATCATCATCCTCCACGGGCGGGCCTTTGCGGCAAAATTCGATCAAAGTATATGGTAAAGGTAACCTTCCGACAGAGAAAGAGCTCAAGTCGGCGCTCCAAGAAAAATATCTAGTGCAATTACTCATAAATTTAGCCCATCAAGAAAATTGCCGTGCTTCGTTTGGCTTCGGGACAAAGAAGCCGGGGAGGGTTTGAGCGAATAATAAGCTAAACTCTGGCGGAAGATCTTCCTTTTATGCGATGGCAAAAAGGCCCGCCGACCATGTCAAGTCCTCTGCTGGTACATAGATTCGGTGCCTCGCGTCATTTCTCACATAGGCGTGATTGGTTCACAAACTTTTCCCCTTGCACTGACTCAGTAATCTTTGGAGGAGGTGAGGAATACACAGTTGTCGGCACAGGCACTGTTCAGGTTCAGTCTGGCGGGAGGGATCTCATATTCCTCAACGTGTATTATGTACCTGATATCGAGCTCAATCTTCTCTCGTCAGTCAGATCATGCGGCATTCTCCCCAGATGGATGTGGTATTCAGCTCCATAGATGTTCGATTGTTGATCGAGAAACTTCGCTGGTGGCCGTTGGGATAGAGGATCATAGCCTTTACAGGCTTGTGGACGGTGATTCTCCAGAGTTAGCCTTGGCGGCCAAAAATTCGCTGTCACCGTCTTTGTACAGCAGTATGGCGCGAGCGTGCACTATCTCTCTCAGCTTGCTCGGGAGGGACTTGTAGATGGCTTACGACATTCGGGACTCGAGTCGGTTTGTGGTGCTTGTCAGGCTGGGAAGCAGCATCGCACACCGTTCAAGGATGGCGACTCTTGGCGGGCTTCTAAGGTACTTCAATTAGTTCATGCTGATATTTGTGGCCCTATGTCTATTTCTTCTGTAACTGGTTGCAAGTACTTTCTTCTCTTTGTTGATGACTATAGTAGGAAAATGTGGGTGTACTTTCTTAAACAGAAATCAGAGGTTTTTAATGTATTTCAGAAGTTTAAGGCCTTAGTTGAGAAAGAGTCCAGTTCTAGTCTTATAACTCTTAGGTCAGATAATGGGGGGGAATTCTGTTCTAGTGCATTCTCCAACTTCTGTGATACTCATGGGATAAAACGTCAGTTAACCACACCCTACACTCCTCAGCAAAACGGTGTTGTAGAGCGACGCAATCGTACGATTGTTGAGATGGCTCGCTCCATGTTGCAACACCGGAGTGTCCCTACTAAGTTTTGGGCAGAAGCCGTCAATACATCCGTCTATCTCCTTAATAGGTCACCTACTCATGCTGTTAAGGGGAAGACTCCTGAGGAAGTTTGGTCTGGTCGCAAACCTAGGATCAGTCATTTGAAAGTTTTTGGCTCCTTTGTATATGTTTGGATTCCAGAGGCCAAGCGCACTAAGCTGGACTCCAAGAGCCAGAAACTCATGTTCACAGGGTATAGTGACAATCACAAGGCATATAGGCTGATTGATATAGACACTGATCGTCTTATCTTTAGTCGAGATGTTGTCTTTGATGAGGAACGAGGTCCATTTCACTCTTCCTCACCTGTTCAGCATTCAGAGGATCAGCCTCTACAGGGTCCTGATATGAGTGTCCGACTTCCATTAGGTCCACTTGATGGGAGGGATGACGAAGACCTAGTCTTTGATGATGCTCAACCTGAGTTTCCTCCAGATGATCATGAACATCTCCCTGCTGAACCTGTTCCAGATCCACAACCAGATCCAGCTCCTCCTGTTGCATCTGATGTTGGCACATCTACTCTCCGACCGAAATGGTGGGCTAAGACTATCAGTGATCTTCGTGTTGATGAGCTCATTGAGGGTAGATCATCCAGAAACAAGAGCAACAGCAGTCTACAGTAAATTTTGCTCTCATGGCCAACATTCACAGTGTTTATGAGCCTCAGACATATTCAGAGGCAAAAGGGATACCTGAGTGGGAAAAGGCAATGGAATCAGAATACCAGAGTCTTCAGAAGAATCACACTTGGGTCCTTTCCAATCTTCCTTCAGGGAAGAAGCCCATTAGCTGCAAATGGGTGTACAAGGTGAAGTACAAAGCTGACGGAACCCTTGACAAGTACAAAGCTCGTCTGTTGCACGGGGTTCTCACAGAAAGAAGGCATTGACTATGAGGAGACCTTTGCTCCTACAGCCAAAATGAGTACCATACGGCTCGTCCTTGCCTTAGCAGCTCAATTTGGTTGGAAGGTCCATCAGATGGATGTGAAGAGTGCTTTCCTCAACGGTGAGTTGAAAGAGGAAGTATACATGACGCAGCCTCCAGGTTTCAAAGTTGCTGGTCAAGAACAGAAGGTGTGCAGATTGGTCAAGGCACTCTATGGCCTGAAACAGGCTCCTCGAGCTTGGTACATTAAGATTGACACGTACCTCACAGATCATGGCTTTCAGAGGAGTCCATCTGACTCGAACCTGTATGTCAAGAATACTGGTAATGAGATTCTGCTTGTTGTTGTCTACGTGGATGACTTGATCATTACTGGCAGTTCAGCACTTTGATCACTGAGATCAAAGGACTTGTGCAAAACTTTTGACATGACAGACTTGGGCCTCCTGCATTATTGTTTAGGTGTTGAGGTTTGGCAGACAGAGAGCAACATTTTCATCTCCCAGTCCAAGTATGCTCGAAGTCTTCTGGATAAGTTCCGAATGCAGGATTGCAAACCTGCCTCTACACCCATGGAAAAAGGGCTTAAATTGTCAGCTAAGTCCGATTCACCTGTGGTAGATGAAACATTGTTCAGGCAACTAGTAGGCAGCCTCATCTATCTTGCTGCTACTAGACCTGATTTGAGTTTTGCAGTGAGCTACATATCACGCTTCATGACAGCCCCCAAGGCTGATCATTGGGTAGCAGCGAAGCGTGTGCTGCGTTATGTGAAGGGCACTCCTGATTTTGGACTCTTGTACACTCGAGTCACGATCCTAAACTCAGTGGGTTCACGTGATTCAGATTAGGAGGTTCATTGATGGAAATCAACATCACGGGTATGTGTTCAGTTTGGGATCCGGTGCAGATCACATGGACTAGTAAGAAGCAGCAGGCAGTGGCTCTCTCCTCGACAGAAGTAGAGTATCGGGGAGCAATAAAAGCAACATGTGAGGCAGTTTGGCTTCGCCGGATGCTTGCCGATATGCAAATATCTCAAGCAGGTCCGACTCCCTTGTTCTGTGATAATCAGGGAGTTCTCAAACTTGCCAAGAATCCGGTCTTCCATGAGCGAACCAAGCATGTGGAAACTCATTGTCATTTCATTCGGAAGCTGGTTGAAGACGGATCAGTTCAGTTGCTGTATGTTCCGACAGAGGATCAGACAGCAGACATTCTCACCAAGTCGTTCAGTACAGATAAGTTTGTAAAATTCAGGGGGCATCTTGGTGTAGTTGATAGATTGAGCATTAAGGGAGGGTATTAAAATAATGTTTATTTTATTTATTAATGCTCAATATTGTAAGATACTGTAAGATAGAGATAAGATCGTCTCCGATCTTATCTGGAGTTTCTTTTTAGAAACTTTCCAGTTTTGTAAATCTTGTAATTATTTATTGAGCGTCTCGCTCTTGTTAATACATCAAATAATTTACCAATTACTTGCGTAATAGTATTATACTGATTCACCCCCTCTCTCCCCCACCCCCTCTCAGTATAATTGTGTACTCATCAATTGGTATCAAAGTCGGCTCCTTCAAATTAGTCTAACAAACTAGAAGGTAGATCTAAAGAGCACACATGGGTGGACAACAAGGATTCTTTTCCAATAAGGCTCCATTGTTTGATGGGACAAATTATGTATTTTGGAGTTTAAGAATGGAAACTTATATAAGTGCCCTAAGATTTGACATTTGGCAATTAGTGGTAAATGGATATAAAGCTCCATCAACTCCTCCAACAAATTTAGCAGGTGTAATGTCCCCAATTTCATGAACATCAAAGTTCGAAGGATTAGCCTATCATTTGACCCTCGTAGGCTAGTGTGGTGGATTAGAGGATCCAGTTTGGGCATTATCGAGCTCTTCAGGTGGCAGTTGTAAGTGTTTATCTCTCCAGATCCTTCATATGGTTTGAGGCATTGATATTCAAGGGTTTCTGGTTCCGTTTTGAGGGAGTCAGTGGATGTTAGAGAGGGACCCTTACTATTTTTAGTAAGGCAGTTGGATGCACAGTGGATACAATGGTTAACTCCCGGGTTCAAACAGAATTGAGAAATAATGATTATTTGTGGAGTTATGTTATTTTAATTATTAATAAAGTACAATTATAAAGTTTTAAGTTCACTTTATGTCCAATGGGGCCATGACCCTCAAAAAGGTCACTTAAAGTACATTAAATATTATTATTATTTGAGCGCCCATTTATTAAAGCAAGTGTTAATGATATATTAAATGCTTTTAAAGTATACTTTATTATAAGTGATAAAGTGTTATTTAAAAGGGAGACATAAGTGTTTAATAAAGTATACTTTATATTGTGCACCAAATGGAGGGAAAAGTAAATGAAATTAAAGTGAAATTAAATGAGATGAAACCAAATGCAAATTAAATATTATATAAAAGTTTTTGAAAAGGGATTTCGTTATTCTTGAATCATTCAACATTTTGTCTATTCTAAAGAAGCTTTGGCTTTGAGGAAGAAACCTAGGGTTTCGCTGTAAATTCAATCTTAGAGAACGTAGCTTCTCTTCGATTGTGTTGGTGGCTTCATATGGAGGTCACAACTGAGCTTCAATGGAGTTTATGCAAATCTGAAAGTGATTATCTTCAAAGATTGTTCAAGGGTTTGGAGATTAATCATCTAAATTTAGAGATATCTGTTGTGAATGATTTTGTTGCTGCTGTTACATGTTGGAGAACTCGTCTTGTGAAGCCAGGCATCCATTAATGGAAGACTCCAATTTGCTGATAAAGTTTTCAGATCTACATCTATTGGCTTGGGTCCGGGTATGATCATTTGTAATTCAAAGAGGTGTCTATTCTACCTTATGATTGCTAAAAACTCTACACTTCTTCTTGGCAACCATTTTCAGAGGGTTTCAAAGCATGTTTACCTGTGAGTTCATGAATTGTAACTCCTAGATTTTCTGGGTATTGTTGTTTTAGATATTAGGGGTTATTTTATGAACTGGGTTGTCATTATATTGTGAAAATATTGAGTATTTAAGCTGGTATAAAAATATGGAATTTTCAGTTGTGTTTTCCCAATGCAATTTCAGTTTTGAGTTAAAAATTTATTATTGCAACATCCCCTGTTTTGCTGCATTATATTGCTGTATCAAACATTGCAAATATATCAAAAAAACATAAAACCACAAGCAAACAAACAGGAAGAATTTTGAAATTAAATATCCTACCAGGGGTGGGATATTACAGCAGGAAAGAACGCAAGTGAAAATAATGCTAAAGCCAAGAATGCAATCCTATGTGGATAAACCGAATCAGAACTTGTGAAAGTAATGCGTTGCAAATCTGCCAAGGAAATTTGGGACAAATTAAAAAACATTTATGAAGGAGACAACAAAGTAAAGAAAGCAAAACTTCAAACCCATCAACGGCAATTTGAGAGTCTAAAAATGATGAATGAAGAAAATATTGCTGGCTATCTACTTCAAGTAGATGAGATAGTCAATACCATAGAGGGTCTTGGTGAAAAAATAGAAGAAAATATTTAAAATTAATTTGACGAACATAATTTTAAGAGCAACAAAGTTGGAAGCAAAGTAAATCTCAAACCAATCCTAAGAGATAAGGCAAGTAGGTTCCAAAGAGAAATTGGTAAAACACCTTAACTTAAAATTTGTAAGGAAACCTATTTGTTGAGAAGAATCGTCAACGAAATGCACCCAACTCATTAAATCTTGAACCTTGGATAATGGAATAACCAAGTAGGGAAATTTGAGTAGTTAAAATATCAATGAACAAGACTATAGTTTTAAGAACAAAAATAATTATATCAAGTCTAAGTTGCTATATAAAATGTTAGTGAATTTTTATTCAACTTAGAATTCGAATTTATACTTAAGTTTAATACCAACTCTATGTTTTCTTTGATGTAATAGTAAAGTCAAGCATAGTTGAAAAAATTTGGGATAAGGGTGTGGTGGACATCTGGGATGATCTACTTGTGTATACCCTTGTATTAATTTATGTGTGATTGCATGTTTGTCATTGTGTGTTGGACTTCCCCTAGTGACAACCACTCCATTCAAATCAAAAAGCTAAATTACTGTGTAATATTGTATTATCACCTTAGATTTGTTGTTTATTCCCTAGAATTTAATTGCCTTCAATTAAAAATTGTTACATATAAGCATAATTCTTTATATGTCTCTTTTAGTCACCTATCTTAAATAATTGTCCTCATAAAAGAAGACAAAATTAGAGATATCCCTAGTCTTATTTATATCCATCATTTTCTCGCACTATGTGCAGAGTGCATAGGAGGCATCGTAAACTTAATGCCTTCAAAGGCGCAAAGATGTTTTCTCATCATATTTAACATGTGTTGCATTGTAAAAGAAAAAATAAATTTGTGTGTTGTGTTGAAGTAGTGAAAATTTAGGGCATGACAATCAACAATAGTGCAAAAGTTTTTAAGATCTCTTCCTGTAAGATTCAATGCTAAAGTTTCTGCTATAGAAGAGATGGACTTGGATACATTAACCATGGATGAGCTACATGGAATCCTCACAACATATGAGATGAGGACCGAAAAAGACAATACATCTAAAAGGGAAACAACCTTCAAAGCCTCAAAAAGATCAAAGAATAAAGAACCTATGCCAAGTGAGAGTTCTGAGGAAGAAACGGACGAGGAAGCTCTTTTTGAAGAGAAATTAAAAAGAAAGAATAAGGGAAAATTGCCATTTAAATGTTTTAACTGTGGAAAAGTAGGACACTTTATTAAGAAATGGCCATATTTGAGAGAAAGTGATAGTGATGAAGAAGAAGAGCCTTATACAAAGAAAGGAAACAAATATAGTCACTGGTATGATAAAATCAATAAGAAGAAGAAATCTTATGATTACAAGAAGAGTCTCTATGCTTATAGAGATGATAGTTCATCCGATGAAAGTGATTGGGATAGCTATAGAGAAGAAATGTTTTTTACAGCATTTGAAACATAAGGCAATATCATTGAAAATGATGATAAAGAAAATAAGAACTCACATGAGGATGAGAAGATCAAATCTGATTATGAAGATGATGATGAAGAAAGCTTTGAGGAAGAACTCTATCGTGCCATAGACGAAATTGAGAGATTTAGGAAGAAAAAGTTAAAGTACAAGCAGCTATTTCAAGAAGAATGTAAAAAGACCAAAACATTTGAAGAATCAGAAAAAGTAATTATCAATTTGAAAGTTCAAATTGAGGAAGTCAAGAAAATTGAAGAAGAAATAAGATCTCAATTAAAGATAAAGGAAGAAACGTGTGGAAGACTAGAATCTGAGATTATTTCTCTAAGGAAGGAATTAGAGAAGACGACCACCAAGTTAAACACAAGCCTCAAGTTTGAAAAGAGCACCAAAATCTTAGATAATATCATAAGTGAACAAAGATCGCCATCTATAAAAACTGACATTGGTTATGAAGAAAACAAAGAAAGGGCACAAGTAGAATCAAACAAAGAAAAGCCAAAAAGTTATATTAATGCACTTAAAAGACCCATCAAAGGAGTGAAGAGCACAAAAGATTTATTGAAAGGGGGGGGGTGAATCAGTAAATCAACACAAACTTTCAATTCTTAATATTTTCAAAACTTATTACAATCAACTTTTTCATATGACCCAATTTACACAAGTTGATCCAGCTTTATTGAAATAAATTTTTTAAGGGAGTAGGCACCAACCTGCTCAATTTACAAGAGGGATGATTTAGTAGAATACAATCCACAAGGAACACCCTAACCCTTTACAATTTTAGTAGGCACCTACCTACAAGGAGCACCAACCCCTAATGCAAGGCACCACACCTTGACTTGATGGATGAATCAAATGAAGCCAATCAGATCTGCACTCTGCCAATCCTCTAATCTGCCTTTGTGATGTAAATTCTCACACTCAGCCCACACAAGAAGATAGGCTTCTGAATTAGACTTCTTGAACTTGACAACCACACAAACAACCTTGAATGGGATGTCAAATATATATGTTGCTCAAAGGTCGCATGCTTCCAATGAAAGAACACATCTATTCTTTATTTTGAAAATCTGCCTCTTCAAAAAGTTAATTCGAATTTGTTTATCATTGTCTTTACAACTTTTATTTTATTTTCTATTGATTACTTTAGCATTGTTTAATGTATGTGTAAGAGAATAAAACATATTTCTTTACCGAATAGGTCACACCTTTTCAAGCAACACACAATAGAACAGATCACGTCCTTTGAGCGAATGAATGCATCCTTTAATTTGCAAATCGATGTTTAGTTAAATCTGAAGGCTAACAAAAGGACGTATTTCTTCATTCGTCATTTTCTTTAGCCACACCAACTCTCTTTAATGAAGGCGTGTCTCTTAACCGACATATTTCCTCTTTAATAAAGGTGTGTTTGTTGGTTAACAACAGATGTATTGTAGCGTCCTCATTAACAAAACAGATTTGTTATCTTAATACAGCCGCACTTGTTATTACCAATCTTTTTCTTAATCGTGCTTGTCAAATTAAAAAATGGTCTTAATCGTACTTCTAAAGATTCCAATCTGTGATATTCAATTTCGATCTGTAGCCATTTACTTTATACAGATTTCAATCTGTAGATAATATAACATTCAGTGTCAATCTGGACTTTTAGTTCATTCTCTGATTAATTGCGAGTTGGAATTTTATTTATTTTCAATAATCTGATATTCAATTTCGACCTGGACTTTTATTTATATTGATTAGATTTTGCTCCACAGTGATTTTATTGATCTTCAATCATTAGATCACTTGATCACAAGATTTATGGTGTTTGAAGATGTTGCTCCATTATGCTCAACAATGAATTATTCACCTTCATCAATCTGATTTATCCATCTTTTAATAGTCTGATTAAGCCAACACAGATATATTCTTTGTTGTGACATACGATGATCTGTAGCTATCGCCTCATATTCCAATCTGTATGCAATTTAACACTAATTTCGATATAATCTTTCATCAAGCTTACCAGCCTTATATATCTTTAATGGTCTGATTGTCTTGACATCAATGACAATACGTCTAACAAGGAGAATGTAGCAAAGAAAAAGAAAGTCATGTTGCATCAAAACCAAGCACATATCAAAAGAATAAGAACACCTTCAAAAAATTCTTTCCACAAAAGCAAGCATATATGACTAAGTACCATCATTCTTTCGTTGGCTATTGTTTCACATGAAATCGTTTTGGTCATAAGGCAATAAACTGTAGGAATCATATAAGAAATTCTGGTTGGAACAAGGACAAGAATACCTCTAGAGTTGATAAAAGGAATTACAATTCTTTTGCACCTCTACTTTACAATGTTGAATGCTTTAAATGTAATAACTATGGGCACAAAACACAATTTTGTAGAACTATTTTTGTAGATACCCCAAAGCAAGAAAAAGAGAAAGACATCCTTGTGGAACAAAAGGAAAAGAATTCAAAAGTATGGAAAAAGAAGAGAGAAGATAGAAAAGAGAGATACATGTTAATACAAACTGCCCTACATGCTCAAGATAATGGAGAACAATGGTATGTAGACAGTGGCTGCTCATGTCACATGACTGGTGACAAAAGTGAATTTCTCACATTGAAGAACATAGATGGAGGAACAGTGAGTTTTGGAGATAATGCTACAGCCAATATTGTTGGAAAGGGAATTATTAGTCTAGACAATGGAAGAACAAAGATAAAGAATGTTTTGCATGTTAAAGGATGAAAGCACAATCTTCTAAGTGTAAGCCAATTATGTGATCAAGGTCATACTCTCTCATTTCATGCAGGGGGATGTAAAAACAAGAAGGAAGATTAATAGCAAAACCATATAGGACAGCTAATAACCTCTACATCATAAATGAAAACAAAGGTAAGAAATGTTTTATAGCAAAAGAAGATGAAAGTTGGCTTTGGCATAGAAGGATGGGGCACATCAGCTTTGACTATCTTGTCAAAATCAGCAATACACAAGCAGCAAGAGATATGCCAAAAACCTCAAAACCTTCAAATACTATTTGTAATCACTGCCAACTTGGGAAGCAAACAAGGGTCACCTTCAAAACAAAAGAGTATTCAGCATCTAAACCATTGGAGCTCATCCATACAGACCTATGTGGTCCAACCCACACAAAGAATAAAGCAAGGTTGGTTTGTAAAGGATATGCTCAAGTAAAAGGTGTTGACTTTGAAGAAACATTTGTCCCAATTGCACAATTAGAGGCCATAAGGATGTTCCTAGCATTTGTTTGCCACAAAAATTTTAAAGTTTACCAAATGGATGTTAAATCAGCATTTTTTAATGGACATCTAGAAAAAGAGGTATATATCGAACAACCTAAAGGATTTACCTTATCAAACAAGGATTATGTATGCAAACTCAAGAAAGCTCTTTATGGGTTAAAACAAGCCCCTAGGGCTTGGTATTCTAGATTGGACAAGTACTTACAAGAACAAGGGTTCAAAAGAGCCATTGTGGACAGCAATATATATTTTAAAATTGAAAATGATCATCAATTGATTGTTGTAGTATATGTGGACAATATTATCTTTGGAGGAAGTTATAGTAGAATGTGTCAAGACTTTGCTCGAAAAATGCAAAAAGGATTTGAAATGTCCATGTTAGGTGAATTCTCTTTCTTTGTTGAATTACAAGTCTCCCAATTTGATAATGGAATTTTTATTTCACAAACTAAGTATGCTAAGGAAGTGTTAAAAAAGTTTAGAATGGAGGATTGCAATCCTGTGAGTAGACCAATGGTCACAAGATGTAAGTTAAGCAAGAATGGTGAGTCTCCCAATGCAAACCAAACTCTTTATAGATCTATGGTAGGAAGTTTGCTTTATATAACAGCCTCAAGACTGACATTATGCAAGCAGTAGGGATGGTAGCAAGGTTTCAGGTTGCTCCTAAAGAAACACATGTTAAGGCAATAAAAAGAATATTCAAATACTTAAAAGGCACATTGGATTTTGGTCTATGGTACCCAAGAAGTGAAAACTGTAAATTTTAAGATCAGATTTAATGCACAGAAAATTAATTCAAAATCAGACACAATAACACAGCAAATACCCTGGGAAAACCCTCCTCTTGAGGGAGAAAAACCCAGCAACAAAGATCTCTTTTATATATATAAATAGTGGCAGCAACTCACCTCACAATGAGGCCAAACTCAAGGCCAATATTCAGCACCAATGCACGATGCAATATCAGATAATAATCTGATCTTCCTTTTAATCTGAATCTGAACTTAGATAAATTCGTAATCTGCTCTTGAAGTAATTCGCACTGGATATAATAGACACAATCGAACTTGACTCAATCATGAATGAAGCAAACTTAATGAATATATATACATGAGGGGAGAGAGAGACACATCCTTTCATTTAATTCCAAGGTTGGCCTCCAATAAGAATCGCGTCCAATGGAAGTGGGTCGGCATCATAAGAACTCGTGCCTTTTCTTTAAAACAAAACGGTGCCTCTTCATAATGTAGTCTTAACATATAATTAGCACCTTATAAATATTCGTGCCTCTTCAATATAAATATCTCATATAAATTAAATAGCATTAAGCTATCATTTAATTTATTCATGACAAGAATATCGCTGGAAGTAATTTCGACGCTGCATGTTGACATTAACAAAGACTTCACCTTAAAAGCATATACAGATGTTGATTGGGCTGGTAGTTTGGATGATAGAAAGAGTACTAGTTGCAGAGCATTCTTTTTGGGCAATAGTCTTGTTTAATGTAGTAAGAAACAAGCTTCAGTCTCTCTATCCACTACTGAAGCAGAATACATAGCAGCAGCTTCATGTTGTACTCAAGTTCTTTGGATACAACAAACTTTAAAGTTTAAACAATATCAAAATGGAATATGATCACCCAATATATATATTTTGTGATATTACAAGTGCCATTAATATTTCCAAGAACCTAGTGATGCACTCAAGGACTAAACACATTCCCATCAAATACAATTTTTTGAGGGAACAAGTAGCAGATCATTAAGTAAAGTTGGAATATGTTGCCACTAAAGAACAGGTTGCAGATATATTTACAAAGCCTCTTCCCAAAGAAACATTTGAGTACTTAAGGGAAAATTTGGGACTAGTCCCATATTCATCCAGTCATTAAGGGGAAGTATATATTCAAGGGGAGCTACCCACAACATTATCTTATAACTCCATGGAAGATAAAGCTTAGAGATAGATGGAAGACCCTCTTCCATTGATGTCAAAGCGGTAGAAGTATAGAGACAAGGGGAGCAACAGGACAGGGGTGTAAATTTAAATGATCAGATTCAATGCACAGAAAATTAATTCAAATCAGACACAATAACACAGCAGATGCCCTGGGAAAACCCTCCTCTTGAGGGAGAAAAACCCAGCAACAAAGATCTCTCTTATATATATAGATAGTGGCAACAATTCTCTTTACAATGAGGCCAATCACAAGGCCATAATTCAGCACCAACTTTAGATGCAAAACAGATAATAATCTGCCCTTCCTTGAAACCTAAATCTGCACTTAGAGAAATTCGCAATCTGCTCTTGGAGAAAATTCGCACTTGAATGAAGGAGAGAAACGAACTTGCTTAATGATGGAATGGATGGAAATGACCTTGTATAAATACACAATAAGAGAGAGGTCGCACCTCTTCATGTACAAGGTCGGCCAAAATAGAAATATAATTACAATTAAAATATGCAAATTACAAGGAAGGTCGGCCCTTTTAGAAATTACAATGTTGCCAAGTGAAGCGCCCCTTCACATTAAATATCACATATAAATAAATAGCCGATAGGCTATATTAATTTATGTCTTCACTCGTGGCTAGAAGGATGAACCCGAAGCTGCCATATCATTAACACTCCCTCTCAGCTAGGGAGAGAACTTCCAGCTACACAAGACATATCACCTCAATTGTGATGTCTACCACATTGGCTACAACCGAATGTGAAAAGAAGAATATCACCTCATCGTGATATTAGATATTGCTTCAACATGATATCAACCATAATGGCTACAACCATACTATGGTAAGTACAAGTGTTCATCACTTGCGTGATGTTGTCACCTCAACGTGACTTTCACCATGACTCTCTCAGAGGGTGAAACACAAGTACAACATATGTCATGGAGTCACACACATGACATCCACCATGACTTAGCTCAGAGGGTGGAAACAAGGGCTTTCACCTCAAATTCCTCCGTCTTAGAGGAAAATACATTAACAAGGGCTTGCACCTCAAATTCCTTCATCTCAGAGGAAAATGCATTAACAAGGGATTTCACCTTAAACTTCTCTCACAGAGAAGAACTCATTAAACAAGGCTCACTGATACTGAGACTCTTTCTCAGTCAAGGCTGGATTCTCCACCATACCAAGCTTATCTCGAAAGTAGACAAACTTTATCCTGGCGAGAGGCTTGGTGAGAATATATGCGTCTGCTCATCAGTGCTGATGTACCTCAACTGTATAGCCTTCCGCCCATATCTCTCATGTAGCAGTGGATCTCAACGTGCTTGGTTCTGTCATGGAACACAGGATTGACAGCTTCACACACAACTCTGATTATCACAATGAATGATAGTAGGCTCCATTGATTGTCCAAACAATCCTGCAAGGAGCTTACGAAGCCACACTGCTTCCCGAGTTGCCATACAAGCTACAATATACTCTGCCTTTGTTGTACTTAATGCTACAGATGACTACTTCCTACTGCGCCAGGAAATCATAGCAGATCTCAAACTGAAGCAACATCCAAAGGTGCTCTTCCAATCAGTGACACTCCCTACTCAATCAGAATCAGTATAACCATGCAGCTCCAAGTCCACATCTGAAGAGTATCTCAACCTATATCCAATTGTGCCATGCAACTATCTCAGGATATGTTTCACTATAACAAGATGTACCTACCTCGGTTCACACATGAACTGACTAAGTGCACTCACTGCATAGCAGATATCAAGTCTAGTATTGAGTAGATACATCAATGATCCAATCAACTACCTGTACATCATGGGATCCACAAGATCTGAACTAGTTGCAACCTCCTTTAACTTATGCAAGTTGGTCTCCATAGGTGTAGACATGGATTTGCAATCCATCATACCTCCAGTAAGAAATAAATCAACATAAAGAACCAAGATCAACTAGATTACCATCTTCTTCAGGTTCAGTAGGCTCCCTCTGAATCTCCAAGTAGTTGCATCAACCTTCTGACCTCTTCGACCAAGATTGCCTACAATGCTTGCCTTAGAGAAAGTTTTCCAGAGCACACTTCTGATATTGTAGAGAGTTCAAGATTGTCCTCCTCGACCTCAACCCAGATCACTCTATTCTGAATAGGTTTACGGAGCTACCAATGTCAAATCCAGATAGATTATCTTGTGCAATTCTATTCTCAGCTGTTGAAGAGGTCTTCCAAGGACATTTATCATCGGCCTTGCAACACTGCAACTTTCACTTCTTCTCAGTGAGTCACAAAACTCCCTCTTGATCCCTGCCTCAGAGATTGCAAAGAAGACTTTTGAAAGTGAACTCCCTATAACCACCAACTCAGTCCCATGGCTGCAAGTTGTGACTTCACGCTTGATCATTTCTTTGGTCGGCATGACTTCCTCACAAGATGCCTCAAGCTTTTCATCACTAAGCAAGCTCTCATCACCTTCTTGCCCCTAGATCTGTCCTGGAAGCATTTTAGAGAGAGATTACTAATAGTTTATAATTATCCAAAGAAATATCAAGGCTAGAATCATACAAAGTTCAGGTTATAGCATAAATACATAAGAATTTATGAACAATATTAAAAACATGAATAAATAAATCAACCTATAAGAGAAATATATCAAAAGATCAGAATGAAGGGATAAAGAAACTTATCTTTATTGGATTCTGATATAACTCTTTCTTTCATCTTTTACTCCTCTAGAGAGTGCTAAACTCGGCACAACAAAAGACAATCTACACAACTACAGATTTCTTGAATGCATTATGCAGTTAGCATGTAGAACCAACTCTCTCCAAGAGTTCAAGGCTCTATCACAGTTCATGCATTAGAGAATGATATCGATGTGACCAACTAATCACCATCGAAATTTCAATTCTCTTTTTATTTCAGAGTCACACCAGAAATCTTCACAACCAGCATGAAATAACTTGCAATAAATGAAATTTCCAAAGGATCTTATGCTAGTGAACACAATTCAAAAGAAACCACTATCTCTCTTTGCTAATTACAAGATCCAACTAAATGATATAACTCAGCAAACAAAGAATACTTATCTCTTTAAATATTCTGATGGATGCAAATACTGGACGCAGTAAGATACGCTGCTCTTGCATACAATCTTTAGAACTTGAACACAGGCCCATGGCTTAGAATAGAAATTCCCTAGAATCCTTATGAAGAGAGATCTCATCCACATCTGCAAATGAAGCATGCTGATTAGGCCTGGTGGGGCAATCCTTTGCATAATGACCAAACTTGTCACAACGAAAACATTGGACTTTGGAGAGGTCCCACTTCTTCTTGAATGCAGGAGCACTATCAGCTTCTTTATCTCTATTCCTCTTGGAATATCCTTTTTTCCACCTTTTCCTTTCTTCTCCGAGGATTGAGCGGAAAGAACATGAATGTCTTCATTTGTAGAGCTTCGACCAATACCTCTCACAGCCAACCTAGATTCTTCTTGAATACAATCTACCCTCAAACGATCAAACTTGGGAAGTTTCGATCTCGCGCTGATTCCTTGAATGTAATACTCCCAAGATGAAGGAAGACCATTGAGAGCAAGCATAGTCAGGTCTTTGTCATCAACCATATGCCCTATTGTCGAGAGCTGATCTCTCAAATCTGCGATCCTCATAAAGTATGCAATCATTGATTCACCTTTCGCCATCTTCACATGATGAAGTTGTTGCTTCAGTGCAAGCGCTCGGCTGGTATTGTTGATTTCGTACATCTCTTCCAATGTTTTGAACATGTCTCTCGCTGTCTTCAACTTAGAGACAATAGGCACAATATGATCCTTGACGGAATCAACCAATATCTTCATTGCTTTAATATCTTTCTTCACCCATTGTAATTTCGCTTCTTCCTCCTTAGGTTCAGGAACACTGGACTCTACGAACTCACCCAAGTCTTTTTCACGCAAGGTAAGCATGATCCTAAACCTCCATGATGTTAAGTTAGATGCACCCTCAAGTCTATCTCGATCTTCAACCCGTTCACCATCTTGATTAATGTAGATAGATGAACAACTAGGGTATTGCTGATTAGGAATAATCTGATCACAATCCTCTCAAACCTGCTCTAATACCATGTAAATTTAAATGATCAGATTCAATGCACAGAAAATTAATTCAAATCAGACAAAATAACACAACAGATACCCTGGGAAAACCCTCCTCTTGAGGGAGAAAAACCCAGCAACAAAGATCTCTCTTATATATATAGATAGTGGCAACAATTCTCTTTACAATGAGGCCAATCACAAGGCCAGAATTCAGCACCAACTTTAGATGCAAAACAGATAATAATCTGCCCTTCCTTGAAACCTAAATCTGCACTTAGAGAAATTCGCAATCTGCTCTTGGAGAAAATTCGCACTTGAATGAAGGAGAGAAACGAACTTGCTTAATGATGGAAAGGATGGAAATGACCTTGTATAAATACACAATGAGAGAGAGGTCGCACCTCTTCATGTACAAGGTCGGCCAAAATAGAAATATAATTACAATTAAAATATGCAAATTACAAGGAAGGTCGGCCCCTTTAGAAATTACATTGTTGCCAAGTGAAGCGCCCCTTCACATTAAATATCACATATAAATAAATAGCCGATAGGCTATATTAATTTATGTCTTCACTCGTGGCTAGAAGGATGAACTCGAAGCTGCCATATCATTAACAAGGGGGAGCAGTGAGTTGGAGTAGTGGATTGCCATCAATCATAGAAGCATAAATCTGCAAAAAATCCCAATTAATCGCGATTTTTAAAAAATCTGCAGGCTGGACGATTTTTTCCCCGATTTTTTGAAAAAATTGTTGACTTTTTGGTCAACAATTTCTTCCCATTTAAAACTGCAAAATCACCAAAAAACGTGTTTAAAACCTGTAAAAAAATGCGAATAACATCACGCTGATTTTCGCGCGAAAAAAAAAATCATGAGACCATAGCTTGTTGCTTACTATTATTCTTTGGTAGAATTTTTTCAAGCATCCATAGCTTGTTCCAATGCACCTGTTTTAGGCTTTCAGCCATAGCAGCAAGGCAGTGAACTGTTTGAAAAAATGCCTCAAGCTATGGATTGTCATGGCATTCGATCACCATGAGACCACATTTCTTTGAGGCATTTTTCAAACAGATCACTCTCTTGTCTATGCTATTGCTTACTATTATATGCTTTGATATATTTGTTCCAAGCATCCATAGCTTGTTCAAAAAAATGCCTCAAAAAACTGTGGTCTCATGGTGATGGAATACCATGACAATCCATATAGTACCAAGGCAGCAATATGGATTGTCATGGCATTCCATCACCATGTGACCACATTTCTTTGAGGCATTTTTTCAAACAGTTCACTCTCTTGTCTATGCTATTGCTTATTATTATGCTTTGATATATTTTTTCCAAACATCCATAGTTTGTTCGAAAGCACCCGTTTTAGGCTTTTAGCCATAGCAGCAAGGCAGTGAACTGTTTGAAAAATGTGGTAGCATAGACAAGGAGCTTCATCATCGGGAGCTTCTGCCCTCTAGCACGTCATTTGCTACAATTGATTTTTTTGGAACTTTGTACTTAGTTTATAGGTTGACTTTGTACAAAGTCACAAACTATATTGTAATAGATATTTTGATAACTGTCACCATTTGATATTTATGCAGTTGTAGTATGTTTTGTGCAATGTAATCAGCGATATGAATATAACCAACGAAAATCTATTTTCTATAATTCATGGATTGAACTCTGTATTTTATTTGCTCTCAATGTCTGTATGCTATGGAAATGCAATTAAATTTAAAAAAAAGGCAGTTGGACTGTTTTTCTTCATTTTTTTGCCTTTTTTTGTAAATCCAATTTTTTCCCGATTTTTTCAAAAAATCCGAACTTTTGGTTTGCCGATTTTTTCCCCAAACGATTAATGCTGCTATGCCATCAATGACAAAGGGGGAGATTGTTAGAAAATTGTCATTGATGTCAAAGGACAGACTCTTTTGCAAGAACAGATAACATGTTTATTATAGGCCGACCTTCATTATCTTGGCACTACATTCTACATTGGAAGGAGATTCAAATTAAAATATTGTCTTTAAAATACATTGGCCAATAACATTTAAAACTACATCAATAATTTTTGGTAAATCAATAGTCATCGTTTATGGGCCAATCCCCTTTTGGGATATGAAAATGAAACTTATATTTAATTCCCTAAGAAAGAAGATGGAAAGAAGAAGCGATTCACAAAGCAGCAAGGAAAAGACAAAAGTTACTAAAGACAAAATTAAATATATTTTTATTGACTACTTAAGATTGTCGCCCCCATTTAAGTAACAAATGCAAATATATATGATTAGTGATTACTAAGGAGGACCGCGATGGATTTTATAAAGGACAGTGATTACTAATCAGTAACTAAGTAGCACTCATTTAATTGTAATAAATGATTACAAATAAAGAGTCGCCTCCCTTTGTGGGAAATAATAGAGAGGGCAGTGATGGATTTTATAAAGCAGCAATTTAATTTAAAATTGTTATGAAAAGGCACACACAAATAAAAGTTATGTCTTTTAAATAAGTCACCCTCATTCATGAAGGTATAAAGGAAGGCTGAAAATTGCAGAGGAAGTGTGTTTGTGTTATGTGAAGTGTTAGAAGATTTATCATACACCAGCAAATCTGTATATGAGGAGAACAAAATAGATCATTCAAGAAGGAAATCATAGCAGATTTTAAAGGAGTTTAAAGCAGATTTCTGATGAAGTTTATAGCAGATTTTCATGTGGAGATTGTGATAATTTTGTGGCAGATTTATGATCAGTTTATAGCAGATTGAAAAGGAGAGTTATAGCAAAAATTGTGAAGACAATTTGAATGAGGGGTTGGTGCCTCTAGTAGGTTGGTGCTCACAAATTGAATGAGGGTTGGTGCCTCTAGCAGGTTGGTGTACACAAATTGAATGAGGGGTTGGTGCCTCTAGAATTTGTAAAAAGAAGTTTAATAAAAGCAATATTTTTGCCGTGGTCTTCTCCTGTAAGGGTTTCCACGGGAATATCATATGTTATTGTGTTCTTCTCATGTGCATAATTATTGATGTTGAGTAAATGATGTTATTGTGATTGATAAAGTTTTAAATTGGTAAAAATTTGTATTATACTGATTCACCCCCCTCTCAGTATAATCGTGTGCTCTTCACTTGGTTGACAAAGATTAAGAAGAAATATTTTTATTTGTGTATCCTTTGCTTCTACGCTTCATACAACCTGAAATAAGAAAAACAAAAAGAAAATCTTTGTTTTAATCCTTTGCATTATGCTACATGCATAGATTGAGGTTTAATTTTAAAATTATAATCTTATAAATTTTATATTGTTTATTGCATTGTCACAATGAGTTCTCATGGCATGCATGAGCATGAGGTTGAGGTTCAATCTCAAAGTGAAAATGAATCCAATTATGCACTTGAGGTTGATGAAACTCTAGAAGCAGAAAGGGGTGACCGTGAGACCCAAACCACGAGTTCCATGGCGAGTGCAACTGCAAACATGAATCGCCCCTCCACGATACTGACAGATTTTGCTAAGGGTCCCTTTGATCCTAAGTCTCCTTTGAAACAATTTGCAACAAAATTACAGAGCAGGCCTAGGACATCTAGGGACACAAGGTTCAAGGAAGTGCCACTTTTGTGGTCTTGAATTTCAGGGCAGCATTACCAAAGTTAATGCCCACCTCCTTCATATCTGAGGAAAAGGTGTGGATATATGTGGGTTTTTGGCATCACCGAATAACTTGAAATTCAAGGCTAAGATATGTAGGCTATGGGTGTTGGTGGTGGAGATAATGTAGTTGCACCTATATCTGCTTCTTTGTCTCATAGGCCAAGGGGTCATCAGAGCCAACCAAACGGTTCTACTTATACTTTGCAAAGGCAATTTACATATATGCCATCTTCTACATCAAAGGCCCATGCAACGAAGACTAGGGGGAAACGCAAGTTGACAAATGATGCTCCTAACCTAATAGCTGAATTATTCAATGTGTAGATGAAGGATGATATAGATGATGCCATTGACAAATTCTTCTTTGCCGATGGCATTCCATTCCATGTGGCTCGATCTCCTTGTTATAAAGAGGCAATGGCAATGGTAGCAAGGGTAGGACCATCATATGTGCCACCAAGGGAGACAAAATCGAGGACCACATGAAATAAGCCCCTTAGTTTTTTCTTGAAATTTTTCACACTACAATCCAGCACCACACTAATAGTTCGCGTTAGCTTCCAAACGATATCAGAGTTGAAAGTAACCTTCACCAAGAAAGTTCACCAAGATCCTATTGAATGCGAGGTGATAGCTTATGGTGATTGGATCGTTAGCAAAAATCTAAACTTGAAAATAGAAAGCTGGAAATGAAATGTAGGCAGTGATCTGACCATTAGCAATCCACACTACCACTTGTTCAATGGGGGGAAAAGATAATTACAATGAAAT
The DNA here is from genome assembly GCA_007258455.2 of Sequoia sempervirens. Taxonomy (NCBI): domain Eukaryota; kingdom Viridiplantae; phylum Streptophyta; class Pinopsida; order Cupressales; family Cupressaceae; genus Sequoia; species Sequoia sempervirens. The sequence continues at coordinate 381,177,461 of VDFB02047230.1, forward strand.
ACAATTCATCTGCTTCTAGCAGGAATCCGCTTAACAGTGGGGATTCTCCACTTAAACAGTGGGTGTGAATTGAAAGTTACAAAATGTATTTTCCTCCACACTGGCGGTAAACCATCCAGGGGTTACAATGTTGCTTAAACACAAAGTAAATGCAGAAATATGAATGACTGGAATAGTACTACTAATTCTCAGCCTTACAATGCAAAATATCTGCAAATTACAAAGATTTTTCAATAGAAATCTACTCCAAAATAGCATTAGTGATTACACTATACTTTTGATCCCAATTATGAATTGAAACATCAAAGAAATAGAGCATAGAACATAAGTATAAAGGTCTCATATGAAAACCTGCAAATTAAAGTTCAGACCAGCAAGCTAAGTCTTCAACAAAATGCTTCGAATCTGAAACAACCTTTCACCAATGCACATGAAACTGAAATTGGAACACCTTCAAGGCTGGGCGACCTTGATAGAACACCAACTTGACTCCAATCACCACGAAATCTGCCCAGCACACAATTCAATAACAGAAAGACAAGGGGCGGCCAAGGGAATGGGTCGACTTTGTCTATAAAATCATATACTTGCCCATAAAATCTGCAAATGAACATTTAGGTGCGCCTCAAGCAAAAGAGACTATTGAGTAAATATCGACAACCAAAAATAAATTCACTCTAAGAGCTGCAAGTGAAAATCAACTTCAGCCATTGAATAACCAGCAAGCTATACCATCATCAAATTGCCTTTTCCTTCCATAAAACTCCACCAAGTCATCCCATAAACTGAATTCAACACTAATTAAGATCAAGGTGACCAATGTTTATGAACTATACAATGGAAGCTACCTCAAAAAGAAAGCTTGAACTCCAAACAAAGCTTAGATAGAAAGTATGGCCAAGCAAAGAGGGCAACCTCTTTGATTAAATCAAGAACTCCAAATGTAATGTCCCCTTCTAGTTGACATTGACATATCGGCAGGATTAGCCTATTAGTGGCTCTCGTAGGCTAATGAGGCATGGTGAGAGAGTCATTTGGCAGTCATTTGGTGATTATTTGGCCCAGTATTTGATTGGAGTAAGGTTTTCCATTAGATATCATTATTATTTCTATTTATGGAAACCTTATATTATAATTTGATGTTGAGATGCACTTTATTAATTATATTATATTTTCATATTTTATAAAGTGCAAATAATTAAAAATATATTGGAATCTTCTAGAAGTCAAAAATTAATATTATTTTATTGAGGCCGACCTCTAGAGGAAATGCATAAATAGACATTGAGGTTTCATTCTTCACCATTCAGATTTGTTGTTGATGATTGATGATTTCTTCTTGAGCATTTGTGGAGCCAAGTGGTCTGCAGAGGAGCCAAATCAATTGATATTTGGGAATGATAACTCCCATTGATTGCATAACTGAGGGAGTGAAATATCTCTTGAAGGGTTGCAAATTGGAGGTGATATTTCAGTCACTTCATTGGGCAAAATTTGTGGCCAAGGACCAATTTTGAGGAGTACGATTTTGGAGAAATATTGCATCTTTTCTTGGCATCGAATTATGGCATTCTAGTTGCCGGTAACGTCATGGTGTGATGGTTTATAGGTGGCATTGTTATTCTTGCCACCAAGGTTCAAACCCCAATGGGGTGGTATTGTTGAATGGTTGTATTCCGGTTCATAGCTCCGGTCAAAAGCGTTTACCCCTTGAATAAAAAAAAAAATTATGGCATTCTAGGCATCAATTATTTGAAGAGGAGGATCAGATTTCTAATGAAGAATTTCTGAAGCTAAATCTGAAGCAAATAGGGACGCCATTGGAGACACATTTAAATCCATTGGAGCTCATATATGCATTGATTTCTCTTGGAGATAGGAGCGCTCCATTTCTAAAGCTAAATCTGAAGCAAATAGGGACGCCATTGGAGACACATTTAAATCCATTGGAGCTCATATATGCTGGTTGTGTTTGAAGTTATTGGAGGCTTGAATTCATTGTGAATTATTTTATTTCTTCATTCATATCAGAACAGGGGCGACTTCTTCAAAAATTCGATTTGGCTTCTCAAGGTCTTCAACTCAAGATATTGATTGCTTCTTCATTGGAGATTCAAGGCGCTATCAAGCTTCAGGTTCCCTTGTGTTATTTCATGATATTACATGTTAACTAGATGCATTCTAGATGGTACTGCTGTAGGTGAAAGTTTTTTAATCATATGTACATAAGCCAAGAGTCTTGGCCATTTCATCTCATTGCCATTGTAGAAGGTTGCATTATCAATAATATATCTTAAGTTGGGAGTTCTCTAATGAGTTATTGTCTATTTGAAAGTTTAAGAGGATGTATGCCAACTGTTTGACATAATGTCTATAGGCTGTAGCTGCATATTTAGCTCATGAAACTTCATCTATTGCATTTGAAAATACAAAAAGAAATCTGCATTGCATCTAGGACCTTGTCTAATCATCATAAGAGTCTTTTGCAAGTAGTATATGCATTGGATATCATTGGAAAAAACATATATATCAGACTAAAACACTCAAACCAGCAAGTTACAAGATTGCATATGAATTGTTTGACAAAATTACAAGCTGCAAATTAAAACAAATTGTGATCAGTTTGAGCAAGGCTCATTACACCAAAATAAATTATGTAATTGCAGCAATAGGGTCGCCTAGAGCATTAAGAGAGATATGCAAAACACCCACAAGCAAATAAGATTCTTACAATGACTTATATCTGTAAATCTCCTTCAGCACTTCGAAAACCAACAAACATTGAAACTGATAAAATCATCAATATTTTCAACAATGAAGCTCAATATGCATTTCGGAATGAAGCACACTCCCAATTGACCATCTAGGGAACCATAGTTTCAGGCCCAAAGAATGGTGTAAATTGCTAAGCTTCCCCTTAGCCGGGTTCTGAATTCAATCCAGCAACATTTTGATACAATTAACAATGGATGCCAAAAGCTAGAGCAAACACTCTCTTAAATAGAATTCTCAGATGACCTTTCATCTCCCACCTTTTCCCTCCAAGAAAGGGATGCCCATTCACCTTTTGAAATATTTTAATTTTCAAAATACTTTAATCCCTCTTTATTTTGGCATCCAAACTCCAAGGCACATTAAAACATCATAAAGTATTAATTAATCCCTTCATGAGGTGTCCTCCCTTAATGGCCCCATTTTAAAACAACATTAAGTCATTAATCTAGGCCACGGGGCATAAAATGAATTTAAAACATTAAATGAATTAAAATAAATCATTTTACCAAAATGAGCCTCAAAATGTTGCAAGCCAATTATGCTCCAAACTGCACTACCCAAAATGAAAACTGAGCTGACTATTGATGCTACTGCCCAAGATGTCACTGCCAGAAATAGAACTTACTAAAAATAGTAAATTCTGAAAAGTTGTCCTATGCCTTTGCATGCCATATCACTGCGAAGCTCTCTGAAAACCCAGAAAGATTCCGCATTCCAAATCTCGAAACTCCAACGTATAGGCTAAAAATAGCAAGTTCCGAGAAAGGTTGTTAGATGGAGATGCATGTTACACCATTCCGAAGCTCTCCAGAAACCTAGAAAACTCCACCAAACATGCATCAAAAACTCATACATGCAAACTTTCAAAAATGCTTCCGAACCCCAATGAAATAGGAAACCCTAATTTTACCTCTAACAAGCCTACGGGCTTTCAAAAATAGGCTATCAGTCACCGAAGAGCGTATGACTAAGATGGGGACATTACACCACAATCTTGGATAAGAACTATTCCAAGATAAATGTGTTAATGGAGAAAATGAAGGAATGTTGGGTGGCAAATGGATGCAACATTGTCATGGATGGGTGGACAGACATTAGGCATCGTCCACTCATCAATATCATGGTTATATGTTCAGAGGGCCCATATTTTCTTAAGGCAATTATTGTTCAGGGCATCGCAAGGATGCCAATTTCTAGTTTCAAATCCTCAAGGATGCTATTGAGGAGATTGGGCCACAAAATGTGGTTCAATTAGTGACAGATGAGACCCATGTGTGCAAAGTTGCAGGTACATTAATTGAGGCAACTTAAAGACATATTTGGTGGACTTCTTGTTGTGTGCATGCCATGAATAATGCACTCAAGGACATGGAAAAGATTGATTGGATCAAATCAATGGTCAATGATGCTAGATACGTGTAGATGTTTATCTGCAACCACCACACTTCAAATGCACTCTTCAAGACCTTCTCTAAGAAGGAATTCTTGAAACTTGTCAAGACTAGATATGCATCCTATTTCATTCTCTTGGAGAGAATGATTGAGTTGTGAGAGGCATTGCAACTAATGGTTATAACTTATGATAGTGGAATGGAATCAGTGGCCCAAGTCCGAGATAGAGTAGGGGAAGAAGGTGAAGGATGTAGTGAAGAGTGATGTTTTTCGAGATGATGCAAAATACAGTCTCCATCATTACTCCAATTTTCCAAGTCATTATATATGGGGATGCCAATGCACCTAGCCTTGGAGAGGTGTATGAGTGCATTGATTCTATGATAGGCCAAATGAAGTTCGTCATGCAAGAGAACCCCACATTAGCATTCTACAATGAGCACATTCATCCAATCATTCATCAGAGATGGGAGAAGCTCAAAACTCCCTTGCACATGGTTGCCTATGCATTGAACCCCAAGTGATACACGCAAAGGCCTAGTAGAGTTACACCCATAGAAGATGTTCAGGTGAAGGAAGGGTTCAAGAAGGCCATCCAAAAGTTGCATGATCCTGAACATGCTAGCATCATTCATACCGAGTGGACAAAATTTGCCACTCTTAGGGGTTATTCTGAGGCGGCCAATATGGATAGGGGAACTATGGCACAAGAGGACCAAATTTTGTAGCGGAATATGCATGGACTAAATTGTATGACTACATCTCTAGCCATTGCTATCTCAGGTTTCTAGTTCTTCTACTGCTAAGAGGAACTGGTCTATTTATATCTTCATCCACTCCCTTAAGAGGAACAAGCTTACCTCTAAGAGAGCAAAGAAGCTTGCGGTTAAACACAGTGCCTTGCATCTCATTGACCGCAAGATACTTTTGTACAAGAAGAGTCCAACAACGCAATGGGATGTAGAGGCAAAGGAGCCAGCACAGATTGATGAGGATGCTACACAGACAGGGCTGGTTGGTATTAGTATGGAGGAGCTTGACCATGTGGAGTCCAAGTCCAACAATTCTAGTGATGAGGAGTTTGGGGATGATTAGAGGCCTCACTTCACTCCATTTTGTCATTTTGTCATTTTGAACATTTTGATTTGTTATCATCATTGTACTCATTGTAATTGTCATTACCAAATCTTGAATATAATATAAATTTTGAATTTGACATTTTCATTGTTAGATGTTAAATTGTTAATGTTCAATTCAAAGTTTAGCAGTTTCTAAGTTTTAACTTCTACTAGTTTGCCAAAGTTTCATTTGTAATTCTTATACATCCTTTTATAACTATTTTTTTCAAGTACTATATGTATTTCAGCGTGCGCCCCCTCCCCCCCACCTTTCAGGAAACTCCATGGAACTATGATAATAACTAGGATGAACTATATTGTGCCCGATGAAACTTAGGGGTTATGACTGATGACTTATGAGAAGCAGAGAATACATGTTTCTTTCTACAATGATGTTTATCCATATCTTTTCAAAAATTGTGTTGTGGCCATGATTACTAGTTTCAAAAGTTTTGATTTATTCAGGAGGTTAAAAAATCAGAAATCAGGAATTTTCATAAATGACTGGTAAAATCTCTAGAGGAATGGTTACTAAGCCATGGATTTAAAAATTCTAAGCAATGAGTCCTTGGATCTTTAAGATTTTGCAGTCCATTTTCATATAGAGTTCCTGGATTACTGGGAATGAGTGTTCTTCAGCAACAAAAATACATTAGTAGGTATTTTTCAGCTAGCATCTCATATCTTCTTTTCTAATCTGTAGCTCAGTGAGTGGTTTGGCAGGAAATTTCAATGAGCAGAGTATGCAGGTTTTGACAGGTCTATGCAATCAGCTTCAACATGCACAAAATCAGAAAAAGATCTATGCTAACAGACACTGCACAGAGAGGCATTTGGAGGTGGGGGCCATGGTTGTCCTTTGGTTGAAGCCTTAAGGTAGTCTTCTTTGAAAAAGAGTGGGGCTGAAAAACTCAAATGGAAACCCCAATTCTATGGTCCTTATAGAGTAGTTTGATGCATTGGTGAAGTGGCTTATGAGTTGGAGCTTCCTCCTAATTGTTGGATTCAAAATATTTTTCATGTTTAATATTTAAAGAAAGCAGGACAGCAGGCAACACCTTCAGCAGAGCCTCAACCTCTTGATGATGAAGGAAAGTTGTTATTAGTGCCTGAGCAGATACTTGGTACACGATAGAAGTGGTTGAGGAACCATGTTCAGACTAAGTTTTTGGTGCAATGGAAAGGTTTTCCTCAGGATGAAGCCATTTGGGAGTTGGCTGACATCCTAGATCACCCAGAGTTGTCTTGCTTGAGAGAAAGAAAATTCAAGGAGAGAGGATTTGCCATGCTTCCTTTTCAATCCATAGCAAAGTGAGTGGTTTGCCAGTATAGGAGCAGCAATTAAATAAGTCTGGTTACTTTCAGTTTTCAGTTAGGAATGTATGTGTTTGGAATAAGGTGGCTGTCTTCAATTAAGAAGTGGTTGTATCTGTGTGATGTGATTGGAATAAGGCAGCTTAGTCTTCGGTAAGGAAGCAGTTGTATCTGTTTGTGTTCTAGTTGAGCAGAGACTGAGTTTTTCACTTGATGCAACTGAGTGTTGTTGTAGGTATCATCAGTTAACAGTAACACCAGCATTTGAGAGGTTAGATTCATTGGTTTACTGCCAATGATTGAGAGAGTGATTTGTCAGTCCACTACCACCAATTGGGGATTGATTATGGGATCACTGGGAGCTGGGAGTATAGGAAGCACTGAGGGAAAAGGAGAACATATCTTTTGAAAATTAAAAATCAAATCTCATTTTCACTACCAAGGTTCACTGCTTCAGCAGCTTTGGGCACTTGAAGCAGGTGTTTCATCTTGTATTCTTGAGGATGGAAACCCTCAAGAAGTACTTTGTGGAGTAGAGAAATGGCAGGATCGTGCAAAGTGTCTAGGATCATCAAGTGTTCAGTTTTGCAGACTGCTGAGTGCTCAGAAGTTTCAGAGGCATTCAGACTTGCATGCTGGGTGCACCCAGTGAATAGTTTCAAACTGGTAAAGTAGATCTTGATTTGTAAGTGTTTGTATAAAGAGATTAAAAAAAACAAATCTATTGTTAAAGAGTCTTTCTGTGTTATTTTCTATGTGCGTTTAATTTAGGTCTCTACATCGCAGCTGAGGGAACAATTAATTGCTAGAAATTAATTGCAGCATCAATAAGTACAGCAATCACCGACATGAAAATGTGAGAAGCATAATGAGCAAATGACCAAGAAACAGATGAAGACTATAAACAAGAGTCCGGCACTTTTAAGTAAAAGACAAACAAATAAACATTTGGAAACAAAAACAAAATATAGATGGTATGCCAAGTGAAGTGAACTACCGTTCAAAAGACCTCTGTTTACATACTCAGCGAGTGATCGCCGAGCAGACGAGTAATCGCACATTTTTTAGCTGGGCAAGTATTCTCCACTTTTACTCGCAGAAATTCATGCGCCAATTTTCATGCACTGATTTTGCCTATAAAGCCCTCGTTTTATCTGCTTGCAGTCACCCGCAATTTTTGACTGCATTATTTTCGTGATTTGGAGTGCTTATTTCCACGATTTGGAGTGTCTGTTTGCGCAATTTGGAGTTTGGACTGCTACAGGCTATGCCGTTACAGCTACAGGTTTAGTTCCATCATAATGTATACTATCGCGATTTCAACCCATTATGATGTATACTGTCCTGGAAAAACTCCATACCCTGTGATAAATAGTCTATATAGTCTATACTTATAGTATATCATAAATATATTTATCATTATATATTATATGTTATATATTATAAAATTTTAAATATTATATATATTTTATATTACATAATATTTTAATATATATACTATAGATTATATTTATTATTATATATTATATTTTATATATTATAGAACTTTCAAATATTATAATATTTTATATATTATAAATATTAAAAGCATAAAGTTTCCACAGTCCATGATGTTAGAATGCTGTAATTTTCTGGAAAAAATACTCACACAGTTTCAATCCAGAAAATTATAGTATTCTAATATTATAAATATTTTATATTATAAAATATTTTAATATATATACTATAGATTATCATTATGAGTATATATATTATATAACTATATATATACCAGTCTACTAACAGAGCTCTATTAATATATACAAAATATAGTTAGTTTATTATATATATACTAAGTTATATATTAAATTTTAATACTTTTTAAGTTGCCGAGTATCTGCCGAATTTTTGTGAAGTCAAAAATTTTGGGCTTGTCGAGTACTCTCCAAGTCTGAGTATGTAAACTATGAAAAAGACTATATCATCTTCTTCAATAAGTCTACTCTTTTTCCTAAGTGCTCCCAATTATACTTCTTTTATTGATGTTATACAAAAAAAATCCTAAGCAAATTGGGTTAAAAAGGATTGATATGCAAGTTCACCTAAATATACAACAATGGAGAATGAAATTTATATCATCATCATCTTCTTTATGCACTCATCTATTTGAAACCGTTCAATCACTCATATTATAAGTTTAATGTAATCCAGCCTTACATAGTGTAATTCCTATTAAACAAAAATAGCCTAAAAATATGGCATTCCATAGTAGCATGGAACTCACCATATACACCATTCTTCTGGTGAAGGCCCTGTTTAAAGTTTGTTTTTCTATACAAACATTAAAGATGGACCAAAATCTTAATAACTGAAAAGTTGGCATTTTGAATGAACGGTCATGTTATTTTAGTCCAAGTGCGCTATCCATCACGACTTTTGAGCACAAGACATACTAGTGGAGTAGAAACAATAATGGTGAATCAAATTCTCAACATTTCAAAGTTGGGACTTGAAATGAACTGTCATGCTAGTAAAACCATGAAAATTACATTTTCTTTTCTAACTTCAAGTATGACACCCATTGCCATTTTCTAGCAAAGCATATACTAGTGGAGGCCTAGAACTTACCTGGTGCATAGGGTACTCTTGTGAGACATACATCCAAACATAATCTTCACAATCGGACCCATTATTTGACTTGAACAAGTCCACATCCCCAATGTTGCTTCGACACCATTCTCTAGAATAACCAAACCGAAAACGAACTGCATTTGATGAATATATAGGATACCCCCTCTGAAAGTAAGCTGAGGAAATATTTTTACAGGCATTAGTTAGTTACAGCCAATAACAGAGAAATAATACATAAAACCTTTTTTTTTTAACTCATTACAAGGGTTGAACATTGTAAAGTTCAAAATGTAATAAAACTCTCATCTCGTGAATATATTTCTTAAAGTTTGGAATAGAACCTTTGAATGGACGTATTTTAACTTCATGCACAACACACAAGTTTGTGTGCAATGCATAAGTCAATGTCTCAGGAACCTCTGCATTGCTCTCTCCTTTACTTGACCAATAACATGGCATACCAGCTTCCTTTATATGCCTTGGATCAAGAGTATTGATGATACTTTCCTCTGGGTAATTGTCGGTACTGGAAGCCTGAATTGGCTTGCAAATGCAACTCCTTTCCACAGGGGATCCCATTAGCTCATGGGTTAGCATGGCATTAACTTTATGTTCTCTCTCCAAATTCTCCCATTTTAAATCTTCATGGGAACTTAGCCCTTCATTAATGCTCATTTTATGTTCTTCCACCACAGAATTAAACATGGAAACTTCTGGAGAAATTCTGATGCACAAATCTTTAACGCATCTACTTTCAACCACTGCCATAGTAACAGACATGTGCTTCAATTTAAAGAAAATACAATTCTCAACTAGAAGCTCAAATAAAAACATATAAATACAAATCAAATACTACTAGACTGCATCCGGAAGGATTGTTATATATAATTCTTAATTTCTTCCTTCAAAATGCATATAAAAATGTGAAACCAAAAATCTTCTTGCCACTTAAAACAATAGCATCCAATCCTTTCTTAAAAAAATTTTTTTACTGCCATATATCAAAAGCTGAGAGTTATGTTGGAAAAATGCACAGTTTTAATTTTTTTGATAGTGCCAAGTCAATATCTCAGGTTTGAAAGGCAACGATTGACCAACTATTTGTTCCCTTGCTTTAGATTTTTAATCTAGAATCTAAGTTGGAAGGCATATTTAAAAAATTCAAAAGATGATGTTCCCTCCACTGCGAAAAACCAAGGTCAGCATGCAAAGATCTGCCACTTCACTCCCCAAACCATGGCAATCTTCAAAGGTATTACTCTGAAATCCTTGTCCACATTAGAATTTGCACAATGCAAACTATACAGTATACATCACTTTCAACAACAGATATTAGCCTAAGTTAATAACGATTTTATTTGGGGGGATTTCCAGATTTCATTCTATGGTTTGAATTAAGGTGTCTACGTTTTGTTGCCCTCTGCATTTTTAATCAGAATTTAGACGATGAAAAATCAAATTATACTTATGTGTGTTTTCATACTGTCCAGTTTAGTGCCACAATTTCTTCCTTTTCTTTTGGACTTCAGGATTTTCAAGTCATCTATTGTTTGAAAGTGTGAATTTTCAGAGCAACTATGGTAGCTAAAGCTATGAGAAAACTATATTCAATAATAAGCTCTATTGGATTATATGATTTCTTCTGCATTATGACTGGCAGCATGATAGAACCACCAAGTTTGTGATCAACTATGGTACAGAAAATCTGAGCATATGTTAGAAACAAAAAATATCAAATGAAAAGGGAACTTCTAATGAAGACCCAGCAAAAACGACAAGACACTACAATAAGACAATCACCACAAGGAAACAGGGCTCATCTACATAGTATCAGAGAAGACAGGTTAGGTACCACCAAACACATCCAGTGTAGGCTGTTCATAAGAAGGGCTTTGCATCACAGTTCTGAGAGGTTGCATGAGTTTGCATACATAAGTGTCCCGGTGCACATAAGTAAGCATTTTAGAAAATAGAACCATTCCTAGTAGGTGTTGACTCTTACTTACATGGCAACAGTAAGAATTTTAGAGACTATAACCATTCCTAGTAGGTGCTGACTCTTACTTACATGCAGTCATACACATCTAGTATGAACTTTTAAAAGCATCTTTAGTTTTTAATGGCAGTGCCACCTTATGTTGGTTTGATGGTTCAGTTTATATCTATGTTCCACGGCCTGTCGGGGACGGGGACGGGGGGACGGCAGGGGACGCGTTTCCGGGACGTTTCCTAAGGGGCAATTTTTAGGGGACGGCGACATACAAAATACATATATATATATATATGATTTTTTCAAAATTTATTAATATATTAGAGAGAGAGAGAGAGGGAAAGAGAGATAAATATGTCAATAAATTAATAATTGATAACAACAATATCAATATGTAAGTAAATCGTGAGAGTAGTACTATAACAGCATAAGAAATGTCATTAAAGCATTATAAAATTTATCATAGCAGTATCAAACATCAATAAAACCATGGTCTATCAATATGAAATATCCAAATGTCTCAAACATGTATCCAAAAGTCTCAAAGTTCAAACATGAAAATCAAAATATTAAATACAACAGTCTATGAAATTAAGCCTCATTCAGGCTATGAATATCCAAAGACTCAGAACTATCTAAGTCACTATCATCCTCTGAAGAGTGGAACTAAAAGATTTAATATTTAGTTTTTTTCAGACTTTAGCCCAAACAATTAAAACATTAAACAGTTGGTGGGCCCCGCGCGAAGGAACTAAACCTTTAAAAAATCATTTTTTAATATATTTTGACTTGCAGCCTGTAGGGGACGGCTAGCCGTCCCCAATTCGTATTGGGGACGGGGAAACGTCCCCAATCCGTCCCCAATCCGTATTGGGGACGGGGAAACGTCCCCAAAGTGAAGGAAATGTTTCCTGGCGTTTCCGATGGATTTTGCATTTTTGGGGACGGCAGGGGGACGTCCCCTTTGCGTCCCCCCGTCCCCGGGACGGCAGGGGACGGGGACGAGGGGTTTTGGGGCAGGGGACGCGTCCCCGTGTAACATAGGTTTATATGCATTATGTTCTTGAATTTGAGAATGTTTTGCAATGGGTTTCTAATGGCACCATGATTGGTTTGACAATCACACGGATTGATGTTTTTTAATATGTTTACTCCAGGCTGACCTAGAGCATTTGGTAATGTTTTGATTGTCTATATTGAGACCATGTTGCCCAAGGCTAGCACTCTCAGAGTTATTGCCATATGGATAAGTTTGCATGAGCTGGAGTAGACTCCTTGGGAAATCCCAATACTTTACACTGCTCTGCATGGGAGACTTATTGGGAAATCCCAATACTTCACTCTTGTGAGCATCAACTAGATGCAATGTGTCAAGTGGACCATTTATGCTTAAGAGAGATGGGTTCTTGTGAATCCCACTCATGAACTATGGGTCATGAAGACCGATCTGAAAATGATCTTGCATGAGGATGCACGAAGAAGACATCAAATGCATAAAAAAAGGTGTATGTTAACAATGACATTAAACAATTCTATCAGAAACATGATATAGTGCATCAGCTTATACTTCCTTACACTGCACAGTATAATGGTTTTGTTGAGCATAATGACAAGATCATGAAAGAGATGTCATGATGCATGTTACATGCAAGAGATATGGGCTAAGGGTTTTGAGCAGAGGTAAATGTATGTCATTATTATATCCTCAATTAAAGTCTAACTTGAGCTATCAAGGGATAATTCTAGACCAAACAAGGAGTACGATAATGATATGACTATATTGCTAAATGTGTTTCTAAGTAAATATTTAGTTAGGAGAAACCTGTAAGTATAAGCTAAAATTTTACAATGACATTTAATAATCCCTGTTGTAAATGTCATTGTAAGATTTTACATCTTTTAGTTTTCCAGACGTCCATCTACTTTGAACAGTGTTTCACTGAGTTTCAGGGATGGGGTTGCAGAGGGATTTGGGGACAGTCAAAAAAATTCCAGATTTTTGGGACAAGGGGAACTATTATGAAATAATATATAAAAAATTAATATTTTAAATTATAATGGAATAAATTAAAAAATTAAAAATAGCTTAATAATCACACCAAACAACCATGTGTCAGATGCATAGAATACCAATTACCAACAATTATCATTACCATTATTGAAAACAGTTATTTAGTCCCAACCCAGAAGTCACTATATACAAATAGTCAAATGAACATGAAGTACCAATGGGGTTGCAGCTCAATTAGTTGAGCACAATTGGTGAGGGGGATGGTATGTTGATTATGCCATCCACCAAGATTCAAATACCCTGGAGGTGCAATAATAAAGGATGCAGCTGGGATCATGCCCCCTTGGCTCTTAGCTGAACAAGTATCAACTTAGACTTGTGCTCCTATGTCGAGTAGCAAAAATGATCTAGGTTTGGCATTAAAACCCTCAACCAAAAAAAAAAGTGAGTGAAAAATATAGTGCAGGCATAAAAGTAATACAGCTAAAGTAATTGTTAAATTAAGCTAGATCTCCATGTTTTGCAGTTTTCTGAGCTAAAAAGAGGCAAAACTTAAATTGCTGTGGTTATTTTTGTTGTTTTTAAACAGGGGACATCATGGTGTCCTTGGAAATGTCCCCCAAATTGAGGGGACGATTCCCATTTTTTGTTTTGTGGGGAGGCCAGGGTGGTGAGGTTTTTTGTCCTCTTTCAAAACGTCCCTATATCGAAGGATGGGATAAAAACCTCAGGTATGTTGACTTTTAATTTATTACTGTCTACCCTTTACAATTGTTCCAGCTGTACACCTAATTTTTTATCTATTTGGATTTGTCCTTTACAACTATTTCATTTCTAGTTGCCTTTAAATATGTTTCATAATTTCATTTATTATTACTTAATTTATATCAGCCAACTTGCTTATGAGATATAGTTAACTTTGTAACTGCATGGGATAACCTCTTCATTTCCTCTCTACTTAGTGGAAATTGTCTCCAATGCATACATGATATTGGGAACTCCTAAGGAAAAGCTAATTTAGACTACCATTTAGCCTACGTTGGCAGAGTTCATATCTAGCCAACAGGGTATGCAATAGTTTCCATATGCAATTGATGCAGGTCTGAACATTAAGCAACGTATTTTTCAGCCAAAGGTTGTTCGAATTAAGGAGAGGGATGAGTAATGGAACCCTCTGCCAAGTGAGATGGTATACCACTTGAGCTTGTTTAGATTGACAACAGCATGGATGCCAAGCTGAGCTATAAGATAAAGTACAAAGGCATAAGGTTTGTTGCTTGCAGAATGATGTTTGGTTCATTAACTTGTGAGTTGTCTGTTGTGAGAATTGTTTATCTGAGTGATCACCAACTTCAAAGGAATGAGGAACTCAATGTCAATCATTAAGTGCCTTGAATTTGGTTGAGCTTGCTAAAGAATACCCTGAATTTTAATACGCAGCTTGCCTGAATTTTGCATAGAGGTAGAAACTTTGTCTTGCTCTTTTTGCTGGTTGTATGTATCTGGAGCTATAAGAGCAACTGGAAATTCAGAAGGTCCCAAAGGTTGGAAGCCATAACGGACTTCAAAAGGAGAATACCCTGTAGAAACATTAGTAGCTTGGTTAAAAGTTATATTATATGACATCCAAACAGGTGGCAAATTACCTATTATTCTGATAGAAAAATGAAAAGAGTATAGACAGAAGTGAGATGAACAGCTTCAGTCTGACAATCAGTCTACAGACAAAAGGATGCAGACAAGTGCAATGGACAACCCATAAGATTCCACTGATTGCCAAGAGTGACTCAGGGAGTGCAAGTCACAACCCAAGGTGAGTGATAACCCAAAATTGTTCAAGACATGTTTAAGAACAAGTCTGCAGCTTATGGAACATCAATGGTCTTGGTGCATGCATGAAGATGGCCATTTTAGGAAGTCAACGGACAACTACTAATGATGTCCATGGTTGAAAAGGTACTAGTAAAGGTTAATATAATTTTGTTCAATATATATATAAAAAAAAAATTAAAAAGGTTAATATAATCCAAATTTTCAATTGAAAGGCTTAGTTTGATTGTCAGGAGAGCACCAGCACATGTAATCCTCAACCTGCTCCCACTTAGAAAGCCAATACAAGTATTGTTGAAGGTGCTGCACGGCTAAGTGAGCTTCTTTTGGCAGAAGTTGGAGAGGACCCATGGGAACACACTTAAGGGGACTTGTATAAACCAATCCAAAAACTATAGTCAAGTAAGGTGTTTGGTTCATTACTTTTGTATATAGTAAAGCTTGAAGCATCAAGGCAAACTGAATATCAATGGAGTAGAGAGATTTCCACTCCTATTTCACACATAAAGTGTCCAAAATGCTAAATATCCAAGGAGGATTACTAACAATATTTACTACTTTGTTGGTATCTACCCTCTTACACTTTATCACCAAACAAAATTGTTGAATGTAAGATGTCCACTTTTAGTGCCAGCATTCTTGACCATTAGAATGAGAATTCAAAAACTAAAGGGTTTGGCTATATACGCAAAATCACCTCCTTACCAATAAGATAATGACACAACTACTGGCACACTTGGACCAAGAAGTAGAATTCCTTGTCATAAGTACTATAATTGAGCTTGGACTGTAACAATGTTTTAGAATGATATGCCACTGGATGCTCTCCCTAGTTGAGAACTGTACCTGTGACATATTGGGAAGCATCAATCTCAAGCTCAAATGGGTGTTGCATGTTTGGGAAAGCAAAGCAAAGAGCCTCTTTCAAAGGTTAATATGCTTGAATAAGATTATTTTGACTACTGAGCTGATGAGGAGGATGGGAAAAATGTGATCAGTTACAAATGAATTTTCTACACAATTTCACACCTCACAAAAAACTCTTAAAATATGAAATGTTGCATGGAGTGGATCACTTCTAAAGGATCTTTGCTCAATGCTAACAGATCTGCATGTATTCTATGTTCGTAAGAGGAACCTCAAAAGTACTTAATTGAGGCTTGACCAAAGGAAGACTTCATCTTTACTTGAAGATGATGTTGCCCATTAGCAAAGTTCTTGACTTGTCTAAAATTTCTTGTCGACCAAGATGTCAACAAGGTAGACAATAACAAATTTCCCAAGATTAGGTTGGAAAAATCAATAAGGATGTGCTAACTATTACAGGCCATTGGTGAGGCCAAAACAATAATAACCACTTTTAGAGTCCAAATTTGGTCTTGAAAATCTTCCCAACAACACAAAGTTCCATACCAATTTCATGACATCCATAAGTCAAATCAAGCTTGATGTAGTAAACAACACCTTGAAACTAGTCCAAAAGATCATGAAGCCTACGAAGTGGGTAGTGGATCATCATGATGACTTTGTTTTGAGCACAAAAATCTATGACTAACCACCACTCATTATATTCCTTCTTTGGCATGATGAGAGCAATAGATTTGCATGAAGGCATGTAAGGTTGGATATTTCACTCTTTGAGCATCTGCTTGATTTATCACTCTATCTCAACCCTCAATGTGTGTAGTGCAGTAAGGTGGTCATTTGGGCAATTAACCTTGCACCTATTCAATAGAATGTTAGATGTGCCTCAAAGAAAGAAAATTAGTCAAGGTCATTAACAAAAATCATATTATGCATCAAGACAAGATTCAACTACTTTAGGATGAAGATTGTTAACATTATGTTCCTTGGCTTCCTAGAAATACAAAGAGTGAGATTGACATGTTTAATAGTAATCCTACTAGAGAGCGAAGACTGGCATAAGAAATAACTTTATACACTTTACCATCCATTTGAAGGTCGATAGGTTTTGTGGAAGCCATCAAAAACAACCTTTTAGTCATATTGATAAGGTTCTCCAAATATTAAACTACAATAAGCCAAGGGAGTGACAGCACAATCAACCATATTGTACAATATTTCAATGGAAAATGTGATGAAACATTTGCAAGACACAAATTTTGGATGTCCCTCCTTGATTGAGCCCAAGTGGGTAAGGGTGTGGATCTATTATGTTCATGAACTAAAGATTGCCTTCCAACTTCTATGAAATCAAGTTCTTCTAGCTGCCATTGTCAAGGACAAACTCTACCATTCTATTCTTGTTTTAACATTTATGAGTCAATAGAGCTCCCTTATTGTTGACATAATTGATCATGAGAATGAGCTAAGGATTAAAATATTGGGATTGGTATATGAATCTTCATACTACAAAGTCTACTCAACTAGAAGGGCGTTGAAAATAGGGTGAAACAATCAATGAGAAATTATGTCTTTAATGCATCCAAATTGCTTAACTGTGATAACTCAAAATTAAATGGAAACCAGCAACGAAAGCAAATGCAAACCATGACAAAGTATTACATGGAGAAACCCTTGCAAGGAAAAATTCCACAACCAAAAAGACCCAAGCTTTTATTAACCCTAAAAACAACTACATCAATACAATCTACTAATCTTTTGAATTTCGGCAACATAACATTGCTTGAATGACCTATAATACAATATCATAATACTACCATCTTAAGGCGCCAATATAGAAGAGATGTGTATAATAGATATCATGAATGATATTCCAAAACTAATGGCCAATACTATTCACCCTAAACTAGGCTTCCACCTCCATCATGAGGAATCTTACAACTCACCAAAATCAATCAACCACCCTAAATAGTAACTCCTCTTGGTCACCTTATATCCACCTCATGTGTCATAAATGTCATAGATTTTGTCATAATGGTCAAATTGACAAAGGTCCCAATCCTAGGTGTTCCACAAGAAGATTGTCCAAATTTATCATAATATCCATTTGTAGAAGATCCTCTTACAAATCCCGATCTTTACCCGATTTCTAATATCTTCCCAAATGTAACTCCTAACTTAAATACTACTACAATTACCATTAATAAGCAACTTTTTCCTGCTACCAAGAAGAGGCATCCAAGTCTACTCTCAATTATCCTTGGAGAAAAAACGATATTTACTAACAACAATAATTAAAACAATTAAAACATGTCTAGGGATTTGCAAGGTGAATGGCATCTAATCCCAACATTCTCCCACTTGACATTTACATTGCAATGACATAATCAAGAACATAAGTTCTAAAGAAAGAGCAACCCATGACCTCCTTGCACCAACAAAACTTCTATGTGCTTGTAGGCTTAGTTCATGAATCTACAACATTCTCTAAGATGTCCACTTTTAATAACATGACTTTTCCACCCCCAACCATTTCCAAAACAAAGTGATACTAAAAATCAATGTGCTTCTTGCAAGCATGATACATTGGGTTTTCAAACAAATAGATGGTACTTTGACTATCACATCCAATTCTAATGTATCTACACTAAAAGTCAATTCCTAAACATAACCTCTGTAACCACACCGCCTCCTTATAAGCATGTGTCACGGCTATGTACTCTTTCTATAAAGGACAATGCAACTGTAGGTTGTCGTCTTCTCATCCAAGTAATTGCACCTAAAAACAAAGTAAAGGCATAGCCACTCATAAATCTCCTGCAATTTGAATCCTGTTAGCAAATGGATTGGCTTTTTAATTATAACTAAGAACTCAACTCTATTGCCCACGGCGCATTGGGCCAACGCCGCTAACTTCGGAAATGTCACAATTGCAATTGTGACTTTCCTTCGAATTTTAGAGGTATAGCTCCCTCGTTTGATTAGATTAATTGTGGGTATGCTTTTAACCAAAAAGTAGGAAAGGAAACAGACACTAACTCATAAAAATGAAGTTAATGCGAGCAGATTGAAGAGACCATTAACCATTAGGCACAAAGACTTAAACAATTAACAATCATTAGAAAAGGAAAAGGAAATCTTTCACAGTTGTAATAAATGAATACAATGCAACAGAGGACACCTCGCATAAAAAACGTGCTCAAATTATGCACACAACACACAGATTGGTACGACCAACACCATATTCAAGACTCACAACTCACAAATTGCGAGCTATTGCAAACAGGAATAATTTTAGAGAAAGGAAAATAGAAATCGTTCCTCTTCCTCTATTGCAACACAGTGCACTTGAGAAAATCCAGACCTGTTCAAAATCATTACCATCTCTCACATAGGGAAACATTTTCTTCCAATCTTGGTGGTTATCAAAACGGTTGCCAAGTATAGCGGCAGTTTCTTGCCAGCTAATCACCCATTTGTTGTGACCTTTTCCACATTGCCCCATTGCAAATAGGGACCCTCAATAGTTTGCTAGTTTTTAGGGTTTTACCTCCGCGCAACGATTTCATGAGGTCATCATTTTAAGAGTTTCAGGTCAGTCTTTTGAGAGTCATCTAAGCCAAGTTGATAATCCATGCCTGAATCAGTGCCTAAACGTCACAGAAGTGCTTAGAAGGTCTGGGAGATGAGGATCGCCTGTGCTTTTGGCCAATTCTGACACTTCCTACTTTTTAGGGAATCTGCTTTTTTGCTTTTTCATTTTTGGCATTTTTGGACCAAATGGGGTTCCCTATTTTTTAGGAATTTTGCTTTTTCTATTTTTAGAAAGTCAACCCTGGTCAACAAGTCAATGTTTCCATCTTTAGAACCAAAAAAATAAATAAATCACTAAAAAATCAAAGTAAAAATCGGAAAATAAAGCAAAATCAAGTAGAAAAGCATAGAAAAGCATGGAAAAGCAAGATAAAAATCTCGAAAATCATGAGAAAATCAGTGAAAAAATCAACTAAAAGCATGAAGTCCATGAAGAAATTCGCCTAAGTCTGGACCATGAAGCTCGCCCATAGAGGAAAAATGGCAGTGAAAACGGCTAAGGCATTGGAAAGTCTGCCTTGCTATGGAGATGGCACATGGCAAGACCATTTGAAAGTCCGCCCAAGCCTTGGGGAAAAATTGGCAAGATGTTTATGAAGTCCGCCCTAGAAAGAAGGGAAGGTGAAAAGGAAAAGTTTGCCATCAAGAGGGGAATGGAAAGATGTTTATGAAGTCTGCCCTTAATTTGAGGGATATGGCATGAAGGCTGGCAAGTCCGCCCTTGCCATAGAGGAAAGATGACAAGACTTCTAGGAAGTCCGCCTAGCATGAGAGGAGGAAGAAAATCGAAAATGACTAAGTATTTGAAGGAGAAAAATTGAAAATTTGCCTAAGTATGGGAATTTTTTATGAAGTTGGCTAAGTGCATAGAGGAGAATACATATGGCAAAGAGGTTAGAAAGTCCGCCCTAGGCCAAAAGGTTGAAAATTTGTCTAAGTATTATGGAATTTTGCCTAGGAAAAACGTCCAAACGCATACTTTTCCCAGAGAAAATCGTCCAAGCAAGAGAAAAATTTGATTTTGGCATGAGAAAATGTGCCTAGCACAATTTGAAGTCTGCCATGGCAGAAGAAAATAAGGATCTGGCGTAATATTTGTTGGCAAGATGGCTAGAAAATCCAACTTGGCTAGACGAAAAATGAAATAACTTGGAAAATAAATATTTAGCCAAGGAAAAAAAATTGAAATAGCCATGGGTCAAAAATGAATGGGTTGGAAATAAATTAAATATTTTAACATTTTAATAATTTATTTCCAACACTTAGAAATATAAAATGCCTCAGACAAAAATAAAATTCGCTAGAGATGTATTGGAAGAAAATAAATTATGACGGAAAAGAGAAAATCCATGAGCAAAATTAAATTCGCCATGAATCAAAACTTGGAAAAATCGAATTTAATTGGACATTTAATGTTTTTTTCAAAATTTTGAAATCAAAGATAAACATCTAGCAAAAAATCGAATTTTGGAAAAACAAAGGGATTTGCCTGGATAAGCTCGCCATGGAGTTTTTTTGAAAAAGAATGGAAACTTGCCTGATTGAAGAGGAGAAAACAAATCGAGATTGAGAGAAAAGGATGCAGTTGCTAAAACAAATCGAATTCTTCAGCATTATAATGAGTTTCAACAACTCACTTTTTACAGACTCAGCTGAAGAGAAGTTAATCTCTTGAAATCGTAAGAAAGTTGAAGCAAGATCAATTCTTCTACAGGCAAAGTCGATTTTCTCAAAGGAGAGAGTAATTTTATGCTGAGGAAGTAATTTCTTGGAGAAGTAAAAGAATTTCTTGGCTGAAGGTCGAACTTCTCAACAAAGTTGGTACACTTTGTCATTAGATTTTTGATTAAATTCTCAAAGTTTGAATTTTATTTGCAGCCAGAAGATTTTTCTGGAGGTTTGAAATTCGGTTGGCTAAATTCATCAATTCTTCTTCCATCTTTTTCATTTTGGCTAAGTTCTGGCTAAATTTGATCAAATTTGTTTTCTTTCCGCTTGCTTTTTCGCAGAAATTTAATATTTTAATAAGCTGAAAGTAAAATTTTCGAATACAAGGCACGGGAATAAATTATATTTTAAAATCTCCGTATTAATGTTAGTGTTTTTACTGCAGGTTAATGACCACAGCAGGAGAAACATCAAAGAAGGTGTCGATGAAGTTCGCCAGTAAAGGGGTACAGTGAGAGTCGAAGATCAATTCGAAATGGAAAAATGTTGCATACACTGATATTGGACATGTCAACTTCGTGGAGTTCAAAAAGAGAGTATATGGACATGCTGGATTACCGACACCAATTGTCAGACGGATGGTGAGGAACGAAATTTTCCAAGTAGTCGGATTCCCGCCTGCAATAGAATGTGCCAAGTTGATGGTAGAATGCACCATTCATTATGATGCGCAGGAGAGACAAATTGTGGCACCTGATGGAAGGATTCTAGCTCACCTTGGCGAAGTGGCAATCTAGGAGGCGTTTGGCATCCCAACACATCACCAAACTATTTATAAGACCAAGGAGGATGCCAAGAGATTATATGATAGCCAATCTGAGTTGTGCGCCACCAATATTAATAAATCATGGTTGGAGAAGCCTAGACCAACCACAAAGAAGATGCCTAAGAAGTTGCGTCCAACAAACTTTAAGGAGGATTATGGAGATATCATTTTGATGTTGAACAGGATAGCCGACAATCCACAAGGCGCATATTTTGAGACATGGATGTATTATTTTATAGATGAAATCACTTCCGACGTGAGGATGTTCAACTGGTCTCGAATGATAAGCGACAATCTCCATGATCAGTTAGTCAATCTTGAAAAGACCAAGTCTTTCCACATGAGCTCATATGTTGTCTATTTGTTAGCCAGAACGTACAGATACTCAGGGCTTATATGCAAGGGCAAAGTTGGCAATGGTGAGAATGAACTCAAGTCCTATGATTGCTACCCGCAACTTCAACTCAGGGAGAAGTCTCATTTTAGGTGGGCGCACGATGCTTTCCTTATGTATATCACAAGAATACTTCAAGGAGGAACTCACCAAAGATTGAGTCATGAAGCTAAGAGTTTGATCAATAGGTATGGAACCTGGTTTATCCAATTTCCAAAGTTTACATATGTCAGAATCCAAGGATTCACTGGAAGTCCTTATAAGCTTCCTATCTATCCTACTAATCGGATGATTTTGCTGGAAGTCCTAAGATAGTTGGAAGAGTATCAAAACATCCAGAGGCCAAGTAAGAAGGCCGCTATTACTTTCCCATTCTTTATTGGGAATATGTTGGAGTCTTGTCCGTCAGCACAAGTAGCCGAGAGCACCAAGCTAGAAATTCAATGGTACCCGTTCACAATTTATAAGTCCAGGGCCAATTTTGACCCGCATCATCACATTCAGACCATGGATGGGAGAAGATACAAACACAGAGTAGACCTGGAGGACTTCTGGGCAAATGCAACTGACGAGTATGAAGTCAGGAAGAGGTTATGGTCTAGGGTGCCATTGGATTTGATAAGAGCAACCGAACTTTGCCAGGTGCCCGATCAGTTGCAAGACAACGGGAATTATGTCCAGCCGAGTTTCGATGAGAGCCAACCTCTCCCTTCCGTGAAGTGGTCAGAGCCCGAGCATTCAAACTTGGCTACATTGATGAGACCGGTGATTAAGTATTCTCAGTGGTGGGTCAACCATCAGGTCTAGGAGTTGAGGCAGAAAAGAATAACGCTCACGTATGATTTGCTGAGCGAGACGGAATCATACTCCTCCAATGCCGGCACATCCCACAATGATGATTTAGTTGAGATTGGTGAGAAGAGGAAAGAAGTAGTTGCAAGCATAGAACCTGCTCCAAAGCGACAGAGCATGGAGCCATCTCATTCTGCGGCGTCTAGGAACATTGACGAGCTAGTAGCTACCTATTGTGACCTATTTCACACATCGCCCCATTGCACATGGGGACCCTCGACGGTTTGTTTTTAGGGTTTAGTTTTGAGTTACAATTTCGTAAGCTCTTTCACTCTGTGGGTTTCAAGTCAAAGTCTAGAGTCATCACCCGAGCCAAGTTGAGATTTCAAGCCTGAAACTGTGCCAAAACGTCGTAGAAGTGTTCAGAGGACCCTGCAGACGAGGATCGCCTATGCTTTCGCCCAATTCTGACACTTCCTACTTTTTAGGGATTTTGTTTTTTTGCTCTTTGCTTTTTTCATTTTTGGCACTTTTGGACCATTGGGGAATTTACTATTTTTAGAAAGTTGCTTTTTTCGCTTTTTCTTATTTTAAAAACTTTCTATTTTTGGCAAGTGCCAAGGTCCCACCAATTAAGGAGTCAAAGTTTCCATCTTTAGACTAAAAAGCATGCAAAAATCACCAAAAAATCTAAAAAAACAAGTAAAAAGCATGCAAAAGCCACTGAAAAATCAGAAAATCAACCTAAAAGGCAGGCCTTTTAGACCAAAAAATCTGAAAAATCAGATAAAAAGCATGAAAAGCAATGCAAAAGCAATCAAAAATCTGATGAAAAAATGTACAAATCTGGAAAAATCAGATGAAAGGCGAGTAAAAAGCATAAAATCATGAGCTGAAATGGTGCAAGTCTGAAGAAATCCATGGAGAAGAGCGCCCAGCAGGAAGAATGGTCTAAAAACTTGCCAAGTCCGCCCAGCTCTTGAAAGGATAAATGGCAAGACCTTGAGAAAGTCCGACCTGCACATGGAAAGACTTCTCCAAAGTTCGCCCAGCTGTTGAGTGGTGTTGTGCCCTTAGCACACACGCCCCGTTCGGAACGGGGACCCTCTTTTCTTTCGCCTTGTCGGGTCTTTTGGGGCCGCCTCGTTTTGTGTGCCCTTCTTTTTTTGACGTTCCGCATGGTCGATACTGCTCCAAGGTTACATCATAAAATCGACCACGCTTTCCCTTTTGGTTTTTGCTGCCCTTCGGGGCCTCGCGGGCTCCCTTCGGCATTTTGGCCCTTGGCGGCTCTGGGCCCTTTCGGGCCCGGGCCTCCGGAGTTCCCCTTTCGGGACTCCGCTTCACGATTTCCGTCCTGCGCGGCGTTCTCTGGGCGCCTTTCCACTCCGCGGGGCCCATCCTGCCGTTTTCTGTTTGAAATCCCCCGAAGTTTTCCCGGGCGGCCCCTGCTCCTTCGCGCCCCGGGCTCTGGAAGTCCGCGTCCGAACTTCCGTCCCGGGATCGCTGTCTGCGACGGCGATCCTCCGGCTGCCACCCGCCGCCGTCACTGTGTAAAGCGAAACCTTTCGGCGGCGAATCCTTGCAGGCCTCCTGCCACCCATGCCTCGGGACTATGTCCGCCGTGGCCGTGAAACGTTGATAAAAGTCTTGCAGCGGTCATCGCTCCGCGTCTTTCCGGCCGCCGGGTCCCGGAGCTCTCGCTGCCGCTGCCGACCTAAATTTGAATTCACCAACTTTCGCGCGGCCGTACAAAGCATTTAATGCGGGCATTAATGGCGGATGGGGTATATAATGCCCGGTCCGCCAAAGTCATTTTCATTGTCCGAGTTCAAGCGAGTTGCAGAGCCGATTATCTGGAGCCCATCGCGATCGAAAGCATTGCGCTCATCGACATCAACATTACTCCGTCGACCCCACCGGTGGATCCTACCAACTTCCCGCTTAGCGAATTGGAGGTAGGCCGTCCCATTTGCCCTCCCGTGTTGTTTTTCGTCATTTTGAAGAATTTAAATGAATGAAATAATGGGTTAGAAGGATTAAATAGGAAGAAAACCCAGTTGCGCCCACAACCCACGCTTTGAAAGTCTGCCAAACCGTCGCAATATCCCTCGCCGCCGACTCGGGACTTTCCTCGGTCGTGGCTGTTCTTCGCCCAGGGCGCTCCGACGCTCCGGGCCCGATCTCCGCTTTCGCCGCCGCCGATCGAGCCGACACTGAAAACATCACGGCGGCTGGCGCGCCGCGTCCTCCGGCTCCGTTCTAGGCCTCCTGTCGCTCGCTCTCTGCCTGCCTCCTTCCGGTGCCCGTCCGGAGTCTTTCTCCGAAACTCCGTGGATCTCGCCGTCATCCACGCGAACCAGCCGGCCCGAGCGAGCCCTCGGGAGGTCCTCGCCTATGACGTTCCCATGCGGCGGTTCGAAATCACATCTGCCGCCTACACTTCGGGCCCCGGCCGCTTCGCCGCTGCCGTGATTGCGCCTTAACCTCGTGGCGGCCGTCCCGTGCTCCTCCCCGTCGCTCCGGTCGTTGCAAAATCTTTCGACGGCGAACCTCCGTCGGCTCCCCGCCTTCCGGGCTCCGGCCTTCTCTCGCCACCGCCGTTCAAAATGGTCAAAATTATGCAGCGGCCGTGAGCTCGCGTCCTCCCGGCCACCGGGCCCCGGGTCTCCGAGTGCCGTCTGGTCTAGTTGTAAAACCGAACCTCATGTCGGCCGTCTTTTTGCCTCTCGGACTCCGGCCTTCGGACTTCCGCTGCCGGACTTCCTCGTCCGGGCTTCCGCCCGCTGTTCGCCGTCCCAAACAGCCGCCCCTCGACTGCCTTCCGGCCTGAAACCTCTGAAGCTCCTTAAATCAATCCAAACCGACTCCAATCCAGAATCTGACTTCGACCCACGTCCTAAATCATGCCGTTCTCCATCATGGGCCTCTTAAAATACCAAAATTTGGCCAACGGGGGTCTCCGGGAACTTTCGGTAGTGTTTTCCCTCCCTGACAGCATTCCTGCCAGGGAAGTCCGGCCCTCCGAGCCCGGATTATCCAAATGCTCTAAAATGAAATCGATATCTGAGGATAAAATTTATGATGTATTTGAATGGTTATTTAGATGATATGCTCATAATATGGACTAATATTAACGCTGTTGATGTTTTGTTGTGCTGACTTCGCCCTTTGCTTGCAGGATATATGGAATCGACTGCAGGAACTTCAGGGGCCTCCGCCGAAAAGGATAAGGGCAAGAAATCCGGAAGAGCCGCTCGGGGAAAAGACGACAAAGATCAGATGAAGTTCCAATTTCAGGGTGAGCCGCTCCAGTCAAAGGTCTCGACTAACTGGAAAGAGATCTCAGACACCAACATCGGCCAAGTAAACATAGATGAGTTCACCCAAAGGGTCGAGGTCGACCCTAAAACGAAGAATGCCAGGTTGATACGCCAAAGTGGAATCGCCAAAGTTGTCGGCTTCCCTCCGTCTCTGATAGCACCTGAATTAGTAATGGCTTGCCGAGAAGCCTACCAAACGGACACTAGAACGATCGTGGACAAGGAGGGGAACATCCTTGCCGACATGTCCCCAGAAGGAATCACTAAAACATTTCATATTCCTACATTCCCACATATGGAGGTCCCCTCTTTGGAGCAGTGCCAGGCGGCGTGGGATGCCAATCCATTGGGCTGCAAGAAATTAATTAACCTTTACTGGCTAAAGGAGAAACGGGGCAGCGCAGCAAAAATTCCCCAAGAGCTGTTCCGCAACGACTTCCAGGAGGATTATCACGACTTGGTGACTATGCTAAGCAGGGTCATGGGTCTCCCGGCAGCCGCCTACTTCCAAGAGTGGATGGCTTACTACATTGAACAGATCATACGAGGAAATGAGGACGTAAAAACCAAGACCTCATTCGACTGGGGGAGTATCATCAGCAACTGCTTCCACGAGCAGTTCGTAAATGTCAAGAAAAGCTCCAAGTTCTACATGACTTCGTACCTGGTATACTCCCTGGCAGGCCAAAAACAATACAGTGGGTTATCTGTGGCACCAGACTAGGGGCACAGGAGAGGACTCAAGCCATTCGACAAGTACCCTCAACTACAATACCGCAACTTCAAAAAGGAGTACTGCCGGGTCAATGACGCCTTCATTGGCCACATTATCAGATTGATAGCCGGAGACTTCGAGAGAAGGGTATCCCACAGCGCCAGGGCACTCCTGAAGGAGTATGCCTCCTTATATATCCAGTTTCCCAAGTTCACCTACATCTGTGCCCAGGGATTCACGGAACGGCCGAACAGGTTGCCAAGGTACCCGAACGACCGGATTATTCTCCTAGAGCTTTCCCGGCAGCTCCAGCACATTCAGACGGTCTTCGGCAACAAGCACGTCGCGGGGATCCCCTACCCAATGACCCTCGGCCAGGGCCTCTATCGACTGCAAACATCTCAATGCGCCGGCAACTCAGAGAAAGAACTTAAGGAATACAATTTTGAATGGTAAAATTTTGAATGGTACACGGCTCGCTCGTGAATGGACCCACATGGCCATGTCAGGAAGGCGCTGGGGTCGGCGTACGCCCACAAGTACCATGTCGAAGATTTCTGGGCAGATTGTAAAGATGACAAGGAGGTCCGCATGAGACACTACATGTGCATGACCGTGCAGTTTTTGAGGAGGGTGCAGCTGTTTCCGGTGCCTGACCAACTTAAGGAGGATGAGTCCACCCTTGTGCACCCGAGGTACCCTGCGGTTGCCAACCTGGCAATCCCCTCCATCGACTGGGATGAGCAAGAGGTCGAGAACCTGGATACTATCACCCAGCCTATCATAGCTCGCACTAAGGAGTGGGTCGATGGGCAGGTAGCACAACTGAAGCAACAGGGGGTGGCTCTAACATATGAAGCGCTCAAGAGCGAGCC
Source organism: Sequoia sempervirens (assembly GCA_007258455.2). NCBI lineage: Eukaryota > Viridiplantae > Streptophyta > Pinopsida > Cupressales > Cupressaceae > Sequoia > Sequoia sempervirens. The sequence goes on from VDFB02047230.1 coordinate 381,205,552, forward strand.
AAGCGCCACGGAGGACGTTGCCGCCTCCCCATTAGCTGGTGAGACTTCCAAGTCTCCCCCCATCACCAGGTCCCAAAAAAGGAAGGGAACGGAGACAGCACAGTCTGCGGACCCCAAAGAACAAGCAACGAAGGACACGGGAGGCTCATCTCCCAAGAAGCTCAAGAGGACCGTGATCACAACAGAGGCGCAGCCTCCCTTGCTCCTTCCTCCCCCGACTGGTGTGCTGCCCACCTCCCAGGCCGCAATTGCCTCATCTCCACAGGCGGTGGACATTTCTGTCCACCTTGCCTCTTCGCCCCTGGCCGGGTCAATAATCAATATCGACTCCTCCTCTAGCATGACCACTTCCCCTTCCTCTGCTGCTGCCATGTCACCCATCACGTCCCTCCTACTGGCAACAATACCATCGCCTGTCCCCCTTTCCACCATACCCGAGGCTATTACCCGGCACCTACAGAGTCTTCCTCCTGAGCTCTCGCAAATCCTAATGGACCCCGCACTCCAGGCGGCCCTCGCCCAAGCCCTCGCAACAGCTCAGCCTTCGCAACCACCAACAGGTCCGCCGGCCATGGAGGCCACAATGCAGATTTCCAAAGAGTTGGAGGAGCTGGAACAGGAGGCTTCGAAGCCTATTGAGGAGGAGGCCGATGATTACTACGAGCACCCCGAGTACGAACACAGAACCATCGATAAGGTGGCCTATGAAGGGGAAGAAACAGGCTCTTCCGAGAGCGGAGATGAAGAGGATGGCTCGGGTGCCAAAGAAATTATTCGGGTTTTTGATGAAGACGTTGAAGAAGAGTTGGCTCAGCAGCCAAAGGATGTTGGGGAGGAGGCAGAACAGTCGCCGCATGGTGAAGAGGGACAGCCGCAAGAAGAGCAACCTAAAAAGGATATCACTAAGGCCGAGACCCATATTGTGAAGAGCCCCGAGGCCGAGGCTGTTGAAGAAAAGAAAGAAGAAGAGGTGGTGGGAGAAGAAGATCCCACCCGGATGTTGTCTACCAAGGCACCCGCTAAACGCCTCGTGTTTTATCGTGATTCTGACGAAGAGGAGGAAGAGCTTCAAAAGGAAAAGGGGACAGAAGTCTTGCCTCTAACTGAAAAGGGTGAAGGCAGCCATGATGCACCCAAGGACAAGTCTGCCATGCCCGACTGGTTGGAAAGGCAGCTTGAAAGGGCAACCACAGTTCCGACGGACCCGAGGTCAAGATTGGAGGCCATCTTGGCTCGATCCCTGACCACGACTAAAAAGGAGAAGAAGCCTAAGGTCCGTTCCAAGATAACCATGGACGCTTCCGGCTCCCGGGCAGCACAAGTAGCAACGCCAACTGTCGGCCAGGCCGGAGTTAGCTACAATATCTCTACAATTGACCTAGGGACAGTAACCAGGGAACAAAAGGTCGAACATCTGGAGGAGTCAGTGGCCACGGTGGTGCATCTAATCAAACAGGACAAGGTCACCAAGGACGAGCTCAAGGCGCAGGTTGCTGCCCTGACCGATTATATTCAGCAGTGGTCCTTAGTAGATGACTTGCCCACTACCTCTACAACTACACCGCAGCTACTCTCCAAGGAGCAGATAGATAAGCTAGAAAGAAGGAAGAACTTGGAGAGGACCACTGAGGATTGGTTCCAACAGGTCATAAGCATCGAAAACAAGGGGATCAGCTTGGCTATGCAGATAGCCAACAAGTTCCTGGACCTGGTCCAATCCCTGGAGGGCACGAAGAAACTCTGCACCAACTTCCCTGCAATCTACGACTCTGCCTTCCCGAAGGTTGAAACCATCCTTCAAATGCCAGAAAGCACGTGGGAAGAAAAGCTAGAGCTGAAAAAAGAGGATCATTGGTTGGTGGATGTATGGCGCAGAGACCTTGTCAACCGGAAGGAGAGGATGGAGCAAATCCAGAGCAGAGTGGATCCAGATATCGAATGGATGAAAGAAATCCGGGCGGAATGCGCCCAGTATCTTGAGCTGATGACGGGCCATGATATGCCCATGGTACAATTGGACGCCGAAAAGATCAAGCCATATTTTGAGGAAAAGATGAAGGACGGGACAGCCGGAGATATCACAACGGACTTCCTGAGTTTTGCCGCCCGTGCCTTCGATCGATCAGAGCAGTTCAGAGATCAAGGCTCAAAGTATGATGAAGATTGGAAGCGGCTGGAAGAGAATGCCAAAGAATGGAGCTACCAGGCGTTGAGATGCGAAATCCTCGAGGTAGACAAGCTCCAGGCTGTAATCCTCAAGTACATAGAGCATGCAACCTCCGAGAAGCGAGAAGACAGCCCAACCAAGGAAGAAGACCTCCCAGAAGAGTAGCTACAGCCAAGAAAACAGCAATTAGCTACAAGACGAAAAAGCAATAGTGTCATCCACTAGATGACGAAATAGGGAAAGGACAAAAGATGTTTTTTAAGTGTAAATCTATTTAGGGGTAGGTGAAACCTTATTTTGTAATGAATCTTGGCCATTCATTTAACTTTTGGAAAACTATAAATAGAGCACTCCCCTCATTTGCAAAAAAGAGAGTTGAGTTGTTGTAAAGACATGCTACAGAAATTTATAAGAAATAGCATTGACTTGGTGCATTTCCTTGTTTTCTCTCGTGTCATCTGATTCACTTCTCCAATATTAGATGTTTAGCTTAGATCTCTTTGCTGTTTAGTTAGCTGTTTATTGCATTTGGGTAGATCTTAGGAATGCTGTTTGGTGTTTATGAAAATTCCTGCGCTATTGATGATCCCTTAGTCCATACTTTTTGCTGTTTACTGAAGGTAGATAGCTGTGCAAAGTTAGCTTGGACTTGATTAAAGCTGCCCCAAACACTTATCTTTAGTTCATGCATGTATGTGGTGGATGAAGGATGAGATATCTGCAGCCCTTAGAAGATAGCACAATTTCCATGATACTGTGAAATCCCTGGTTAAGTGGGATATTGTTTTAAGGAATTGTCCATTGCAGGAACTCCATTGTCACTATTCATTGCAAGTTTCAGACTTAGGAACTTTTCTTCCCTTTCGCTCTTTTTCCACTTTTTTTAGAAACTGAACAATACCAAGGTTCATTGCACATTATAAAGCCAAATCTGCAACTAGATGGAGTTTGAGACTGCTGTTTGAACCTACAGCCAACACATAACTGCTTTCATACTAAAACTCTTTTTCGAAGATCTAACTTCATGCTTCGCATCCACACTTTGTATTTCTGTAAGACCGCCTTGTGATTCCAGCAAATCACATCAAACTACTGAGGTATCTAAGCATTGTCATGACCTGACATCTGAGAGACCTTGGGGTAGTGTTCTGCAACTCGATTGTGGGAAATTGTCTTTCAAGAGAGGTAGTGCGCCTATGTACTGCCTGTGTTGAGAAGTGCATAAAAAACACCATCAACAAGTGGCATGGAAAAGTTTCTTGGAAGTCCGCCCATGCTGAAGATGCACTTGGAGAAGCCTTCTTGAAGTCCGCCTATGCCAAGAAGAGGAATGGAAAGTCCGCCCTTGGGAGATGGAAAGAATTTCTTGAAGTCCGCCCAGCCTAACATAGGAATGGCAAGACTTCTTCAAAGTCCGCCCAGCTTAGTAAGGGAGAGAAGTTGGAATTTTGGCTAAGTATAGACAAGTGGAAAGATAGATTGAAAGTCCGCCCAGCTTAGTAAGGGAGAAAAGGTTAGAATTTTGACTAAGTATAAGATGAAAGGTGGATAAACTTTAAGAAAGTCCGCCTAGACCTCGAATGGAAGTGAAAAAGGCTTTGCCAAGTCGGACTTTGGAAAAAAGAAGATGGAAAGAATTCTTCCAAGTCCGCCCTACTTAGAAGATGAATGGATAAACACATGGAAAGTTCGCCTTGCTCAAGCAAATGGAAGGAGACACTTCAAGTCCGCCATGGGATGATAGGCAAAGTGGAGATAAAATGGTGAAGTCTAACTTTGCTAAAGAGACATGAATGAAATTTGTCTAAGGCATGGAACATCTAGAGGGAAGTGGTAAAATGGCCAAGACATGAGAAAATCCGCCATGATAAAAAAAAAAACCCATGGAAAAAATTGCCAAATTAAAAGAAAGCATGGGTAAAATAAATAAAAATAAAGAATTAAAGGTTGAGAAAATAAAAAAATCACATGATAAACCTTTAATTATTTTCAACACTTAGAGAAAAATCGAGCTCTATGGATAGACTTCAAAATTTCAATGAAGATAAAGATGAACTAAAAATTTAGAAACTTTCCTTGATAAACAAGAGTCTACATTTGATGAACTTGAAAGAATTGCTAAATGGATCGAATTTTTCAACTTTATAAGGCATTCTCAAGTCATTATCAACTCGCAATTTCAATTTGAGAAGTGGTTTAGCTCTCTCTCCATTTCAAGAGTTAGTAAATTTTTCGAGAGTTAGAATTTTTTTTCAAGAGTTAGAAATTTCGAGAGAGGTTTTTTTTGAAAGATAGAAATTTTGAGAGTTGAGTAATTAATTTTTTCGAGGTGAAAGAACGAAGAAAGAGGTAGAATTCTAGGCTGAAGGTCGAAATTTTTAGAGGATTGCTTGATTTTTCGGCAATAAAGACCAGATTTTCGAAGTTTACAATTAAATTGCCAGCCACAGAGTGTAATCTCAAAGTTTGATGAATTATTTTTACCTTTGTCTTCATTTTATCTTCAAAAAATTCACTAAGTGTTATTACTCAGCTTGCTTTTTCATTGAATTTAACTTTCAACAAGCTGAAAATTAGAATTTTCACAAGAAAATTTTAAAGAAAATAATTGAATGTTTATTGTATTCTCTTTCTCGCAGGTTGATGACCACCCCCGGAGGATCGTCAAAGAAAGTACCAATGAAGTTCGCAAGCAAGGGAATCCAACAAGAGTCAAAGATCACTTCCAAATGGAAGAACATTATAGATACAGACCTCGGACATGTGGACTTTGAAGAATTCAAAAAAAGGATGTATGGATTAAATGGACTTATGCCCACAGCGATTGCCTGCCGAATGATGTGCAATGGAATTGTCCAAGCTGTCGGATTTCCTCCAGCAATCCAGTGTCGAATTGATGGTCAAATGTGCAAGACATTACAACCCGCAGGAAAGACAGATTATAGCTCCTAATGGAAGAATTTTGGTGCACCTTGGAGAACCAGCTATCCAAGAGGCATTTGGCATACCTGATCATAATCGAACTTCGTATAAAACAAAGGAGGGAGCCAAAAGGATCTTTGAGGATCGGGCAGATCAGTGTGCAACTCATATCAATAAACATGGTTGGAAAAGCCAAGAGCTTCAATTAAGAAAATGCCTAAGAAACTACGCTGGTCAGACTTTAAAGAAGACTATGGTGACATTTTTTTCTCCTGAACAGAATAATGGGCAATCCTCAAGGTGCCTATTTTGAAACATGGATGTACTTCTTTATCGAGGAAATTACTTCCGGAGTCAGAATGTTTAACTGGTCAAGAATGATCAGTGATAACATCCATGAGCAATTAATCAACCTTGAAAGGACTAAATCATTTCATATGAGTTCCTACATCATTTATCTATTAGCCAGAGCCTATAGATATCCTGGATTGATATGCAAAGGTGTTGTCGGGAATGGAGAAAATCAATTCAAAGTGTATGAATGTTATCCTCAATTGCAGCTATCTGCCAAGTCCCATTTCAGAAGAGCACATGACGCGTTCTTGATGTTCATTACAAGGATACTACAAGGGGGAACCCATCAGAGGCTGACGCATGAAGCAAAGAGCCTTATCAGTAAATATGGATCCTGGTACATCCAGTTTCCTAAATTCACTTATATTTGAATCCAGGGATTCACTAGGAATCCGTTCAAGCTTCCTGTCTACCCCACCCACAGGATGATCCTACTGGAGGTTCTTAGGCAATTGGAGACTTTTCAAAACATCCAAAGGCTGAAGCAGAAAGCAGCTGTCACTTTCCCATTCTTTATCAGGAACATGGAAGAATATTGATCCTCTGCACAGGCAACTGAAAGTGCTAGAATTGAAATGCAGTGGTATCCGTTCACATTGTACCGATCTAGAGCCAATTTTGATCCTCACCACCACATCAAGATCGTGAACGAAAAGAAATATAAACACCAAGTGGACCTGGAATATTACTGGGCCAATGCCGCGGATGAATTTGATGTTAGGAAAAGATTGTGGTCCAGACTACTTGTTAGCTTGATTAGAATGACATAACTCTTCCGTGTGTCAGACCAACTTGAGGATGATGGTGAATTTACACAGCCAGGTTTTGATGAAAGTCAACCTCTTCCCCCTGTGCGCTGGTCAGAACCAGAAAGCGCTGACTTGGACACCTTCATGAGGCCTGTCATCAAATATTCACAATGGTGGGCAGACCAACAGATTAAAGAACTGCGGTGGAAGGGTATGCCTTTGACATACACTTTGATGAGCGAATCAGAATCTTACTCTTCTAATGCTGGAGCAAGCCAAGGAGACGAGCCCATTGAGAGCTCAAATCCTAAGAAAAGGAAGGAGGCAAAGGGAAAAGAAATTGCAAATGAGGGACCTGCTAGGAAGCAACAGAGACTGGAGCCTCTTCATTTTGCCATCTCCATGAATGTGAATGAAATTTTAGACATTGATGAATCTCTTGGAGATATAAGGATTCCCTCTCCTATTCCTGTTCAGCCCGAAGATGATGAACCTCCATCACCCACAGACACCGAGATTGTGGAATTGGACAATGAGGTCGACATTTTGGACAACAAGTTTGAAGAAGGAATGATTTCAGCCTTGAGAGGAATCCAAGAAATCCCGATCGTGCAGGACATTAAAGAAGAACAAGATACCAAGCAACCAACTATTCCTGATTGGCTGAAAGAGAGATTGAAGATGAAGGAACCTGAAAAAGTTCCAGAAGAAGAGGATGACATGGCCAATTTCCTGGCCAGATTGGAAGCAGTCAGTGCAAGAAAGCCTACCAAAACCTTCTCCACCATTCAGAGAGATGAAGTTGGGCATTGTATAGTCCAAGTTGCTATACCGACGGTTGACAAGTCGAGGGAAGAGATTACTCCCCAGGAATATGCCATTACCACTGTCAATTTAGGCCCTACTACAAAAGGACAGGAGATGGAAGAATTGGATAGTTCTATTGCCACTATCAAAGTGAGGTTAGAGAAGGAGATAGTAAAGAAGAAAGAGTATAAACGAGAGGTTGAACGACTCAAGGAGTATATTCAACATCTAACTAAGCCTCTCGATTAGACTACCTCAGCAACTCCTCCACTGATGAATACTTCTCAGGAGACTTTCGAAGAGAAGATGAATATAGCCAAGAAGACTAAAGAATGGCTAATTAGCAACAGACAAGAGGTGGTCGTATTTGCAGAAAGACTAGCATTGGCATATGGGAAAACTTCTTCTTTGCTCTCAAGAATTGCAACGTTGGTAGAAGCATGGGATAATGCTCAGGATGTTCGAGACAGAATCATTCCATGTCTCAAAGTGCTTAAAGGAGTGTCGAAGCAAGAGCTGGTCAACGGAAAAGTAATTGCACCAGGCGCTGCTTATGATTTCAGCAGTTGGTACATGACATTGATCATACGAAGTGAGATTATAGAAAAGATAAAGGCAGATACTATCCGAATTGAGGAAAGGACAAAAGAAGTTCGGGAGAAGATTCTAGCTGTGGCTGCAAATGCGCTGGAGAAGGACATTGTACAAGAAAACAACTTGCAGTTTGAAAGCCTGAAGCACAAAATTCAGGAAATCTTCTTCACTACTGGGCCTGTCCTCAAGCAAAATTTGACTAAGGCAGTTGACTTCTTGTTCATCTTTCACAATTTCCAGTGACAGGGATCGAAATGGGAAGACTCTTTTGTTGAATGCTCGGATGATTTAGATCTGCTAGAATTCAAGGTCAATGCACTGCCACCTATCACGATCAAGGAGGTTGACACGATAGTTTCTAAATTCATCCAATATAATGCAACCAAAGAGGATAAGGATGCACCTCCTCAAGAATAGCTCTTCACTCCAGTTCACTGCCTGTTATCTCATTGATTACTGATTGTGTTTTAGGAAACCCTAACTAGCGTTGTTTATTTTTTAATCTCTGCCATTGATACCAGATTAATCTTGGTTGTTCATTGTACTTCGAGAACTCTATATAAACCCACTCTTATTCTCTCATTTGAGGAAGAAGAAGAAGAAGAAGAGATACAAATAGAGATATAGAGATAGAGCATAGATAATAAGAGAGAAAGAGTTTATGAAATTGTTGCAAAAGACTATTTTGATAATAAAGTTCATGATGCATGAGATGCTTTGAATTCTTTCATTGTCAAATGGTTGCATGGTTACATACTTCTCTTCCTCATTGAATAGATTTAAGTTAAAATTTCTTTTGAATGTATGTTAAGGGAATGATAGATTGATCGTAAAGATTAGTGAAACTTTGCTCATACTTTCTTTGGATGGATGATTTCTATCCAATGTGTAAAGTTAGACTGAGCTTTTAATGTGGATGCTTCATTGTATTGCTTCGAATAATGTTGTTCTATTGATGGTGTTGTTCGTAGTAAGAAAATTTTAAGCACAAATTCCCAGAAGATTGCACTTGCTTTGTGTAGTTGTCGTATAACGTGGCGAAAAAAGTATTGTTCTTTGGTTTCACTCAATCCTTACTGTCTCTTCAGTTCGTAGGAATAGTATAGGATTCCTCAACCCTTACTCCCCTTTTTCACTTTTTTATCTAAATCCGAAAATCCAAAAAAATATATCACTACATTTAAGTCCTTGCTTTCTAAGTGACTTGCTAGAGTAAATCCCTTTGTGTTACCGACAAAATCACATCATCCACAGAGCTTATCCACACCCATCTTACGAAACATTGGAATTGTTGTATGATCTTTTTGGCAATCTTAGCATACGAGGCAGTTTTTCAAGAGAGGATAGAGTATCTTTAGATTCTTTATTCTAGAGTGCTTGGTGAGTCATAAAACACACATCAACACTACCGCAGACAAATCCTTGACTGAGATGATGAGACCTTCTACAGTTCAAGAAAAGAACAATGAGCCGATCCAGTTGGACGACGATGAGCCCCCATCTCCTACAGGCACAGAAGTACTGGGTTCGGATAATGAAATGGAAGTCCAAAATGATGATTTCAAAGAGGGAATGATTTCCGCCCTCAGAGGAGTCTTGGATATTCCAAATGAAGGGAACGTTCAGGAGGAAGATAGTATTGAGCAGCCTACCATTCCGGATTGGTTGAAGGAGAGGATGAAAATTTAGGCACCAGTTGAGGTCCAAGAAGAAGATCATAGTGCAGATTTCTTGGCGAGGTTGGAACAGGTTGCTACTAAGAAACCTGCCAAGAAGTTTTCCATGATTTAGAGGGACGAAGCCGGCGGCCGTTCCATATAGATCGCAGTACCAACAGTTGATAAAGCACAAGATGAGATCACTCCCTAGGAATACGCCGTAACTACTATAGACCTTGGCCCAACAACAAAAGGCCAGGAGGTGGAAGAACTAGATAACTCCGTCTCAACTATCAAGGCGAGATTGGAAAAGGAAGTGGCCAAAAAGAAAGAGTACAAAAGGGAGGTCGAGCGCCTGAAGGAGTATATATGGCATATGACCCAACCACTCAATTAGGGTGATGCAGTAGCTCCTCTTCTCAATTCCTTGCAGGAGATGGCCAAGGATGTGGAAGAAGGAATGGTCACGGCCAAGGAGGCCCAAGAATGGATGGCAAGCAAGGGCACGGAAGCGGCTTTGTTCATGGAGAGATTGACGTTTGCTTACGGATAGACTTCTTCTTTCCTTTCCAGATTGGCTAACATGGCAGAAACTTGGGACAACCTCCCAGATATTCAGGAGAGGCTCATTCTATGCCTTAGAGTACTGAAGGGCGTTCCAAAGGAAGAATTGGTCAAGGGAAAGGTGATTGTTGTGGGAGCAGCTTATGATTTTCATCATTGGATTTGAGTAGTGAGAATACGGAGCAAGGTTCTGGAGAAGGTAAAGGCAGATGGGCTCAGAGTTGAGGAGCAAGTTAAAGAAATCCGGATGAAGATTTATATGATAGCTGCAAATGTGTTTGACAAAGAGATTGTCCAGGAAAACGACATGCAGCTGGAAAGGTTGAAGAATAAGGTTCAGGAAGTTTTCTTCTCTACTACTAGATCAATTCTGAGGCAGGATTTCACAAAAGTGGCGAACCTCTTGTCCATCCGAGATGATTTTGTGAGACAGGAAACGGATTGGGAGAACACCTTCGCCAGATGTGCTAAGGATTTGGACGGGCTTGAATTCAGGATAAGCATATGTTGCCGCCAGTCACGATGGAGGAAGTCGTCACGATTGTGTCCAGATTCGTTGAGCACAATGCTGCCCAGGAGGATAGGGACGCCTTCCCTTGAAGATAGCTCCAACTGCCACCTCATTGCTTGTTTACTGGGTGTTCACTGATGTTATTTCGAGCAACCCTAATTAGGGTTGAGTTGTATTAATCTGGGTCGTTGATGTTGTTTTAATCTTGGCCTTTCATTTGATTTTGAAACTCTATATAAACTTGTGATCTCTCACTTTCATTTGTATGGAGACAGTGTATGAAATTGTTGCATTAGACTATTTCCGATAATAAAAGCTCTTATGCATGATTTGCTTTGAATCACTTTTATTGTCAAGTAGTGAGCAAGGTTGCATAACTTCTTCTACCATAGATTAGAGTTAGATTACAATTAAGTAGAATTTGCTTTGAATGTTGTTAAGTGAATGCAAGATTTTATCGTATAGATTAATGGTGAAATATTGCTCATACTTTCTTCGGATGGATGATTTTCATTCGATGCGTAAAGTTAGCCTGAACTTGTGATTGTGGATGCTTAACTTCGGTCTTATTCAAGGCATGAAAATTATAATCACACCCTTTGAAGATTGCAGCCACTTTGCGTAGTTGTCCCAAGGAGGCGAAACAAAGTGTGGTTACTCGTTTCACCTGATCTTTACTGTCTCTTGAATTCCTAGGCGTAGATTAGATTCTCTAAACCCTTATCCTTTTGCCTTTTTTTGAGATCCAAACTGAAAGTCCCAACGAAGAAGCCTTTAATGATAAATCTGTCTAAGTCCCAAACTTGTGAGAAATTCCTTAACGTAAGTCCCTTTGTGTATTACCAGCAAATCGCAACGCCCGTTGAGCTTATCCACATGTCATGACCTGACAAAAGAAACCTTGGAGTTGCCATATGATCTTCTCGCAATCTTAGCATGCACGGTGACTTTGTTCAAGAGAGGATAGAGTGTCTTTGGACATTTTATTTTGAAGTGTTCGGTGGATGATAAAACGTACACCAACACCATCCTAGAAATTAATGAATAAAATTGCATTAATGGTCAGGGGTAGTCATGATTACATTTTTAATTAATGCAATCTTCGACAGTCACCCAAACATTTCTTGATCAGAATCTTGCCCCGTGGCAGTTGGATTTGCTATTGGTATAGTTCCCAGGTGTTGCATTAAATGAACAATCCATGCTAAGGCATGCTCACACGCGCAAACCGTCAAGACAGAAAGAACTTGGAAATTTAAATTAATCCTCATCACATCAGCATTAATCTAATGCCACCTCACAGTCTTTTCAGTTGCTAAGTCCCAATGAGATCCAACTCAAATTTGCCTCCCTTAATTTCTATAAATTCACTAGAAATAGCCATACTTAGCCAATTCAAATGACAACCTAAAAATGGCAAGTGTGCAGAGTGATGGTATTTCGATGAATGACTTCATCACGATTGAAGAAGTTGAGTGTAGCCCTTTCTTCAGGCTACTATCAAATCAGTTGAGGGAGGTCTTTTCCATTCAAAGTGAAGTAGAGGAAGAAGTACTGCACAATATCCTGGGAAAGAGATTCCTAAAACAAGTTCATGTGCATAACCATGAACTCTTGGAGCACTTTATTTACAAAGTGGTTCATACTTTCGGGCGACATGATTGGGGAATGAGGGCAACGGAACGCCTGGTTAGGCCTGAGTACCTACATAGAGTGAACATTGCCATTGGAGGGCTCAGTCATTTTCCCAGGCCTAGACTTGTGGGAGACGCCATTTGCATCACAACTGCGACCCAGCATGAGGCTACCGAAGAAGCAATAACTCTCCTTCGCACGGGGCTAGTGCGAAACGATATGGGACTATTTGCTCAATTTCATGAGAATCTATTGTCACCAACCCAAATCGAATGTCTCCAAGAAGTGGAGGGAATCCGTGTGTTGATGTTTTTTTTATGTACCTACAAATACTATTCTGGAAACCCCCAATTTTGTAATACACATTACCAAATTTTGTAAACACCGACTATACAGTATAATATAATATAAGCTTTTTGATACTTGGGTGTTCTTTTCTTTTTGAGTATTTGCATGTGCTTCAATTACATTTTGCATTTGGTAATGGTATTTACTTGTATTAATTTCCCTGTATACGAGCACTTTGTATTTTTACACTGTTAGTTTTGCATTATTAGTGCTCATTTTGGTAGTTCTGAAAAAATTCCTTAGAATCTGCCACAGTTAGAGAAACCTGTACCTTTATCGCTTTTGCCCATTTTGAGAATTGTGCTCTTTGATTTGGTAGAATAAGGGGTTCACAAAAACCTGGCGGGAACCGCCAATGTTTTTATGAACTCATCATATACCCGCCAGTACTAGGAAATCTTTCATCTTTCCCTCGCCAATAGACTTTCAAGAGGGTTATAGAACATTAGGTACAAACCGCTAGCACTTAGAATTCTAAGACTCAAGATTTTTCTACGCCCTTCAGTACTTCAAAAAGTTATAAAAACCTGACAATCTACCACCTACACAAGAATATGAGTAAGTTTTAAAGGAAAGCGGTGAAAGAAAGAGTTAGGATAACCTAGGCAGCGCCCACTAAAGTTAGCAAAACCCAAGAAAATACCACCAATACTTAGACTTAGCAAAATTTAGAGTAGGGGCAGAGACTTTTAAGGGCGATGACCAAAATTGAAGTAACAAATCCCAAACCTAATAAAAATCAATGAAGCCTTGTAAATCAACCATCTTGTTGACATCATCATTCCCATGATAACAAATGAAATAGTTAGAATTTCCACGTGAATATTTGAAAACCCTCTTTAACATAATTCTAGCATTATTTACTAGTGTAAAACATAAATCTACTCATAACTCCCACTACTTGGGCAATATCAAGTCTTGTGTAGACTATGGTATACACGAGGCTTCTCCTACATCCCTTCAAGAACATCTATTTTAGGACATTGTTCCAGAGAGAGCATAGAGCCAACCAGTAGGGGAATGCTAACTAGTTTGTAATCTTGCATGCCAAAACGCTACAAAATAGTGTCAATGTACTTTTAATTTAACCAAAGTTTCTCATTAACCCAATTCCTACAAATTTCTATATCCAAAGTATGTTTTGCAACCCCTAAAATCTTTCATATCAAATATACCAAATAACTGACCCTTAAGTTCCCTAATCGTTACCTTATCATTTCCAATAAATAACATATCATCAATGTATCGGGCAATGATTAGCAATTGATCATCAATTAATTTAAAAGACACAATGATCAACCTCACTTCTAATCAAGTCATGATCCAATTTGAAAGCATCGAATTTTGATACCACATTCTCAATGACTACTTCAAACCATACAAATATCACTTTAACCTACAAACCAAATGCTCCTATCCCTTCACCACAAAATTGTCAAGATGTTTCATAAATATTTCCTCATCAAGATCCCCATGTATAGAAGTTACTTTTAAATCCGTTTGCTCTACCTTTAAATCAAAAGCAGCAAAAATAGATTAAAAAAAAAATGTAATAGAGGTTAGTTTAGCCACAAGAGAAAAATATCTCACAAAAATCTACTCCATCAACCTAGGAGTAACCCTTACCCACTATTTAAGCCTTGTACCACTCCAACTTACTATTTGCTCTAAATTTCTTTATAAATACCCATTCACATCCATGGCTTTCCTCCCCTCAAATAGTTCAACTAGATCCATGTGTTACATTTGTCCAAAGCCTTTATTTCATCTTCCATGGCCTCTAACCAGGACTTGTGCTCATCTAAAGGCAAAGATTCTTTCACAAATCTAGGTTCATTGTAAATACACGATAAAGCAAATACACAACTATAATCAAGACTATAACTTTCAACCAAATTATGTTATCTAGTGGACCTTCTAAGAGGTGTAACAAGAGGCTCATATTGTTCCTCATTGGAACTCAAATCTAAACCTTCTCCTTCATCATTCTATCCATCATGTTGTTGTTTGCATATGCATCTTCCCACGGATCACTCTTAATATCAAAATGCACTATTTTGTTAGACTTTTCATGAGGGTGATCAACATTTATAAATACCCAAAGCTCCCTAAAAATAACATCCTTAGATATACCATTTTCAATGCTACAAGATTCTAAAGCTTATAAGTTATAACCCTTAATGTTCTCATCATAACCCACAAAAACAAACTTGTTAGCCCTAAAATCAACATTCGAACATTTTTCTTTAGAAACATGAACATATGCCTCACTACACAAAACTTTAAAACAAGAAACCAATGGGTTTTTACCTATCTATACCTCATAGGGTGTTTTGTCAATTATATCAGAAGTGGGAGACTTGTTAACCAGGCGACAAGCAAGGTGTATAGCCTCAACCCAAAAACATTGTTAAATTTTAGCACTACTTAGCATGCTTCTAGCTCTATCCGCCAAAGTCCTATTTATCTACTCTACCACCCACTCCATTTTGCTATGGAATATATGGAGTTGTTTTCTATCTAACAATCCTTGCATGCCTACAATAATCATCAAAATTTCTAGAGCAATACTCACCATTATTATCTAACCTCAAAAACCTTTACTTCCCTATCTATTTGTTTTTCAACAAAAATGGGTGAGTAAGATTCAGGCGTACGACTTTGACATTGAATATGTCAAAGGAAAAAGAATATTGTGGCAAATGTTGTAGACCCACCCTTTGCTCGATGTTTGAGATTTCAGCTGATTGGAAGGCTCACCTAGTGGTTGAGTATTCCAACAATGCTTTTGCATGTGAGCTCATAGACGAGAAGATTCAAGATGACAGATATAAGGTGGTTGATGATGTGATCTATTACAAAGTCATGATATATTTGGTGCCTAAATCTAAGTTGAAGAGTAAGATTATGAGAGTTTTTCATGATACGCCTCTTGCAGGACATCCCGGGTTCTTCAAAATGTATAGGAAAATTCGGGAGAGATTCTCATGGAAGGGTCTCAACTCTCAAGAGTGATGTCTTGCATTACGCCAGAAAGTGTATGACTTGTCAGCAAAACAAGCCAAAACATACCTTCCCTACTAGTTTGCTACAACCATTGCCGATTCCTGAGCAGAAGTGGGAGAGTATATCAATGGACTTTATCATGGGTCTTCCTAAAGTCCAAAGCAGGGATTGCATATATGTGGTGGTTGACAGATTAACGAAGTATGCACATTTCTTTGTTATTTCTTCTTATTAAAAGGCACCCCAGGTGGTAGATTTGTTTTTTCAAGAGGTGTTCAAGATTCATGTGCTTCCAAAAAACATTGTCAGTGATAGGGACAGCTAATTTCTTAGTGTGTTTTGGCAAGAGTTGTTCAGATAGATTGGCACCAAGTTGTCTCCAAGCACCAATTACCATACATAGACAAACGGTCAGATAGAGATTGTAAATAAGTGGGTGGAAGGATATTTGCATAATTATGTAGCGGGGCAGCAAAAGGCCTAGATCAAATGGCTATATTTAGGGGAGCATTGTTATAATATTACCTACCACATGTTGACAGGTATGTCGCTGTTGAGGGCTTTGTATAGGTATGATGCTATGTCTTTGGTACACTTAGCATGATCACAACAGAGCTCCCAAGGCAAGAGAATTGATGCAGGATAGCCAGGACATCCTTAAGGCACTTAAGGAAAATTTGCATTGCAATCAAAATCAGCAAAAGACATATGCAGATAGGCACAAAATTGAGAGAACTTTTGAGGTTGGTTATCTAGTTTTCTTGTGCCTACAGCCATACAAGCAATTTACATTGAAAAGAAGTGGTGCGAATAAACTGAAGCCTCAATTTTATGGGGCTTACAAGATTGTGAGGAGAGTTGGAGAGGTAGCATATGAGCTAGAGTTGCCTACCGGTAGCAAAATTCACAACGTGCTTCATGTAACTTGCCTCAAAAGGGCGATTGGGTAGCACACTACTCCATCTCCAAAGCTTCCACCATTAGATGAGGAGAGCACGTTGGTTTTGGTGCCTAATGCTATCTTGGATGTGAGGGAGTGTAGGCTGAGAAATAGGGTGATTAAGGAGTATTTGATCAAGTGGAGAGATTTTCCTTCTGAGGATGCTACGTGGGAAGGAGAATAGTTATTGCAGCATCCTAGTTTGCAATTGCTTGAGGGAAAGCAATGCCAAGAAGGGAGGACTATAATGTCCCTGATTTTCGAATAGTCACCACTGAGTTAACTTTATTAATTGAATATTAAATTGTCCAGAAATAATATTTTGGACATTTATACTTAATTAATTAAATGTTAAAGTGACTTTATTAAATAATATGCTCAAATATTAAAAAAAGTTGCTTTACACAGGCAAAATATTATTAAAGGGGTGAAGTATAAAAGGCAAGGAAAATATAAATTATTCATCTTCTGAAAATTTATTATTGGGAGCAATTTTGAGAGCACAACTTTTAGGAGACCCGAGAACGAAAACCCTTGAGCAAGTGGGTTGGACGAAAACCCAATTCATCTATTGGGTGAATTCAATTTAGAGTTCACAGTTGGGCTTCATTGTGAGTGAAGTCTTCTACAAAGACAAATTTTAGAGATTTGGTTTGCTATCAGAGTCAAAGGTTCAGGTTATTCATCATCTGAGGGGTTTAATTGGAGTATTTCCAAATTTTATATGGAGCAATATCAAAATGAAGTATGGGGATTATAGTTCGTTTGAATATATGGTATTCTTATTGGCTCTATTCATGATTGAATATTGGCTTGCAAATTATATCCAATAAAGGAAATCTTAATAATAAGTTCCTGCACTTATAATTCATGAAGTGAGCTTCCTCCCCCAGTCATATTACTTGTAAAAGTTGATTTTAATCGGAGACGTTGGATAGGTTTGAATGGTTATTAAAGCCACCACAGCTATAGGAGTCGCACATTGAAGGGCATCGTGCCTGGTCCATAAATATTATTTTGCTAATCCCATGCACGAGTCTTTTAAAAGGGATTCGAAGGAGTATACTTGGTCTTTAAATTGCTCTTCCATTCAACATGGGTTAAACATAAGCGTCTTTTCTTAGAAATTGGGTCCATTAATTCCAACACAGCTGCCTTTAGTGCTGCCACCCTATGAATGTCTTGGCCACATCACACTCAAGCAATTCAAGGTGGATAATGGGTTTAGGAGTATAAAGGAGTTAGTTGACTATCTTTTTGCATCGAATTCCTGGCTGGTCAAACCTTCAAACACTTAGCGGCAGTCTATTTTGTAGGCGTGGAGGAATTTGACATTTAGGGAGTCGAAGATTATAAGAAATTAATCATAATCATTGATATGCGATGGAGACGTGAGTATCATCCAAAGGGAATGATTTTGTGTAATGGCCAAATGCTTTCCAGACAAGCCACAGCTATCTCTTATGGTGCCACACTATCTTATTGACTCGTAGAAGTCAAAATCTGTATGTGTTAAAGCAGTGACCAGGAGACAATTGGCAACTGCTCGCCCTACAGCCAGAATTTGGAAATATAAGAAGAGGTCAGCATTCTGTTAAAAAATCTATGTCTATACTCAGTAATAATATTTAAATTCAGTCATATTCAGCATGTATGATGCTTATTTTCAGAATATCTTATGTCTGAGTCACCATTGCTATTAGAATCAAATATCTATATTTGCAAATAAGTTTTGTTGACAAACTTGATAGCTGGAAACTTTGTGTCAAACCATTATCAAACAAAACCAGACCTGGGAATGCATACTATTTCAAATGTCTAACTGTTTGACGAATTGCCAGTGAAGTGAAACTGGGAAAATTCACATCAGTTGGGAGAATCTTACAGACATCTTGTTGAATCCATCTACAACATACAAATGATTGGGACCATGCATAGAAATGGGCAAAGCTCCCACAAAACACATAGTTATGATCTCCAATAGCCTAATAGGCATAGCTGGAGCCATGTGCAATCATTCTTTTCTATCTTTAGGTTTTGCAATATAAATTACATTCTCTAGCGAATTTAACCTTCTTGCATTTTGGTCCAATACACACTTTTGCATATGAGCCATGGTTTTACCCATAGTTTGCAAACTAACAAAATTTTTTGACTTGGCAAAAACTTAGTAACTTAAAAAATACTTAAATGTCTAAAAAAGGTAAAACATAAATTTTTAGAAAATATAGCTACAAAATGTATCAAATGAGTGTGGCATGGATTTAGGGGCAATGTCCCTTGCAGGAAACTTGAGGCAGTGCCCCCATCAAGTCTTATGGCAAGGCCTCCCACAAGTCCAAGGGGAATACACCAGGTATATTCCCTTTTGTGGTACAAGGCGAGGGTGATAGGCAAAGCCCCCACCACCAAGACCAAGTGAAGATCTTTGAAACCAAACAAATCTTCATAGTGGATGCCATTTTCATAATTTTTAAAAAGACAAAAAACAGCTTGCTCTCAAGGATAATTTTGCTATGTGAAGACTAGCTATGGCATCCAGGGTTAAATAGCAAAAAAGAATGTAAAAATGCATCCAAACCATGGCAGCACATCAAATACGCATCCCCATGAGTTTCCTTAGCAAGTTGAGTACTTGTCACTTTTTACAATCACCACTCATCAAAAACTCATCTTGTCTACCCCCATGATTAAATAGTGAGTACTTGTTTTTTGAAAAAACCCACAAGTGCTCGGCGATTTTTCCAACTATGGTTTTACCAACACCAAAATGACCTAAAATATTAAAGTATGTGCTTCCCTCGTCTTTAGAAGACTTCCTTCCTCTTTGGAAAAAATATTTTTTTCAATTTGTGAGGTAGCCCATTTTTGAGGTAGAAATCAACTCTTTTTCATGATAGTTCAAAACCTTGACTTGGCAATTCGAAAGGCCTAAAATTTTACTTGGACCTAGGATTCAACACATTAAAAATCACATAAATTTGTAAAATTAACTTAAATAATGTATGAGAAGCATAAACAATGAATTTAGAGAACACATAATTCTACTTTGATCAAAGTAGAATCACTAGGAACCAAGATTGACTTAGGGATTCAAAGGTATGTGGAACTCAATTATTTGGGAAAGTTTGGGGAAACTGAAAAATGCTATAATATTCACAAAAATAGGGAAAAATGTGGTTTTGTTATATCAAGCCAAACAAAGGGAATAAAAGGTTACTTTTCCATCCTGCACCACCCAAAACAATTTTCTTTTTTTTGTATTTTAAAACTAGGGTGAAGGCATGTGAGCAGTAGCCCACATGAGGTCAAAGGGCAACATCCTTACCACCAAACCCAAATTAGACCTTTGCAACTGTAGGGATTCAAGTACCTTCATGATGCATGCCATTTTTTATTTTGCATTTAACCAACTGATAAATCAATGTAATGTTGTCAAAAGAGTCAAAGGCATAATAACATAAAATGACAAAATGAAAAAAATGAGGTTTTTGTGTTTTCTGCCACAGCCTTTTTTTCTAACAGCAGGCAAGTTTTCTACACAAACTAGTTGGAACTTATTAGTTTCCAAGCAAGTATTTGCTGGAAGCTCTGTGGAAAGTTTTTTTGAGTGACTTCTTGTGCCCACTCATGAATAACTATTTCGGCAGGTTACTCACCAAGTTTTTGAACCATGATTTTTGTCATCCATTCTCCTTGTCTTCAAACACTAATATATCTCCCCAAAATCTGCATCTTGTTCATATCCTTCCTCACAAGCCTCTTTTGTGGAAAGCTCAAGTTGTGAAACTACTACCTAGACTGAAATTTGCTTTGAAATTGATGACCTAGATGGCATATCTACCATTACATTTCTGCTTCCTTTTTTATACTTGATCATGAATTCAAACTGTTAGAGAAATTCTCATTCATTTGTTGTTGGAGATTGTAATCTTTAACTTGCACGTCTTTCCTATGGGTCCCATTGAGTTACCAAAATCTGATGCAGCTTTGGGCTATCTTTTATCTTATTTTTGGCACCTTGTACCTAGAATGGGACCTACATGTATGAGTAAGACCACTCTCATTAAGTAGACTACATATGTAAGGTTAACATTATATTATATTGTGCTACATGCCTTGACTGAGTTGGCCTATCCTCTTTTTATGTGTAAAAATTGTGTATAAATAAATAGCATTTCTCCTGCCATTTCATCCAGATAATTTCATTATTCATAATTTGCAATGCCTTAGGGATTCCCAATGGCTAGGGCCATCAACCATTTATTTTCATATCTTTTTCATACATACAAAAAAATTGCCTAAGGGCACTACATATCTATTCATGTTCTCTTCATAATTTCTTATTTCATTTTTGTAATGAGTTGAGGAACATCTACTTGTTCTTGGTAAATGTGGTTATCAAATTCTTCATTTGTCATGTATTTCATATTGCAATTTACTTTTTCTTGCAAATATTGAAGTGGCTTATGGTCAATATAAACAATCGTTTCCTTTCCCTGCAAATAATGTTTTCATTTCTTAACAAGTGCAAACACTTCTTTGTCTACAAGTAATCTCTTACGGATTTAGAAAATACCTTTCAATGGTAACAAATTGGCTTAATGTCTTGCAACCCATACCATACTTGCATCCTTTTCAAGTTTGATTGGTTGCTGCAAATTAAAAAGAAAAAGCACTACTGCATAGTTGATTTTACATTCCAATGAATCAAAAGCACTATCATATTCCTTACCTTGATGAAAATTCTTACCACTAATATTAGAATAATGATAATAATAGTGTAATTGATATTACACTTGTCCCTTTTGTTCCTAATAAGTAATCGCCATTTTGATGGCCTTTGCAACTGGCATTTATTATTAAACTTTCCTTATTAATATAAGATTGCCATCCCCCCTAAGAAATCAAGCCTCTTCTCTCGGCTCATTCTTGGTCTCATACCAACAGTGGTATCAAAATCGGATTAATTCAATCTTGTAGAAAGAAAAAAAAAAGAGAAGGTAAGGGCACAGGTTCACTGAAAGATTGTGTTAGGGCACAAAAATAAATCTCTAAGTTTCTTCAAAGGTCACAACCAAAAGAAAGACTAAAATCGCAGACATTTTGTGTGGGAGACACAAACTAGAAGATACAGATGGACAAGGGCATGATTTTGTTGAAAATTCCTGTCACAGGTTTGAAGGATGAAAGAGAATTGAGAAGAAGTTTGTGGAATTTCTCAAAATCAAGTCATGCAAGAGTCATAGGCGCACGATAGAAGGGTAATCATAACCAAAATCAAAAACTTACATGTCATTTTCCAGTCACATGAATCTTTTTGCAGCTGCTTCGAAGGTCATAGGATTGAAATCACGACAAGGAGAAGATGCAGCCATGGGACTTACCATTCATGGGTCTACAAAAATTTAGAGAGATGGAGCATTGCAAGGGTACATAGTAGTATAGTATAGCTAAATCTTTTGCAGCTAGGGCACATATTCTAGATATTTCATCCAATTACTCTATTTTTTGCTCTTAAAGATTTTTCTAAGCCAAAATATTTTAAAGGTTTTGAATTTTTCAAGATCACATTTTAAAAAAACTTAAGATCTTTTAAAAATTTCTAGGTCAATTTTACTTTTTGGGGAAAGGATTACTATATTTTAACAAGTTTCAAGAAAGGTTTATTTTCCAAGGTTTGCTACATAGAATGACCAATATTCAAAATCTATTGTTACCAAAGTCACCAAAATTAATGGGGATAATCTATAGAATATGTTAGTCACAAGATACTAGTTATCACTAGGTATTGAAAATGTGACAAATTTCTATTAGGCATAGAACCAAAGCCCATTAATAACCCTTGTGACTTTGACAAACATCATAGGGCAGCCCCACTGATCCTAAATTTGTCGATATTAAATAATCTAATTCCTACATCATAAAGTGCTACATTTGCACATACCCTATGGGACAGCTAATAAGAAAAATATCAAGTTTCAAAAAAAGGTCGGGATATGTATCTCAAAATTCTGTTATTTTCCATTAAATTGTCAGAGGAGGATCTTTGTCTAAATATTTGTTAAAAATCAAGGATTTTCAATATCAACTTGTCACCATCAACAAACTAGTTGACAAGAAGGCCATGGTTGCACTAGTTATTAATAGTCTCCCACCTTCCTTTGAGATTTAGAGTCCTTGAATCTACTAGCTGAAACTCAAACCCTAACTTTTGATAAGGTAAGTTAGTATTTAATATATAGGGAGCTAAGACAACAACAAATAGAGGAATCTATTTGTTGAAAGTGCTCTTGCTACTTAGTTTAAGGGAAAACCTCAAAATTCTTCCAACAATACTACTGCTTCCACTCCATCCAAGAACAAGGTGAAATGTTTTTACCATAACAAGTTTGGACATGTTAAAAAGGAACGCAAGAAAAGTACGATCTATCTTGCAAAAAGTATGGTGAAGCTAATGTGGCAATTGCTGAGAAGCATGGATCAGATAATAAGTTTGCACTCATGGAATCTCATTCTAACAGCACTAATAGTAGATACTAATTCTTTGATTCACAGGCATCCAAACACTTTACGTGTCACAAGGACTCATATGTAAAGTTTGTTAATGATAGCAGCTTCGGTAGCTCCTTCCAGCTCAGCCCCTTCGTAGACATAAACTTGAATGATAGCCGTTGGCTATTCAAGTTATACCTATTGTTATGATTTGAGGCCGACCTCTTGTGAAGAGGCATTCATTTATCTAGGCCGACATTCTTCTTGTTTTCTTCTTAAGCCGACATAAGAAGATTTAATGCATGGTTATTCTTTAAGGCCGACCTATCTTATATTGTTCATGATTATGTTAAGGCCGACATCATTGAATTGTAATTGTCTTTGGCCGACCTTATGATAAAGAAGAGATGCAATCTTTCTAAGACATATATATATACTTCTGTTTTGTCCATTAAAAGACACACATCAGCCAAGTTCGGTTGTTCATATCTGAGCGAATACATCAAGGGCGGATAGATTTACAAAGTGCGAACTTATCTGAGCGAGTACATCAAGGGCGAATAGATCTTCAAGGTGCAGATTCAAGATATCACAGTGTAAACATTATCAAGTGCGAAATATCATTGAAGTGACTGTGAATCCTTGCATTCAGATCTGTGACAAAGAGCGAACTCTGTCAAGTATGAACTTGACTGATGATTCAGTGCGAGGTTATCTGCAGATAAAGTGCGAATGTTCAAAGGGTGAACATATATTACATAGTGCAGTGTAATCATACAAAAGAGTGAACACAGAGGAAAAGATCATACAGGGGCAAATTGCTGTAGATCCATATTCTGTCTCTGCCAGATTGTGAACGCTTGTCTGCCAGATTGTGAATTGATCAAGGACAGTTGTAAGTCATTCAGGGGCAGTCTGCGAGTTCCTATAAGATCTTAAATTGCAACTGTTTGGTTCTGTTCTTTATATCTGGTGATGAAAC
Organism: Sequoia sempervirens; assembly: GCA_007258455.2. Lineage (NCBI taxonomy): Eukaryota > Viridiplantae > Streptophyta > Pinopsida > Cupressales > Cupressaceae > Sequoia > Sequoia sempervirens. The sequence continues at coordinate 381,229,284 of VDFB02047230.1, forward strand.
TGATTCTGGTCTTGAGTTAGACCTCATTGTCTTTTGTAAATCTACTACTGTTGAATCAAATATAGGAGAGATCTTTGTTCTGGGTTTTTCTCCCTCAAGAGGAGGGTTTTCCCAGGGTACATGCTGTGTCATTTTGTCTGATTTTGTTTCAATTTTCTGTACACTAATCTGATCACCTAAAATCAACATGGTATCAGAGCGGGTTTGAGGATCGTGATCAGATTAGTTGCATGTCTTGTTCACCAGAGATGGAAACCACTTGCAATCTGCTCCAGATCTGCAGGGAAGAAGCCATCTGATTTTTGCTAGCGCTGTGGGAAGAAGCTATCTGGTCTTCAGGAACAGCATATCTTTTCTTCCTGTAGCATATATATTATTGCCACAGTCATGCCTATGTGAACTAGCGATACTATATGTTTTTCTGGGCGCTTATTAGATATCTGGGTATCATACTCTTCAGAAGCGAGTATCATTGAAATAGGATAGACTTCAGAGAGTGCATGTACGTGACTCAAAGGAATCAGGGATACAAAGCTTGGCGTGCCATTTGCCTCTCTGACATTTCTGCTGCTGCATGAGTGCTATTTTCTTTTTCAGATCATATGTTTGATATCAGGCTGATGATTTGAACGAGCATCATGTCCAGTTGTTTTCTGTATTCCAGTTTCAGCACTACACTCAAGGAGATTCTGATCTCAAGAGATAAGTGTTTGTTTTTTTTGTTGTTTATACCTTTTACTCAGTTTGTTGAGTTGTGCAGATTTGATAATGCTTTATCATGTGTGTAGTAAAGATTATGTTTCTCTTGAATTGTGATCCAGTAGATGAGATCATGTGGTGTCACCTCATTCATTGTGTATTGCTAACCTAGTGGATTGCAGTTGGAAACAGAGTACATTGCAAATTTGAGCAGTCATGGGCCTTGTTCAAATTTAACCTTGTCATGAGTCTGTGTTCGAGTCATGAAGGTTGTGGATTGATCTAAGCATAAGATCAGCATGCTGTGTTCAATAATTGCTTTCATCAGAATGTTAAAGAAGATAAATAAAAATCAGCAAAAGAGAAGAGATTGGTATCCTTATGATAGGTTGATCACATCGATACCCTTCTCCAATGCATGTGTTGTGATAGAATCTTGAACTCTTGGGAGAGTTGATTCTACATGCCAACCGTTTAATGCATTCAAGAAATCTGCAGCTGTGCAGATCATTCTTTTATTGTGCAGAGATAGGCACTCTCGAGAGGAGCAAACAAATGAATGAACGAAGGAGCCATATCAAATCTTATAGAGATAAGTTCCTTTAACCCTCTAGTTTGATCTTTTGATTGATTTATATTCATGTTCTAACATTGTGCATAAAAACTTGTGTGTCATATTATAACCTGTGATTGTAAATCTTGTATGATTCCAGTCTTGTTATTTCATTGGGTAATTACAAACTGTTAAGTAATCTCTCTCTAAAATGCTTGTAGGAGCAAGAAGGTGATGAGAAATTGCTTAATGATGAAAAGCTTGAGGCATCTTGTGAGAAAGCCATGCCAACCAAAGAAATAATCAAGCAGCCTTGGGACTGAGCTGATGGTCAGAGGGAGCTCACTTCCAGAAGTCTTCTTTGCAATCTTTGGAGCAAGGATCAAGAGGGAGTCTTGTAACTCACTGAGAAGAAGTGAAGATTGTTGTGCTAAACCCTTAGAGGATCCCTTCAGTTGCTGAGATCAGATTTGCTCAAGATTGCCTTCTGGGTTTGCCATTGGTAGCTCCGCAAACCTATTCAGAATAGTGAGATCTGAGATGAGGTCAATGAGGACTATTCTGAACTCTCTTCAGTACCAAGGTGTGCACTGGAAAACATTTATCTAAGTCAAAGTGTTGCAGTCAATCCTGGACGAAGAGGTCAGAAGGTTGATGCAAGTACCTGAAGATTTAGAGAACTGCTGAGCCTGAAGAAGGCGGTAATCTTGCTGCAGCTAGTTCAGATTTGGTGGATCCTCGTTTATGCAAGGCTGATTGGATCCTTGATGTATCTAGTTAACACTAGACGATATTTGCTATGCTGAGTGCACTTAGCAGTTTATGTGTGATCCGAGTCGGATACATCTTGTTGCAGCCAAACATATCCGGAGAATACTGCTTGGATATGGGTTGAAGTATACCTCACGCAGTTACTTGGTTTCAGGAGTTACGATTGGGGTTGTGTCTGGTCGGAAGAGCACCTCTACATTGCCGGTTTAGGTTACGCTATGATTTCAGTGCGTGCGGCAGTCTTAGCAGAGGCCGCAGTATATTGCAGCTTGCATGGCAACTCGAGAAGCAGTGTGGCTTCGTAAGCTCCTTGCAGGATTGTTTGGACAATCAATGGAGCCTACTATTATTCATTGTGATAATTAGAGTTGTGTGAAGCTTACGTCAATTGTTCATGAGAACCAAAAAGAGATCAAGTACCACTATATCAGGAGATATGAATGCGGCTGATTGTATGCTTATGATGCGGCGAATATTCTCACAACCTCTTCCGGAAAGAACGTGCTTTGAGACAAGCTTGGTATGGTGGAGAATCCAGCCTTGACTGAGTATGAGTCTCATATAAGTGAGCCTTGCTTAATGAGTTCTTCTCGTGAGAGAAGTTCGAGGTGAAATCCCTTGTTAATGCACTTTCTTCTGTGATGGAAGAATTTGAGGTGAAAGCCCTCGTTTCCACCCTCTGAGAGAGTCATGGTGGATGTCATGTGTGCGACTCCATGACATATCTTGTACTTGTGTTTCACCCTCTGAGAGAGTCATGGTGAAAGTCACTTGAGGTGACAACATCACGCAAGTGATGAACACTTGTACTTACTATTGCATCTTCTTCTGTGACGGAAGAATTTGAGGTGAAAGCCCTCGTTTCCACCCTCTGAGCTGAGTCATGGTGGATGTCATGTGTGTGACTCCATGACAACATCACGTGAGAGAGTCCGTGATGATCTTTCTGTACTTGTGTTTCACCCTCTGGGAGAGCCATGGTGAAAGTCACTTTGAGGTGACACCATCACGCAAGTGATGAACACTAGTACTTAACCATGTGATGGTTGATATCACATTGAGGTGATATATCTCTCTTTATATCTGATTGCAGGCAGCAGTGGCAGATGTACTTCATATGGAGATGATTTGTTGCAGCTGGAAGTTCTCTCCCTAGCTGAGAGGGAGTGTTAATGATAGCAGCTTCGGTAGCTCCTTCCAGCTCAGCCCCTTCGTAGACATAAACTTGAATGATAGCCGTTGGCTATTCAAGTTATACCTATTGTTATGATTTGAGGCCGACCTCTTGTGAAGAGGCATTCATTTATCTAGGCCGACATTCTTCTTGTTTTCTTCTTAAGCCGACATAAGAAGATTTAATGCATGGTTATTCTTTAAGGCCGACCTATCTTATATTGTTCATGATTATGTTAAGGCCGACATCATTGAATTGTAATTGTCTTTGGCCGACCTTATGATAAAGAAGAGATGCAATCTTTCTAAGACATATATATATACTTCTGTTTTGTCCATTAAAAGACACACATCAGCCAAGTTCGGTTGTTCATATCTGAGCGAATACATCAAGGGCGGATAGATCTACAAAGTGCGAACTTATCTGAGCGAGTACATCAAGGGCGAATAGATCTTCAAGGTGCAGATTCAAGATATCACAGTGTAAACATTATCAAGTGCGAAATATCATTGAAGTGACTGTGAATCCTTGCATTCAGATCTGTGACAAAGAGCGAACTCTGTCAAGTATGAACTTGACTGATGATTCAGTGCGAGGTTATCTGCAGATAAAGTGCGAATGTTCAAAGGGTGAACATATATTACATAGTGCAGTGTAATCATACAAAAGAGTGAACACAGAGGAAAAGATCATACAGGGGCAAATTGCTGTAGATCCATATTCTGTCTCTGCCAGATTGTGAACGCTTGTCTCTGCCAGATTGTGAATTGATCAAGGACAGTTGTAAGTCATTCAGGGGCAGTCTGCGAGTTCCTATAAGACTGAACTTCAGTCTTAAATTGCAACTGTTTGGTTCTGTTCTTTATATCTGGTGATGAAACTGATTTCTGGTCTTGAGTTAGACCTCATTGTCTTTTGTAAATCTACTACTGTTGAATCAAATATAAGAGAGATCTTTGTTGCTGGGTTTTTCTCCCTCAAGAGGAGGGTTTTCCCAGGGTACATGCTGTGTCATTTTGTCTGATTTTGTTTCAATTTTCTGTACACTAATCTGATCACCTAAAATCAACAAAGTTTACTATTAATTCTAGTTATGAGGATACACTTTCACTTGGTGATAGTAGTTCACATGTGGTCGAAGGGATAGGAGATGTTAAGGTTGTATTAAATGATTTTCTCAAAAAAATTGTACACAATGTTCAATATATTCCTAGAATGAACAAGAATTTATTATCTATCAATCATTTTACTAAGAACCCTAACATTCAAAGCTAGTTTTGTGGAAAGAAGTGTATAGTGTCTCATGTGAAATAGGACAAAGTTGTTGCCTTGGGTATAAGACAAGTTGGCTTATATAATCTTGTTGATCCTCCTACGACTAATTTGCGTCTGTTACATTATTGAAGATATTACTATTTTTCTTTGGTATGGAAGGTATGAAAACCTTGTTCAAATATATATAATATAATTATATAACTTCAGATGTGTAAATTGATTAATTAATTATATATATATAATAAATGAACACATACACAAGAACTCAAGGTTTATGGTGGGGAAAACCATAAATGATTAAAAAAAAAATCCACAAGCACCATTAATGAGAAAAATTACAAATTGTTGTGGAATTATAGACTTAGAACTAGCGGTTATAAAATCTCTCCTCCCTTCTTCCAATTGACCTCAACCAAATCTCGTCATAATCTCCAAACAATAATCACATATCCCACAAATGGGAACTCCCCATAATATAGGAAGTGAAAGGTAAGTAACTCCCATATGGGAAGTTACACCTTTGCATAAAAGACTTCTAGAGTTATTTAATAAATTAATAAATATTTATAAGATTAAATCTTTAGTAAATATTAATTTAGTTAAATAGTCTTTGTATAAAAAATGTTTAAAACATATTTATAATACAAGGTTAAGAACTTATATTGGAGGCTCATTAAATGTTTTAGATCTATTAAAGACATGAACCCTAATAAAAATTATGCTCTAACACACATAAATCTTCAATACTTGGCCAAACTCAGCATAGCTGGTATGATTCAAGGACTACCTCAACTATAGAAAAAACAAGAGTTGTGTGTTGGTTGTTTGGTTAGAAAGCATAAGAGGAAATCATTTCCTATAGAAAGTGCATGGCATGCTAAGGAACCAGTCTCATTCATGTAGATCTCTATGAACCTTCCTAAAAATCTCCCATCGTCCTCAATTCGAGGTATTCTTTGTTGTTGGTGGATGATTTCTCTAAGAAGGTGTGGAGTTTCCTTTTGAGAAAAAATTCTAATTGCTATGGTGCATTCCTAAAATTCAAGGCATTGGTAGACACATTCACAAGGCATCAAATTAAGACTCTACAATCTAATAATGGGGGCAATTCACCTTCACTCAATTCAAGGAATTCTATGAAAAAGAAGGTAATCAATGCTAGTTAACTACACCCTACACTCTGCAGCAAAATGGAGTGCTTGAAAACGAAATAGGACTATCATGGCAATGGCACAACACATGATGCATAGCAAGAATGCGCCCTACCAGTATTGGGGAGAAGCTATGAACATAGTGGCTTTTCTCCTCAACAAGAGTCCTTGCAAAGCCTTGCCAAACATCACATTGGCAGAAGCCTAGTTCAGTTACAAACCTAAAGTATATTATTTCTGTGTTTTTTCCTATAGAAAGTACATGGCATGCTAAGGAACCAATCTCATTCATGTAGATCTCTATGAACCTTCCTAAAAATCTCCCATCGTCCTCAATTTGAGGTATTCTTTGTTGTTGGTGGATGATTTCTCTAAGAAGGTGTAGAGTTTCTTTTTGAGAAAAAAGTCTAATTGCTATGGTGCATTCCTAAAATTCAAGGCATTGGTAGACACATTCACAAGGCAACAAATTAAGACTCTACAATCTAATAATGTGGGGAATTCATCTTCACTAAATTCAAGGAATTTTATGAAAAAGAAGGTAATCAATGCTAGTTAACTACACCCTACACTCTGCAGCAAAATGGAGTGCTTGAAAAACAAAATAGGACTATCATGGCGATGGCACAATGCATGATACATAGCAAGAATGTGCCCTACCAGTATTGGGAGAAGCTATGAACATAGTGGCTTTTCTCCTCAACAAGAGTCCTTGCAAAGCCTTGCCAAACATCACATTGGCGGAAGCCTAGTTCAGTTACAAACCTAAAGCATATTATTTCGGATGCTTACACATTGTCTTGAACAAAAAAAAAAAAAAGATAAGCTATATTCCAAAAGTGTCAAATATTTATTTGTTGGCTATAGTGAATAGTCTAAGGCGTATCGGCTTATTGATATTTATACTAACAAGTTAGTTAGGATGTTGATGTAAAAAAGTCAAAACCAATTTTTTCTTTTGTTTAGCGTCAGCCCAATTCTTCAATCTAGTAAAAAAGCACCTTTAAAAGTTGAATCTCCCAATTGATTAGGTCAACCTTTGAGTTAGCTATTGGTTGGTTCTTCTCCACTTGTATATCAGCAATGTAAGACTGATAATGTTTCCACTCCACCTAGGGCTCCAAATGACCCTTTACCTACACACCATTTGCTTAAAACACATAAAAGGCCAAAATGATACTATTCCACTTTGGAAGTACATAAGGATGAACTTCCTCAACCAAATGATAAACCTCAAAGAACAAGAGAATCAAGTTCTGGTTCAATTACTAAGAATGTTCATTTTGCTCTTTCTTCTAATCTTTTTCAGGTTTTTAAACCACAAATTTCTCTAGGGCCCAAGGGAACTCAAAATGGGAAGTTGCTATGAAGGTTGAGCATGACACACTACTAAAATATCATGCATGGGCATTGGTAGAATTGCCTCCAAGGAAAAATCTCATTGGATAAAAATGGGTTTATAAAGTAAAGTGCAAAGTTGATAGCTCCTTAGACAAGTACAAGGTACATCTTCTTGCTAAAGGTTTTTTGCAACATGAGGATATAGACTATGAAGAAAATTTTGCTCCTACTACAAAGATGATCACATTTTAGTTGCTTCTCTCCATGGTTGTTCAGCTTGGTTAGAAGCTATATCAAATGGATGTCAAAAGTGCCTTCCTAAACAAATATTTGGATGAGGAGCTCTATATGGTAGAATCTGAAGGTTTTCAGGTTCAAAGTCATGAACATCTAATTTGTCGGTTGATTAAGTCCTTGTATGGGCTTAAGCAAGCTCCTCAAGACTGGTATTTCAAAATTGATAAACATCTAAAAGATTTTGGATTCAGAAAAAAAGTTATGATCCAAATCTTTATGTCAGAAGAAGTGGTGATAATATTGTAATTATTGTTATATATGTTGATGATCTTGCCATCACAAGAAGCACAAACACTAGAATTCAGCAAGAGAAATCAGACATGTGTGCAACTTTCGACATGTCTAATCTAGGCCTCCCACACCATTGCCTAGGAACTGAGTTTTACAATCTGAACATTGCATCTTCATGGTCCAGTTCAAATATGCCAAAAGTATTTTAGAACATTTTTGGATGATGGATTGTAACTCTCTTCTATGTCTATGGAGGTTGGGCTAAAACTATTAGCCTCTAATGATTCGTCCCCGTTCAATGAATCACTCTATAGACAATTGGTGGGCAGTTTGATATATCTTACAACGGTCAACCTCTAGACTAGATCTCTACTTAGTTCTTAGCTATCTCTCTCCATTTTTGTCAAAACAAAAGCTTTCTCAATGTTTAAACACAAAACAAGTTTTGTAGTATGTCGAAGGTACTCTTGAGTTTGTCATACTCGTTCAAAGAACATTAAATTTTGGTTTTATTAGATATACAAACTCTAATTAGGAAGGATTATGTAATGTCCCCAATTTTGCGAGCATCAGAGTTCGTAAGAATTAGCCTATTATGCGACCCTCGTAGGCTGATGGGATGGATTGAGGGTCTTATTGGAGCTTGGCTCAGCTTCAGATTGTCAGTATTTGATCAGTTGGCTTTCGTTCGGGCTCGTTCGGACGCTTCTTGCATAAGTTGCTATTTTTAGCAGTTATTGGCAGTCAGCATGGGACCCCTGCTATTTTTAGCAGTATGGATGGATTATGTTCAGAATCACTTCAGTGTTCGTCAGCTTCAGACGGCTCGAGCATCGGATGAATAATAAGGGAGATATTAATATTTGATTGAATTAATTAAATATTAATTAATTGGAGATTATAATATAAAGTTTTAATATTTAATATTACGACTTAAGTGATTTTGATTAAGGGGTCGCCCATCATCAGAAAGGGCCAGTTGACAATTAATTTTATAATTAAAAATTATGCCAGAGACTATTGAAATATTAAAAGAATAAAAGTCGAATTATTTAATAATCCCTATTATTGAGGAATTCGCACTTTTGAGGATATAAGGCATTTTTCATTGGGATTCGAGCTATTATGTGATTATTGATATTGAAAATTGATCAAGTTTGGTCTGAGCAAGAAGCTTTAGGGTTTCAGTCTCGAATTCATTGGGGAACGAGCCATCTCCATTGAAAGCAGTTCAGAGGGTGTGAGATATCACCTGATCTATTGCCAGTTGAGAGATTTCTTCATCCAGAGGAAATTACAGAGCTTTAGAGTTATTGAATCTTCAGGGTTTCAGATAGTCTTCTCATCCGGAAAGCAAACATTCATCAAGCGCCTATTTTATTGATATTCTGGAGGGGGTTTAGGAAGGCCGTACATTTCATTAAATGCTGCTGTACACAGCCGTACCTGTTGCAGGCCGTACTATCTTCTTTTGAGTCGTACTTTGTCTTGAAGAGAAACGCCTTTCATTCAGGCCATTTATCATCAACATTGGAGGCGCCTAAGTTTTTTTGTCATATCCAGAGCACCAGACGGAGGGAGAAGGAGTTAATCAACTCAGCCGTACCATATCATTTATTGCTGCAATCTCCAGGTTTTCAAATAAAACCATTGCTTTTTATATTGCATGTAATTGGGTATTTATTGTAATCATTCCGGAAGAATAATAAATGGTCTGGCATAAGTATTTGCATTGGATTCTGTAGTTTTCGAAGTTAGATAATTTTTAGAGAATTTATTTCCAATTCTTTGCAAAAATCGCCTTTTCTTTATTTTATGCAAAAAACCCCAAAATCACAAAAAAAACAAAAACTTCAGAAAAGTCAAACAAAACTGTCAGATTTGAGAAACGGAGGAAACTAGGGTTTCTACAGTGGTCAAACTAGGGTTTCTACAGATTAACTGATACTTGACGGTCTACTACTGAGTACATTTTCTCTTTAGGATTAGGAGCAATTTCTTAGCAAATTATACTTTAGAAAACAATAGCTATATCTTTTATTGAAGCTAAATACAAGGAAAATGTGAGTATTGGTTGTGAAGCAGTTTGGCTATATAGAACTTTGGGAGATTTTCAGCTTCCTCCACATTCTCCAAGCCCTTGTTTCTATGATAATAAGGGGGTATTGAGTTGGTGAAGAATCCAATGTATCATTCTCACATCAAACACATCAAGATTCATGACCACTATATTTAGGAGCTAGTAAAGTGTGCAAACTGAACATTGTTGATATTATATGTAAACATTTGCAAACTGAAACTTCCCATGTTCACTTTAATGCAAACTGTTTGACATAAATACTTGTTTGGGAAAGAGCAAAAATTGGGTGAAATTTGGAGGGGATCTTACAACCACTTTGTTCACGATAGGTGGAGGATAAAAGGATTGTGATCATAGAAGCAGAAGTCTGGAAAAAATCACAATTTTCATTCACTCAGCACCCTCTAAGATTTTTTCCCTGAAAGAATCGTGACTCATGAAAAAATCATTGACTTTTTAGATACACGATTTTCAACGATTTCTTGGCCTTCAAATCATGTTTAAATTGGTTTTAAAAAAACCAGAAAAAGATTTCAACCCACTCCCACAAAAACCTAACCCTAAATGCACATGATAAATTATAAGTTGCAGTCGTGCGATTTGTTTCATCCACGGCTGCAAACTGGAGGCAACGGCAGATGTCAGAAAGGGCATCCATTGACATTTTTTCCCGATTTATGGAAGTCTACAAGCATTACAACTTACAAGAGGTAGGCTTTTGATTTTTTTTTGCAGACTACCAGCATGAAATATTTTATTCAGACTCATACAATAATCGATTTATTTATTATAGAGATTGTTATTTCATTTACGGAATGTAAGCATAGTAAATTTAGGTGCATGACACGGCAGGATAGCTTTGATTTATGTCCCTATCAAACAAATCACGAGCATCAATCGGAATGTCTTTTACAGCAACCTTATGTCCCAGCCATGACCCCTCATAGACTTCCCCAAAAGATCCCTCTCCTATAGTTTTGTTTTTGATTAAATCTTTGGGAGAGATCTGCAGCCACCTAGGTATACCAGTTGCAGATTCAAATTTACACTCATTCCTGATGGCTTCTAAGTTTCTAACAGTTTTCTCTCCATGAATGATAAAAACCCAAATTTATTATTTTGTTTAAAAGTCCAAGCCATGGCAGCCGTTGATTACAAGCCATCAGTAGGTGCCAATAGTCTTGAAACTTAAAGCCAAATTGTTCTATATGTAAATCAGACATTCTGAAAAGAAATCATTTATTCTGTTGTTGAATTTTTTAAGATCGATTCCATCATTGCATTCTTCGATCGGGCACAAAAGAGCTAAATCTAAGCAAAGAAAAGACCAAGCAAGGTCGTGCATGTGTAGGGTGAAGGCCTCACCTGTGTTAGCCAGTATAAAACATTTCATCCATACACAGCAGAATGAGGACAAGTAGTTACAATGACATTTGTGGTTACAATCTTCACTTTAGTTACTCTTCAACCTGTTCCTTTTAAGTGGCCTGTATTTGTCATTGACAATAACAAATGTTGCAGGGAATCCAAATTTTAAGGACTTCGCCTTCATTAGTATATAATAACACAACCTATGTGATATTTGAACTACCCACTTTCATTAATCCATATAACATTACACATATATTGCATTTTTAAAACAGAACCATAAAATTATAGATCAAGTAAAATGCATCTAGAAAAATAAGACACTTACTGCTATCATTCTGAAACGGTAATGCATATTTCATTTTTATTCTGAAAACAGTAATGCATATTTCATTTTTATTCTGAAAACGGTAATGCATATAGAAAAATAAGACACTTATTGCATATGTCACAGCTTGACATATTTAATCCAATAGTCTAATACTCAATGGAATAGGTATACACGCAACCTTATAATACAACATTAGGAGAGAGGACCTGTTTCTGAAGGATTTTCTTGACTTTCTAAGTGTACAGTTCTCTCCTTTAAACCTTCTCAAACAAAAAAAAAAGCCTCTACATTTTGGATGCATAATGTAAGAAAATTTTATGGGAGGAAATCAACATAGAATATCATACAATTGAATAAATTGGGAATGGCAATCAACTACAAAAGAAGATCAGATTATTAGAAAAGATAAAAAAGAAAAACTTAGAAATTATTAGAAAACCAAATTAATTTCAAAATCAAGAGCTTACATGCATGGTTGAAGACAACAAACTATTTGACTTTCTCGAAAGACCCATAGATTGTCTTACATAAGTATAAGATAAATTAGATAAGTATTTGCTTATGTTTCTATACAACAATTACCAACTATTGTGGAATAGCGGCCAGTCAAATGATATGACCTCGCCATAGACTATCCAATTAAATAATTCCATATTCATAGAATGAGCAACATCAAATAATGCAGATCTTTGCTGCCATGCATAAAATGAGGTGCTGAGAATATGTTATTGTTTGTTACATACGAGAAGTTAACAATGTTGTAGAAGGTGTTGAATCGATGTTCAATGTGTATTATACTAGACTAAATTAAAATGTTTTTGCAGAATAGGTCATAATGCCACATCAAAAAGACTTTGCGTGGACACATTGCACATCAGTATTGGGTACAATGAAGGTTAAATGCAATTGGTGTTTGAATGACATCATTAGTGGCATTTATCGCTTCAAATGGCATTTGGCAAAGGAACCAAGAAATAACACCACTATTTGTACAAAATGCCCTACGAATGTCAAGTATTAGGCAAGACAAGCTCTTGAAGGGATTTTTGAGGATAAGGCTAAAAAGGCAAGAACCGAAATTGAAATAGACTCTAATTTTATAGAAGATAGGAGGAATCGCTTCGATGGGGAAGACAGTGCACATGTGTTTTCTAGGGAATCTCGGTCAATACCTTCTACAACACATGGCCCAAACACAGGTGGAGGAAACATTAATTCTTTCTTTGCACCTCATACCACACCAGGATCACAAACCACTTTGGAGAGTACAGGATGGAAGAAGACTATCCATGAACAAGCAAAGAAAGCAATAGCAAATTTATGGTACTACTCTAGCTTGCCATTCTATGTTGCCAGGTCTACTTACTGGCAAGGTATGGTGGATGTTATTGCAGTTGCAGGTCTTGGGTCCAAAGCTCCGTCTTATGAGTCATTGAGGGTTGCTATGCTTAAGGATGCAATACAAGATGTTAATGATGTTCTTGATGAACATCACCAAGAGTGGGCAAAGACTAGTTGCAGCATAATGTCAAATCAATGGACTAATAGGAAGAATCGAACACTCATCAACTTCCTCGTGTCTTGTGATATTGGCACAATTTTTTTGAAATCTGTGGATGCATCAAACACAATCAAATCTGCGACTGCATTGTTCGAGATGTATGACTTTGTGGTCAAAGATGTAGGGCCACAAATGTGGTTCAATATATTACAAATAATGCTACTACTTGTGTTGTTGTTGGGAGACTCCAGACAGACAAATAACCCTCCATATTTTTTACTCCATCCACAGCACATTGCCTTGATCTAACCCTAGAGGAAATTGGAAAACTTAAATGGGTTAAGGAGGTATTGCAAAAGGCTCACACGGTTACCAAATTTATCTACAATCACACAAGGATTTTGTGTATGATGTGCTCTTTCACAGAGGGCAAGTAGTTAGTTTGACCAGGGGTGACAAGATTTGCAACACATCCTTGCACTACAAACTCTTTGCAAACAAAAACTGAATTTGAAATGAATGTTTGTTTCAAACAAGTGGATGGAGTCTAGGTTCACAAATCAAACAGTGGGGGAGTACATTTATTTTGCTAGTTTTTGGGATGCAGTTGAACAAGTTGTAGAATTTTCAGAGCCTCTAGTAAATGTCTCGAGACTAGTGGATGGGGATAAATCCCCCATGGGATATTTGTATGAGACCATGGATAGGGCCAAGGAGGTGATGAGTGGTAGGATGGAAAATAATAGGGACAGGTATATGCCATTATGGGACATAATTGATAGAAGATCGGATCAACAGATGCATTCTCCTCTCCATGATGTAGGATACTATATTAATCCAAGTTTGTTCTATAACTCTTCATTTAGAGATGATGATGGTGAGGTTGCACAGGGCTTGTTCATATGCATGGAAATAATGTTTGCTACCATAGAACAATTACAGGAAGCTATGGAAAAATTAGCAATGTACAAGCAAGCAAGGGGTTTGCTGTCATCTAAGGCTGCCATGGAAGGCAGGAAGACCTTGCAACTAAGTAGAGTCTATAAAATTTCGACAATCGCTCTATTTTGTGGACATGATCATTAAATGTGTTAAAATTTTAAGATATTCTTACATGATATCATCTCCATATAATGTGTTTTTCAGTGCAATGGTGGGAACTTTTTGGTCACGAAACCAAAAATCTTGGGTGGATGGTGAGACGCATTCTAAGCCAGCCATGCAATTCATCCGCTTGTGAGCGTACTTGGAGTGTTTTTTAACACATACATTTGAAGAAACACAACAACGAATGAATGACTTGGTGTTTGTTCACCACAACCTCCGCTTGAAGCCAAAGGAAGCTCAAGGTTAGACTTTTAGTATACTTGCAATCGTAGTTGTAAATCTGTAAATGTATTCATAATGTTTTTCACTTGTAATCCCAAGACTAATTTGTCCATGGATAAAACTAGGTACCATTGAGGATGGTGAGTCAATTGACCTTGATGAGATTGATCCAGAGTCTAAGTGGATTGCTAGTGATGATGACTTTCTTGAGCCTAAGGATTTTGAGATCCTAGAGGTGAACTTGGATAATTATCTAGTTGAACGACTTAGGAGAGTATCAAAACCGAGGAGCTTCATCATCAAGACCTGTAGCCCTCTAGCATAGCTCTATTTGTAGTAGCAAGAGTCATTGGCTATATTTGATTTTTTGAAACTTTGTACTTAGTTTATAGGTTGACTGACTTTGTACAAACTATATTGTAATTGAAATTTTGTCATCTATCAGCATCTAGTTATTAGTTATACACTGTGACGTAATGCTTTGAAAGATGTGAAGTACAATGTAATCACCGATATGAATATAAACAACAAAAATCTATTTTCTACAATTCATTAGTTAAACTCTTTATTTTATTTGCTCTCTATATCTCTATGCTATGGAAATGCCTTTCAATTTTTTTAAAAAAAATATATAGTTTTTCTCTCTTTTTCTACAATTTTTTATGTTTTTTTAAATCCGATTTTTTCCCATTTTTTTCAAAAAATCTTATACTTTTGGTTTGCCAATTTTTTCCCCAAAAGATTTTTGCTGCTATGGTTGTGATCAAGAAGGTGGGCATGTTAAAGAATGTTGTTGATGCCTTCACAAAGCTTGTTAGCATGAAGAAGTTTAGATAGTGCGAGAGTGTTATGGGCTTCCCCTTAGCAACTAGTCCATTGTAACTAGGTTTAATCTCCTATGCAATGTATATGAGTGAGAGAATGTTGGGAAGGTGTTGTACACCTTGTATAAATATTGTATAATTGGACAATATTTTCCTAGGGGAGATTGTATATGCAATGGAAAAAATGTTTAATATAGGTGGCACATTGGGGGGTCATAGTTTAGTGAGCACATGGTCAATTGGACTCACTAAGTGAATGCATTTAATGTTGTTTGAGGTCTTGTAAAATGCATTCAATATTATTAAAATATAAATGCTTAGGCTCACAAGATGAAATCCATATTTTTATTTGTGGTATTTAATATTGGTGGCAAAGTAGTTATGAATCTTTTCGTAAGCTTATCTCACATTGTTCCTTTCTTACCTATAAATAAAGAGCTTGTGTAGGAAGTTATTTGCCTCATCTTGTTCTTGATTCCTCATTAAGTGTGGGCATTGGATCTCTTAGAAGAGCTCGGAACTTGGAAGTGTATTGTAATCTTTCCAATTGCTGAATAATAAATTAGTTAAAAGCTTTGGAGGGTGGGCTTTTCCCAAAAGGACTTTCCTAGGGTATATCGATGTCTAATACTCTTGTGTGTGTCTGAGTGCTTCATTGTGATCTTTCATTCTTAGTATTTCTTTATGGTGTTGTTATTCTAGAATGTTGCTGAAAATTGTGTAGATTGGAAAGTTTGTGACACTCTTCTTGTAAGGTTGGTTAATTGTGGAAAGTGTTTGCAAATCTTTGTGTTATTTCATTTCATGAGAAAATTCTCTATACTCAATTTAACTTATTCTACTCTCTTTATTTTACTTAACACAAGCTACCTGCTCCTGTACAGTAATCCACTCTATTTTTTCATATTTTTACAGCCCCATATAAAACCACATTTAAATAGTAGTATTTCAAATAAATAAAATATTTGTTTTTTATAAAAACTTAAAAACAGACATTTAAAAAAACGTATTAGCTATTATAAATAAATAATCAAAGCTTTATGGGAGGACAAAATGATATTTTGGTTATGAGAATTTAACTATATTTCATATTTTTGAATCTATCTTAAAATATTATGAACCTCCCTTGTACAATATATATACCTCTTGAAACTATGGGTGTAAAAATGTCTCACTGCAATAGTATTTTATTTTATCTTAAAATTATCTACACATTTAATTTTTTATGATTATAAATTATTATTTTTTAAATATACGATCAACCGTGTTTTTCCCTATTTATCTTTTGTTTAAAGTCCAGCATAAAAAACCCTCCCTACGAAAATGTCTACCATAGTCCCGACGTCATTTAAACACATCATCTAAGCCAAAGCCCTTGAAATTCATTACTCATTATGGATTGCAGCGAAGATTTCCGCCCAAACAAACTCTAATCAATTTGCCTGCAGAAAGCAACCCTTTTCTAATTCAAACATTGAGATAACGTTACATGCCATCAGTATTTAAAGCAAAGAACAATTATTCACCAACAGTCACAAGACACCTCCCGTGTTTACGTTTAATCCTAGAGTGGGCCTTATATTATCCTAATAATTGGATTTTAACCGCATTTCATATATGTAGTATTCCCGTATAATTCATGCACAGAGACGAATTCTCCTCAAATGGTTATCAGTTCGAGTAAGGAATCAGAATAATTAAAATCCACAACAATTTTCTTTTTTTTACAACAAAATTTGAGAAAGAAAACCTAGCAGGAAAGGACAATTGAAGCACGCCGTATTTAATCTTATAATTTTCATAAAAGAAGTTTCCCAAATAATAAAGATTCAAATATACAAATTAAAAATATTACACAGTGGCATCTAAAATCTTGAAAATTCTGTAATCCATGTGAGAACTGGAATTCTTGAAAATTTTACCCCGTTTTTGGCAGGTTTTTGAAGCAGCTGCGAAGCGAACAAGGTCGCCGGGCTCATCAAGAAAGTGGAGAATATTTACTAGAATATCGACGACCAGATGCTCCAACAGACTCAGGGTTCCTTCCATTCCTTTCCAAGATATCAGATCAACCCTCCAGCTTCTTGTTGGGTATGTTATCCGACGAGAATCAATCTATTTATCCTGGCGCATATACTCTGTTTTTTACGAGGCTCTTGATTGCTGTGACGTGTCACTGTTTCTGTTGATTTAACCTGTGAATTACTTTAAGCCTGACGCTTTTAATTGGCTCTAATGTAAAGTTTGCAAGACATTGGACGGGCCCAGGGTTGTTCCACTTGTCAAGGGAGTGGGGGAGAGGCTAAATTCAAGTGAAGGTCTATTGGCAAATTAAAATTTTCATCATCTTTTATGGAGTTTTTGAGTGTGATTTCAGCGTCATTTGGGTTAATATATTAATGTAGGAGCATTTGAGTCTATCAATAATTATGTATCATTAAAAATAGAATAAAGGTAGTTGAGAGAATTTTGACTTTGTGTATAAGTTTTTGAGCATGTTCATATGAGGTTTAAGGTGAAAAGAATATTTCAGTCGATTTTGGTAGTAGAAGAGGATATAATTTCATCTTTAGAGGCATCAATTTATGATACTATAGTAGAATTAGTTGGTACATGATTTCGACAACATCAACCCAAGTCATTTTGATAGCATTTGTCTATATGATATTAGTATCAATTATCATCCTTAGTACTAATTAAGAAAACTTCAACAAGAAGGTAAATTTGATAGCTGGTAGAGAAAAATCATGATGGTGTGGACTAAAAAGGACATGTGGTTTTGTCTTTTACCTAGTTGACTCATGTTATGTGTCTAGCCTATCAATATTAGATCACATGATTTCTGCATGTCTTTATATTGACATTTTTTCGACACTTGTCATTAATAATTGTTGGGACAAATTTGATATAGAAAAGTGTTTAGGGTGAACTGATTGTTGGTTGTATTCCTTTGGCATCAATTATCTTTATGCTAGGACATGTATTTTTGTTTTCTTGTCTTATTGGTTGTTGGCTCATAGATTAAGGACATGCATCTTTATTTTCCATTTTGGTGATTATGAATCTTTAGATTGAGTTTGTGTGTTTTCTTTCCTCTTTTAAGCAATGCTAGGGATCATTAAGGGTTACAACTATTTATTTTCCTTAAGGTGGAAACTATTCATAATTATGTTAAAGTTGGCATTTATTCTATTGGGCACATCTACTTACAACTATGCAAATCATTGAGAATTCCTAATTGGTAGAGGAAAAGATGGAATATTTACCTAGGGAAAAACATAAGATATTCAATCAAGAAAGAATGAGTGTAATGGCATAAATTTGCACCCTGTGCAATTTCTCAATTTAATTTACCTTCACTTTAGCCTTACAAGTCTGATAATGTGAAAACTTGTCGCTTTTGCTTCACTTTTTCCATGTGTCCATGTCATCTAGTGTTGGTGAAGGGAATTTTTGTCAGGGACGTGTGCATATCGTGCGGGCATCTACATGTCATGCTAGCATCCTAACAAGATTCCTGCATTCGGAAGCTACTGTAATACCCCTCATATTGTTTGGACTTGATATTTTTTGGGTTTTGCTTGATACTTTGAGACTTTGATAGTTATTGTTTATTGGTTGGATTGGTGGATTGGATAGTTTAGACTGCTTGATGACTATGCTACTTTATTTGATGACATGGATATTATGATATGACATTATGGTTATATTTGATTTGGTGATGTTTAATTTGATTTCAGTAGTATATTGTGATGCAATGGATTAGTAATCATTTTATGATAATATGATGTGATCTGTTTAGTTTAGCAATGTTACTTTATACTTGATGTTGTAATTGTTATTAAAGTTTTGGTGAGGGGACAGTGTAGCACCACTCGTTTGCGAGTGCCCTGCTACGCTGCAATTCCTTCTCACAATGTGATGTATTTGATTATATATACATGTTGTACACAACCTTGTTTGTATGCAGCAATTGCAAGAACAAAGTCTCGATTCCACCTGCTTCGACAAGACAAGGCGAGCATCAAATTAACCCAACGAGCATGAAGTTGAAATAGAGATGACAAGGAAGTCACCCTGTCCCAAGTTTGTCAACCTGTTTTGTGTCTAGTGGTTTTGTGTGTCTTTGACCTTAGTCATTTTTGCATTTTATGATAGTCGTTTTGTGTGAGTGTATTTATGTTATTTATTTTACATTGGTGTAGTTGTATGATGAAATTTAAATAACTAAATGATTATAATAAATGTTAATAATAGTTATTGAAATAGTTTTTATTAAAATATAAAAGTATTAAATTAAAATTCATGTAATTTATTAAGGATAAATAAATTGAAAGGTGTAAATTAAATTATTTAAATTGGAATTTAGATAATTTAACAAAAATAGCATGTTGAGGATAATTAATGGAATAATATAATTAAAGAGGATAAATTGTGTGAACTGCAAGTATAAATTAGCAAAATTGAAATTAAAATAAAAAGTGTTGTTTGAATAGAAAAAAAATCAAGAAAAGAAAGAAAAGAAGAAAAGGACCAATGAATGTTGAGATTTTGGCTGAAAATGTGAAGAAATAGAAGATTTCTATTCATCCTTCTTTTTTTAAGTTTTCAAAAAAATATATATATATTTTTATTTAATAGCAAAAATGAGAGGTTTTGATTCACGGGAAAATTGACAGAAGCTTCAAAAAAAATTTATTGAGTTCTGGAAAAATTTGCATCTTCTCTTTGGTCTCTGTAAAAAAATTGTTTCTCTTTCATAATTTCTAGGAGAGACTTCTGAATAAAATAAAATAGCTTAAAAGTTTGATAGAAGAATTTGGTGGAGACGTTCTGTGGAAGAAAAGGGAGCTCTTCAAAAAGGTTGTTTGGAATCAAGAAAAGCTTCATCAATTCCTCAGCAAGCGAAGGACTTCAGGTTCCATTCTATTTCTTTGATTTTTCTGAATCAGTAAAAATAAATATGTTTCTCTGTAAAAGAAAAAGCTTTTGAGATTTAAAATTTATTAGGTAGCAAACCAATGAAAGAAATTTATTTGGGTCTCTAAAAATGTTCAGTATTTTTATGATTTTGTTAAGGAAAATTGTTTCCCCTATGAAATAAATGGGTTTTTGAATATATATTCATATATATATGTGTGTGTGTGTATACATATACATATATATCATACATATATGTACAGTGAATATACTACAGAAAAGAAAATGTTTTGCTTGACAAATATATATATATATCTAAATATTATACTCATTTTGAAACTTTCTTGGGCCAAGCCTGTGCGTCAGCGGAATTTATATCCTTTTTTTTGTTATAATAATGAAATTTTAGATTAAGGTTGAAGGGGGGGATGGTTGGGTCGTACCCTCCCCCTCTCCCCTTCTCCGCCTATGGGTTGCCCACAGCAGTCCACGGACTACTATGCGCAGTAGTCACAAGGACTGTTGTGCGTAGTCCTATAGACTGGCGGCAACGGCCTAAGCACTGCAGTCATTTTTTATTTGTTATTTTATTTTAAATATATTTATTTATTTATATATATATATAAATATCTATATATATATATTTATGTATTGGCATATGTATGATTTATTTCACCATACCAAAATTATTTAAATTTAAAAGAATAATAAAATAAAGTTGAATATTATATGTATATATATAAATATATATATATATATATAATTAAATATAACGATATATTGTCTTCTTTTGTGAAATTTGGATTTATGACTGTTATGGTTATTGGAAAAAGGTGAAATTGATTATCATCGAATTTTTATTTCAATTTTTTTAAGGAAATAGAGATTTGGTAATGGAATAAAATGAATTGCTTAACATTGTGTAAAATTATTATGTTGTTTTGAGTTTGAAATCCTATAAATTTGTTTGGGTTTTCTTGTTATCATTATATTATTGTTTTGGTTTTCTTCAATGTGGGAACCCAGTTTGGTTTAGGAACCCATTTAGGGATATCATGTACCTTAGGCTTCCAGAGGCTTGATTTCATTGGTAATTGATGTTTCTCTTTTCAAGTGCTATTGTTGTGGCAAGTTATTTTGTATCATTATTTTGAAAGAGTTGTACGAGATTTTGTAGAGAATTTGATTATGTGATTTTTAGCGAGATGGGTAATGCCTCGCATGTCATCTATTGAGATTTAATGCTTTGTTCTATATGGCACAACCCTTATTTTGATTATGTTTTGGGTCTCTAGGGAGAGTGGCTCTTCGTGGGGGTCGGCGCCTCAAATAGGAGGAAGGGCACAGGATAACCCACGTAAGAGTTAGATTAAAAAGTGAAAACCTAATAATAGAATTTAGGGGGATGGGTAGTAATAACATTATAAGATAATCTTGGATACCTCGTCTATCCATTAGGGCTTTCACAGACTAATGGTAGACTGAGAAGGTCATGGTTGGCAAGGTCGTTACCTCTTCTTCATGAGAAGTTAATGGCTCCGCATGAGTCACCCTATGGGGCTGGCACCTCAAGTAGGAGGAAGGACTAGGATAACCATAGATGGGGGTCGGTGCCTCATGTAGGAGGAAGGGCCAGGATAACCCATGTAGGACTATGTGATGACACTCTCCACTAGTTGCCCTTATGCTTTGCTTTCTTACTTGCCTCTGGAAGTGGTTAATGGTTGTTGCCTTTGATTTATTTATGATGTGTTTTATGGTCTTGTGTTTATTATGATTGGATCTTGGTTGTTTTTGTTTATGATCTATGTAATCTCTCATTGTTGCTATTGGAGTTACTATTGCTATGTTATTATTATTGGAGTTAGTCTTGTTGGTATACTTGGTTGCGGTCACTTCCTTGTCACCTCTGAACATGGCGGGTGGGTTTTTTTTCTAAAACTCACGTGGTCAGGTGGAACGTGCTCCGCACCCATTGGGTTCCCCATCAATGTTTGTTCTACACCGTATCTTCCAGATGGAGCTATACCTGATGATCATAATGTATTTCTGATATTCCTTGTATTATGTATTTATCCCACATGTATGGGAGGTTTTGATGTAACTCATGTATATGATTATGTAATGTATCAAAAGATGATGTAATGTAAATGCACCCTTGTAATCATTCATGATTTATGAGATTTATTATGGTTTGTATCATGTGATGTAATTATATTTATGCTTATGGATATATGGATGTTATCTTTTGCAAATGGTTATTTTAATGTCTTTGATGAATGTAAAGTTAGTTCAATTATTTAGCTTTATATGTATCTTTCGTTATGGGTTGGTTTTATGTGATGTGACCTCACATGCCCCAAAGGACTTAGATGTTTATGATGTTATCGTGTAATGTAATAATGTTTAATGGTTCTTTAAATGTTTAATTTATGTTATTTTATTTTATTTTAAATGTGTGTATAGTTGTTGTCCTTTGGGGTTTGCACGACGGGTGTTACAACTACATAAACATTACATTTTCTAGCCACCTGTGAACATAACATCCCCCTGTCGAATCTTGACTGCCAGGGATGACCATTTACCTCCAAATTTTGCATTTGAACTCAATTCATTCATTCCTTCACTCTCTCCATTCATTCTTGCAACATTCTTGATCATTCTAACACTTCTCTTGGCTTATCTATCACTCCTTGCTAGTACCAACTTCTTACTTGGATTTTATAGTGTCTTCTTACTCCAACACGATTGCCATTGCAGGTTCATGAAGCTCTATCTCCTTGGCATGGTGTCATCTATCTTCTTCTTCCTCTCTTAGCCTTGAGTGCTCACAGAAAGGAAGGTGATATTGTGTCTTGTACTTACTTACATTATTGTTCTTGTAGAGTAGCATTCAGGTCCTCATTGCTCTCTACTTTATTGTGTCTTTTCTATTCTCTTCTTTATCGCTTTTCTCCATATTGTTGCATATTGGTTGTTCATGGAGGTGGGAACATTGAATTAGGGACTTGACTGAGGCAAGTTTTGAAACATAGCTCTAACATTTTCTCTTCACTGTGTGTGTAGGTTTTTTTTTCTTAGAACTAGCTAAACAACTAGACTTTGAGTAAGTTGGCATTCTTCTTCTTTCTTTGTCATTTTGCTATTAGAGTAGCTTTCATAGTATTCTTCTTGTTGTACTTTACATTTTTTTACTTTCCTATCAAATTGTAAAACTTCAATACTCA
Source organism: Sequoia sempervirens (assembly GCA_007258455.2). Lineage (NCBI taxonomy): Eukaryota > Viridiplantae > Streptophyta > Pinopsida > Cupressales > Cupressaceae > Sequoia > Sequoia sempervirens. The sequence goes on from VDFB02047230.1 coordinate 381,252,356, forward strand.
GGTTGTCAATAGACTCTATGAGTTTTTGGCTATCACTTGACCCTCTGTCTATACAGGATGCAAGCTCAACTCTAACGCATCGTGCTGAAATATGATTCCCATGTTGTCATCTTCTAGCAAAGAGTTATTTGGTTTGCAGTTAGAGACCTCTATGATCATCTCACCCGATTCTAGAAAACATCTATCCTAAGCAGAAGGGAACAAAGTCATGTTTGCCCTTCCTTTTCAGCTTGTCCCTCCTTTTCTAATTTATTAGGAAGTCTGAGGTAGTTTAGGGCAGTTCACTCCCTTAGGCTCTCTCGTGACCTGAGAGTCTCAGGAGCAGCGAATCCCCCTTCTCTACATTTTGGTGAACCCAACATGAATGTCCTTCTTTTCATTTATGTGTGTAAGAAATTTATTCTCTTTGGTCTTGGGTGCATTTTAGATTTGTGTGTTGTGGAGCTTTATGAGCTTTACAACCCATTCTATGACCTTTGGAAATGTTGTTAGAAGAAATATGACACATAAAAATGGAATCTAGGAAGGTCACCTCTAGTCAAAGTGGTCATGTTGGCATATGGCTTGGGGAGATTGTTTATGGCTTCTAGTGTTGTCATTGATGGCAACTAAAGTCATTATCTCGGTCCACATATTAGAATTTATTCATATCAATAAAGTAGAAAACAGAGTATTACCGATAGAAAGTAGGAAGAATAGGGTATCCAGGTAGTATGTTGATTTGTATGCTTCACTAGATCATCATTTTGATTTGTGGATTCCCATGATAGGTTGTTAGGCATCTATGTTATCTTATTTTTATGTTTTGTGGTGTTGCATTAATAGGTGTACGAGTAAGGAGATCTGGTAGGATGTTTTTCTGTTTATTAACTCTTTGTGGCCAACCTAATAAATGTAGCATGTCGTGGATGTATAAGGAGTAATTGTTTAAATTTTTCTATGTTAGAGAATTTTGTTTTGGGTCCCAACTATGGTTTGGCTGACTTGTGTGGGTGTGCATCATAAATTGTTCTTGATCTGAGCCGACATGTGGAGAATATTTTGTATTTTGTTTGAAGTTGACATATAATGGTTGAATTCTTGCTAGCGGATATATATGCGAGTTCGGATAATTCATTTTGTGTACATGATGGGTGTGTAAGTGTGTGCATAGAGCAGAGCAATTGTGTGTGTGAATATTAGAAGATCAGATGAGTGAATTTTTCTTAAGAGGATTTTGTGAAGTGAATTAAGACAAAGCAGAGCAAAGTGCAGAATTAGTTAGCAGGTCCAGAATTTGATTTATGTGCTTCAATGGAACTAAATCTAGGCATTTGTAGATGCTATCTTCTCAGTTCAACATTTTGTTGTAATCCAAACATTTTGTAAGGCAGTGAGCCTTGTTTTGAGCAATGAGCTCTAGGTAGTGTGCCTAAATGCATGTGCATTTTCTTTATACTTTTAATAGAGTATATAAATTGTGGATTAATCTCCACCGTGGTTTTTCCCCTAATAGGATTTCCATGTAAAAATCTTGGTGTTATGGTATTTGATTATTTCTTTAGTGTGCTTGCGCACCTATTTCAGTTTAAATGTTGTGAATGGTTTATGATCAGAATTGAAAGTTAAATTTTGTTGAACACCGATTCACCCCCCCTCTTAATGTTCCTTGAGTCCAACAATTGGTACCAGAGCAAGTTCCTCTGTACAAGTTTAACAACTTGAGGTGGATCTTGGAATACAATGGACTTTGGTGGTCTTCAACAGTAGCTTATGGTGGCACTTGATGATCTTGATCAGTCTAAAGCAGAAGTCATGGAATTAAAAGCAAATATTGTGGATGCTGAAAAATTCATTCAATCATTGAAGGATAAAATCAATGGGTATGTGTAGGATCATGATGGGCCAAAAAGTGGCAATGGGAAAAAAATTACATTTTTCATCAACCCAAAAATGCGAAAATGTTGAGTTGACTTTTTTGTGGCTTGGGTGTCAGTACATTGCTCCAAAGCAATGCCCAAACCAAGATTTACATATCAGATATCCAATCCAAATCAGATATCCAATTTGAGGTGCATATAAATATATATATCTGCAAGCTTTTAAAATCATTTCTCATTTGGACAAGCTGTGGGTGCACAGTGAGGAGGAGTTGTGAATATCAGATATTCGATTTGAAAGGTAAGATTTTGGATTTTTTTTTGCTTTAATCAATTTTTCAATTAGATTTTGTATAATGTTATGTAGTTTTTTATAGATTTTTTTTTTCAAAATAGGGTTTTTGATTGATTTTTATGAAAAACTCGAGTTTACAATGGATTTTTATTAAAAATTAATGTTTTTTATGGATTTTGATTAAAAAATAGTGTTGTTTATGTATTTTTATTAAAAATTAGAGTTTGTTATAGATTTTTGTTAAAAAGTAGGGTTTTATTTTTATTTTTATTAAAAACTAGGTTATTTTTACAATAATTTCATTTATTTTGTGTAATTTCAATTAGATTAATTAGTTTTTAACTTTAATCAAGCATTATGGTTGTTGAGAATGAAAATACACAAATTCCAAACAATCCACCAGCTGAGAATGAAAATGCACAAATGTCAAATGCTCCACCACCTCTGCAGCCATCAATTGAAGACTTAATTGGTGAAAAATTACAGTAATTGAGGGGCATTTCTGATGTCTATACGAGAATTCCTCGATTATCTAAGATGTCAAACACATTGAAGGAAATAATTAAAAATATAGAAACCCTCCCCACCCAACATAATGTCTTTCATTCGTGGTGAGAAGACATGAGGGAATATTATGCATGTGGATTGTCTTATGACGATGTGAAAGATCTCAAAATAACCAAAGCCCAAATAGCCTCTTTATTTGTTAACCCCCGCACTGGTTTGTCAGTTAATGTTAATAAACCAAAACTTTCTATAAAATGGTGTATGGTTTTTGATAAACCACCGAACAACAATTGTGATATACCATTTTACTTTATTAAAAAATTATATGTTGAGTTTGTGTTAGGGCATCATGTCAATTACTTTGACATTAAACCCTTCCAGGGTGTCGGTGGAGGTATGTCCCAAGATAGACTAGGGGTAGTTAGAGTAGTCCCGTGCCCATATGTTCCCCCTCCCCCCTTCCTTTGCCACCTCCAGTATATCATCTAGATATTATGCAGGATGCAACCACACAGACTATCCAGGCTATTCACTCTTTGAGTGGTCTTTTGGTTTCACATGCTTCTATAGTAGCTCAGCCACATTTTGGTGATGTTGGCGATGGCTCGAGTGTTGTTGCATCATCCTCATTAGGTCCACATATTTGTGTGCCACATACTTGCTCTATGTGCCACCAGATATGCTTAGGTCCTCTTGTATAGCCTATTGAGCATCCCTTGGACACTTCTGATTATGAACTCCATGATATGGACATTATAGATCAGATGCAAGGGAGTGGAGCACACCCTACAAATTCCTCTCCTACTAGAGAGGGGGATGTTGGAATAGTGACACAGGTAAGATTTAAGTTTTAAATTCATAACTTGCATTTGTTTTTAAATGAATATTAATAAGAGATAGTATAAAGTACTAATATTTATTTACATGGTCTATTTAATAGTTGATGTCTGAGGAGCAGCTCGCACAAGTGACTGATAGCACCCTTAGGGCCATTTCATTTGGCCTTGACATGCACACAATATATATTTTCTCACTCACTCGTTTACATTTTTTTATTATATACTTGCTTGTCATTTGAATTGTCATTAATGAAATTATATAATAACTTATACGTTTATCTTATTTTCCTCTTATAAGAAACACCTAGTGCTAGTGAGGTGCAACACTGTCCAGACTATGGAGGCACAATGTTAGATAAGGGAAAGGTAATTAAACTCAAACTCAATTGAATTAAGTAAGATCTTTTATTGATTATACATACATCAACATAGATTAGTAGTTTCATATGTACTTGTCATTTTTATGTACAGACAGTTATGAGTTATACATCATTGTTGACAAGTGCCACAACGCTTGAAGGAGTAGGTATTAGGACACCTTAAGGAGTAGGTGTTGAAACACCTCAAGGAGGAGGTGTCAAAACACCTAAGGAAGATAAAGAAAAAGATTAGCCTAAAGAGGTATGTGTTTATTTTATTTTGTGTTTGGTAAGTATGTTCCTATTACCGATAATTGTATGCTAACTTGGATAAATTTTATGTTTTTGTTCACATATATAGATTGACATTACAAAAGTTGGTTTGGTTGGTTCTTTGAGAGGGGCATATTCTAGGACTCCTAACCCTTTGAAGAGACGTATATTTTAGGTAATCAATATTTCAATTTTAGAGTTCAATTATAATTCAATGTATATTGATTTTGTGTTAATTATTCAATTTTAAATTATATAGTATAACTAATCTCAATTGTGGTTTAAAATTTTCTTGTGCAGCTACCTTCAGAGCCAACGAGTGCTTCAAAGAGGCTCCATTTTGATGATCCACCGGTAGTTTAGGATGAGATAGACATTTTGGCATGTAAATTTTGAATAGATATCGAGATGGCATATGCCACATTTTGTAAAACTTTGTTTGAGTTGGTGTTGATGCCATTTTTGTATATGGAGATACACTCAAGATTATTGGATAATTTGATATATAGAAGTTGACAATCGAAATTTAATTTCTTCCTCATGTGCATGATTAAACTCTTTGAAAATTTAATCAAGTGAGCAATGATTAAATATCAATGTACAATAGCATAAAAAAATAATGGTTGTATTATGTAGTTTATATTCATATCGTTGATTACATTGCATTGCACATCTTTCAAACTCAAAGCATTACTTCACATTGCATAACTAACAACTAGATGTTGATAGATGAAAAATTTTCAATTACAATATAGTTTTTACAAAGTCAACCCAAGTAGTTATGCAATTACTTCACATTACATAACTAATAACTAGGAGTAGTTGTCAATTGCACTTGCTTGTCATGGAATTTTATGAGACCACATTTCTTTGAGGCATTTTTTCAAACAGTTCACTGCCTTGTCTATGCTACCACATTTTTCATACATGTGTACCAAAGCTTTTTATCAAACAGTTCATTGGTTTGTTGTTATGGCTAAAAGCCTAAAAAAAGTGCTTTCAAATAAGCTATGGATTGATGCAAAGTCGGGGTGGAAACCATTCAATCTGCCAAACCAATGAGTATTAATCAAAATTTTAAAACAAAATTAGATGATCTACTCAAAACTCCAAACCTTACTATGATTTCCCTTGTAGCATTGGCAACCCAGTTTAAGGGATTCCAAGACACCACACAAAAAAATTAGTGAATCAGACACCCTTTTCAGAGTTACAATACATATGTGAAAACTACCCTTGACTCCTTTGGACCAAATTTGAGAACCAATAGCATACCCCTGTCCTAGGCTAGTGAATTAGCCCTCTTTCACAAAGTGAGTGCCCTTTAAACACTTTATCTTCACAAGAACACCCCAAAAAATATTGAGTTGTGTCATAAAACAACAAATTCTAAGATTATTCTGCACCTATAGGTCCTTTAGCAGGCTGTCCCATGAAACTGTTTGTTTACCATGCAAATGCATAGGGTTTATTGAAAGTCCCACTTGCACAACTCCCCTGATCATGCCACCAAACTAGAAACCTCTACTATGACCCCAATATGCTTAAACGTTAAAGATATTCCCCCACTCTCATTTATTTTTACAAACCCTAGGCTAAAAGCTCTATTTTCATGCAATTTTAGCAATGATTTTCTTAGGACAACAACTCCAAGACTCACAAATCATTTCACCAGCCTTAAATGGACCTGCACACATTCAAATCATATTGTACACAACCTCTCCACTGAGCCACATGAAAGGTACAGTAGGTGGAGGGCTTCAATAATTCATAATTTACTCAAAATGCAAAATATGGGTTCACTACCCGCCTTGAGAAAACCTGGCACAAAACTCACAAAAAATGAAAAGAAAGCACTTAAACCAACTTTAAAGGGGTCTCAGGCCTGCTTCCCCCTCATTCCACATGCTATGCAGCCATTTACTTGTTGTGTAGGGGTTAAACAATGGAGAAAACACATATATTTTTTTTGTAGAAACTATAATTTTTGCAAAGTAACTCAATATGATCTTATTGATTCTTCACAAAATTACATTCATCTATCCTCAAAATGACTTCCTCAACCTTTTTTAAGATTCTGCCCCACACAAAACAACCGACCAACTCCCAATAACTAACTTACAAACTAAGTTACCTGTTCGGGTTTAGGTTTGGGTTCGGGTTTGGGGGTTCGATTCGCTAGTTGAGCTAAAAAAATTTTTGGGGTGGTTCGGTTCATTTTGGGTTCATTAGTAAAAAAAAATGTAAAAATAAAATATATATATATGTAGCCTAGAAGCATGAATTAGGATTAGAATATCACATAACATCATATAAACAACAAAACCACCATAAACTTGAATGTCATTTAAAACATGCATGATAAATATTCATCGTTGAAACTTTAATTGTGGTAGCTTGATATATAGAGTCTATTGATGCCAAGGTTCAATTTGTATGATTTTGAAAAAAGAAGCCAACTGAGTAGAGTTATCAACATTCTTCAGAAATCATTAGAATTTGTTTAGTACACTAGCCATTTTGATGTCTTCTTGCAATCTCAAACGCTAACTCTATGAAGAAGTTAACTTTGTTGCCCACTAGTTTCTATTAAAAAGAAAGCAACAAGCTATGGTATCATGGCTTTTTTTCACACGAAAATCAGCGTTGGAGTTCGGTTGGAGGCTGAAAACTACTTGTAAGTGCATAAATAAATCTTGTTCTACAACTTATATGACCAAATTGGTTGTTCCATCACATTTGGATGGTTAAGTTTACGTTAGGTATGGTCTCCTTTCTCACCCAAATAGGCCGAAGCAATTCAAGCTACGTTCAATCGACGAAATCCCTTAAGAGTCCAAAGTGCAAAAGGGCAGCAATCTTTGACGGACTATTTCTCAAAAATTGTGATGCCTACAAACTTTTTTTTTGAGGCTACAAGATCGTGTTGGGACCTTCTACAATAACCTCTCTTAGTTTTTGCTATCTCAGAGGCATTTTCCCGTGGTGGCAAGTTTTCAGTTAAGGAAAAAGTTGTCAGATGCAAGTAGTGTAAAGTTGCAAAGTGGTGCAACTTTCATTCAACAACTCGTACGACCAAAAGAACTATTCCAACACGTCCAGATGGGTATGTTTACACTAGGGATGGTCCTCTTTTGCACCCAAATATGCTGAATCACTCTGAGATACATTGGACCGGTGATTTCCCTTAAGAGTGCAAAGTGCTAAAAGGAAACAATCTTTGAAGGGCTATTTCTTGGAAACCATGATGTTTATAGACTCTTCATTTGAGGCAATGGGATCATGTTTGGCCCATCTACAATAACCTCTCTCAGTTTTTGATATCTTAGAGGCGTTTTCCCGTGGTGGCAAGTTTTCAGTTGAGGGAAAAGTTGTCATATGCAAGCAGTGTAAAGTTGCAAAGTGGTACAACTTTCATTCAACAACTCGTACGACCAAATGGACTATTTCAACATGTTTGAATGGGTACGTTTATGCTAGGTATGGTCCTCTTTTGCACCCAAATACGTTAAATTACTCTGAGCTACATTGGACCGGTGATTTCCCTTAAGAGTCTAAAGTGCTAAAAGACAACAATCTTTGAAGGGCTATTTCTCAGAAATCATGACATTTACAGACTCTTTGTTTGAGGCTATGGGATCATGTTTGGCCCATCTACAATAACCTCTCTTGGTTTTTGTTATCTTAGAGGCGTTTTCTCATGGTGGCAAGTTTTCAGTTGAGGGAAAAGTTGTCGAATGCAAGCAGTTTAAAGTTGCAAAGTGGTGCAACTTTCATTCAGCAACTCGTATGACCAAACAAACTATTCCAACACGGATGGGTATGTTTATGCTAAGGATGACCCTCTTTTTCACCCAAATACGCCAAATCACTTTGAGCTACATTGGACCGACAATTTCCCTTAAGAGTCTAAAGTGTTAAAAGGCCATACCATCTATTGTACAGTCTATAGTTGGATGGTATGGCTATGGTAGATTTTATTAGGACTGTATAAGGTGACTATGTGGGTTTAAAGAGCTAGAAAGGTCTGTACGTGAGTTGGCGAGTTGCCATGCATGGCAAAAATGAGTGAAATTAGGTGAAAAATGGTGGGTACAACTTGCTAATGTCAATGAAATGTGGGGCCAACAAGATTTAAGGTTGGATCAAGCTTGTGCAGGTCCTAATAGATGTGTTTGATGAGTTTATAGGGTGTGGCAAGGTTGGAAACATTGATTTCCTTAAAAACCTCATGAAAGTTGCTAAAAATGAAGTTGCACCCAAGTTGGATTTGAGGAGAAAAAGTGGCAAGCCACTATAATTTATTATATATAAATAGGAGATATTACAAAACCTGGTTCAAATGAGCAAATTGACAGGAAAGAACCAGGAAGAAAACCTTCTCTTGTAGCTCGATTAAGTACAAACATTTATTACAGAATTGTACCAATAACAATAACAAAGCAGACACCTGTATGACTAATTCAACCTATGAGTTTCCAAAATACAGACCCCTTTACATTTTAAACATACCCTTTATACAATGCCAGACATTTGACCCATATTTCAAAAAACATCATTGGATATAGATTATGCCCATACATAGTTATGACCTTTTTACATTGTTTCACATTTGAAAATTCAAATTTTACAAAATTTACCTATTGGAGGCATTTAGGGCACAATCTTCCACAATAGTAGTATGTTCACATTTTTGATTGACAAGCACTTGTACAAACCATCAAGGTAGCATTTAAACCAATCTATATTATTCTAAATGACCTAATTGATGAAGGGATGGTAATGCAAACTATAAAAGATGCTTAGAATAACCAATCTATATTATTGTAATATGTCACATACCTCTAAAAAAGGATCAGAGTTGGCTATTGTTGCAACAGGTCCATGATCAATCGTGCCAGGAATATCGCAAAAGTGGGAAAATGAGAAATCTATATTGTCACAATAGAAAAGATGCTTAGACTAACAAATCTATATTAATCTAAGCAACCTGAATGATGATGAATTGGTGATGTAAACTATAAAAGAAACTTAGAATAACCAATCTATATTATTGTAATATGTCGCATACCTCTCTAAAAGGATCAGAGCTGGCTATTGTTGCAACAGGTCCATGATCATTCGGGCCAGAAATATCGCAAAAGTGGGAAAATGAGAAATCTATATTGTCACAATAGAAAAGATGCTTAGACTAACAAATATATATTAATCTAAACAACCTAAATGATGATGAATTGGTAATGCAAACTATAAAAGATGCTTAGAATAACCAATCTATATTATTCTAAATGACACAAAATATGATGAGATGGTAATGCAAACTATGAAAGGCGCTTAGAATATAACCAATCTATATTATTTTAATCTGTCGCATACCTCTCTGAAAGGATCAAAGTTGGCTATTGTTGCAGCAGGTCCATGATCAATCGTGCCAAAAATATCACAAAATATCACTATTAAAGACACCTACTTTGCAATAGTATACAAAATATCAGTATTAAATAAAGAAAACTAATGAACTTAAGCATAATGAACATAAGAATTGTACCTTCCATTCTTGAAAATGTTATTCAAGTGTGCCTGAAGGGTCATCTCTTTGCTTAAGAGTATCCAATATTGCTTCATGATCAACATTACTAAGTGTCCATAGTTGTTTTGTCTTTAGTCTGGCATGATGCTTCAACAACTTAACATTTGTTGCTATAATAAGGTGCAAATACATGAGAATGGTTATGTGTTTCTCGTAGTCTTCAAATGCAGGTATGCCATTCTTTCTAATCATGTATGTTCTCAACCAAGTTCTTGTAACCACAACTAAACTTGTAGGATACATGAAACCATCATCATCTCCCATTGGTTGTGTTAGCTTATGCTTAACCCGCACACATCGAGCCAACCAATAGTCTAATCTCTCTTCATTCCCTTGCGGTGCAACAACTGCAAAAACATGTCCTTGTTGTAGTAGATTTGAAAGCCGGTCATAATCAACTTAACTTTCCATTGTGTCATTTGTCATGGATATTGTTTGAGATAAAGGAGTTAGATACTATGGAACCCATGTATCCACCCACTCACTTGACTCGCATTGATCCCACTCGCACTGAATACAACTCCGACAAAAATAAGCCAACTCTCATGTCCAAATGGTCCATGTTCCTACATCTGAGCTTTGAAATGAATGCATCTTTGAAGAATCTTTGATTGTATGACAATCCAATCTACCTCCCACTATACTCTTTTCAACCAACCAAAAGAATTTGTGCACTGTTGAATCAAGTGTCCCTCCCTGTGACAATGTTGAACTACACCAATCAAGAATAGAATGCGCATCATTGAATTTTGCTCCTGAAATCTTTAATTGCTCCTTAACTAGAGCTCTCTTTATGCATGCACCTGCTCCATCATGCTCCCCTTTCCCATGCCCAGCTTAAAAAAAACTCCAAATATGAGGTACACCCTTCTCTACATGCATTCTACTCAACCAATAAAACATACGAGCATTCTTGAATTGACTTGTCCAATTATCTGATCAAATGAGATGTCAACCTAGTGCTATATCATGCTCCTGCAAGAACTCAAAAAAAATCTCGAAACAATGTTGGACATACTCAAACGAGTGAGATCTATTGTCACTCATATAAAAATGATACTCTCTAATTATCTTTTGATCCTCCTCTGTACTATTAGGTGCATGTCTAAACGTTATGTGGAAAAAAATAACAATCTAAATGGAATTGTAATATTGAGATTGTACCTCATTTTGTGGTTGCAATGTGTAGTTTTCTGTAAAATCAACCATTGATATAATAGTGCCAAAAAGAAAAGAGTCCTTACACATCCTAAATTATTGATCCAACCACTAAGACCTATGACTATGCCTTGCATACTTGTCAAAAATATTGTCCTTAAAATCTGAAATAAAATCAGCAACACTGCATTCTTTTGTAACCAACTCACATCTAGAACCTTCACCTCCACTCTGCAAAGTATATTTGAATATCTCATATCTCTTTTTCTCAACAATCTTCTTTCCAAATTCATGTTCAGAACCCTCATGAAAACATTGAACAAACTTTGACAAGCCACCACATTGTGAGCACTTCACATTTAAACAATCATTTCTATAGAAAAAGCAACCATCATCTGTAGAACATAAAAATAGATCTAGCAAGTCTGTTGATGATTTCAGAAGATGCATTGCACCACACTCTTGCAACATTTCATTAGTATGCAAAGTAGAATAGATATAGCATAATAGTTCATGGTACATTGAAAACTCCACATGGTATTTGCAACAATAAGTATTACGAATCTTTAGAGGCACACAATAAAATGGCTTCAAACCTTCAAAAGTCCTTTGTGAGATTTCTATATTTGGATGTGTTTCAATAAATTTTTTGAACAACATTGTTTGGCTTGATTCCAAGGAATGTTTAGGATGCGGTGTACGGTATTGAATGCCAATTCTTAACTTTAAAGCATCCTTTGCATTGGGTGATACTCTAGAGTTATCATGCCAAAATTGTTGAATTACCTACTTTACATTATCGGTTAGCTTCTTGTCAACACATGGAAGCCTACTGACAAAATACCATGTATCATTTTGAAGAGGATCATCTATTCTTTCTCTTCTTGCGAGTTCTCTATCCAAAGTTTTACAATTTATGTCAAAATCAATACAAGTTTATCTCATAAAGCGATCCTTTTTCAATTGATGGCTTGCTAGGGCGGTTGTAATGACTCTCTGAGTAGCTCTCTTATCCTTTTCCTTGTTATTTTTTCCAATAGACTTGAGAGCATTAAAAATATTTTTGACAATAACAGAATTTTTTTTGGTCTTCTTGTTCACATGAATCTTCAATTTGGCTAGAAAAGGTCTCATCTTTGGCATCTTTAGCAATTGTACAAAAATTTGGCATTGCTCGGTCAATGTCTTATCGCTAAAATATTGGTTGAAAAGTCTTTTAGCCCACAACCAAACAATTCATGTTGACCTTTTTCCTTCAAATTTTTTTATAACATTCTCATCAATTTCAAGTAGCCATTTAGGGGTTCTTGAAGGTCTTGAATTTGGAATATGTCTTTCTTCCACACAAGGTTCTTCATTTCTCATGTAATATGGTGAAACATAATTTACACTTGCTTCAATATTATGTTCAAAATCTTCATTTCCAACATTTTCACCTTGAACATTTTCAATATCAATTTGAATAATTTCATTCCCAATTTCAATATCATGTTCAACATCTTCAATTCCAACATTTTCACCTTGAACATTTTCATTATCAATTTCAATATTTTCATTCCCAATTTGAATATCATGTTCAACATCTTCAATTCCAACATTTTCACCTTGAACATTTTCATTATCAATTTCAATATTTTCAATCCCAATTTGAATATCATGTTCAACATCTTTAATTCCAACATTTTCACCTTGAACATATTGAATTCCCTCTTCACTTTAAAGACCACAGGGCTCAGGTTCACCAATATTTAACATACCTTGTCTTCTCTTCCCATGACCTTCTCTATCTCTTTGTCTATATGCTTCAATTTTTCCTTTTGTAAACTTTCTCTTATGTTTTTGCTTCCGACAACTGCAACTCCCCATTATACCTCATAAAAGATGCTATAAGATATTGCTTATGACAAATTTGTGTAGAAGATATTCCAAAAAGTTGATCTTTGTCTCTTCTTGTTTGAAACCGTGTGTTTGTCATTGCAAAGCCTGCAAATAGAATGTAGGGTCCGTTGGAATGCACAAAATGACCCACATGGGGTTTTTCTATGGCCCACAAATCCGATATCCAATACAATTTGATATCTGATTTGAAAAACATTTTAAAATGTTTTTTAATGGTGTGATTTTAGTTCTACAAATCAAATATCCGATTTGAATCGGATATCCAATTTGTGTACACATAGACCTTAGGGTTAATGGTAGAGGGTAGAGGGTTTAAGGGTTAAGGGTTTAGGGTTGAGGGCTTAACGGTTTAGGGTTTCAAGGTT
>VDFB02047230.1:381268242-381419713 GCA_007258455.2 Sequoia sempervirens
AAGATTTGGGAATGTTTCTAATCAATGCAGATAAAAGGGAAATCAATGGAATGAATGGTCTAGACAAAGAAATCCGATGTGCTATAACTACAACAAATTTGGTCACATTGCAAGATTCTACAGGAATAAAAACATGGATAGAAGAGGTCTGGTATATGAAGAATGAATTTCATAGAAAGATGATAAAGGAAAAGAGAAAGTGATAGTGGAAGAAAGAAGAGATCAGATGAAGAAAACATGGGTAAATAAGAGTGAATCTGATGAAGGAAATAAGCCCGTACTAGAAGCAACCTCTGGTAATCCCTCCAAAAATTGATTTCAGGCCATTGGCCTAGGGGGAGTTTTTCAAGAAAAATATTTTATCCCCTTATCAGTAGTTGGAACTAAAATGTAGGGAATTTTTAGTATTTGTGATATTAGTCTACAAATATGTTTGTGATCACTTATGTAGAAAACCAAGATCTGGAAGGTCCGCAGATGAATTCTTCTCTTACTGTCTAAGAAAACAGAGTTACCATAACTCTTAGGGAAAAACATTTAATGCAGAAAAAAGGTTAAGTATGCGTAAGCTATAAAGGGTATTTGGAACCCTCATTTGTCACCTTGCATTGAAGAAGAACAAAAGGAGAGCATTTGCAATATAATTTCGAAGGATTCAAGTCAATTTGGCGGCAAATTCATCAGGTATTTCAATTGCTCATAGAATTTCTAATTTTGTGTTCAGTAGAAAAACCTTGTTCGATACAGAAAGTAAATGAAGCAAATCAAAGGAATAGTGATTTTGGATGAATATAGTAGTAGGAAGATTAGGGATGTAAGACATTTGTTGTTGGTTGATGAATTGAAGTGGCTCGAAGGTGAGAAACATAGAAGTTTGGACATTTGGAATGAATTTCCTTATTTTGACAATGTGAAAGTTGTTAGGTTTATCTTGAACAGAGTGAATGAGGACACTCTCACTCGGGATAAACCCTATCACATTTCAAAAGAGGTGATCACAAATTTAATTGGATTGTGTAATGTTGGGGATATTTTGAAAAAGAAGTTGATTTAGAACATTGAAGTCGAAGCCCTAATTGGAGTAACAGGAGATCAAAGGGCTCTGATAATTTTGACAATCAAAGATCCGATAATGAGGTATATTGCATATGGAATTTCATACAAAATTTTCTTTAGAAATAGGGAAGGATCAACCTCGACAGATGCAGTTTACATTTCTCACAAAATGATAATGGAGGATCAAGACTTTAACCTGTGCAGTTTGCTAAAAGATCAATTGATGGAAAATGTGTAACTGAAAAAAGATGTAGATTACCCCTTTAGGTTTGGTACTTTGATCATATGCATCATGATGTATTTTTTGAATTGCTTGCCTTAGAATGATAATGTGGTATGGAAGGAAAATGAATTGGTTTGTAAGCAAATTTTTGAACATTTTAATACTCTAGAAAATTGTGAACAAGTTTATGCAAATTTCTTTAGAGAGTTGTTGGGGAAGTTTGGAGAAGTTAGTATTTCCCTTCTAGTAAAAATAGTTGAAGTTGGATCCTCTTTTGATAAAATGGAAAGGAAGCAAAAAAGGGCTCTAGAGTTTGTTGATGACATTCCTCTAACACACAAGTCTCCAAAATCTGAAGGAAAAGGCAAAGAATAGATAATTGTGGATATACCAGATGAAAACCAAGATGAATACACTCCAAGAGATGAACTAGAATCGGTTGAACCAGATGTAATAATAGCAGAAGGGAGTGATGAAGAAGGTGATTTATTCAAAACAAAGATACTGTAAATTGTTCAAGAGGAAGATGGAATGCAGAAGATTGTTGGCATTTGGTTAGATGGACCCTCATATGAGCAGGATCTGATTGAAAGCACTCTAGTTAGTTATTTTGTGCACAATAATATTGAATTGGAAAGTTTGCAGAATGTACTTCTATAAGAAATGATTGAATGTATCAGGGAGGCTATAGCCTCTGAGCCTCAAGACAGGAAAGAGCAATAAATAATTCTACGTTTGAAGGAGCAATTCAAGCTATCTCTTACAAAATTGAAAAGGAAAATGAATGTGTTGAGGCAGTGCATAAACTTAGCAAATAACATCTACAATTATTGTCTTCGGCGGCCTCATGTTGTTGGGAAATACAACTTAGACAAGCTGGAGTAGATTGAAAGTGAGCTAAATAAAATTGGTTAGGATTACAATATGTTTTAGGACCAGGATGGTGCAATCAAGAAAAGGATTTAGGAGTTGCAGATTGAGCATGCAAAGGTTCACTTTGCTAGAAACACTCTTGTGGACATTTTCTAGAAAGTGAAGGATCTAACTGAATGTAGATTGGAGTAGCTAATTGAGGTTTTGAGGAAAGGAGAGAAGTTGGAAGAAGCGATTACAATTCCAGAATCCCTCATCTAGATCATTAAGAGGACATCAAAAAACAACAGTTTGATAATAATTATTGAGATTGTAGTAGATACTTGGAAGAAATTTCTTCCAAAGATGAAAGATAAGTATAAAATAATTTTTTGATGTGTGGCAGTTGTAATTTTTTAAATTTTGATCAATTTTTGCATCAACAAAGGGGGAGAGAGTGCAGTGAAAAATTTAGCAAAAGGAGAGTGAGAATTAAAGTCTTGTCATGGATGTCAAAGGGGGAGAGAATGCAGTGAAAAATGCCTTGACATTCTAAGGGGGAGCAGTGTTTTGTTGTGTTTTGAATTTTTGGTTCTGACACTTAGTCATTTTTCACTAAGTGTTGCCATCAATGCCAAAGGGGGAGATTGTTGGCATATGGATTGGGGAGATTGTTTATGGCTTCTAGTGTTATCATTGATGGAAACTAAAGCCATTATCCTAGTCTGCAGATCATAATTTATTCATACCAATAGATAAAGTAGAAAACAAAGTATTACCGACAGAAAGCAGGAATAATAGGGTATCTGGGTAGTTTGTCGATCTGTATGCTTCACCGGATCATCATTTTGAGTTGTGGATTCATGGGATAGGTTTTTAGGCATATATGTTATCTTATTGTTAAGTTTTGTGGTGTTGCATTAATCGATGCACTAGTAAGGAGATCCAACAGGATGTTTTTCTGTTTATTAACTCTTTGTGGCCGACCTAATGAATGTAGCGTGTCACAAATGTATAAGGAGTAATTGTTTAAATGTTTAAATGTTAGAGAATTTTGTTTTGGGTCCCAACTATGGTTTGGCTGACTTTTGTGGGTGCACATCATAAATTGTTCATGATTTGAGCTGACATGTGGAGAATATTTTATATTTTGTTTGACATCGACATATAATGGTTGAATTCTTACTAGTGGATATATATATGCAAGTTTAGGCAATTCATTTTGTGTACATGATGTGTGTGTAAGTGTGTGCATAGAGCAGAGCAATTCTGTGTGCGAATATTAGAAGATCAGTCGAGTGAATTTTGCTTAAGAGGATTTTGTGAAGTGAATTAAGACAAAGCAGAGTGAAGTGCATAATCAGTTAACAGGTCTAGAATTTGATTTATGTGCTTCACCAGAATTGAATCTAGGCATTTGTAGATGCTATCTTCTTAGTTCAACATTTTTTTGTAATCCAAACATTTTTGTAAGGCAGTGAGCCTTCCTTATTTTGAGCAGTGAGCTCTAGGAAGTGTGCCTGAATGCATGTGCATTCCTTTTCTTTATACTTTTAATAGAGTATATAAATTGTGGATTAATCTCCACCATGGTTTTTCCCCTAATAGGGTTTCCACGTAAAAATCTTGGTGTTATGGTATTTGATTGTTTCTTTAATGTGCTTACATGTCTATTTCAGTTTAAATGTTGTGAATGGTTTATGATAAAAATTGAAAGTTAAATTTTGCTGAACACCGATTCACCCCCCAACTCTTAGTGTTCCTTGAGTCCAATAGGTCTTCTTTTGAGGAAGTAGTTTCAGGAATGTATTGGATTTACCAATCCATTTGGGGAAGTTTCCCCTTGCATTCCTAGACCTCTTGCTTCTTCGTCGGCCTCTTCCATGGAGGAAGATGATGCTCTTGAGGTCCTTGCAAAGCAACTCCTTTCCCTAGGTCAAAGGCTTGGGGCATTTGAGAAGTATTTAGAAAAATATAAAACTCTTGCTCAAGAAGCTACAGTTGTTACTAAGTTGAGAGCTATGTTAGACAAGGACCGGAGGGGTTTGGAATATCTCCAAGGTTTTTTAGATATTGTGGGTACTCATGTCCTGGCATACAATTCTAACTTGGGTGTTGCCCAAGATCTAGGTTCTGAGACCGTTGCACCACAGCTGGAAGTTTCAATGCCTAGAGTTTTGGTATGTATGATGGAGGATCATCCTTCTATTAACACCACCTTGGCACCTCAGCAGACCCCTATCATAAAATTCAATAAGGTACCTTTGGGTTTAAGCTCAGCCACTCCTAATTCCTTTGTTACTGATGGTAATCTTGGAGCCCACACTGGTCCTAGTGGCAGGGTCTCTGTCGGTATGGGGGCTGGTGGTTCTAGTAGTCGTTCCACTAGTCCTATTTCATTCTCTAATCCTGTCTTGAATGCTTTATTACAAAATATGGGATAAATGTAGAACTAGTTGGAAAACCTCTTTGCCTCTTCTTCTCAACCTATGTTTCAACCTTTCTTTTGTCATAGTCATTTTTCCATCTCTATTTTGAATGCTCCTATCCCTCAGGGGATGGATATTTTGAAGTTCAAAAGTATAGTGGTTGTGGAGACCCTCAAACGCACGTGTCGGTATTTAATGCCCTATACATTGACTTCTTCCACCATGATGCTTTGATGGAAAATATTTTTTCGTGTTCCCTCAAAGGTGCTTGACTAGTATTGTTCCTTGTCAGACAATTCTATCTTCTTGTTTAATCAATTAGTGAATTAGTTCCTAAGGCAGTTCCAAGATAACATCGAATTGAAGATGGATTTCTCTGATCTCGTATGATGCAAGTAGGGGGGCCACGAAAAAGGTTACTAACTTTATCACTCGCTATCAAACGTTGTTTTCTTAGATCTCTTATCCTTTACCAGATTCTAATGTTCAAAAGACCTGTCTTCATCAGGAACTTACAGAAATTGTGGCAAGAAAATTTTTCCTTGATGAAGTATCCTTCCTTTACACATCTATGTGCAATGTTGTGTGAATACCAACAGACAGTCACTTAGTTTGAGGGTTCATCCTCGCACTCTTGTCCCGATAACTGGTTAGTAGTGTCAATTTTTGGAAAGAATAAGGCTATTGCGAACATGGTCTATACATCTAAAGACAAAGGTACAAGGTGTAATAGGTATTTCACAAAACTATCTGGATCCTATACTATTATCTTTAAAAAGTTATTGAAAGATAAAGTTTTAACATTGCCAAAAGTTTGACCTCTTTTTGAGTCATATCCCGAGTGGTACAATGCACAACAATTTAGTCAATTCCATCATGTGCATGAACATGACATTGAGCGATGTGTATGCCTATGTCATGAGATTCAAGATCACATCTATGATGGGACTATCCATCTCGATGGAAGGAAACAAAATTCCAATAAATCTATAGCCAAGGTTAACAACGAGTTACAAATTTATACTGATCCATTTCCTTCTCACTCTATAAATCTAGTTACACAATATTCTACATCTTCTCAACTAGTCCCATCTGAGTACGTGAACATGGTCTAGTCCACATGTATGCCTCCTGCCAAGAATACGAGTGTTATGTTTGATATAACTTTTACCTCGCATGAATTACCACTAAACAAGGAGCCTTCCCCATTGTACATTCCTACTCAGATTAATGGCAATTTTGTGATTGGAATCTTGGTTGATCCGACGAGTAGAGTGAATGTGATAATAGAGGAAACTATGTTCATAAATAGTTTACACAAGGAGAAATATGAAGAGTCATAGACCACTCTCCGTACCCACAATATAATCTCCATTGCCCCTATGGACACCATTTGTTTATTAGTTTTGGTAGAACCCAAGGCTTTTGATGTGTCATTTGTTGTGATCCTAGAGTCTGACATGTTCAAAGTTAGGCTAGGCATTCCATGGTTGGCCTTTGTGAACAGTGTTGCCTCTGTAGTCTATAAATGCTTAAAGTTCCCCCATAAAGGTGTTGTGCATGTGGTGCATGACATTGGCTATAAACTGCTAGTGTCATGTGGGGGCTTCTCTCTAGATCACTTTTGGCCCGCTCCAATTAGACCTCTCCATCCTAGGGAGATTTCTTATATAGAGCCTATGTTAAATATAAGACTGGGGATTCAGCACCAGAATTTAGTTATTTAGTGTCTTTGTATGCTATTTCTATGAAGGCCTCTATGATCTAGCATGATAGCAAGTTGCTTCTTCGACCCCATCAAAACTGAAGGAGAAGCTTGCTCATGCTCTTGAGCCTTCTTCTACATCTTCTGCTATGCTTACTTCTACTTCCTGACCCATGGTGGCATCCTTGGTTCCTACTCTCGTTCCTTGTATGTGAAGTCTAATGGCACCCACATGGCAGAAAGAGAAGCGTCAGGCCTTATACTTTCTTGTTCTACCCATGATTCCTTGACCCACTATCTATGGCAAGGGGAAGCGTTCTTGAGGGGTTGTTCCTATGTCTTAGTCTCCGCAGCCTCCGATTGTTCTTCCACATGTCCCCCAAGCAGCCAATGGGAAGAATCCTGTCATCAAGGCCCTTGTGTTTATTTCTCCTTCTATTGTTGTTTCTACTTTCGTTCCTCCTCCTCCTAGTCTTGCTCAAGAGACCACCCTTCCACCAAAAATGGTTTTGAAGGATACTCTTGTAGTTGAGCAACAACCTTCGCCCTCTTCTTAAGGCGTGTCCTCTAGTGCTCATAGTCGACGTAGCCAACTTGCACACGAGTGCAATCACAGGGGAAAGGCTCTAGCCGCAAAGCACACCACCTGAAAGAAGATAAAGGAGGAGCCAATTGAATCTATTTCAATTCTTCTTTTGTTTCCACACTTTCTTTTGTTATTCCTGCTTCAGTTCCTATCACTTTTATTTTTCCTTTGACTCCTTCGACAGGTCTTGATGATGCTCACCAAAAAATTCCACTCTCTTCATGGAGCCTCCTCTTTTGATGTCCCTCTCAAACATCCCTCCTTTTCCATAGCTCGTTGGCATGCCTTATATACGCAGGTGGTGTCCTCTATGGCTCTATCTTCTTCTTCCTCTGCTTCTGCTTCTTCTATGGGGATCTCACGTCCTCCACTAAAGCATAAGTTGGAGGATGAACTCACTGCACATGAGGGTTGTAAGAGGCGTTTCTGAACTGTAGATTTTTGGCTCCAATGTACTCTCTAGGTCTTCTAGGGTTTTTCACCTAAAAGGAGAGAGTTCAGGCCAAAAATGCTAAATGGTTCACTCAAATGATGTTATATGTGATGTTATATGAACTAAATTAAGTGATCTAAATGCAAGTAAGTGATTTAAATGACTAAGTATGAATGCAAAACTAAGATCTAAACTATGCTTGAAAACACATTGTGATATGCAAACAATGAACTAAAAGATGAAATAATGCAGAACAAAAAGAAATGGGATGAAAAAGAGTGCACTTGGGAAAGATTTGAGAAGTTTGGAATTTGTGGAATTCTATCTAAAGTTACAAAATATCAATAGTGGGACTCATTCACCCAGGGTGGTGAATTAGTCTTACTACTAGTGAAAAAGTGTCGTGAACAGGTTTCTGACTGTCGAGATCTGGAATCTAAATAAAATCATATTTTTAGTCTTAAGGTGGGACTCATTCGCCACTAGTGGTGAATCAATCCTCTCCCAAAATTCTAAGAAATTGGGAGATAACTCTGCAACACCAGATCTGGAAATGTCTGCTTGTCGGGTTGCTGAAGTCAATTATGTAGGAAATAGACATAAAACCTTCTTCAAGCTTGAAATAGAGTTGATTTGACTTGAAGCACCTAGTTGACTTGTTGACCAATCTTCAATCACCTAAATGCTTGTAAAATTTGCATACAAAGGTTTGCAAACACACATGCAAGAGGGGAAAAATGGTTGAGGGTTAGCAAATAAGGGTTTGCCTTGGTCAAACCCCACTTTGGTAATCAAACCCTTAATGAAATAATGAAATGCAAGAGAATGATAAACTAACAACATGCAAATGCTATCAACTTACCAAACCCTTGATGATGCAAATCTGAAGTAATGTCAATGGATGCTCCAAAATGCTTGAATAGTGCTTGATAAGATGTTGCAAGATGCTTGAATGCTTGAGATGATGTGTGAATGAATGCTTGAATGAATACTTGAGTGAAAGGGGGTTAGAATGGATGTAAAAACACTTATTTATATAATCTTGTGCCTTAGTAACCTGTTAATACCTCATCACAGGCCGACATCAAGTGATTTTGAATAAAAACCCAAAAGGAAATTCAAAATATTTTGAATTTGGAGCCAAGGGGGACTCATTCGCCACCCATGGTGAATGGGTCCCACCTAGGACCTAAAAATGGGTGTTAGGAATTATCTTGTATTTAATGTTGTTTGTCAGGTTAACATTCAAAAATACACTTAATTAAGGAATATAAGGGCATAAAGGGGTAAAATAAAGCATAAGAAAGGGATAAATAGTGAAGTTATGCCTAGAAAAGCATGAAATGTTGTTACAAGACTTTACAAGACTTCAAAATAGGACTTGTTTAGTGATGAAAAGATGATTTTTTAGGTAAATGGTAATGAATAGAGTCTAGAAGAGTGTAGAAATGTCTTACAACACTTCACAACACCTTCACAAGACGTCATTATTTGAATTTTAGTACCTAAATATGCATGTTCAAGCCATGTTACATCATAAAATCAGAGCAAAATAGACCAAACATCATGAAGCAAGGCCTAAAAGACCATGAAAATGACAAGGGTCCATTTTTCTATGGTGCATTTAGCCCCCACTCTAGTGAGAGGATGAACTTGCTTCAAACTCACACTAAAGTAGCTATGAACATCGAGAGGAGGGTTCAATTGTACTTATGTTAGCAAGATGGAATGCAATGATCAAGAGGGATGATCAAGCCCCTAAGATGAAGATCCCATGGCAAACTAAGCATAAGAAAAAATGAACACACAAGTGTTGAAAAGAGAGAATCAAATGAAGATTTGATTATCTATCCAACTAGTTGTGGTTTAGATCTAGGCAAAAGAGAATGTATACTCACTCTGGGGTGACATAACTCAAGGCAATCTGTTGAGTGAGAAGGCCAAATGTACTCACTTTGGGGCCACGTAACTCCATCAAGTTAGAAGGCCAAAATATACTCACTCTGGCACCATAGAACTTTTGGTTGTCTGTGGGGTGAGAAAGCCCAAAAGGTAAGATACATATGCTAGTTGGTATGCACTCACACACTCAAAGGTGGCTATGGGGAAAAGTCATGTCGCTAGGTGGGATTCCCACTCAACCATGTCAAAGTTATACCTCTTGATAACTTTAACAAGGCACCATAAAGGAAAAAATGTTAGTTTGTGCTCCATGAGACAAGCAAAGATCTGTATGCTTAGAACTCATGAACAAAAAGAAAAGGGTACCATAGGCATGCAAGTTGCATTATGCAAGGTGGAAAAAATGAAAAATGTAAAAATGCAAAAACGTAAAATGCAAAAGATGTTCAAAGGAGTCTTGTTATGTTTATACAAGGTCAGCCACTTAGGGAACATTGTGTCTAATGTCTCCAAGAGAAGACCAATCAAAGAATAGTATATTCACAACATAGGGGATGCAGTGTGTCGCATCAAGCCACCAAGAGGAATGTAATATGCTAAGATAGATCACACTTATGAAGGACATCACACCCAATGTCATCCACAAAGTGACTAACACATCATATGAAATGACAAGGCTACACTAGGAATCAAGAATGTAAATGAGTTAATGATAATGTATGCCCCCCACTTTAAAGGAATTGCTACACATCATTCTATGAGAAATTACTTTAAAGTAGCAAAGGGAAGAAAATACAAAAGGAAAACAAGACATGAGAGCCAACTTGGAAAGCCCTATGCCAAGTCATATGTTTCGAAGTTAGGCTACATCATGTCAAGGAAAATGAAAAACAAAGAAAGGGAGTTGCCCCCAGAAAAGAAAGCATAACAAACACATAAGGGATCTATGGATTTAGGGTCAGTATGTTTGTTGCTGTAATGTTTTTATGAAAGATCTCAGAATTGTCATCATTCCCCAAAGTACATAGAACTAGAAGAATGACACAAAGAGAGGGAAAACATAAGAAAAAGGAAAGTTCATTTTGGGTCAACATGGAAGAGACATTGTAGTCTCCATGCCTTGCATCATCTCCAAAAGGAAAACACAACCGAAAAGAAAAGAAAAAGCTTTTGGGTCAACATGAAGGAGACATTGCGGTCTCAATGCTTTGCATTATCCCCAAAAGGAAAAAACAAGAAAAAGACAAAGTAAAAAGGAAAAGGGATCAATTTGGTCAACATGGAAGAGACATAGGGCATCTCAATGCTTTGTGTCATCCCCAATAGGAAAACACAAAACAAAAGCAAAAAAGACAAGGACCTTTTGGGTCAACATGGAAGAGACATAGGGTGTCTCTATGCTTTGTGTCATCCCCAAAAGGAAAACACAAAACAAAAGTGAAAAAGACAAGGACCTTTTGGGTCAACATAGAAGAGACATAGGGCATGTCTATGCTTTGCATCATCCCCAAAAGGAAAACACAAAACAAAAAGAAAAAAAGTGAATATGCATGACATATAGAAGAATAGAGATACAAATAGAAGAAGTGTAGAAAGAGAATGAAACATCGAACACACATTATGGGGAACACGATACGCACATGAAATGCAAAAGGACAAGAGAAATGTAAAAAGGGCTAGCTAGGCGAATGCTAGTCAACCATCTAACAGGTCATCCACCTCCCAATCATGTTTAGTGTAATGTGAGGGTGGTTGATTGTCCAAAGGAAGAATTGCAAGTGTCGAACTAGGAATCATACCAGGTTCTTCACTTGGTGGAGAGGATTTATCATTTAAGCGCATGGTAGATGAAAATAAAGATTTCAAATCATTGTGTACTTCTTCATCTATTTTTTCTATTGTCCCATCATCAATATCATCATCAAGATTGATGACAATAGGAGGACGATGGGTGATTTCAAAGGAAGGATGTACCAAAAGTTGTGGTTGCTAGATTGGTTCATTTTTTTGTGAAGGTTGGACTAGACTATCTTGTGGTAGGTTAGGAGAAGGAGGGTGGTCATCTATTACTTCAGTCAAAGGTAGAGGTTGATTTTCTTTATTTTCTTCTATGCGAGACCGACGAGCGAGGAGACGATGATGATGCCTACGTTCCCTAGCACTGTGGTTTTGTTTAATCCTATTTTGGAGTTGTTGAGGTGTAAGAGCGGATTGAGTCATTATAGGTGCTTCTGCTTCAGAAGAAACCAAAGAGAATGGATTAACCACTTTCTCTTTTTCTTTGTACACTTGTTTAATGTGAGGAGGCATGATTGGAGTTGTTTCATTTTCCCTTGGTCATTTAAACGAAGGTGGGGAAGTGTCTAAGGGTGGCTGTTCATGAGGTTGTATAGTTTGTTTGATGTCAGACTCAGGTTGAAGCATGGTTTCATTTATGATGGGAGGAGTGGAAGTGGATGGGGACATGTTATGAAGAGACAATTCGGCTATGCGTTTGGCTTTGAACTTTTGATAGGTTATGAAAAAGAAGTCCTTTTAAGGGGTGATGGGTTCCATAGGTTCAGGCCAAAAGGCTTCTAAGGAAAAATTACCTTTAGAGGATAAGGGATTAAGGTCACTATGGTGTATGGTAAATACTTCATTTCCATGTGGAAACTTCAAACACTTGCGAACCATTGATGGGACTGCTTTCATTGAGTGAAGCCAAGGGTGGCCTAGCCGCAAACAAAATTGGTCAGATTGTGGAATAATTGAAAATGTTACCTCTAAAGTTTTAGGTCATATTTGTAAGGGGAGTACGATTGATCTGATCGTAGGGCATGAAAAATCAGTATGTGTCTTAATCGATGTAGTTGGTTTATTATAATCATCTTGATATAGCTCATGTAATACTAGAAACTCCTCAATGATCACATTCTTTCCACAAGCGGGATCTATTAATATCCCATAAGTGGGCTTATCATAGATTCTGCCAGCTATGTAAAGAGGACCATCGGGAAGCTTTTGTAGTATGTTTTTAGCAGAAAAAGTGATATCAACAGATTTATTATTTTGGACCTTACGAGAGATAACGTCTATCACACCCACAAGTTTATCCATAGGATTAACTTGGGTAACAGTTGGAGTTATATCAGGTTGTTCATTGTTTGTATCAACATTCATTACATCAGTATTTGAAGGTTCACTAGCCTTTACAAAGGAAAAATTGTGTTTGGGCATGGGGTTGGTGAAAATTTGTAAATTTTGGTTAGGGGGTGCAACAGAATTATTGCCTTGATAATTAACACCCGCAATGGACAAATGGCTTGAATCAATGAGGTCTTGAACTAAATGTTTTAAATGCTTGCAATGTTCAGTGTCATGTCCATTTTGGTGATGAAAATGACAATAAGCATTAGGTTTGAAGGTGGGTGGTAATGGTTGGTTTGGATCAAGTTATTTAATGGGTGGAAAAGTAAGCATGTGTTGAAGTAATTGGTTCATTTTGTTATGAAGGGTATCGGGTAAGGGAGTAAATTGTCTCTTCGGGTCCCCATAGGTATAAGGTACCATTGCTATAATAGTTGCCACTTGATTTGGAACTGATTGGTTGGTGGTTGCAGTTGTATTTGAAGAGGTGGATTGAACTATAAAAATCCTCTATTTGGTTTGCAAAAGTTTTGATTATTGGTTTGATTGTTGTGTTTAGGATTTTCAGCTCGGTTAGAAGTGGATTTTGGATCATGACTTGAAACCGAGTTATGGTATTCACATAAGGTTGTGCATTAATGCATAAATGAAGGGAATTTCATCATAGTTAGTTTATCCTGAAGATTTGTGTGCAAGTTTTCAATAAACATCTTCTGTAGATGTGCATCAAGAATCTTGACATCAATTTGAGCATACAAGGATTGGTATCGTGAGATAAAATCAGTTACTTTTTCGTCTGTGTTTTTCCTACATCTCATGAGGTTAGCCATTGTCTTTTTAGGTGTCATGTGAACTTGAAAGTGACTTATGAAAGCATCCACCAATTCATTGAAGGAATAGATGGAATGATTAGGCAAGTTGGAAAACCACTCTAATGCAGTATCTTTCAAGGTCTGTGGAAAAAGTTTGGCTAAAAGTTTCTCATCAAGGACAAAATCACTACATAAAGTTGTATAAGCATTAACATGGTTGATAGGGTCCCCTTTACCTCCATATTTCTCAAATTGAGGCATTTCTATCCCTTGTGGCATCAGGGTACGTAAAATTTCTAAGGATAAGGGGCTACTAAGGACATGATATGTGGGTGGAGCGGTTTGACCTTGGCTAATGGTGGAAAGTTGGTGTTGCATGGAAGAAATGGTGTTAAGGAGTCATGTAAGAATAGGGTCAGGGTAAGTGGTTTGATGTGGAAGGGAAAATGGTGATGGAGTGTAAGCGATGTTAGGGGAAGTGAAAGGAACACTAAGAGGGGTGAAGGTAGTGGAGGGGACTTGTGATGCCACAAGAGAACTAAGAATGCTAGGTGGAATTGGGAAAGAAGTGGCTGCATAATTAGCTTGATGCATAGTTGTGGTGACTTGCAGATTGGTATAAGTTGGTATGGATGCTATGGTTGAAGGGGGAGGAACTTGAGGTCCTCCTTGGCTTATAGGAATGTGTACAGATTTTGTATTAGAAGAGGAATGTTTATTGTAAATATAGGAAATTCTCTTCATAACTTGCAAACCATCATCACTTTCAATCAAACGATGAAGGTTTTCAATGGCGGGTATGGTGGAGGTGGTGGAAATGTTTTCAAGGGACAAGTCTTGTTGTAAATGTACAAAATCCTCGTGAATAATAATGACTTTTTCTTGCGGGAGGGAGTTATTTTGGGTGTCAACATTCATTGAATGGAAAGGTAAAGGCATAGAAGTGGTATTGTCAATGCCTAATGCACCATTTTCCATACTAGGAGTAGGAGCTCTTGAGATCCCAAGGTCCACAACGAAAGTGCTATCGTAGGAGGCCATGAGTCTAGAACTTCGTCTCACTAAAGTATTATCAATAGGGCACCAAACACTCATACACATACCACAAAAGATAGGGTGAATGAAAATGAAAAGTAATCCAGGAGTTCTAAATGTAAATAACATAAATTTTGCTAACTATAACTAACAAGTAACTACAAAAACTAGAAATGCAGGAAAATTCCAGAAAAATGCTAGAAATACTGTTTAAAAAGTGCGAAGGGACTAATTCACCCAGGGTGGCGAATGAGTCCTAGTATGATATTTTTTTGTGTTTTTCAGAAGTTTTGAAATGATTCTAGTGCTTTACAGAATGCAATTAGGGATGCAAAATGCAGATTTTCTATTTTTTCAATGATATACAAAAAATGAAACCTAAATGAGTGTTTCACTAATGCAATATGAAAAGTCCTAGAATGCAAAAAAAAAAACAATATCCTAATTGAATGTTAATGCAAATGTAATCTAGGATGCAATATGTGAATGAAATAAAAAATGCAAAGTGTCCAAAATGCAGGTTCACCAAAATGAATCGTAGATTTTTGGCTCTAATGCACTCTCTAACTCTTCTAGGGTTTTTCACCTAAAAGGAGAGAATTTAGGCCAAAAATGCTAAAGGGTTCATTCAAATTATGTTATATGTGATGTTATATGAACTAAATGAAGTGATCTAAATGCAAGTAAGTGATTTAAATGCCTAAATATGAATGCAAAACTAAGATCTAAACTATGCTTGAAAGCACATTGTGATATGCAAACAATGAACTAAAAGATGAAATAATGCAAAACAAAAAGAAATGAGATGAAACAGAGTGCACCTGGGAAAAAATTGAGAATTCTAGAATCTATGGAATGTTTTTTGAAGTTATAGAAAATAAAAAATGGGACTCATTTTCCCAGGGTGGCGAAGTAGTCCTGCTACTAGTGAAAAATTGTCGGGAGCAGGTTTTTGACTGTTGAGATCCGAAATTTGACAAAATTCAAATTTTCAGTCTTAAGATGGGACTCATTCGCCACTAGTGGAAATTCAGTCCTCTCCCAAAAGTATGAGAAATCAGGAGACAACTCTGTAACACTAGATCTAGAAATGTCTACTTGTCAGGTTGCCGAAGTCAATTCTATAGGAAATGGACAAAAAACCTTCTTCAAGCTTGAAATAGAGCTGATTTGACTTGAAGCACCTAGTTGACTTGCTAAACAATCTTAAATCACCTAAATACTTGTAAAATCTGCATAAAAAGGTATACAAACACACATGCAAGAGGGGAAAAATGGTTGAGGGTTAGCAAATAGGGGTTTGCCTTGGTCAAACCCCACTTTGGTAATCAAACCCTTAATGAAATAATGAAATGCAAGAGAATGATAAACTAACAACATGCAAATGCTATCAACTTACCAAACCCTTGATGATGCAAATCTAAAGTAATGTCAATGGATGCTCCAAAATGCTTGAATAGTGCTTGATAAGATGTTGCAAGATGCTTGAATGCTTGAGATGATGTGTGAATGAATGCTTGAGTGGATACTTGAATGAATGGGGGTTAGAATGGATGCAAAAACACTTATTTATACAATATTGTACCTTAGTAACCCATTAATACCTCATCATAGGCCGACATCAAGTGATTTTGAATAAAAACCCGAAAGGAAATTTGGAGCCAAGGGGGATTCATTTGCCACCCATGGCGAATGGGTCCCACCTAGGACCTAAAAATGGGTGTTGGGAATTATCTTGTATTTAATGTTGTTTGTTGGGTTAACATTCAAAAATACACTTAATTAAGGCATTTAACGGCATAAAGGGGTCAAATAAAGCATAAGAAAGGGATAAGTAGTGAAGTTATGCCTAGAAAAGCATGAAATCTTGTTACAAGACTTTATGACACTTCAAAATAGGACTTTTTTAGTGATGAAAAGGTGATTTTTA
This sequence comes from Sequoia sempervirens, assembly GCA_007258455.2. Classification (NCBI taxonomy): domain Eukaryota; kingdom Viridiplantae; phylum Streptophyta; class Pinopsida; order Cupressales; family Cupressaceae; genus Sequoia; species Sequoia sempervirens. The sequence continues at coordinate 381,284,335 of VDFB02047230.1, forward strand.
GGTAAATGGTAATGAATAGAGTCTAGAAGAGTGTAGAAATGTCTTACAACACTTCACAACACCTTCACAAGACATTAGTATTTGAATTTTAGTACCTAAATATGCATGATCAAGCCATGTTACATCATAAAATAAGAGAAAAATAGACCAAACATCATGAAACAAGGCCTAAAAGACCATGAAAATGACAAGGGTCCATTTTTCTACGGTGCAGTTTCCCTTCTTCAGAAGTTGGTTTTGTTTTGGCTTGCATCGTCCTTGTGATAGAGGTAGTGCTAATTACCTTGAGTTGGTCACCACCCCTCTTCCCAAGGTTGAAAATGACTCTCGGGTGTTTCATCCTTCTCCCGTTAAGTTGACATAGGGCACTCCTAAAAATTGCATGTTCAAATCGGTGGATGACATCCTAGCTCTGTCCTTAATTTTTATGAAATTGATGACCTTTGCTTCATAGAAACTCGGTGAAGAAGACCTCGAGGGGCCTTCTTCATTGGCTCTTGTTGTAGGCGAGTTAGATGATACTATCCTTGCTATCCCACCCTTGTAGACTCATCCTCCCTCCCCTTATAATAATCTATATTGGGAGAAAGATGACCTATTGATTGATGAGGACTAGGGTGGTGCCTCCTCTACATCTATAGATTAGATTTGTTTATGTGTTTGTGTTCCCCCATGCTTGTATTTTCATGTTTGTGATCCTACCTAGAGGACCCTTGCTACCCTTGTAGGTACTTGGATACAGGCATGAAAATCTGTCTTGAATTTCTTTTATTTGTGTCATCATTCTTCTATGTGTCGTAATATTGCTTTTTGATATTGGGGACGATGCAAAGCGTTGGAGGCATTTAGGCCTTCTTCCATGTTGACCCAATTTTTATTTTTAATTTGTCTTCATGTTCTAAGCAATTTGGGGATTGACAAAAGTTCATACATATACTATATCTATCTATTTATTTCTATGAACAAATCTGACCCCAAATTCTCAAATCCCCCTATCTCTTGATTTCTTCATCTCTATATGTCTTTTTCTTGATGTTGCGGTTTCAATGTGTTGTCCCTCATGTGTGTTAAAAAATACCATAGATACATCTCATCATGTGTTATGTGCCACAACATCTCTACCTCTTCTTTCTCTCCTTAGGATGCCATGTGCTCCTCTGTGCAACACACATCCTCCTAGGGGGGCTATCAGGCTTCTCTAATTTACAACATGGTGAAATCTTTCAAAAGGATTCCTTGGTGTCAAATTGTTGTACAATGAATTCCTTGACAAAAGAACGCCTTGTTGAAAATACCTCATTTTCCAAAATGATGTATTCTCTCAGGACTCCTTGACAAAATTTTCTTTTGAAAAGGATCTCGTAAGAGAAAGAGTGAAAATTTTCCTTGAAAAAGGAGCACTTTTTCTAAAATGAAAGAGTCTGAAAAATTTACTTTGGAAAAGGAGTATTCTTTCCAATAGATTCCTTGACAAAATATCTTTCAAAAGGATTCCTTAATGATAGAACCACTTGTGGAAAATTGAGTGTCTTTTAAATGGTGTGTTCTTTCAAAAGGGCCCCTTAGTGTCTTGATGTCTTGAAGGGTTTCTTGCTAAAAGAAACCCTTTCTGGAAATTTCTTTCTAAAAAAGGGTTCCTCAATGTCTTGATATCTTGAGGAGGATTCCTTTGTGTATTTTATCTAATATTTGATGTTGCATGTCTTGGTGTCATACATCTTATATCTTGGCATCTAGCTTGGGGGTAGCTTAACTAGACCCATATTTTTTGTGAGTGTCTTGCAACATAGTTTGCAACAACCATAGGCTTATCTATCTAATCAGTGTGTGCCTTGTGTCTATTTGATCAGACCGTGTCTTATTATGTCAGCTTGTGTCTTCTTATGTCTTATGAATTGTGTCTATTATGATTCACTTTTTTTCCTAACATGTTTGTCTGTAGCCTAACATGTTTGTGTTCAAATCACAACTAGCTTTACAGGATCAAAAACCCATGTTATCTCTGCATCTTGGTGGAGCTCCCTCTTTCACATTCAGGTATGTCAAATCGAAGATCTTCTTCATTGGCGATATTGGTATATTCTCTTCAACCTCTTTCTACTTTAGCTCTCATATGTATTGACACGTATGCTCACTAACGTGGGGGAAAAATGTAATGGTGTAAATTTTCACCCCATGTAATTTCCCATTAATTTACCTTCACTTTAGCCTTACAAGTCTGATAATGTGAAAACTTTCCACTTTTTTTTTCACTTTTTCCATGTGTCCTTGTCATCTAGCATTGGTGAAGGGAATTTATGTCGAGGACACACACACACCACATGGGCATCTACGCACCGCGCTAGCATCCTAACAAGATTCCTACGTCAGGAAGCTATAGAAACTTTACATTTTCTAGCCACCTGTGAATGTAGCATCCCCCTATCGAATTTTGATAATTTACCTCCAATTTTTCTATTTGAACTCAACTCATGCATTCCTTCACTCTCTCCATTCATTCTTGCAACATTCTTGATCATTCTAACACTTCTCTTGGATTCTCTATCACTCGTTGCTACTAGCTTCTTACTTGGCTTCTACAATGTCTTCTTGCTCCAACACAATTATCATTGTAGGTTCACGAAGCTCTATCTCCTTGGCGTGGTGCCATCTATCTATCTTCTTCTTCTATCAGCCTTGAGTGCTCATAGAAAGGAAGGTCATATTATTTCTTTTACTTACTTGCATTATCGTTCTTGTAGAGTAGCATTTAGGTTGTCATTGCTCTCTACTTTATTGTCTTTTCTATTCTCTTCTTTATTGATTTTCTCCATATTTTTTCATATTGGTTGTCCATGGAGGTGGGAACACCGAAACAAGGAATTGCTTGAGGCAAGTTCTAAAACACAACCCCAACATTTTCTCATCATTGTGTGTAGGTGTTGTTCATTTGCTTGGAGCTAGTTGGAGAACTAGACTCTGAGTAAGTTGGAATTCTTCTTCTTTCTTTGTCATTTCACTATTAGAGTAGCTTTCATAATATTATTCTTGTTGTACTTTGCATTTATGTACTTTCCTATCAAATTGTAAAACTTCAATACAAGGGTTGTCAGTAGATGCTATGAATTTCTAGTTGTCACTTGACCCTTTGTCTGTACAAGATGCTAGTGTGTCTCTAAGACTCCAGTGCGACGCGCTAAAGTCCAACTCCCGTGTCACCATCCTCTAGCAAAGAGCTATCTAGTCTACAATCTGAGACCTTTATGGTTAGCTCACCCAATTCCAAAAAACATATGTCATAAGAAAAAGGGAAACATAGTCTTGTTTTCCCTTCCTTTTTAGCATGTACCTCCTTTTCCAATTTATTAGGAAGTCTGAGGTAGTTTAGGGTAGTTTGCTCCCTTAGGCTCTTTCATGACCTAAGAGTCTTGGGGGAAATGAATCCCCCTTCTCTACAATGAGAAATAAATAGGATAATCATTGGGTGACTCAAAAATAAAAGAGTCATTCTTTCTGTAGTTGGTGTGCAATGTCTATTATTATGTCTTGATAAAATTAGTTATCCAACTATGAATTGTATTAATTATTGTTGGCTTTAGGTAGTTACAAGCATCAGTTTCTTGATGGTTGTGTTCTTCTTGGAAACCATCGAGTCCTTTGAATAGATTTTATATCAAGGAAAGTAGTGTGATCTAGTTGGATTGACTCTAATCCTTGGCTAACCATCTCTAGTCTTCTTCTATAATAATTTCATGTGCAACTAAAAATATATTTTACTCATGTATCTAGTATGCATTGTCATTTATATTATTAATTCATGTATTTATTTTATCAAATAGAGCAGTAAAAATTTAGCAACATTGACTTAAATAAACTAGGCAAATTAAAATACTCACCATCTTTTATGGAGTTGGATTAAATTATTTTGGGTTTGATTAAATTATTTGAGTGTGATTTCATTTGGATTAATATATTAATGTAGGAGCTTTTGAGTTTATGAATAATTATTTATCATTAAAAATAGAATAAATGTGGTTGAGAGAATTTTGACTTTGTGTATAAGTTTTTGAGCATGTTCATATGAGGTTTAAGGTGAAAAGAATATTTTAGTCGACTTCAATAGTAGAAGAGGATATAATTTCATCTTTAGTAGCATTAGTTTATGACACTTTAGTAGAATTAGTTTGCACATGATTTTGACAACATAAACCCAAGTCACTTTGATAGTATTTGTCTATATAATATTAGTATCATTTATCATCCTTAGTACTAACTAAGAAAACTTCAACAACTGCTACAACTTCAACAACAACAACTATGATTTCAACAAGAAGGTAAATTTAATAGTTGGCAGAGAAAAATCATGATGGTGTGGACTAAAAATGGCATGTGGCTTTGTATTTTACCTAGTTGACTCATGTTATGTGTCTAGCCTATCCATATTAGATCACATGATTTTTGCATGTCTTCATATTGGCATTCTTTCAACACTTGTCATGAATTTAATAGTTGGGAAAAATTGATATAGAAAAGTGTTTAGGGTGAACTGATTGTTGGTTGTATTCCTTTTTGGCATCAACTATCTTTTTTTTTTTAGACTACAGGAATCGGGTAGCATGACCCCCTATAAACTGCAGTGCGCCTGGTAAACTTTTTAACATGACTGGTGGCGCTGGCGCGACACGCCCTTCGATACCACGGGGGTGGGGGAGACTAGACCTCGTGACCAACCTCTTGCAACAGGAAATATTTAGCCAACCGAGCTAGGGCCCCAACCCTTGGCATCAACTATCTTTATGCTAGGACATATATTTTTATTTTCTTGTCTTATTGGTTATTGGCTCATAGATTAAGGACATGCATCTTTATTTTCTATTTTGTTGGTTATGAATCTTTAGATTGAGGTTGTGTTTTCTTTCCTCTTTTAAGCAATGTTGGGGATCATTAAGGGTTACAACTATTTATTTTCCTTAAGGTGAAAACTATTCATAATTGTGTTAAAGTTAGAATTTATTTTATTGGGCATATCTACTGGCAACTATGCAAATTATTGAGAATTCCTAATTGGTAGAGGAAAAGATGGAATATTTACCTAGGGAAAAACATAAGATATTCAATCAAGAAAGAATGAGAAATGAATAGGATAATCATCGGGTGACTCAAAAATAAAAGAGTCATTCTTTCTGTAGTTGGTCGTACAATGACTATATTATGTTATGATAAAATTGGTTATCTAGCTATGTATTGTATTAATTATTGTCAACTTCAGGTAGTTATAAGCATTAGTTTCTTGATGGTTGTGTTCTTCTTAGCAACTATCAAGTCCTTTGAATAGATTTTATATCAAGGAAAGCAGTATGATCTAGTTGGATTTACTTTGATCCTTGGCTGACCATCTATGGTCTTCTTTTGTAATAATTTCATGTGCGCATAAAGATATATTTTACTCATGTATCTAGTATGCATTGTCATTTATATTATTAATTCACGTATTTATTTTATCAAATAGAGCAATAAATATTTAGCACCATTACCTTAAATAAATTGGGTCATATTTAAGAGATTCATGCCTTTGGACCGCAATAAAGGCAGGAAGAGACCACAATGTGGTCAAGATCAAGAGATTAGATGATCTTTAGTATAATCAAGCAAAGGGAACAAAGAATAATATTACAAGAAACATTTGAGAAAAATACAACCATAGGATTCCCAAGTTAGAGTTGAGAACACTGTCAAGTTAAAAAGTCAAGACAACCTTCTCTAGACAAGGGAAGTTGGGAGATGAAGTCATAGTCCTTCATAGAATTGTACAAGAGTAGCCTTTAGGGCATTGAAATATTGTCAATTGAAGAAGTCTAGACAAGGGTGTATAAAAGAAAATATGAGGGGAAAAAAGTGTGTGGAAGGCTAAAGCTAAGGGAAGAGTTGAGGATTTCTACATGGCCAAGAGTGTGAGAGAAGAATTGGAACATCTGAATCAAAACTCCCTAGAAAGTAGATTTTAGGTGCTAAGTTTGCATCAGAATAAAATCATGGTAAGCCCTAGTGGAGGAAAAAAAAGTTTCCCAATTTTGCAAGCAATGGATCAAGGATCCCATTAGGCACTATAAGACTTGTGAAACAATATAGACAACAAATGGGCAAGATGATTAACCAATTTGGCTATGATCTTTTCTAGCCACCTTGCAAGGTGTAGCAATTGATTGGTATACAAAAGTTTACCAAGCCTCTTGAAGCACATAAGAGAGATTATAGAAGACCTTTGAGGAAGAGTGTAACTTAATTTGTGATGATAATGACACAGTAGAAAAAATTTGCAATACAAAACAAGGTAAGCACAAAAACGTATGAGCTTATAATTGTAGACTTAAATAATTTCTTATAAATTTAGAAATAGAACCAACTAACAATCTCAAGGAAAAATGGTTCATCAAAGGTCTAATTTCATCGTTAAGAAGAAAAATAAACGTAGTACCACCCTTTTCCTATTCAAAAGATTATAATTGAGAAATGGACATAGAAAGTGAAGATAAAATATCCTTGCATAGTAAAAAAAAGAAAGGAAGATGAAAGTTTAGATGACAATAGTGACAATTAATTGGGCACAATACAAGTGCTCTAAAGGGACATGCTCTGAATGGTGAAAGAATTAAAGGCAAAGAAAGAAACCAACAAATAAACTAATGAGCTATGGTGTATTGAGTGCAAAATTGAGGGGCACACAAAAGGAATCTATTCTAGAAAGGTGGTTTGTGAGATTTTTTAGGTTATGGGTCATTCAATAAAGGAGTGCCCATACAATTTGAAGAACTAGGTGTACAAAAGTACTCTTTATGTAGGGAGAGGAGTCCACTCCATCAAATCCATAGAATTTATCTCCAAGAAGTTATTAAAATTTAAGAGGAGGATTAATCCAAATATAGTATGATCCCAAAGGATGCCCTATCATATGATATCAACAATGTAGTGAATGGGGACACTTTGTAAGAGACTGCCAAAACAAGCAAGATAAAGTGCAATTATTATGAAAATGGTGTGGACCTAGAAACCACAAAGATACTAGATGTTTGAAGCAAAAAGCTAGTGTCAACATGATTGATGTAAGGCATAATGACGTATTGGCCATTACTCGCATCTAAGGAAAGAAGGCTACATACCCAAACACATATATAGAAAAAGAAAGGCTTTGTGAAGCAAGGGACAAAGTGGAGAATCCTGTGGATAATAAACCATGCCACTCAAATGCAAATGTAAGTACAGTAACAAGTAAATTACAATCCAAAAAATATATTACAAGGCAAGTACTTCAAACTATCATACCAATTAAAATAGTGGATTTATTACAAAGTATTATTAAACTTTGAAATGATAATGTATTGGGGGAGAATGAGATGGTGTATGTTATGACCCAATTGGAATTTGGTGATAATAAATAACCAATAACTGAACCTCTATTGTTAGGTGACCAAGTGATTGATCCAATGTTATTGACAATTAACACGAAAAGAAGCTAGTGGTGGTGAATATGGAGAACCTTGGCAGGAATCTCACCAATACAATTGTTAATGGTGAGTTTGGTGTGAATGTACTTCCAGAAGACACTTGGAGAAGTTTGGGAAATCCAACATTTGACCCCCAACTTTTCAATTGGTGGGTGTAGACCAACAAGGTATTAAGGTACTTGGAGTTTTAATGGGACAAAAAGTAATTATTGGAACCCAAGCATTTTTGTTGAACTTTGTGGTCATTTCATTATGGAAGAAATCGTACAATACATTGTTAGATCAAGGTTGGCTAGTAGTTGCCAAAGTTGATCATGATTTGAAAAAATTCCATTGAGAACAAGGATCAAAAATATGTAATTGATTTAAATAATCAAGCCGTAAGTGAGGAATCAACTTCCTTTGATTGTTCAAATTCAAACTTTGAAAAAGAATGGACAAAGAAGCATGATTGAGGTTTGATAGATTTGAATGACAAAGATATTTTGGAGTTACAATCATACTTGAAGGATGAAAAAAATTCTCTTTGTTGAATGGAAAAGACAAGTGAGAGGGGGGTGAATCAGTTGTAGCAAATTAAAACATCAAAACCCTCAACAATAATCAAATCCACATGCATTCATTAAACCCTTATTCTGTTAAAGTAATTAATCATGAAAAGAAGATAACATAAACTAAAATAACAACACCATACAAAAGAGAACACTAGATTTACATGGAAAACTAAATGGGGGAAAAACCAAAGTGAGGATTAATTCACAATATAAGTATTTGCAAAACTGACACAAAGGATCACTGCCAGAATATGACACACTATCCAAAAAGGCTCATAGCTAGGGCTCACTACCATAAAAAGAACACAATAAGATAGAAGAGAAATGTTACAAAGAGAAAAACTTCTCAATGCAACAAAGAATCCACCATAAATTCTCCAACACTTTCATAGCCTTGCATGAAAGATTTTGGACACTTTCTACTCACTGCCTTCAAGAATCTAACACTTTGAATTTTGCACTGCTCTACTCAAATTTGCATCACTTACATCACTCACATAGATCTTGAATCTATCTTGTCTCTCTCTTACATCTCACAACAACACCACTCTTATTTATATCAACCTCAACCCCAAAAATCTTCTCCAAGGTCAACAACTATTTGTTACACTTACAAAGTCAAATTAGGTTGACACCTAAACATTCCCATGGTGAATAGGAATGAAGGTGACCCATATAACTACTTAATTAGGATCTTAATTAATCCTAACACATCTCAACATGCTTTCACAAGCCTCACATATAGTGATAACACAAGGTTAGCCAATACCCATGATAAACACCATAAAAATTAAGTACATGCTACCTTAAATCAATCTAAAACTTTTAGAAAACAAAATTCACTTGAACATGATCTAGAATAAACCTCAAATCACTTGAGATCCAACAAAGGCTTCATCCAAACTCACAACATAGAAATAATTCAACCTAGAACATATGGTTAACCCTATTCGCACACTAACACCTGAAACACACACTGTATTGTACTAAATCAAGTGAAACCTTGAATTTTGAAAGATACAAACATTATAAGCAAGTTCCAAAATCCACACAACCTAAAGCTAGATAGCAGAGAAACACAAAGCAAGTCCATTTCTCCCAAGCCACATAAAACATCACTAAAAAAATGGTTCACACACTGGTGAAAATATCTCTTTGTACAATGATCCAAAAACCCAAATTCTAAATATAACAACCTTTAAAAAACTTGAACAAAATATCAAATCCAAACATGCATAACATCAACATAGAAGAAACACAAAGCACATCTCATAGCACATTTTGTACACTTGCACAACACTGTCTTCTCTGTTTATCAAATTTTCTCAAAATCACTTGGAAACCAATTACCAGAGACATCATCTTAGCTCATTACTTCATTCCAACTCATCTCCAAAAATTTCAACAAAAAGATAGCTCCATGTACTCAAAACACTTCCTCAATATCTCAACTACACATGCACAACTTGCAACAACCTGTTTTCCTCTTTTTTCACAATTTTCTCAATATCCTCGATACCTTCATCACACAACAAACTTTTCCAAACACATAGTTGAAATCAATGACACTAGTTAGTAGACATCCTATTGAAATAAATGACAACACCTTCATACTTGCAACTATCTCCCCCTTTTCCATTGATGGAAACACAAGATGTGAAAAACCATCAAAGACAACACAACTTTGAACACGTTCTTATGATTTTCTTTCTTCTCCCCTTGAGTAGATAAAATTTTTCACATGATACTTTCTCTTCCTGATACCTTGCACTTTTTCACATGATTCTCTCTCCCCCTTTGAAATCAATGAAAAAGGATAAAATGTTTTGCATTGTTCTCACCCTTTGACATTGAACCAAGATACTTGCTCTAAATACTCCCCCTTAGGAGTACATTCGACCAAATCAACAAATCTACACAATGACAACACATGAAACTACCTACTCCCCCTAAGAGGTAGCCACCAACATTAGTCCAGAAAAGAGATGAATCCATAGATCCATTGGACTGATGCATCTCCATATGCATCTAGTTCAAGAAAGGAGGGGCAACAAACCCCAACTTCTTTTGAAGATACTCAAAAGTATCCTTAGGAAGAGCCTTAGTAAATATATCAACAATCTGATCCTTTGTAGGTACATATTCGAGCTTTACCTCATTCTCCATAACCTTCTCTCTTAGAAAGTGATACCTAATTGATATATGCTTTGTCCTTGAATGCATCACTAGATTCTTTGAAATGTTAATTGCACTTGTATTATCACAAAAGATAGATATAGGCTCATCATACACTACTCTAATATCCTTCAATGTCTGTCTCACCCACAAAACTTGTGTACACCATGATGTTGCTGCAATATACTCAGCCTGCAGTGGATAAGGAAATTGAATCCTACTTCTTACTTAACCATGATATGAATCTACATCCAAGAAAGAATGCACCACCACTTGTACTTTTTCTGCCATCAACACAACCAACCCAATCTGCATCTGTATAAACACTTAATGTGAAATCAACATCCTTAGGATACCACAAGCCATAATCCAGAGTGCCTCTTAAATATTTGAATATCCTCTTCACTGCTGCAACATGTGTTTCTTTAGGATCTTGAAATCTAGCCACAAGACAAACTGCATGCATGATATCCAGTCTAGTAACAGTCACATATAGTAGTCCACCAATCATAGATCTATATTTGCTTTGATCAACCTTAGGCGAATCATCATTTTTGCTCAATTTACAACTAGTCACCATATTTGTGCATATCAGTTTGGAGTCTTCCATTCCAAAATTCTTCAACATATCTTTGACATACTTAGACTGTGTAATAAAAATCCCTTTATTTGTAGTCTAAGGAAGAAATTCATCTCCCCAAACATTGACATCTCAAACTCTTTCTATATCTCTTCAAAAAATTTCTTACACATAGCTTCATTTCCACCAAAGATAATATCATCCACATATACAACCACTATCAAGATTTTGACTTCCTTAATTTTGAAGTAAAGATTACTATCTGCAGTGCCTTTACTAAATCCTTATTGTATCAAATATTTGTCCAATCTTGCATACCAAGCTTTGGGATCTTGCTTCAATCCATATATTTCCTTCTTCAATTTACACACCATATTTGGTTGATTTGACAACTAAAATCCTTCTAATTGTTCCATGTAAACCTCTTCTTCCAATTCACCATCTAGAAAATCAAACTTCACTGCCATCTAATAAACTTTAAAGTCCTTATATGCCGCAAATGCCAAAAACATTCTGATAGCTTCTATCCTACTCACAAGAGTGAATGTATCCTTAAAGTCTATTCCTTCCACAAGTCTTGGCTTATTTCTCACCACTTCTCCATTCTCATTCAACTTTTCTTTGAATACCCACTTAGTTCCAATTATGTTCATGTTTACTAATCTAGGAACCAATTTCCATGTTTGATTTTTCTCAATATGCATAAGTTCTTCTTCCATTTCCTTCATCCAATGTTCATCTTTGCATGTCTCACTCACTATTTTAGGTTCAACTTGAGAAAGAAAACACAAATTTATCTCAACTTCAACAACTCTACTTCTTTTCAGTAATCCTTTCCTCTTGTTTCCAATGATTTGATCTTCAGAATGATTCTCTTGCACATACTTAGGGGTCTTATGGTTCTTCTCTGGAGCCTCTTCCTCTTCATTCAACACTTCTTTTTCTTTAGCTTTTTCTTCTTCTTCTTCTTCTTCTTCTTCTTCTTCTTCTATGCAATCAGGTTCATCTGACACATAACCATCTACTACAATTGAATTTTGCAAATTTTCATCAACCTTAACATTTGCACTTTCAACAATCTTTCTCAAGCTTTTGTTATAACATTTGTAAGCTTTTATTTTAGTAGAATATCCAAGGAAGATACCTTCATTAGAACTTGCATCAAACTTTCCTAAATTTTCTTCATCTCTCCTAATGTAACATTTGCTTCCAAATACTCTAAAGTACTTCACAGTAGGAATCCTTCCATACCATAACTCATAGGGAGTCTTTGTTCTGTTAGCTTTTGCTTGAACTCTATTCAGTATGCAAACAACAATATGAATTGCTTCTCTCCACTATAATTTCAATAGATTTTATTCTTTCAGCATAGTCCTAGTAACTTCTTGAATAGTCTGATTTTTCCTCTCAACCACTCCGTTTTGTTGAGGAGTTCTAGGGGTAGACAAGTGCCTCTTTATTCCATGAACTTCACAAAAAATTTTAAACTAATTGGAGGTGAATTCTCCACCTCTATCAAACCTCAAACATTTTATTTTCACATTCACTTTATTCTCAACCATAGCTTTAAATGCCTTGAATCTATCTAATGCATCAAATTTCTCTCGAAGAAAAGTAACCCATGTCATTCTAGAGCAATCATCAATCAAAAATATGAAATACCTATCACCTCAAAGAATTCTCACCATTGTAGGACCACATAGATTTGTATGAATTAATTCTAGTATTAAGATAGTAGATTGTTCCTTTCCTTTGAAAGTACTCCTTACTTGCTAACAATTCTTGCAAACAACATTGATAGGCTTTGTGATTATTGGTAGATCTCTTGTTGCATGAATTGAATTAATTCTCGCCAAATTATCAAAATTCATGTGACACATCCTATGATGCCATAACTAACTATCATTAATCTGGGACATAAAGCAGTGACCATCAACACCCTTAAGCTGATAGATGTTTCCATCTATCCTTTTACAAATAGAAACCATAGTTCCAGACCCTTTTTTGATCTCACATATTTCATCCTTAAACACACAATTATATCCTTTGTTGCAATTTTTTCCAACACTCAAAATATTATGCCTTAAACCCTTAACATAGTAAACATCTTCAATATTATGCTTGCCATCAAAATTGATTGAACCTATTCCACAAATATTAGCTCCTGAATCATCTCCAAATTTAACTAATCCATCATCATACTTTTCAAGTTTAACAAACTTAATTTTTTCTCTGGTCATGTAATTTGAGCATCCATTGTCAACAACCTTGTAATTCTGATATTCTTTAAAATGAAAAAGAGATACCAAAGTACCTTCAATCTTATCCTTCTCCTCCAGAACACCTTCCTTCACACAACTTTTAGAGTTAGAAGAACTAGATTCTTCTTTTATAGCCAAGAACAAATATTCATTATCATCAAAATATCCATAATTTGATTCATCATAAAAAATACTAACATCTTCTTTGACATAGTAAGCTCTTTTAATCATCTTTCCTTTATTCTCCTTACTCTTATTTTTCACAACTCTATTTGGACATATTGAAGCATAATGACCTACATTTTCACAACTAAAGCATTTGAAAGGAAGTTTACCTTTGTACTTATTGGTGCCCTTTTTCATTCTTCTTACAAAGTTAGCTTCCACATCATTAAGACCATCTCCGTATGAATCTTCAATCTTTTCTGGTTTTCCAGCCTTAAAAGCAGTCTCCACTTTTGTACCATTTTTCAAACCAAGCTTTCTCATTTCAGATGAAGTTAGTGTACCAATCAATTGATCTTTAGAATAAGTATTAAAATTCACAACTTACTCAATAGTAGATACATTTTCATTATATGAATTAGGAAGAGTTCTGAGAACTTTCTTTACCACCCTAGGTTCTTTAACTTGTGCACCAAGATCTCTCATAGCACTTACCAGTTCATCAACTCTCTACATGTAGGTTGAAACTATTTCATATTCATAAATTCACATGGTTTCAAATTGTGCCTTCATATTTTATAAATTAGCTTGTTTATGATGTAGAGCAGGGTGGAGTATGTTCACACAACACAGTTTAGACACTTTTTCAAGATTTCAAACCCTAACTATGGTGGGTTCTCACACAATTTCACAATTCTCCTTATAGGTCTCCAAACCTAGGTTTTCAGGCATATCTTTTAGAGAATGCCATTAACCCACAAAAATTTTCCCATCTTAGATAACCATTAGGCATCTTTACAACATATCTCATTTGAGAATAGGGTTATTTTAGAACAACTTCCTCAAACTAGGTCTGCTACGTTGCTCTAAGGCCAAATTAGGCCACTTTCCCAAAGTAACTATGAGAAATTCACACACCACTCAACAAATATTCACACCAAAAGTTGTACCAAATCATATAGGGTCCCAACATACATTTTTCATCACCAATTTGTTGTCTTGCAAAATCTATATCCTACCTAGTTTCCTAAGCCTAACACATGAGGATGTTAGGCTAGGGCAACCTCAAATCTACCAAAAACTCCATCTCCTACTCAACAAAAACCAAAATCACTAAGAACACCCCAAATCCATCCATTCCATTGAGTTTGGCCCAATTTCAATAGTGGAATTGGCTGCAATGCATTATTTTGTTCACAAACCCTTAAACCTAGGGTTTACAAGTAGTTTACAGAAAAACTCCTCTAACTACCTTCAATCTCAATGAAATTCAATAAAACCAAAGCCAAACTACCATGGATTCTTTTTATTATCTCTTCACATGTATTTTAGATCTCAAATCAATTGTATGGGGCTGTACAGATCACATAAACTACAGAAAAACACTAAAAATTCGAATAAAATAGAGCTTGTTTATTGCCTTTCCACCAAAAATCACTTCCAAAAGTTTCCTCAAAGTTTTTGAGGCCTTTTAAAACATGTTCAAACTGAAAACCAATGGTCTCCAACCAATTTTCAAAAAGGTGACCGTTCAACTTCCTTACATGGCAAAATTTGCAAAGTTGCAAAGCAATTTTTTGCAACATTTTCACAACTTGACAAAACTCAACTAAATGACCCTATATGACTTGAACACAACAAAAATGGTCTCAACTAGACCTTGTTACATCAAAACATGTGATTAACACATCAAACTCAACCTAAGACACCTATTTACATCATTTTGACAAAATTGCCTAGGTACCCTTGCACCAGTTTAACCTTGTCATCTCCTTCATAAATACTTTCAAGCCTATCCCAAACATCTTTAGCAGTCTTAAGATTCATAACTTTAACCAATCCAAAATTTAAAAGATTTTTCATCAAAATAAATCTTACCTTACCATTTAAATTTCATGTGCCTTGATCTCATCACTTTTGCTCAGACCATTCTGAGGTGAAATATATTGATTCTTTATTGCCTTTTGATTTCAAATCCATGAGCAACTAAATATCCTTCCATATTTGTCTTACAAAATGCATAATTTGTTCCATCAAATCTAGGGCAATCAATTTACTTTTCCATCTCGGATCTACCTCAAGCAGTTAAGCTCCTCTATAAGGAACCTTTCTTTGATACCAATTGTTTAATGGACAAGACAACTAAGAGGGGGGGTGAATCAGTTGTAGAAAATTAAAACATCAAAACCCTCAACAGTAATCAGATCCACATGCATTCATTAAATCCTTATTTTGTTAAAGTAATTAATCATGAAAAGAAGATAGCAGAAATTGAATTTAACAACACCAGATTTACGTGGAAAACCCAATGGGGGAAAAACCACAATGAGGATTAGCTCACAATATAAGTAATTGCAAAACCGAAACAAGGTCTCACTACCAAAATAGGACACATTATGCAAAAAGGCTCATAGCCAGGGCTCATTTCCACAAAAAGAACACAAGAAGATAGAAGAGAAATGTTACACAGAGAAAAACTTCTTGATGCAACAAGGAATCACCACAAAATCTCCAACACTTTTGCAACCTTGCATGAAAGATTTTAGACACCTTCAGCTCACTTCCTTTAAGAATCCAACACTTTGAATTTTGCATTGCTTTACTCAAATTCACATCACTTACATCACTCGCATCAATCTCACATCTATCTTGTCTCTCTCTTGCATCTCACAACACCACTCTTATTTATATCAACCTCAACCTCAAAAATATTCTCCAATGTTGGAAACTATTCGTTACACTTACAAATTTAAATTAGGTCCGCACCTAAACATTCCCGTGGTGGATAGGAATGAAGGAAACCCATACAAATCCTTAATTAGGACCCAAATTAATCCTAACACATCTTAACACACTTTCACTAACACAAGGTCGACCAATACCTGTGCTAAACACCATAAACATTAAGTGCACACTTCCTTAAATCAATCTAAAAATTTTGTACAACAAAATTCACTTGAAAACATTCTAGAATAAACCTCAAACCACCTGAGATCCAACAAAGACTTCATCCAAACTCGCAACATAGAAATAATTCAACCCAGAACATCCGATTAACATTATTCACACATTGGTGTCTAAAACACACACTATATTGTACCAAATCAAGTGAAACCTTGAATTATAAAAGATACAAACATTATAAAAAACTTCCCAAATCCACACAACCTGAACCCGACTAGTAGAGAAACACAAAGCAAGTACATTTCTCCCAGGCCACATAAAACATCATTGAAAAATTGGTTCACACACTGGTGAAAATATCTCACTTTGTACAACGATCCAAAAACCTAAATTTTGATAGCAACCTCTAAAAACCTTGAACAAAATATTAGATTTGGACATGCATAGTCAACATAGAAGAAACACAGAGCACATTCTGAACACTTGCACAGTTCAATATTTTCTCTGTTTATCAAAATTTCTCAAAATCACTTGGAAACCAAGTACCAGAGACATCATCTCAGCTCATTACTTCATTCCAACTCATCTCCAGACACTACAACAAAAGGATAGCTCCATGTGCTCACAACACTTCCTCAATATCTCAACTACACATGAACAACTTGCAACAACCTGTTTTCCTCTTTTTCACAATTTTCTCAATATCCTTGACATCTTCATCATGCAACAAACTTTTCCAAACACATAGTTGACATCAATGACAACACCAGTTAGTAGACATCATGTTGACATAAATGACAACACCTTCATACTTGCAACACTCTCTATAACCTATTTCATTAGAAAATGGAGGATTATGAGGTATTTCTACCAACTTGTAATTTTCTTGAAGCCAAAACTCCGAGTGAAGAGTAACCAATGAAAATAATTTTAAATTTTTTGATAGTTTATATGCACGGGATGTAGTCCATGATTGGAAAAAGACAATAGTTACAATAAAGGTATTTGAATTTATAGAATAATGCAAAATTATTGATGGTACATGTCAAAGTACTAAGTGTAAAATATTTAATCTGGAGCATACAAATATTGTTCAAGACAAATCAATTTCACAAAAAAAATACATGAAAATAAAAAGAAAATTAACTAATAAGAAACAATTGAATGAAAAAGGCAAAAATATACAATATTAAAAAATTAAAAAATAGAAAAGTAAGGTACAAAGTATGGGTTCAATTAAGAAAGGGAATAAAACTCATCATATGGAAAATGAAGTATACTCAACGAAGGGAATAAAGCACCAAACTATATGGCCTAAGTGTCAATTAGCTCTCAACCACACCATATGGGTCAAGTTCAACATACAACAACTTGAAGCAAAGGATTCATTCACCGTACAACCAACCCTTACTATTTACATCATACAAAAAGGAAATTCATTTATTAGGCATAGAATGAACTCACCAAATTGTAGTGTATAGCGATTCTAGCATTCACACTTCAATATATGACATCCACATACCATATGACATCCAAGTCTTAGATGGTGGTCACATATTCAATACATCATACGGTTGATACAAATTGTACAAAAAAATTAGACACATTTTTAATGTATCATATGATACATTCATAAATACTTTGTGTGACCATTTATAAGGGACTGCGTACAGACTCCATCAAACTGCATAATATGGACTTCATCATCAAATCACAATGTATGAAAACTTTAGCATAGGAAAGGGCATTCACTCTTCGTCTTATGGTACTTCATTATTGGTGAATTGATCATCCTCTATATCATACAACTTTGTGTAGGGTGGTGGACAAAGGAAAAAAAGTAGATTTTATGACTTGGATGTAGAGTACGGTTCATTCTCCACTCTATTGTATGGACACTAAGCTACATCCTTCACCACTTTCCTACATCATACAACTAGTTTACAACATCACTTGCATCGTATGACCAATTCCCAACATCCTTTGCATTGTACAAGTTAATCTCTGGAAAATACAATATGACCTTAATCTAGTTTTGGTGTTCATTATAAATTTCACATTTCATATTTTTCAAGTAAACAATCCTTCATTGTACAACCATCAACCATCATACGAAAACATCCTTCCCTTGTCACCATCATACATTGGTTAAACACTCCAAAATCACATTTTTTTTTGTCTTTGTCAACATTATTTTTTCATCTTAAAAAATCATGAAAATAATGTATGCCATGAAGTTCTATGTGGTTTTGAAGGTCTTAAATTAGGCTTGGTGGTGGGGGCTCCACCCCTTAACCCAGTCATGTATCGTGATAAGGAGTGCACTTAGGGTGCTACCCCTAGACCCTATGAGTGGTGCTACCCCCATACCCACAAGGGGCACCCCTTGACCCCATTAGGGGTGTTTCCCCTAGACCCTTGCAATGGGTGATGCCCCTTGAAATTGTGGGGGGCATTTCCCATAGACCCCTATTACACTCATTTGGATTTCCAAGTGCAGTTCAAGTTTGAGTTTGTAAAGTGTTGGTTGATAGATTTGTCATTTAAATAATAAACTTATAATGAATCCATTATACCCCAAAGAAGGACTAATCAATCACCAACAGTTGGAGAGATCACCATTGCATTGGTGATCTTCCTTTGAATTTTAGTTGAGGTACAACTCCCTCTTCTGATATATTTTTGATTTTTTAGAATTTAATGAAACTTGGGGTATGCTTTTGACCAGAAAGCAAGAAAGGTAGCCTAACATCTATCCATAGCCATGAAATAGATGCAATTGAAACTGATTTAAAATTATTAACTAAGCTCAAAATTAAATGGACAAACTATCAATATCATGACTCATAGATCAAACTATCAATAGTAAGCTAACTCGACTCACACAATTTCAACATTCATGTTGAAAATGAAGGTAATATTGTAGCTTAAAAATTGTAAAACTATGAGATTGTAGATTTAATTAAGTGTTCTTTCTCACAATTCTTTGTGTATGATTATCTGTTTAGATCAATTTTACCAATTGTAGAAAGAGACAGAAGATTGTAGAAGAATGAGACAAGAATATAGAAGTGACATAACATATACATGGAGAAACCCTTTCAGGAAAAAAATCCACCAGAATCAATAGTGCTTTTATTATTTAACCTTAGAACAAGATTACAATAATATCGTATCAATCCTTGATTAATATGATTCCTTGCATTCAACAATCCTTCTTCACAACCTGCACAAAACTCTCATAGAACTCTCTTCAACTTACTGCAATTAATAGATAATTATTGAGCATGTAAACTCAATAAGAGTTGTACAAAACAAGAGCATAAAGCTCCTCACAAAAATCTATGCCTAGATTGGGCAAGTAGAGTTCCACCATGTAATTTGAAGTCAAAGCAAAGTCTTCCTCAATTTAGTCACCCAGACTAAACACTTAACTGAACTTTGGTCAAGAAAATATCTTGCAACCTTCACCTCAAAGTTGGCGCCTAAGAATGGGACCACTTGATTGAGCCTTGTAAATATCTTCTCATGCAAAAGGTATTAACTGAAAGATGCCAACTTGGGTGCCCAAGGTGGTCCCAAGTCAATCTTAGTTAACTGAAACATATCTCTCCACCAATTCATGCAAACAATATGTATGATTAATCAGCCCCACTTAACAAAAAGTATCCACCTGTTATCTATCATGCAACTGAAGTCATTAGTCATGCAACAAGTCAACTAAAGTCAACTAGCATTCAACTCAAAATAACTACATGCAATGAAGATAACTGAACCATAACTAAATTGAACTAAATTGAACTGAATTGATTTGAACTGAATTGAACTAAATTGAACTCAAGTACATATCAATTCCTAACTTGTAGGATCAAAACATGCATTACTAAAGTGTTATCAATCCTCCAAACAATTAACTAAAGCAAGGTGGGTTCCACCTTCCATGTGGGAGCCCCATGTGCTCCTATCTTGTAGGAGCTCTTCTTGGATGCCCTCACATGTTCCTATCATTTAGAAATAATCACAATTGTCAATTTACATGTTCATTTCATTCAAATTTAATCTCTTTCTAATCCTAGTTTTGGGGAACACTTTCCAAGGACTTAGGAGATACATGAAATATGTTTAGGATTGTAATTAAATGACATCCTATTCCCAACAATTCATTGCAGATATATGAACAAAACACCAAAGAATAACACATCCTCATAGGGAAGGAATATCCATAACACCTATCTAAGCTCATAGACTTATTCATAAGCATTAAGTATTTCATCCAAAATTTATTGCTCATAGACAATAAACATCTACATCAAATAATTAAAACTACAAAGTTGATCCTTTAATTAAGATCGATTCTCTCTCATGCATCACAGTGCAAGGGGGATCAAAATAAAAAAACCCTTGCACTATCCAATTAAAATATATTTATAATTTTGAAAGAATAACTGTCAAAATTTTCTTGGAAATGAATTCTTGAAAAAATGATAATCATTATCTAGCCGAATAGCATCTTGCAGGAAACCAACTGATTTCTTGTTTGATGATGACACATATTCATTAATGGCTATTTTAAGAGGGGTTATGATTGTGACACAATTTTTGATTGATAAAATGAGGGAATGAAATGACGCTCTTTATTTGCAGGCCCCGTGGCAACATGTATGTGCGAATAGTCCGCAAATCCCCACTCTAGGTTGTTGATAATATGCCACATAAGATTGTTTATGTGTAAATATTTTAAATGTAGAACATTTCTTTGATGTGAAAACCCACTCTACTAAATTACCATCACATCACTTTGCTAAAATCATTAAATTTAAGGCAATTTTTGTGTCCTTTCTTGCATTAATTTCCTTCAAGTAGATTCTGCTAGCTTTCTCTTCCCATGGTTTATAAATAAGTCACAACGCTTCTCATTCTATATAATGATCATTATAGTCTCTGAAATGTAAAACTCTTCAAGTGATGTTTCTTATGAGATTAAGAGTGATTTCCTCACCATTGAGGGTGTGGAATGCAACGCTGTGTGGAGATTAGTTGTAGACCAACTTAGGGAAGTCTTCCTCATCCACAATGATGTGGAGGGTGTTATTTGAAAGATAATTGGCAAACACTTCCTATCCTAGGTGCATATGCACAACTCTGGTCTATTGGAGCACTTTATTTACAATATCATCCACACCTCTTGGAGATTTGAATGGGAAATTTGTGCCGTTGAGCATCTAGTGAGGCTAGTGTACTTTTCATGTGTTGGAGACACCATGGGAGGTTTGTCTATGCATTCTCACATGGGTTTGGTGGGCAACGCAATTTGCATTGCTACTACATTGGAGAATGAACAAGTTAGGCAAGCAGTTGCCCTACTTTGTACTGGATTGGAACATAATATGATGGAGACTTTTGCCTACTACATCAAGTTTAATGAAAATATATTTTCACCTACATAGATTGAATGCCTGCAAGAAGTGATAGAGGGTATTAGGATCCTCATTTTCACCCTTTATGCTTGACACCCCTTGTGTTGAAAACCCCCTTTTTTGCAATGTAATACAAAATATATATGTGTGTGAATATATATCTTTTTGGTTTTCAAATTTGTATCTTGTGACCGATGGATTAGTATTGGCCGAATATACTTGATCCATGAATAATTGAAGCATATCCATGCCACTAACATCAATCCAATAGAAATCATTCAATTTAAACTAAACTAAGCATTTATCAAAACTAACATGCTAAACTATGAAAGCTTTAAAGTGCCTACTCTAATCTATTGAAACTTATCCTATTGGGGGAGTGGTGTCGTGTTGATGTGGAATGACGATCCTTTCCCAATCTCGTGGATAAATGAGCTTGTTTCAACCAGTTTTATTGAATAAAATTGATGAATCCATTGTGAGATGTGTGATGAGACATGATTTAAAACTGGATTAACATGATGCAAGCTATATTAACATGATTTTATGCTAAGATGATTAAGATGTGTGAATTCAAATCTAATCTAAATGGATTCTAAGCTAAAAGATTCAAACCCTAGTTAATAAACAAGCTAAATGTAGGAATCTAAGTTACCATGGAAGCCATTAATGGAAGCTAAGCTAATTAATGCAAATATTTAAGCTAAAATGATATTAAGAAAATGCTAAAAGTGAGTGTGAGTGTGAGTGATTTCAAATGCACGAGTTTTCTCTGAAAAAGATGGATCCATTTGTCTCCAAATAGTGATCTATTTATAGGAGAGCAAACGAGAAATGAAGGGCTAAGATTGAAAAAGCTAATCAATGATCAAGGATGGAAGAAGTTGGAGGCATGGGTCATAGATTCTCATCAACTGATGAGAATCTATGATGAGATTTAATCAAGGGTTCACCTTTGTCTAAACAAACACACTTTTAACTTGCACAAGAGGTAACAAGTTAATTTGCACAAGAGGTCACAAGTTAACTTGCTCAAGAAGTCAAGTAAGTTTGTTAGAAAAGGAATATTCTCCTTTTTCAAATGAGTGAGGAGAGAGAATATTCTTTGGAATATTCTCATGGGTGAGGAAAATAGTTATTTAGCAAATTATAACAAAGTTTAACTAGCACTTGCACCCATAGGGGGTTCAAGGGAGACGTCGATAGACTAGCTACAACAAAAATAGAACATAAATCCAAAGCTATAATAAGAATTATATAGTGCACTCAGATTGTTCTCAGATTTGAAACTGAAAGAGTGCTTGAATAACATGACTATTCTCTGTAGATCGATCTAAGCTGAGCTCAGAGAATCCGAGAAGTAGATTTTAGCAATATTACGTATTTCCCACTATTTCATTCATAGTACGCAACAAATGATTACAGGAGAACACATCAGCGATGAAAAGAATGAATTGACATATACAAACTTTCATTCATATCCATCTTTATATGTTTTTTAATGTCTTTTAGAACACCCTGTACAATCCATTTTGGGGGAAAAGGGGTGGTGCTTCACATTTCCTCAAGCAGAGAAGCCAATCGCTGCAACTCAGAAAAATCGGTGGAGTTATCCATGTCGCTCCAATGGCAGTGCTGAATCCAACCAGACTCTCCCACGCCATCCAAACCCTCACTCCACAACTCCAAATCATTCCATTCTACAGCGGGAGTCACACCATTGCTACTCAACACTCCCATCTCATGCCAAAGGTCAGACTTTGTAACAGAGGAATTACAACTGTTACTACTAATATCATAGTTATCCACAGAAGCAGCAGAAGATAGGGGATTACAATTGGTGATGAAGGAATTGGGCGTGGGATCGACAATGTTGGATTCATCTGAATCCGATGGAGAAATGCACATAGCACTCGTCGGCGTGCACACATTCACTAAACAATGCATCGAATCCTCCACACTCAAAGAATTAGAAGTTTCCGCCATTGTTCCAGATTGTTCACCCTCGGCCACTTTTGTGTTCTCATTATTCTTCTCAGGCTTCTCCGGCGTATCGTCTTGTTCTTGGCGCGTCGAGGCTGCCTGGTGGTAGTCCGCGTGCATTTGGCTCAGGGGCTTGTGCGTCGCAGGGTCGATTCCTCCAAAAGTACTTTAGGCGTTCACATGGTTAGGTAACATCAATGGGTCTGGAAACTGTGCAGATTGGAACCAGACTCAAATTTAAAAAAACTTGAGCGGTGCATGTAGACTGAGGCCCAACATCCGGCCCCAATGAAAAATGCACAATCATTAAATCTTGAGGAAAATCTTTAGGCTTTGGATGATCCATCAATTGGGCAGGTTGCAGAGGTGTAGGCTGCACAAGATGCAAAGGTGCAGGCAAAAGAAATGGATCAACCGGCATCTACTGATATTTTAACTATTTCTCAAATGGAATCCACAAAAACTAAAGCCTATTGCAGTCCTCCCAAATGTCACAGAAGAAAGTCAGAAGCTGAACGTTTGTGTTTGGAAGCATTAACTCTATTGGTGAGAGTTCACGATGGACCATGGAAGCACGTCTTTCCCGCAACGATAGAAGGTTGCTTGCAGCGATAGATGATCATTGCTCGAGATTTGTGTCACCATCATAAACTACGGTCTGTCGGCAATTAAATGCAACAACCAAATAGATTCTGGTGTTTGAAAATGGTTTAACGATGCATGAAACTGGTTTTTAGAGAGTGTGAGATAGGTTTGGCATGATTGTAGACTGATGAGTTCACAATTAAAGTCTATCGACTAATTATGCAAAAGGGGAAAGGAATGTGCAAAGGGGAATATTCCCTTGCAAGTGAGGGGAATTAGATGATTTTCATTGAATAAAGTGATTTAATAAAAAGGGGAGATATGATATGATATTTAATTAAATAGCTTAGAGTTATATAATTAAATAAGAGGACTTGGAGATTTAAATTAAATAACTTGATGTATTTAATTTAATAAGAGAAAATGTTAGCATGAAAAGGGGATGAATTCATCTAATTAGATTAATTAGATTAATACATGAAAATGATGCAATTAATTAAATAACTAGGAAAATTTAATTAATTAAGCGAAAATAAGAGGTTTTTAAGAGGAAATGATGTTAGTATACATGATTTGAGTGCATGATAACATTCAAGACATTTTTTAATGTCTACATTTTCCCCCTCTTTGAAGCAAGGTACCTATTATGTTGGTTCAAAGACTAACGCCCTTCAGATAAAAAATTGCTGTTTAAATTGAGAATTAATTTTTTTTAGTTTTTGATGCCCCACTGTTGCCCTAGCAAAAGGAATAAGCTAGTTCCCTACCCCCTTAAGAAATCGGGTAGAAATTTTGAATTTTGGGTGGATTTCTCGACAAAGGTTAAAATGTTGCCTCAGGTGTTTGAAAAAGCTCTAGGATGAAAAAAAACATGCCAAAAATGCAAAAACCAATGCAAAATAAGCTTTAGATTGGTAAGATTGGTGAAAATGGTGAAAACCCTAGCTTCATGGTTAAATTAGGGCAAAAAACCCTAATTTGCAAGTATAAATAGGTGAGGAAGGGTAACTTTCAATTCATTTATGCATTCACACTTTAGAGATTTCTTGCATTTTGAGCTCTGACCCTTTGATGAAATGGTGCAACGAGTGCTCCCACGAGACATTTTCGACCGAGTTCGCAAGTACCAGAGGCCTCTAGGCGCAAGAGCACCGGTATGTGATTCGAAACTTGATTTGAAATTTGACTTTTAGGCACATTTATTGCACTTTGAAATTTGAACTTTGGTGACGTCACTATATAGCAACATTATTTTTAGAATCGGTGATGCTATTTTGATTTATAGCGACACATATATGATTAGCAACACAATTCACGATTTGAAATTAGGGTTTTAAATTTCAAATTGAGATGCATATGTAAATAGTGACACAACTCACAATTTAGAATTTAGGATTAGGGTTTTCCAAGCTCAAATAGCGACACATATGTGTTTAGTGACGCATATCGCGATTTGCAATTTAAATGCTTCAAGCGTCACTATTTGGAATTTGAGTTAAAGCGACATTATTGTCGTTTTGGGGGATAAAAACTTCAAACTTAGCAAGTTTTTGTGAATTTTGACGTCGTGCGCTTTGTGGGTGTAGGAGGTTATCCAACCTTTGATGTCTCGTGAGCACCAACCGATTGTTTTATCTAGACTTGGTGATTTGTTTGAGTTGCGACAGGAGCACCTAGGGGAGATTGGTTTGTGGTATGTTGCATATATGCTCATTGTGTGGACACATTTGGCTATGATGATAGTGCTATGCAAGCGATGGCATAGCGAGACCTCATCATTCCACCTACCTACTAGCAAGGCGACAATGATGCCAGAGGATGTATGGTAGATTTTGCCATTGCTAATACATGGTGAGCACGTGATCTATGATACTAATGTCGAATATGATGCCTACCATGAGGTGCTTGACTAGGAGTCCATTGTACTAGTCAACTCCTAAATAGACCTTGAGATGTATAGAGGTCGGGCATTGGCCTTTAGATTGATCGTTGCAGTAGTGATTTCAGGTTTGGTTGCTCTAGATCAATGGAGCAGGGGATTTAGTCTAGGTTGGGGGCTAGCTTGGCACAAGATGCTCTTCTGGAGGGCTAGTATGCATGGGGACCAGTGATGCTGGCCTCTCTTTACCATGATATGCATGAATTTGTTTATTGCAATGGTAGAGTGATTGGTACAGGGGTCACCCTTCTTCACATTTGGGCCTAGGAGCACATTGTCATGCTCTGACCTATTATTCACATGGCTGATGTGGAGCCAGATGATCTAGTTGTTTGGAGATATAGGGGTGCCATCACATTGCAACACACAAGTTAGCTCGACATTCCTTACTAGTGTTGAGTGATCGATGATATGAAAAATTTAGATGACAGTTGTGGCTTCAGATGCCAACTTGGTATGATGATGTTCAACAACTTTTCTTTGCTCGACATACCTGATATATGCAGGGTTGAGAGCACATGACTATTGAGAGGTACCTACCTAATAGGGTTGCTAGATAGTTTGGCGAGAGGCAAGATAGGCTTAATGATGCATACACTGCTATTTTTGCTAGGTCAGCCCAGGAGATAGTATGGGGACACACAATCCCTCCTCATGAGGTTGTCGAGGGCTTCTGATAGTTGGTTGCTAGGCCATGGGCCTATGATCAGGGATAGGCATATGCATGAACTACACCTGCTTATGATGCATGGTTCATAACCCCTCCTTGATTAATAGATCCAACAGGTGTACCTCCACGAGGGAGACTGAGAGGGAGGGGTGTAGGTAGAGGCAGAGGACAACCAGATGACGAATAGGGTAGAGGTCCAAATGGCAGGGGCAGAGGACAGGATGGCTAGGATGGCCAACATCATGATGAACAAGTCCTGGGTGCACCACCATTGCACCAAAAACCTCCTTAGTATCCACCGATACAACAACCTCCACAATAACCACCATAGGGGCCATATCCCTGTGATGCATAGATACAATAGTTGCAAGTGGTGACAGGTGAGAGAGATCAGGCTTGTTAGCTAATATTTTCCATCACTGCTAAGAGAGACCAGGCCTTGTAGCAAGTACAGGCATTGACAGTGAAGAGGGACCAAGAACATCAGCTTAGGTAGACTTTTGATATGCAATTAGCATAGGAGGTTAGGTGACACCAACAATTAGAGGTCACAATAGCTACAGCTTAGGGATGGACAGTGTCTGCCTGATTGTACATGGAGGATGTGACCGAGGCAACCTATTATCACATGCATTATCACTTGGGATGTCCCTGCGATGATTAGGAAACCGGATTACTCTCAGAGGAGTGGGGCACATCCTCGGGTTGAGGATCAGCCAGAGAGATAACCTGGTGAGGGGAGTAGCCATCAGGGCTAGCTTACTTGTACAAACACTTTTTGATTATTGTCGGATTCTTTATATAGAGATACATTCATGGGATCCTTTTTGATAGCCTCGTGGATATTGTACTTTTGATCGATATACATACATTAAGTCAAATATTGTATTATGATAGTCACTATTTATATATATATATATATGACACAGATTTGATACGATGTGATGTGTCTTTTATTCCATGCTTTACATTTATGATTATGTATGGATGCATTTGATGTTGATATGATGTGACATGCTTATATATTATGATCATGTATGGATGCAACGTAATGGATGGATGTGTTTCCTTTTATTCAATATGCAATGATATAGAATGTAATGACATGGAATGGATGTAATGTTATATTCTTTTTAGTATATTTTTATGATATTCCATGAGATGGATGATATGATATGCTTATGTGATGCTTATGCAAATTATATGGATGCATTTCTTTGTGTATTTTTCTATGCAATTTTATGATGTGATGATGTATACATATGGATGTATGTATGGATAATGCAAATGTTCATGCTTATGATAAGATAATGCGATGTATGTTTATGATATGTGTGCAATGATTTAAGATGCTTAGAATAACAAATCTATATTATCCAACACAACTTAAATGATAATGATGTTGCAGTGAGATGGTGTTGTTTGTATTATGATATGTTATGATTATGAAAGATGTATGCATGCTAATGATTTGTGGATGTAGGATGGAGGCATTGATGATATTTTTGTTGATTGTCATGATACCAAGTTAGTGCGGAGAGAATATAGAAGAAGCAAGATGATTGACCATTAATTTTGATGATTGTTTCAAAAAGGTCCAGCAAGTCTATGATCCACCGAGACTTTATTAGAGATGGTGATGAGAAATGCATGATGATGATGATAATTTGTTCATATATCAGGATTGGGATTTTCCATCATTCCTTATTTTTGATATAACACATAGACATAATGCATCAAGGCATTGATAACCATGATGGTGTTGTATCTAGTGTATTGGACTTTGACTCTACAAACATATAGGATAGTTATTGTTCATACCTTGACATAAAAAAATCTTGTCAAAATGTAGTTTAGTAGTTTAGAATATCTTGGACCAAAGCATACACAATAGTCAACAATATACTCTGAATAACCTCCCTACACACAACTAAGCAAGTATGCACCAATATTATTTTACAAGAATACCCACAAGCATAGCAAATGAAAGATAATAATTGATGCCCCATTCTTTTCTCTCTAAATAATTTTGATAGTGTAGACATGAAAATAATCCTAATTGACATTAATTCTTCTATTAATCAAATAAAGTAAATGATTAGATTAATTCACTAATGTTCATCATGCTTAATTAAATAAATCAATTTATTTAATTAAAACCCTAAAGTCCTCTCATCTTATTTAATAAATCAAATTGTTTAAATCAAATGTCCTAATCCCTTCAAATTGATTAATTTTGGATTAATTAACTCCTAATCATCATTACCCATCCTCTAGCTTTTGACTCAACCTTGGTCAAACTAAATCCATGATTAACTAACCAACTTGCACATGAAGTAATTTCTTTTAATTAATTAATTCACCTATTTTCCCTCACAAATGCATATGCTTTGGGAATATTGCTTCAAATAGCTCCATTATTTGACTTTCTTGCCCAAATATTAATGCCTCTTACAAAGGCATTGACTTATCTTACATCTCAACCACATAAATTAATCTCTCTTACATCCTCACCAAAATCCTCTTACACTCTCAACCATATGCATTAATCTCTCTTACATCCTCTTAAATATGCACATTCCCCAAAATGTGCTCCACCTTCACCCATTAGCCTTGTGACAAGTGTCACAATCTTACTGGCTCTCCTTTAATCCCACATTCCTCCAATATCTTCATTCTTCAACCCTTCAACCCTATTTATAGAGGCATTCTCTTTTGAAGATGGATCCACAATCTCAAGCATTCTCACTATAGGCACATTCATCACTCATCACTTGCATCTTCATTAGATTGGAAGCTTATCAAGGGGGTGGGAAAGGAAATCCTTTCCACATCAAAGGAGCACCACTCCCACTATGGGATAGAGTTTGATCTTTCTTTCATATACTTTCATTTAACTATTTTGGTTTCTTATTTTCTTGTTGCATATCTAGCATGATTAAATATCTCATAGAAATGTTTGATTTGGTTTGCTTAATTTGACTAACAATGTTAATGTTTGTTTGTTTTTGAGCAAAGTGCAGATTAAGTTTTTACATTTTGGAAGCTCATCACAAGGGATTGGGAAAGTGATCTCTTTCCATATCAAAGGATCACCAATCCCCCTATGGGATTGAGGTTTGGTCTATTTTAGATAGGTTTACATGCTTGTATGCTTTCTTTGTGTGCTTTTATTATCATATTTTCTTATCTTAATGTGATCAAGAATTTCATAGGGAGCTTGATTTGTCTTTGCTAACTTGACTAATTCTCTTGTGTGTTGATCATGTTGGCATGAGGTCAAAATATTGCTCATAGATAGACATCATCGAGAGGTCCTCAGAATGAGTCATTAAGATAAATCAAAAGAAAAGAGGAAAGACAAACAGTCAGTGTTATCTATATCTCTTGCTAGTTTATTTTAGCTAAGGCGATTTCTGATACTGATTCCCATCATAGGAAGGATGCATACTAGGACATGTTGATCAGATGGTTTGATTTAGGATGATGTTTTTTGATCAACCATTTGATACAAACTTCACTAACTCATTTACCTATGACTTGTACTTTTAGATTTTGACATGTAGGTTCTCACTTTACGATTTATGATACTTGTTGTCTATTTGTTTTGCCAAAGGTTGAAGGTGATGATTGATTTATTATGAGTGAAGGTTTATTGTGAGTGAAAGTGAAATGGAATGGATGATTTTGGATTTTTTGGAATATTTCAATGTTTTGAGGTTGTTTTTGGTCTTTTTGAAAGTTTATGTGAATATTTTGGTTTTCAATTATTTCAGGCTGTTTAGGGTTTTCTCTAAGATATTTGATGTTGTTTAGGTTTTTTTGAATATTTTCTAATATTTTTGTGTTTTCTGTTAACTGAATGTTTTGGGATTTTTTCGATATTTGAATGCTTAGGGGTTTTCCAAGATTTTACCAATGTTTAAGGTTTTTTCAATATTTGAAAGTTTAGGGATTTTATGAGTTTTTACAAATGTTTGAGGTTTTTTCGATATTTATATGTTTAGGGATTTTCCAAATTTTTACAAATGTTAAATCTTTTTTCGATATTTGAATGTTTAGGGATTTTTTGAGTTTCGACCAAGAACCTAACCTAAAAGACCTATCTTAGGGGCCTCGGGGGCTGATCAAAGATAAGCCTTGCCTACATTATACACGCAGAGACCATGTAGTTCGACTGACTCGACTTATTGAAGATGAGATATGAACAATTGATGGAATGTTAGTTTATTATGATAGACTCCTAAAGGACTGACTTAGGGTGTCTCGGGGGCACATCAATGATGGCCTTATCTACGTTCAAGCTCAGAGACTCATAGTTCGACAAGGCACCATTTTTTGATTTTCAATGTTTTACCTTTTTTAAGGATTTTGATATGTTTTGGGATTTTAGCTTTATACTTTTCAAATGTTTTTGGATTTTAGCTGTACAAGATTTTGATGTTTTTGGATTTTTATGAAGTTTTATGAATGTTTTGATATTTTCGATGACCTTAAAATATACAAGAACCCGATCTGATTCATAACGAATTTCCCCCTATGTGATATGATAGACTACCTCGATATAGGTAGGAAAAACTAATTGGAATATGCCAAGTAGTACTAATGGGATACGATACAACATCAAGCTATGATATGGACGTGGATGGGTGATGGACAAAATGGGATGCTTGATGGATGAAATGATAGGACAAAGAGCCTAGGTAGATAGAGGTGCTTTATTTATGCAAGGCGCCTGTTTGCTAGGTTTTCACCAAGGTACTTGCCCAAAGTGCCACTGAAGTGGTTTTCACTAGAGGATGATTGTTTTTCTTTACTTTTTTCAATCCTTTTTCTCATTTTTTTGGATTTTTGATCATTTTTTAATTTTTTTTGTATTTTCAGATTTACACCCTTCAAGACTAGGCATATAAATTTTTGAGATGTAAGCTATTGGTTGGTTCCTGCAAGGGTTCACCTTTAGGTGTTGACAATTGATAGGCTCCTAATCCGTAGCTTGCTATGATGACAAAGGGACTTAACTAGTTAGGCTCAAACTTTCCTTTATTGTCCTGATCAGGGAGGTTCTTTTGATTTTGCTTTAGGACAAGATCCCCTACTTAGAAAGAATAATATTAGATCTTGTTATAGCTCTATTTTAGCCAGTTTTGATATACTTGCAAGTGATTAAGAGCATCGAGGCGACACTCATCTAGGAGTTCTAGCTCATTTAGATGAGATACTTTGTATTCTTCATTGGTGATTAGGTTCTATAGTGACACTTATAGTGATGGAAGCTCAACCTCAATAGGTAGGATGAATTATGATCTGTAGACCAAGGAAAAGGGGTTGCACCTGTAAGCATGTGGATACTAGTTCAGTAGGCCCAAAGAGCGGGATTCAACTGTAGATGGAAATCACAACCAACTTCATTGACTGTTTTCTTTAGAATCTTCATAATGGTATTTTTCGTAGCCTCAGCTTGACCATTGCCCTGGGGGTACTACGAGGTAGAAAATTGGTGTTCGATGTTGAATTTTTGACATAGCTCTTTCACATCCTGGTTCTTGAAGGGTGTTCCATTGTCTGAGACAAGGGTTTGCAAAACACCATAATGACAGATAAGGTAGTTCAGGATAAACTTAGCAATTTTTTTCCCCATTATGTAGGTCATAGGAATGGCTTCAACCCACTTGGTAAAGTACTCAGTGGCTGTTATGATAAAATTATGTCCATTAGATGAAGTTGGGGTAATATTTCCTATGAGGTCAAGCCCCCACTGCGAGAAAGGCCAAGGTGTGACCATTGGTTGCAACTCTTGAGTTGGAGCATGAATTAGATCTCCATGCTGTTGACACTAGACACACTTCTGCACATACTGATGGGCTTCTCTTTCTATGGTTGGCCAGTAGTACCCCATCCTCAAAAATTTCTTAGCTAAAGTCATACCGCTAGAATGGGAACCACATATGCCATCGTGTACTTCTGTTAAATTGGCCAGGGCTTCCTCTTGGTTAAGACATGATAGTAATGTCCCCTTGATGCTTCGACAGTATAAGGTATCACCTAGGATCATGAATCGAGATGCCTTTTTAACAAAGGTCTTTTAAAGGTTTGAGGTAATATCTGATGGGAGGGTTCCTCTTCTTAGGTAGGTGAATGTGTTATGATACCACAGGGGTCTAGGACCAACAATGAAACACACAAATTCAGATTTTAGGATTTTGAAAGTTGGTATGAGAAGTTGTTCTACCTAGAATTCACATTGCAGGACATTATTTGGCATGTCTAACAGTGACCCGATTGTTGCCATAACATCTGCTGCTCGGTTATTCATGCAAGGAATCTGCTCAAAAGTTATGTCTATAAAAAGGTCCTTGAGATTCTCTACCATCTTCTTATAAGGAGTAAGCTTATCATCCTTAGTTTGGTAATCATCATTGACTTGGTTGATAACTAACTATGAGTCTCCATAGACTTTCATTTCTTGTATTTTCCATTGAACTTCTATCCTTAGACCTGTGATTATGGCTTCATACTCGGTAATGTTGTTAGTACATGGAAATGATATCTTGTATGACTTTGGGATGCAATGGCCATGAGGGGTGATGAAGAGAATACCTGCTCTTGATCCATGTTGATTAAATGATCCATCAAAGTACATCTTCCACTAATTTGCTACATTGACAAGAAATACTGATTCATCCGGGAATTTAGATATCAATGGATTCTCTATATAGATAGGTGCCTTTGTCAGTTGGTCTATGATAAATTTTCCTTTGATTTCCTTGTGCTCCACATACTCTATGTCAAATTCAGTCAAGATCATTACCCATTTTTCCATTCACTTAGTGAGAGTTGCTTTGGATATCAGGTATTTCAATGGGTCAATTTTTGTAATAAGCTTAATTTGATGCGAAAACATGTAGTGTCTAAACTTTTGTGAAGCAAAAACCAATGATAAGAATGCTTTCTCAATGGATGAATAATTCATTTCACATCCCATCAAGGTCCTACTGAAGTAGTAGATAACTCTTTCTTTTTCATTTTCATCATGTTGTGCCAAAAGAGCACCTAGTGCTGCTGATGTTGTTGAGATATACAGGATCAATGGTTTGTTTGGTATTGGTGGAATGAGCACTGGGGGTTTCAATAGATATTCCTTGATCTTTTGGAAGGATTTAGATCACACTTATCATCCCATTTGTAAGTTATTCCTTTATGGAGAAGATGAGAAAAGGGGTGGATTTTATTTGATAGTTGCTCTATGAATCTTCTGATGGACTACAATCTTCCTTGTAATCCTCTCATTTGCTTCAATGTTTGTGGTGGTTCTATGTATAGGATGGATTTTTCCTTTGCTAGATCAATTTATATCCCTCTTTGTGAGACAATATAGCCAAGAAGTTCCCCTAATGTAAACCCAAAGACACACTTTTTTGGGTTCAACCATACCTTATACTCTTCGAGCCTATCAAAGATGGGTCCTAAGACTTGTATGTGCTCACTCCTTTTCTTTGAATTTTCTAAAATATCATCCACATAATCTTCAACTATTTTGTGGATCATGTCAAGAAAGATGAGGGTCATTGCTCTCCGATAGGTCACTCCTATGTTCTTTAGCCCAAATGGCATCATGTTCTAGTAGTATGTCCCCTGTGGACAAGTGAATGCAGTTTTTTCCTGATCCTCCTTGGCAATCATGATTTGATTATAGCTTGAAAAACCATCCATGAGTGATAGCATGTCATGCCTAGCTGTTAAATCCACTATGATGTTGATGTTAGGAAGAGGGAAATCATCCTTCAGGCATGCCTTGTTTAAGTCTCTAAAAACAATACATATTCTGATGCCCCTAGTGGGTTTGGAGACTGGTATCAGGTTTGAAACCCACTCAGGATAATATATTGGTCAAATGAATCCCACATCAAGAAGCTTTTGTAATTCAAGTTTGGCCAAGAGTGCTATCTGAGGGTGCATGTTCCTTAACTTTTTCTTTACTGGTTTGGCTTTAGGATAAATTGCTAGATGATGCACAACCAAATTTGGATCAAGCCTTGGCATATCTATGTATGACCATGCAAAGTTAGCCCTTCCCTCCTTTAGGAATTCTGCTAGGTTTTTTTGTTCTTCATCTAACAAGGATTTAGCATAGAAAGTGATCTTGGGTGCTTCTTTTGTTTTGGCCTTTTCTGCTAAAACTACAAACTTTTCTAGATGCATTACACTAAGGGGGAGATTGAATCCCTCATCTTTGGGTGCCTCAGAGAGGTTTTCACCCTTAGATATGTCCTTTCTTTTTACTATTTTAGGATCAGAGAGTGGTGTGGTTTTCACTCAGAGATTTGCAAGTTAGTTGCATGCCATCAATTTTGTGACTAAAGGAATCAATCGTCTCCCCATAGTATGCCCTTGTGTCTATCTATATGTCAAAACCAACCTTGTGATCTACCCATGGTAATTTGTCATGGAGTCCCATGAATTTTGAGATCACTTCATCATTTTTGAATAAATCTAGAATCAGTGATCCTTGTTGGTCTAAGTCAATGAGTTGTAGGTATACCAGGTGTATTTCATTTGGTTAGTTGCTTGGGGTAAAGGATGATGTAGATAGCATGAAGAGGGAGTTATTCTCAAATAGGTCAGAAAAATAAAGGGTAAGTCATCTAGGGTATTATCACACGATGTTGGTAACTAAGAAGAAGCCTCAGTCCATTTAGCAAAAGTACCTTTTCCAATAAGAGTAACCTTGCTAGTAGTGCAACCTAGGCCAAGATTCTTTGGATGTTTCTCAGGAACGATAGGTTCTCACAAACCATTTTTATTTTGTCCCAATTTATCATTCTTTGTATACCCCATTCCCTTCATTAGCTACAAGAATTTTTTATCATCTTCTATGGGAAGAACTGGGACAGGTCATTCATCTTGATAGAGCAGTTTTGAGACATCGTCCTCATTAACTTCTTTGTTCAGGTCCCCCCATTTAGTGAAGGTAGTAGCTAACATTTTGATAGTTTCAAGGACTTTTTTGCTAGGTGTGGGCTTCCCATGAGATTTGGGAGAAAGAAGTAAATCTCCCAACACAAAAGTATCCTTCATTAGCTTATAGTTTCCACAACCATCATCTTGGATCACTACTTTGATATATGGTATGCACTGCGCAATGGCCATTTTCATTTCTGAGGTAGACACAAGGGATGATGGGTCAACAAAAGAGGTAGAAGGTGTAGGCCCTTAATCATTCTTGGGTATTTGGGGGATCTTATAGAACTTGGCCTCAAGATTCTTGCAGTAGTAAAAAGTCTTAGGATCTCCATGGATAGTAACTTCTCTACCCTTGAAAGGAAACTTTACAAATTGATGGTAGGTTGAAGCTATAAATTTTAAGGTATGGATCTAGGGTTGACCAAAAAATATGTTGTAGGGAAGATAAAAGTATAAAAATTGGCATGTAGTTACTAGGATGAGGGGGTCCACTTGGATGGGTACTGCGATGATGCCTTGTGATACTCATTCTTGGTTGTCATATGCCCTAATGGTGGTGCTCTTTGTCTTCTCAATAGTACCCTCTGAATAGCCCATATTTTTGATCAAATGAAGGGTGCAAATGTTCAAACCAACACCTCCATCTACTAAGACTCTTTTAACCTTATTCTTATGAATGATAACCTCAAGGTGTAAAGCACGATTATGAGATGGCTGTGATGGTAGATCTTGTTCTGAGAAGGTAAGGAGATGATTAGTGATATTCCCTACCATAGCCTAAAATTGTTTGATATCTATATCCTTGGGAATAGATGACGTAGATAGAGCTTCCTCTAAGATTTCCCTATGTACAGGGGATAGCCTCAATAGTTCTAAGATAGAGATTTGTGCGGAGGTCTTTTGAGTTGATCTAAGAGATTATACTTTCTAGTGCTTCCTGTTGGTTGTGTAGGGTGCACCCTAGATTGAGATGGGACTCCTTGGATGGTGACCTTACCACGTCATGTGGTGACTCCACATTCCACAATAGGCCCTTTGATGGTGACGACGGTGATGATGCAATCACAAGAAGTGACTACATTGGAATAGGTATAATGCACATTTATATAATATTTTGCTTTCCCAGTGTTTTTTCCTTTTTTATGATCTAACATAGGGGTCTTGTATATCTTAAGATCCTGATTACCAGCTAGTACCTCAACAGATATGGTGTCGCTCTCTATAAGATCCTAGATAATATTTTTGAGTTGCATGCAGTTTGCTATTTTGTGCCCTTTCATTTTGTGAAAGTCACAAAGATTATTTTCATTGTACCAAGGTGGTTTATCTTGCGGTTCTTGGTAGTTTTTGAAATTTGAAAGCATTATTAAGTTGGACTCTACCAATTTCTTCATGATAGTCTCAATAGGTTCTGACAACTAGGTATATTTGTGTTTTGGATAGTTGTTCTTGTTAGGTGTTCGTCTCTGTTGCATTTCAGTGTTGTTAACCTAATTGTTTTGTAGCGGTGTTGTTTCAGTTGGTTGAAAATTAGCTATGTGATTTTTTTTGGCCTAGGAGAACTTAGGACCACCTTAGCATTGACTACACCATTAGTTTTTATGTTTTTGTTCTTAGCCTAGACACGAGGCTTATCATTTGAAATGGTTGATGGATGGTTGTCTTTGTAGGCTTGAGTATTTCCCTATGAGATTAGAGCTCTCTTTATGTCAAGGGCTCTAGGGACAAGCTCATCATAAGATGTGAGGCACTACATTTTAAAGTGGAAGGATAGATTTGGATCTAAATTTTCTATGATAATGCCCACTTGTTCAATGGGAAGTGGCCACTTGTTTTTACTCGCTCTTTGTCTCCATCATTGTAAGAAATTGGAAAAAGATTCTCCCTTGTTTTGTTTGAGAGTGTACAAATCTTCTAAGCTCATGACCATGTCAATATTAAAAGAGAAGTGATCTATGAATTTTTCAATGATTTCTTAGAAAGTTTTGATACTTGGGGGCAATTGAGAAAACCAATCCATGGCAAGACCTATTAAACTTCATGGGAAGAGGTGCATCAAATAAGACTCATTATAGGTGGCCTCAATACACATGATGTTAAACTATTTGAAATGGTCCACATGACTTCCTCTCCCTTTGTATTTGTCAAATTTGGGGATTTCAAAATCAGGAGGGAATGGTACAATTACGATGTTTCAATAGAATGGATATGGACATAAGTTTTGTGTATGGGGTTTCTTCATTTTTTCCATCCGGATATCTTGCATTTCTTATGTTAATGCCTTGAGTTGTGATGCCATATCATCTGGTGGACTTGGTGGAGGAACATATGTTGTGTATTATGGGATGGTGGATGAAGTTTATGTGGGATTATGATATGATGACGTGTTTTATGGTGTGTATGGTGGTATAGGATAAGGTGATGATGGTGTGGGTATATATGTTCCTAATGTGTTCAGGTTGATGATTTTTTGTTGAGGGTTATAGTATAAACCCTGTTGTTGTTGCATGATAAATTGTTGTTGTTGGGCATATTGTTGAGCTTGTTGCTATTATTGGGCTTGTCGTTGTTGAGCTGCTAGGGCTGCTTGATGTGCTGCTAAGACTACTTGATGTTGTTGCTGATATGTGACTAAGGCTACTTGTTATTGTTGCTACTTTTGTTGTTGTGCTGCTAGGGTTGTTTGCTGTTGCTACTATTGTTGTTGTGTTGCTAAGGATGCTTGTTGTTGTTGTGCTGCTAAGGCTACTTGTTGTGCTGCTAGGGCTGATTTGTTGTTGTTGTTGTTTTTGTGTTGCTAGGGTTACTTGTTGCTGTTGTTGGACTACTTTTTGATAATCTTATTGGGCTTGCTATAAAGCTAGGGCATGTGCTTGTAATGTAGGATCAACTAGTGGTTGGGACATTTGTGATGGGTTTTGGGTGTTGATGTTCTATGCAGATTGCACATTGTTGATGAGAGGTTGGGGATTCCCTTGGTTTAACATTCCTTGCAAGATAGTGGATTGTGGTGGAGGAATGAAAGTTTGATGTTCCATTTGATTCTACATGACTTGGGGGACAAACTATAAAGATGAGGATGGCACCGTTAAATATTGCGATGTTAAAGGCACATTAGGACCTTGGGTCCACTGATGGAAAGGATTCCCTTGACCGATGTTTTGGAGATTCCCTTGTGTTTGAGATGTGGTCAAGGTACTACCTTGGTTGATGGAGTTTGTGATCAAGGGATTTTTTGATGTGGGTTGATGATGGATAAGATAGATTTGTTTTGGAAAATCGTTGTGTTTGATGTATCAATGAGAGAATTGGATGAAGAGGTCCCATGTGGTGTTAAAGGATGATTTTGCATGAGGATAGTTCCTTTCCCTTTTGGGTCTAGTTGGTCCACACTACCTTGCATGATATTGGGAACATTTGTAGTACTTATGGGTATGGATGAAGATAGGTGTCCTCGATATGTTGAAGTTGTGGAGTAATGAAGAGTAAGCAATTTATATGAATGTTTGGGATCCTCGGGAATGAGAGGAGCACAAAATGTTGGTGTCCAAGTGGTTGTTTGAGATGAAGGATTAGTATCGAGGGTACCCGCAAGGGTGCTACTTTCAAATTGAAGAGTATGGCCAAAATCCTTAGCAAGACTAGTTGCAATACTAGGTGTTGATATATGATTTAGCCCTAGGGATGGAGTTGTTGGAATAGTGGATGAAGTCAAGCCTTGTGTCAATGATTGTGCAACAAAAGATGGGGAATTAGGAACTATGTTCTCTAAGGCTTGGTGCTCCATGATTTCTTCCCTAGTAAGTCCAAGTGGATTGTTCATGATGTCTTCTATCTCATATGACTCTGATGGAGATGAAGGTTGTTGTGATGGGGTGACATGACTCCTTGGATCAAATTATAAAGGATTTGGATCACTTGAGGTAAATGTGACTTTAGTTTTCTCCATGATTCTCTTGTGTTGTGATCTTGTTTTTACCATAAATTTTGGGTCACCTTTGGGAGAGTTGTGTTGAGATTTGTAATGTTTGAACTCTCTAGTTGACTCAAATCTAGGTAAAAGGGATGCTCTAAGTATTTTTGGAGCAATGATGGTAATGGGAGATGAAAAGGAGGATGATGTTGGAAGTGATTTTTGTTTGGGACAACACTTTTGACTTAAGTTTGATGTTTTGATGTTTGAATAAAGGATATTTATGACTTGGAAATCTTTAGGGTAGACTCGTGACCTTCAAGATAAACTAGTTCAAAGATGATAAATAACACAACCAAATGCATGGAAAAGGATTCATTTCACATACAAAGTAGCTAAGTTAGGGGTTGGTTTGATAGATATTGAAGTCAAAAGGTGTTGGTGTATTCAATTTTTTTGCAAAGTTTGGTGAAGTGAAGGATGAAATTTGATGAAGGGATGAATGAAATTTTTGACCCAATATTGACCTAAAGTGAACCTTTGTTTGATAAGACCAAGGTAGTGAGAAACATGCTAGACCTATAAAGTTTTCAAATCGTAAAGACCCAATGATTTAGATAGGTTCAAGATCATGAAAAAGACCAGGGTTTTGAATGAAAAAGAATGTATACAAGTCTGGGTTGTTCCTTGAAGCATGTTTGTAGAAGTTGTATACCAACTTGGTTCTATTTTGGTGAAGTGCTAAAAGGTGTTTTTTGAGAGCTTTTGGAATAATATGCTTAAGTTTAAAGTGATGACCTATAGGCATTCTCTTGGGGATTCTGATTTTGCTTGAGATCATTTAGAAAAATTTCAAGTTTAT
Source organism: Sequoia sempervirens (assembly GCA_007258455.2). Lineage (NCBI taxonomy): Eukaryota > Viridiplantae > Streptophyta > Pinopsida > Cupressales > Cupressaceae > Sequoia > Sequoia sempervirens. The sequence continues at coordinate 381,324,788 of VDFB02047230.1, forward strand.
AAAAGAAAAGGGGATATTTATTGCCACGCGGGTGGTGATAATATGGGCCTTCCAGCCACAATATTGGCTTGTTCCTCTTCTTTGTCTAATATTGTTGTTGTGTTTCTCCACTGAATGGGTGTTTCCTTTGTTTCAAAAGTGAAGCTTCTCAAACTAAACAAAGTTTGAAATTTTGAGGAAGATTGTGAATTTTTGTTTGTAATGTTTTGGAATCAAGCAAAGTATTAAACTCACTCACAAGCATTTACAACCTTAGGTTCAGAAGATGCTACTTGTTGAATCCCTAATTGGATTTCTCCAAACACTAAGAAAATGTGAATAGATAGAGATTTGGCGACACTGGATCCCCTCCATGACACACACTTCTCGAGCCTACCAAATCTCAAATCTTGAAGATTTGAAGATCCTAAGGATTTTCTTGTTTTGAAAATTGAATAGTAAAATGTGGGGTGGATTTAGAATGACCATTCCTACACCAACAAGCATAACGGTTTTTGGCTTCTAAACACTTGGTTTGTAATAAGGGCTTTTGTACAAGGTGGCCATACACGTAGCAAGATTAGTTGAAGATTATTTCAATCAAGAGGCCACCTAGTCTCTTCCTAAGAATATATTTTAATATATCACATGTATACTAAGGGTGACACTTTTCAGTATGACACATTTGCACCTATTGTTTATAACTTTCTTCACAAACACATTTTTATATAGTGACTTGAAAGAGCTTGGCTTTAGCTCGTTACCGCTTGGGTCATTCCCTCCTTTCAAAGCAGGGAGGCAGGCCCTCTAAAGATAAACAAAAGAAAGGAAGTATGTTTGTAGTTTGATCTCCCTAATCGCATGAAGCAAGGAGAGAACAAACACAACACCTTTTCCCTACACTAGCATGGGGTTTATTTTAATCCAAATCAAAATATGTGGGTGATTATACAAAATTCCAAGTAAATGATTTTGATTCTCAAGATCACTGAGTGGCGTGAGAGAAGTGCATATGTATTCAATGACGAAAATGTAAATCACAAAACATAGTAAACACTTGTTAATTTTAATCCTCAAAACAAAGGTGATTCTATTTTAAGCACCAAATGAATTGTTAAGTTGTATTGTTCAATTTTAAACCCAAAGTAAGATGAGACGAGGGTTCAATTTTAACTGATTTTGAGCATTTATTTTAAAACCTAATTGAAAGCTAGTGTGGTCCTAAAGCATAAAATGAAAAGAATGATGAATGGGTTATAATTTCCCCAAAAGTGTTGAAATTCTTGTTACAATTATAAGACTTTAAAGATAAGAATGCTTCTTCACTTCAAATTTTATCATCCAACCTACAAAACCCAATTAGCCTAAAAACCAAAACAAAGTCAGAGGCATGTTAGTGATCAAATGAAGTAAAAAAATTAAAGCACATCCTAAAAATTGATCACCATTTTTCTTACCAGAGAAGGGTGTCACTCTTCATGATAGCGTCGCTTTGATGAATTGGAGTGTCGCTCTACAAAAATCCAGTGACGACGATAGCTTTGCTGCTTTCAAATTCTTGATACCTCTAAAAGTATTGAGCGTCCTTATTTATTTTAATCAGCGCCAAGGTATTGTCACTGTATGGCAACACCCAACAAAGGTGTCGCTAAAATCCCTAGAGTGTCATATTTGCAAAAATTAGAAAATGGACTTCGAGAAAAAAAACTCGTTAACTGTGATTAGTTTTGCCCTCTTTCTAGCACCAAAATGTGACCAACAGATTACTATTGACCGACTATACTTGATCCATGAAGAATCAAAGCATATTCATGCCACTAACACCAATTTAATAGAGATCATTCAATTTAAACTAAACTAAGAATTTATCAAAACTAACGTGCTAAACTATGAAAGCTTTTAAAGTGCCTTCTCTAATCCATTGAAACTTATCCTATTGGGGGAGTGGTGTCGCATTGATGTGGAATGACGACCTTTTCCCAATCCCATGGATAAATGAGTCTGTTTCAATCTATTTTATTGAAGAAAACTGATGAAACCATTGTGAGATGTGTGATGAAACATGATTTAAAACTAGATTAACATGATGCAAGCTATATTAACATGATTTTATGCTAAGATGATTAAGATGTGAGAATGCAAAGCTAATCTAAATGGATTTTAAGCTAAAAGGTTCAAACCCTAGTTAATAAATAAACTAAATGTAGGCATCTATGTTACCATGGAAGCCATTAATGGAAGCTAAGATAATTAATGCAAGTATTTAAGATAAAATGATATTAAAAAAATGAAAAAAGTGAGTGTGAGTGTGAGTGATTTCAACTGCATGAGTTTGCTCTAAAAAAGATGGATCCATTTGTCTCCAAATAGTGATCTATTTATAGGAGAGCAAATGAGAAATGAAGGGCTAAGATTGAAAAAGCTAATCAATGGTCAAGGATGGAAGAAGTTGAAGGCATGGATCATGGATTCTCATCAATGGATGAAAATCAATGATGATATTTAATCAAGGGTTCACCTTTGTCCAAACAAACACACTTTTAACTTGCACAAGAGGTCACAAGCTAACTTGCACAAGAGGTCACAAGTTAACTTGCTTAAGAAGTCAAGTAAATTTGTTAGAAAAGGAATATTCTCCTTTTTCAAATGAGTGAGGAGAGAGAATATTCTTTGGAATATTCTCATGGGTGAGGAAAATAGTTATTTAGAAAATTAAAACAAAGTTTAATAGTGCAAAAGGAAAGGAATATTCCATGGGAATATTCCTTTTGGAGGAATATGCAAAGGAGGAATATTTCCCCTAAGTGAGGGGAATTAGATGATTTTCATTAAATAAAGCGATTGAATAAAAAGGGGAAATATTATATGATATTTAATTAAATAACTTGGAGTTATTTATTTAATTAAGAGGACTTGAGGATTTAAATTAAATAACTTGATGTATTTAATTTAACAAGACAAAATGTTAGCATGAAAAGGGGATGAATTTATCTAATTAGATTAATTAGATTAATAGATGAAAATGATGCAATTAATTAAATAGCTAGGAAAATTTAATTAATTAAGCGAAAATAAGATGAGTTTTTTAGGAGGAAATGATGTTAGTATACCTGATTCAAGTGCATGATAACATTCAAGAGATTTTTCATTGTCTACATATCTTATGATGTGAGTGTTCTCAAAAGTTCTCGACTTTATCTCCGCATTTCCATTTTTCCTGCAAAGTATATTCTTTCATTTCCAGGTCTGCAATGTATCTCATTGTTTATTTACAATGTTATTATTTTTTACAATAAGTTAATTTCTAATAATGTTATTTCCTTCTGCAAATGAATTCTTGGAATAATAACATATATCAGCTCAAATGCACATGCATCAGATCTAGAATTTTTTTTTTCAAAATATCTTTGGAGTCCATCGTAGTCTGAAATTGAGCCCATTGCTCATTACTCCAAATCAAATCTCAAAATTCTTTTAGGTTTTTTCTTTAGTAAAATCCCTCAAAAAAGAGGCTTTCAAGGCAAGATACTCCACTTTCTAAAAGTTTGCTACGGGAATAATCAAGTTTTGAAAACCCTGTTAGGAATTGGCAAAGGTTTCAAAAATTTATTGGTCTGCTAAACACTTTATTGGTTCTTCTTTTTCACTTTTTGATAAAATTTAGTGGATATGAAGACCTTTCAATGACCTGATATGTACTCATGACTTCCAAAAAGACCGACACAGAGTAGATTTTAAGTTAGGTTTTTAAGAACATCAGATGAGGGAGAGGTTTGAAAATTTGAGTGACACCTGACATAGGATTAAAAACTAGAAAGTAAAGGTGAAAAAAGACATAGCTTGATTCACTTCAAAAATAGGGTGAATTTGTTTTATATTTTGTAAGGGCGACTAAAAATTGTGGCAATAGTTAGCTCTAACTAGGGACAAGGACTATAAAGGAAAAAGACATGAACCCAAACTCAAAGTTCACATACTAATTTCTTATTTATTGGGCAGCAAAGTTAGGACCATAAAATGGAAGGATCAAAGCACACAAAAAATGGGACCAACCCCAAAGGAACACACCAAACCAAAACAAAAAATGCAAACAAAAGAGATATGTATAGGGTAGGGAACTCCTACCAAACAACAAGACCCAAAATTAATCATACAAATCCATTGAAAAACTAGGGGAGGTATGACCCACTGCGACCAAGGAGGACATGTTTGTGCATTAATTGCATATAAAAAGGTAAAAAATGGAAATAGTAAGGACTTACATGACAAGAATTCCTGTGTATTATACCTATATCATTGGAAAAGTGCCTCCCATCATATGTCTTGAACACTTCTCATGTGAAAAGGCTTCTGATTACACCTTCATCCACCACTCAAGATACATCAACTTCTAGGATGATCATTTTACTAATTGAAACAAAAAGTGATTGCAAAGATATGAATTTGAATTCAAATTAACATGTGGGTGGGAAGCATAAATCACACCACCACTTTCATTCAATACAGGCGCACCACTACTCTAGGTAAGTTCTACAAGGATTGATGATTTTCCTTCTCATAGATGCACATCCTTTGAAATATTAATCTACCCTTCTATCTTGCAAACAAATGAGGCCTTTAACTGTGAGTATTTTTCATTAGGAACTCCTAGTTTCTGATTCGAAGAATAAGAAGGATCATCATCAATATGTGTCCCTTGTTCTTTTCTTTCCCTTTCTTCAAATTTAAACTTGGAATCATAACCTCCACCATTCTTCCTACTATCCATATTTTCATTAGGGACGTCAAGAGGAACAAAGGTAGGAGAGCTTACCTCTTTAGGTCTACAAAGCTTGAGCAAAGGAATATCTATGACTTCAAAATTTTCACTACTCTAGAATACCTTCGTAAGTCGATTAATTAACTCGCCTTCCTTAAAAATGGGAGTCTCGAACTCAAAGGGGACCAAGTTTACCTAAGTTATAGATTAAAATAATTGTCTGATACCTCTGTACATCCATATAGAAGAAAAGGGCACATTATGAGGAGAATGATCATCCTCATCTTCTGAAGAATTTGAATCTTCATCTTCATATCCATAATTTTCAACATACATTTCACTTCGATTGTCAACTCCGGGTATACCAAGAACTTCTTCTTGACGCTGCATGTTCGAAATGGATCAATTAATTGCATAGGTGGAGGAATTGTCTTTTCCTGAGAGTCCATGGATTCATCCAAGAATGAGACTCTTGCTAGGTAAAATTTCAACTCTTGCATGAACAAAATGTCTTTATGAAAGTAAATCATCCTCTACTCTTATGGATTCAATAATTACAACTTCAAAGTCAACCATGCCTCTCCTCCTTAAATGGTATTGTTCTTCAGGGGTAGATTCGACGTGAAGGCGATCACCAAATTGGATTGAGTGGGTACATTGGGCTGAGGAATCTACCTCAATATTTTAGTGAATCTATCAATGAAGTCCCTCATACTTTAGCTTTCTCCCTTTCAAATACTAAAAAGAGACCTTAACAGGGCAACATTATCAATGAATATTTTGAATCTTTCAATAAACTTAATCCTCAGAATATTCCAATTAGTGATACATCCATCTTCTAACCACTAAAACCAATTCATTTCCCTACCAACCAAAGACTCTATGAAAAGTCAAACTACCACATATTCCTCCAGAACTCCAAAAATTGTGCAAGCAATTGTAAAAGCTTGGATGTGATCCTCTAGATCTTGTGCATCTTCTCCAGTGAATTTCATAAAGTGTTCCTGAGATCCAATAGGGAGAGGTGAAAATATTGGTAGTACTAATGACCCAAAATGAGTCATCCATTGCAATGATGAAGTGGAAGCCATCTAAGGAGGATTGTGTGGACAAGGAAACTTTGTAATTCAGAGTCACCAACCTCTATTTAGGAAGTGATAGTTCCCTTTTGACTTCAAAAAATTCTACTTTGAATTAATTCCTTGCTGGCGGGTCTTGGAATAGAGGAGGATTTTGACCATGATTAGGATGAGGTTGAGGGTGTGGGTAACAAACAATTTCCAATCTTGGATGTCTTTCCACTACTTCTTGCACTAACTGTTGTGCTCTTTCTTCCTCTTCTTCAAGAACAAAATTTTCTCTCATGTAATCAACAACGCTTCTTCTATACCACCACGTGAGAGTATTCAATTGTGAGATGTTGTCCTCTTGCTCAACCCTAACCCAATCCAAATTTGGCTACAAGATAGGAAACATATTCTCATGTGGTAACACCATCTTTAATCATGCTCATGAAACTTTTTAAGACTACTACACACTCCCCGACAGAGTCACCCAAAATTTGTTGGTTGATAGATTTTTCCTTTAAACAACAAAATTATAATGACTCCATTCTTCCCAAAAGAATAACTAATCAATCACTAACAATTGGAGAGATCACCATTGCATTGGTGATCTTCCTCTAAATTTTAGTTGAAGTACAACTCCCTCTTCTGATATAATTTTGATTTTTTAGAATTTAATGAAATCTAGGGTATGCTTTTGACCAAAAAGCAAGAAAGGAAACCTAACATCTATGCATAGCCATGAAATATATGGGATTGAAATTAATTTAAAATGATTAACTACGCTAAAAAGTAAATGGGAAAACCATCAATATCATGACTCACAGATCAAACTATCAATAGTAAGCTGATTCGATTCACACAATTTCAACATTCACTGCAGATATATGAACAAAACACCAAAGAATAACACATCCTCACAGGGAAGGAATATCCATAACACCTATCTAAGCTCACAGACTTATTCATAAGCATTAAGTTTTTCATCAAAAATTTACTGCTCATAGACAATAAACATCTACAACAAATGATTAAAACAACAAAATTGATCCTTCAATTAAGTTTGATTCTCTCTCATGCATCATAGTGCAAGGGGGGTCAAAATATCAGACCCTTGCACTATCCAAATAAAACATATTTATAATTTTGAAAGAATAACCATCATAATTTTCTTGGAAACAAATTCTTGAAAAAATGATAACTGTTATTTGGTTGAATAACAACTTGTGAGAAACCAACTGATTTCTTGTCGATGATGACACACATTCATTAATGGTTATTTTAAGAGGGGTTATGATTGCATCACAATTTCCAATTGACAGGACAAGGGAATGAAACAACGTTGTCTACTTACAAGCCCTGTGGAAACATATATGTGTGAATAGTCCACAACTTCCTACTCTAGGTAGTTGATAATATGCCACATAAGATTATTTCCGTGCAAATATTTAAATACAAAAGATTTATTTGATACCAAAACCTACTCTACTAATTACAATCACATCACTTTTCTAAGATCATTAAATTTAAGAAAATTCAAGTGTCCTTTCTTGCATTAATTTCCTTCAAGTGGATTCTACTAGCTTACTCTTCCCATTCTATAAATAAGTCAAAACACTTCTCAATTCATATAATGATCATTACAGTCTCAAAGATGTCAAGTTCTTCAAGCAATGTCACTTTTGAGATTAAGAGTGATTTCCTCACCATTGAGGGTGTGGAATGAAACACTATGCGAAGATTAGTTGCAGACCAACTTAGGGAAGTCTTCCTCATTCGTAGCGATGTGGAGGAGGGAGTTATTCGCAAGATATTTGGTGAACACTTCCTATCCTAGGTGCATGTGCATAAATTTGGTCTATTGGAGCACTTTATTTACAATATCATCCACACCTCTGGGAGATTTGAATAGGGAATCTATGCTGCTAAGAATTTGGTAAGGCTAGTGTACCTGCCATGTGTTGAAGGCACCCTGGTAGGTTTGTATGTGTATCTGCACGTGGGTTTGGTGGGCAATACAATTTTCATCACTACTACATTGGAGAATGAACAAGCTAGGAAAGTAGTTTCCCTACTTCGTGCTAGACTGGAACATAATTTTATGGAGACTTTCACCTAATACATCGAGTTTAACAAAAGTATCCTTTCACCTGCATAGATTAAACATCTGCAAGAAGCGATAGAGGGCATTAGGATCCTCATTTTCACCCTCTGTTCCTAAGACCTCTTATGCTGAAAACCCCCTTTTTTGCAATGTAATACAATATATATATGTATGAATATATATCTTTTTGGCTTTGAAATTTGTATCTTATGATGCAAATGTTCTCAAAAGTTCTCAGCTTTATCTCTACATTTTTATTTTTCCTGCAATGTATTATTTCATTTCTATGTCTACTGTGTATATCTCATTGTGCATTTTGAATGTTATTATTTTATTCAATAAGTTAGTTTCTAATAATGTTATTTCCTTTTGCAAATGAATTCTTAGAATAATAACATATATTAGCTCAAATGCACAAACGTCATATTTAGAATAATTTTTAAAAAAAATGTCTTCGAAGTCCGTTATAGTTCTTGAACTGAGCCTATTGTCCATTGCTCCAAATCAACTCTTAAAATGCTTTTAGGTTTTTTCTTTACTAAACTCCCTCCAAAAATAAGCTTTCAAGGCAAGATACTCCACTTTCTAAAATGTCTATTGCGAGAATAATCAAGTTTTGAAAACCCTATTGAGAACAAACAAAGGTTTCAAACTATTCAAAGTTTCACTAAACACTTTATTGTTTCTTATTTTTCTCTTTTTGATAAACTTTAGTGGATATTAAGACCTTTTGGTGACCCAACACATACTCACAACTTCCAAAAAGCTTGACACAATAGATTTTAAGTTAGGTTTTTAAGATCGTTGGATGAGGGAGAGGTTTGAAAACTTGAGTGGTGCATGACGTAGGTTTACAAACTAGAAAGTAAAGGTGACAAAGACATAGTTTGATTCACTTCAAAAATAGGGCATGGATTTTTAGATTTTGTAAGGGCAACTAAAAATTGCGGCAACATAAAGTACACTTCTAAGTTTGTTTATAGGTCCTTGTTTACAAGATTGTCATCAATTTGGAAAGTCTTTCAAAATGTTACTTGATGTTTATTTTTTGTCTAGAAGATAATTTTTTTATTTTGGGGGGATGATGTAGTTAGTGTACAATGTTTATTATTATGTTTCGATGAAGTTGGTTATTTGACTATGTATTGTATTAATTAGTTGTCGGATTTGAGTAGTTATAAGTGTCAGTTTCTTGATGGTTGTGTTCTTGGCAACTATCAGGTCTTTTAAATATATTGTGTATTGTTGGAAAGAGGAAAAGGGAACTATAGTCTAGATATCTAGACCCTAATATCCCTTATGTAGTTTTTTTATGCCCTAGAGGATACAATGGGAGAAAAGAGTAATTACAAAAGGGAAAGCTAGATCAAAATGCATCCATATATAACATTAAAAAGAATCACATTCATCCATAACCTATATATATATAGTTTAGTTGGTATTGGAATAGTGTGATGGTTTAAAGGTGGTGTTGGTGTTCATGCCACCAAGGTTCAAACCCTATTGGGGTGTAATTAATGAGTGTTTATATTGAGTATGAGGTATCCCATTTGTGGCCTCACTGATTCATAGCTCTGAGTGAAAAGAATTTTCCCCTCTTAAAAAATAAAAGCCTACATATAATCCTTATATCTCCATATATATTATCATATATCAGTTAAAAAGGTAGGTTTTAGTCTCTGCTCTATATTTATCATTCTCTTCACTTCTTATCCTATTATCTGTAGTGTAGAAAAATGTAACCCTTTACATTTTCTCACTTGTTTGGGACCTCCTTATTTAAATTGGACATAATATTTCCTTAATTTAGTGTTGTTAAATGTACCTTACTACATTTACACACTTATTTAGGACCTCTTAATTAATTGAGCTTAATTATGCCTTAATGGGCCCTTTAATTCATTTTCCAAGCCTATTTAATTATATTTTATGAAGGGGAAACCTAACATTTATTAATTCCTAAAGATAACACTTCACAATGAGCAATGTGTGTCCTAGGTTTATGGACCTGGGACCCATTCGCCCATGGCTGAATGGGTCCTCCCTAAACCTTAGGACCTAAATTTAAATTATGTTTTTGGCTATTTTTTAGTGATTTCAAATCTATAATTCAATGTCGGCTTGTGATATTTGAATTTCGAGAAATTAAGGATACATACCTATAAATACAAGGTTATTTCACTAAGTTTCACCTAGCATTTTTTATCTAAGCAACCTAGCAATTTGAAGTGAGCAGAAGTATAGCAAAGTTTATGATCAAAGGCATTCAAGAGAAAAAATATCAGTTTTATTGCAGCATTCAAGATCCATTCATCATTTCAAATTCTTCTTACATCATGCATGTTTTTGGAGCTAACATTATGAATAGGTCTCATGATCAAATCAAGCATTCAAAGCATTCATGCAAGTTGTAGACCTTACAAATTTTTCCATTATAAAGGTTTCAATCAAGGGTTTGTTGGGTGGTAACATAGCTTTGTTCATTCTTCATTCCCTCTTTTATGTTTCATTTCAATTCAAGGTTCGATTACCAAAATAGGGTTTGACCAAGGAAAACCCTTATTCACCTTTTTTTTTTCTCTCTTGTATGTGTGGTTGCAGATCTAGATGGAAGAAAATTTGAAGACCTTTTGAAGAGCAATATTTATAAAGTTGTCAAAGTTATAGAAGTTGTCAAAATTGTTGTCTTCTCGCAGAAACTAAGATCTTGAAGTCATTTTTGACATTCCAACTATGAAACCTGGGCAAATTGAAAGATTTAGATCTGCAACAGAGGCTCCTAAAAGTTACTGAAAATCCTTGAACTTGGACCCATTTTCCCATGGGTGAATGAGTCCCAGATTTGCTTCAGAAAAGCACTTGTGGTGACTGGTACACATATTTTTTCCCTTCCTAGACCTAGAATTTAATTTCTAGTTCTATTAGTATTGGGCTTAATATTGTTGTTTTAAGTGTTGGATTGCATTTTGGTGTTGATTTTCTATTTTTTAGTTTTTCTCCCCAAAGTGTTGTTTGACCTTGACCCCTGTCCTTCAAGCATAAGGAAGTCTAAATATTCCCACTTTGACTTGATTAACCTAAGGGTTGTTAATCGATTCTTTGTGGGGATCTCATTTCCTAATGAAATAAAGGAAAATAGGTTTATTTTGGATCACCCCCAAAATGCCACCCTATTTTTCTCTGTTTCGTTATCTATTACATTCATATATGTGTACATTATCTCTTAGAAATACATGACCCTTATAGAGCACCTCTTGCTTAGCTTCCTATGTTGTCATTAGGTTTAACAAGTCTTATGTGGTAGCTTGCAATAGGATTTGGTTTTTCCCCATGACCTTGCTAACATCATCCCCCCTTTTAAAATGATGCCTTGTCCTTAAGACATAATATTTAGCTCATGGGAAGAATGTGTTTGTAGATTACCTTTAGCTATGTGAGGTAGTATCTCATTGTTGTTTTGCTTGTTGTAAGACTTTCATGTGTCGTTAAGTGTTGATGTGTGTTGCCTTTGCATCAACAAGACTATTGGGTATTTAGATCTATTGTGTTGTGTTCTTTATTCCCCTAAAATTCTTGTTAGGTGTGCCAATTCTATATTGGTTTCCTCCCTTAACTATTTAATCTACATCTTTATTTGCTCTCTTTACTCCTAGACTTGTTGTAGCTAAGTATGCTGATTCTCTATCTGTGCTCTTACTACACCATCCATATATTTTAGTGGGTCATATATGGAGGCAATCTACACTATTTGGGCCTCTCTTTGAGTGATATGATCTATAAGGTTTTTGGTGAGGTTGCATCACTAAAGACAAAATTGGTAGATTACAATTACCTCTACTATACTTCCTTCTATTTTCTTTATTTGGATTTCTAACTAAGAGTGTGTTGTTGCACATTTCTTTGTTGCCTCATCAAATTTCTTCTTCAAAATTTCTTGTTGGGCTTCTTGCCTTATCTTGGCCTTCTGTGATTGTAATTTTGATTGCAAGCCATATGCCAACTATTTGAGTTGTTGTAGCAGGGGAAGGGAAGTATCCCTTTGTATTTGTGGTGTGCTAGTTTGTAGTATATTTATCGCCTCTTGTAATTACTTTGCACTTTCCACAAGTTGTAGGATTTTCTTCCCTTGTGGTGGTAGGGAATATATTCCCAAATTATAGTTTTTGGAGTGAGGAGATGTTGGATAGGTTCACTTGGGAGCCTACTACTAGTAACTGAAGTAGTTGGGGTGTTGGTTCTAACTACAATTGCTTCTATTGTGCAAGGAAGTATTTCTTTGATTGTATTGGGGGAGGTGGATGTGTTGGCCTCTATAGTATTTACTTGTTGTCCCACACCATATTTCACACTTGGTTGGCTTCTTTCCAGAGGAGTTGTTGTTTGTTGTTTTATTCTTTCCTCATCTAGGAGAGAGTCATGAAGATTTTTAGTGAGCTCTATTCTTTCCTTTTGTACCTTGGTTATTTCCATTTGTTCCACCTCCATCAGGACATCCACCCTCTTCTTTGTCTAGAGATCCTTTTCCTATGCTTATGCTAATTTATACTTTTGTTGTGGGGTCAGATTGGATCCCACCTCATGTAGGGCCTTTTCCCTTATTTTTCTTCCTATTTCAAGGTTTTTTCTCTTTTCTCTCTGATAAGGACAATGATTGGTTCCAAGAGCCATTCAATAACATCCTCCAAGCTCTTGATAAACTTCTTAATGTATTTCACCAGACATTGTATTATTCTTTCTTTATTGTCTACACCTACTTCTTCATACATGTTGAGGACTTGTGGTAACATGCCATGGTATATTATGGAGCTTGTGGTGGCCATGACATCAATTAATTGTTGCAATCATTCTAGGACCTCTTATTGTGGGATTTCCATAGTGTGCTCCTTTTATCTTTTTTTGTGAAGGTTTTTGCACTTCAACTTCTTCTTCTTCCTTTTCCTCCTTAGAAAGTTGGATTATCTTCCTTTTTACTAGTTGTTTGGGCCTTGCCTTTCTAGTCTTTTTCTTCACACTCATCTAAATTAGAGTCTTTGAGTCTTCTTGACACTATTTGCAAAGATGAGGTGGGGCCCTTTGATTGTGCATAAGTCACTCCATGTAATCTATCATACCTTCTTGCCACTAGTGTGCTAGTTTCTAGGAGTGTTGTAGAGGAAGATGGCTGCATTGGCCCTTTTAGTGGGATTCCCTACTATATTTGCAATTGTTCCTTATTTGTTCTAGCATTTCCTTTGCATTTTTCTTGTGGATACTATCCATAATCTTGTTGTATGTCCCAAATCTCTCCACACTTGGGTGTGTTGGTTTTCTTAGTATATTTGTGGCATGCGAACCTACTTCCTATTATGTCACATTATAAGGGAGTTTGGATATCCAAGTTGTTCTTGGTTCTACTACCTCCATGTATATGTAGTCCTTATCCACCAGGAAGGTTATGTTGTTTATGTATTGTTTCATGGATTCATAAGGGATTTGTTCTTTGGCCTACATTTATTGTTGAAGGCTTTTAAAAAGTCCTAGTAGGTGCGGTATATGTTTTTTTGTCTTTGAACTATAGTGTATGGTTCTTTATTTGTGTCAATGTTGTTAAATATATTTTCCATGTCTTCTCTTTGAATGCAGGTAATTCATTAAGAAAATAGAAAACTAGGCAAATAAGTAATACATGTACCATACCAAAACTTATACCAAGAATTTTTTATCTTCTAGATATTCTCCATTAAATACTCCCTCATTACCTCATAAAGGTCAAAATCCTTCCCTTCCAGCACCATTTGATATGTAGTGTGTATGACAGTTATTGTGGTCGATTCTTTGCGATTTGCATAGTAAATTTTGTAAGTGATATCCATGGTGGTGTATCACACAGAAGGGTTTGTAATTGCTTTCACACTCAAGCTATGGCCATATGGTGTAGCTCCAATCAGCTCTATTACCCTATGATTTTTTACCACTTTTTTGTTGGTATTTCCCCTACCATACTTAACCCTATAATTGTTGTATTGTGGAGCTCGATCAGACTCGGAGGTTCAATTTTCCCCACCTTTATCAGCTCGATTTCCCATTAAATTATTTAACAAAATTCACCATATTTTATAAAGGAATTTTTCTATTGGTTTGTATTCAAAATACAGTTACAAAAAGTTAACAAAACACCCATAAATAAAGAGTTTTTTGGCTGCACACAAAATTCAAATGGTCACGAGTTGGAATGCAAGAAACATCACACACATGGAAGATAGAAAGTCATGTGGGTTTTAGTTTTGATGCTATAGAACATGTAATACATGGGAAGAAGGTTGTGGTTCTGTGACTGTGTAAAACATAGGTTAAGCTATGGGTACACACAACAAAGCGTGTGGTAAAAATAATAGTGGATATCAGTTAAAATGGTTACTGCAAGTTGCAAAAATTGCTGCAAGTCTTTGTAAATATCATTTGTTGGATATTAATAATAAAAGGGACTTTGCTTTGTGGATGTAGCCCATCATTTGGGTTAACCACAATAACAAGTTGTGTTGTCTTCTTCGCTACTATTTATTTCTATGTATTAAATTCCTTTGTTTTATCTTTGTAATCTTCATTTAATTGGTGGTAATCTACCTAAAATCCCTAATAGTGACCACATGAATTGATTCCTTTGTAATCTAATAGGGTTTATCCAAATAAATGAACTCATTGTGTACCCTACTCAAAATTAACCTTAGTCATGTTCATCAAAAAAGTATGGATAGTCTTTCCATATGTCTAAGTGGTTTTGCCCCACCTCTTGGTATTATAGTTGATACATGCTTTGGTCTAGAATTAACAATGTTGGGTGAAGCTCTTCAAATTTAGAGTGATAAATTTCAGCTATTGGCTTGTGAATGTACTTCCTTACATATTTTTTTTATACCACATATATTGGAATTCTTGAGAATGCTCTTTCTTTATCTAGTTCCATCGCATTAAACAGGTACTTCTTATATTTTTGGCATGGCTTCTCAAAAATGTTTACGAGGGTTGGTGTTGCCATCTTTTCTTCATAGCTTTATAGGGTTTGAAGTTTGAAAATATCAATTTTCTTATTTTGCTAGTGTTTGAGTGCAAAGTGAGACTGTAGTGAATGAAGTAGGTCTTAAATAAGTTTAGGGTTATCCATTTAGTCATTAATTACTTTTTCCCATTAAGTTTCATGGGATTTTCTAGCCATTTGTAACCCTTAACTGTTAATGGTTTGATTTTATTATTTATTGGTTTATAATACATAATGTAAAATATGTGCTTATTTTCCTTCATGTTATTCATCCTTCTAGTTGATGATAATGTTTAATTCTTTCTCCATTTACATAGTCTATGATGTGATCTTTGTCTAGTCTCCTTAGTCTTATTGCTCTGAATTCTACAATGCCATGTATGTAGTAAGGTCATAGCCACCTTACTTTTAGTTTCCGTTGCCTTTTGAAGTTGCTATCATATAGTAACACTAAATCACCTATTTTGGAATTCTTGGTCTAGGGATTTCTATCATTCCATGTTTTTTTTTCTTTTACATTCCAACTACTAGTTGTATAAGGCTATGAGCCTATTTACATCCAATTTAAAAAATTCCTCTATTCTTTGTGCTAGATACTCATCATCATCATCCAACCATAGTTCTAGTGTGGTACGTAGATTAGGGATTATGAAGTTCATGGGAACTGCAACATAAATTCCATATACTAGTTGGAATGGTGTAAACTTGTTAGTTCTCTTATAGGATGTGTGGTAGGCCTAGAGTACCACAGGTAATTTTATATCTCAATCTAACTTATTTCCATCACACATCTTAGCTATTGTTGTCCCAATTATCTTGTTTAGAGCTTCACTTGCTTTATTTTCTTGAAGATGATAGGGTGATCTCTTATTATATGTGATCATAAAATTTTGTAATAGCTCCACAATTATTTTATTTACAAAGTGTTTACATTGATTACTTACAATACTTAACAGACATCCATATCTCATAATTATATTTTCATATAAAAACCATATGGTAGTATTTTCGATACAATCCTTGGTAGGTTCTGTTTCTACCCATTTTGTTAGATATTCTTCCTCTATTATTATAGATCATATTTTTGAATGTTTGGTGGGGGGCCAATGGGGCCAATAAATTCTATTGCCCATTTTTCAAAAGGAATGTTTGCTAGTACCAATTTTAGGGGCATTTAATCTTTTGTGGTAGGTTTCCATTCTCTTTGACAAATACCACAACTCTTTATGTAATTCTTTGTATCTTTTTGAAGAGTTGGCCACCATAATTTAGCTAGTTTAAGTCTTTTGGTCATTGTGTCACCACAATTGTGTCCTCATACTATGCCCTCATGTGCCTATCTTAAAATGGATTCTATTTCATGCTCATAGACAACCATTATCATAATTTCCTCTCATCCCATGTGTTGTAGTTCTCTTTCGTTAATGCATAAGGCATGGATTTCTATATTAGAGATTGTTTGTCTTATGGTGAAAGATCTCTAGGAAATTATTAAGTTGACAAAAGTATGGAAATTCCATGTAAGTTTTTTGGTACCACATTTATTCCAAATAGATGTGTGCCAGGGAGATCCTCTAGTTATTCCCATGTTTCTATTTTAGGCAAATAATCTGGTCCTTGGTTTTTCTTTCCTAGTTTCACCATTATTTTAAAATCAAATTCTTGGAACAAGAGTAGCCATCTACATATTCGACCTTGTATAATAGGTTTTTTTAGTATGTACTTTAGTGGCTCATGATTTGTAAAGAAAGTAAAGGGTGTAGATAGCAAATAATGTCTAAATTTTTGGAGTACATAAACCATGGATAATGCCTCTCTCTTTGTTGTAGTGTAATTTTTCTCTTCTTTTGATAATTTTCTATTGGAAAATATGATAGGGTGGTCCTTGTTTCCTTTAGGTTGAGCCAATATTGCTCCTATTTCTATTCTAGATGCATCCATGTATGCACATGAAATGGTAAACTCTAGTCTGGAAAGATTAAGATGGGTGGCTTTGCAATTTTCTATTTATTTGTGTCAAATGCAGTTTGATATTCTTCATTCCATTCAATGTTCCTACTAGATTTATTTTTCAATATTTCCTCCAATGGTGCAATAATATTAGTATAACCTCTTATTAATTTTCCATGATAACTGATTAACCTAAGAAAGTTTTAACTTCTAGAGCAGTTTTTAGAGGTGGTAGTTTCATTATTAGTGTAACTTTCATGGGGTCCACCATCAAACCTTCTTTACAAATTATGTACCCTAACAGTGTTCCATAAGGTACCACAAACATGCACTTTTTCAAATTCAACATTATTTGCATACTCTGCCATCTATTTAACATTATATTAAGCACTTGCACGTGGTCTTTTACCAATCTGTACACTATTCAATCATCCAAGTATACTTCCAAAAAGTCATGTATGAAGTCTTTAAATGTATTTATCATTGTCCTACTAAATACTGTAGGTACATTTTTTATACCAAATGGCATTATTGTATACATGTAAGAACCCCATTCTATTGAAAATATAGGGTTTGTTTGATCTTCTTCCCTTATTTGCACTTGGTGATAGCCAAAGAATCCATCAATAAATGAATAGATCTCTCTTCCAAAAATTGATTCTAGTATTTCTTCGGTAAAAGGTGTAGAGTAGGGGGGTATCCAGACATAATAACTCAAGAAAAATAAAGTTGGACACAATAACCCCATCATAATAACCCAAGGACAAAATAACCCAAGTTCATAATAACCCATGGACAAAATAACCCGTTGTCAAAATAACCCATGGACAAAATAACCCATATGTAATTTATAAATTTTGTTTTCCTTTCTCTATATTCCTACGAGGATATTCTATCCATGGGTTATTTTAACCACAGGTTATTTTGGCTTGGGTTATTATGACCTTGGGTTATTTGTCCTTGGGTTATTGTGACCGGGTTATTCTTTCTAGGGTTATTTTGACCGAGTTATTATGTCCTACAATCGGGAAGGGGTCATTTATGCAAGCTTTATTTAGTTCCCTAAAATCTACACATATTATCACTTTCCATTCATTTTAATTTTGCACAACCATAAGAGTTATGCATTCTACATCTTCAACCCATTTGATAATTCTTGCATCAATCATTTTATCCAACTCAACTTTGAATTTGTTTTTCATGTTTGGGTTAAGTCTATATGTTCCCTTATTTAGTAGTTTAGTCCCTTCTTTCAATTGAATCTTCATTACATCTACCTCTTATTTTATTCCTTTTAAATCTGTAAATATTCTAGAGAATAATTCTTCAAATTTTGATAGGATCTTTGCAACTTGTGCTACTACCTTATCATCACAATAATCTCCTATTGTTACAAGTTTAAAGTCCCCTTCCTTGGTGATGTTTTCTTCCCTAAGATTGATTGGTTGGTTATAATATTTATATTTATATTCAGTAGTGGATTCTAGTTCCCTTTCCCCTTGATTGACTTCTATATCCATGTTATATGTTTCATTATCTTCTTGATGTGCTATGTAATATCTTCTTTTAGCGAAAGTTGATTCCTTATCCAACCATTCAATATACTTTCATATTCCCTCTATCTATGGAGGTGGTGAAACATGTTGTAGTACCACTAATTTATTATTTGTGTTTGGTCTTGAAATGAAGGAAAAAGGGGATGGAGGGTGAAATAGGAAGACCTAGAAATGAGGGACCTATGACAAAAATCACAAAGGGGGTATCCACCTAGCCACAAATCCACCTTTTTCTATTTCATTAGGAAGAGGGAGAGTGTCACAAATGATTAGAATTTACCTACAACCCTTAAGGTGAGTCAACCCCAAGTTTGGACACTTTGCTACCCTAACTTCCTTATGATAGAAAAATAACAAAATATGACTGAACAATAGTTTTGGGAGAAGAATAAAAGTGCGTTAGCAATCCAATTTATAAGATCTATCACTTGAAATATGAAGTATTATGATAACACTATTAGAAAAAGTAATCAACTAGCTGATTTGAGAAGGTTAAGATACTGTGCACTTGTCACCAAAACTTTTGTAAAGCATCCTACTAGGACTCATTCACCCAAGGGCGAATGGGTCTTTGTATAGGGCTCTGAAAATTCTTTTTGTAGTCCTCTAATGTTGGATATAGGCTTTTGACTCCCCCAAGTTTTACTTTTGGAAGGCCAAAAATAAAACCTGTAGGTGAGTTTTCGTATCTTGACAACTTTGACAACTTTGTAAAATTGTACTTTTGATCCAATTTCAATCCTTCTTCACCTATAGATCTACAAAAACACAAAGAGGAGATTTTTGTTTTGTTTTTGCTGTATAAGGGTTTTCCTTGCTCAAACCCTAGTTTGGTAATTAAACCTTGATAATGAAATCAAAGAATAAATGGAAGGAATGCTGAATGAACACTAGCTTGTTATAACTCACCAAACCCTTTAATGGATGACCTTATAGGACTAAAGTCTAAGACATCACTCCAAGGATAAGATCTTGCATGAAATGTCTTGATTTAATGCTTGATTTGAAACTTGATTTGATGCTTGAAAACTTGAAACCTACATCACAATGTTAGCTCCAAAAACATGCATGAACACACATAAATATTGACACCATGATAGGATATTGAATGCTATAATAATTGATTGATATATTTGCTCTCCAATGCCCTTGACAATAATATTTTCTTTAGGAATGCTTGCATAAGGTGTGTTCAATTTGAATTGATAAAAAAGACCTTGTATTTATAGTTAGTTTTCTAATTTCTCAACAATTAAACATCAAAATCTGACAATTGCAATTTGAATTTAGATCATAAAAATGCCACCAAAAGCATATTAAAAAATGGGATCCTAAACTTGAGGACCCATTCACCCTTGGGTGAATGGGTCCTAGGCCCTAAACCTAAGACACACATTTTCCAAGATGTATAATTTGATGTTTGTAGTTGTTTAATGTAGGTTTCCCTTTCGGTAAATGAAATTAATTAGGCTTTTAAATGTATAATTGGGTCAATTAGAGGCTTAATTAAGTCCAATTAATTAAGGGGATGCAAACATGGTGCAGGAGCACCTTGCTCACAAATGCCTTCAAAAGGCTAAATTTCAAAAATTGAACCTTTGAATATAAAATGTATGTAAAAGCATTGTAAAAGGTCTTGGGTGGTTATATTTTAATGTATTTAAAATCACTAAGGGGTTGGTTGAGTCAATTTATTGCAAAAGTTGCAAAACATGTAAAATTGTAAAAGTGCAAAAATGTGAACAAAAACAAGAATATGAAGGGTCACTTGGTTTTAAAGGGTTGTTTATTAGTTGGAAATGAAGGGGAAGTTATTATTTATGTTGTAAGCATCTATTTAAGCCTTGGAGAGGTGAACCAAAGGAAGGCAATGTAAATTGGAATCAATTTTGTCAATTTCAATACCTTGTTTTGAAGTTTTAACAGTTTTTTCTCTGTTTCCAGGATTTGTACGGCCTAGTACGGCCTGGAAACTTTGTAAAAGTAGTTTTATGGTGTAGGTTATTGAATAATCTTTCCATTGGTTCAAGTCTCACTCATTTTCATTGAGTAATAAGAAAGTTATGATGATTTTTGTGTAGGCAGGCAGTTCAGAAAATATTTTTCAAAAATTGCAGTTCTGAAAACATGTTAGTACGGACAAGTACGGAATGGTACAGACCTAAAAATTGGATATATTGAAATATATTGATGTGGTGGACAAAATTTATTTTTACCAGTAATTTTTATAATGCCATTTAAGGGGTCAAACAAGTCATTTCCTAAAAACTGTTCTGAACATAGGGTTTTTGGGGTTGCATACAAAAAAACGTGATTTCTTCTAATTTGTACGGTGGAAACTTCTAAAATTTTGTAGAAAGATTCATTTTGAGGTGTTCTTACTATATCCAAGGTTTCGGAGAATTTGAATAAAGTTTGATATATTTTTGGTGATGCCCTAGGCTGCCCTAGTTGTTAAAATTGCATGTTTTGGGTGAATTTGAGAGGTTCAAGGATGGAAAAGTGTGAAATCTTTTGAGGAAGAAATTTTTGATGATTGTTTGAGTTTGTGTAGACATATTCCAGTATGATTGAAGGTGTGGCAAGTTGGTATGAGGTTTAGAAAACATACTTTCTACAAACCCTCATTGAATGGAGCTTTGTTCAAGCCTTGAGTATGGATTTTTGTATTTGCTGCTTTAATAGATGATTTTTCTTGAGAAAGATGATTGAGTTGATGGTTTTATGAGTTGATTCAATGCTGCCTCTAGGTATTTGTGGTTTTGGAGTTGATTTGAGGGTACATATTTTGTTATATTGGCCTCTTTGGAGCCTTATTTCTCAAGAATGAGTAGTTGAAATTGTCTCAAAGAAAGAGTATTCTATTTCATGAGCTAGGTTGGATGTTGTGAACTTTTGTCTCTGCATCAAAACATAGTGTGAAAATGTAAAGGTGTATATTTTATGACACTACAGGTCTAAATATTATTTCTTTCATAGTAAGTGATGCAATATGTATATGTTTATCATGATTGTAAAAAGAAAAAGTGCGCAAGAAATCCATTTTAAGCTCCATCCAAGATTTAGTTTCTCCTCTTCTTTCTTGGTTTATATACTAGGTTTGGGTAACCAATGTGAGTGTCTAGTAGAAGATTTGAATGTTTAATCTTTCATCATAGTCGTTCCTTACCTCCCACCTTTCAATATAGGTGTTTAAGTGATATTTTTGTAAGATATCACCATCATAATTTGGTATATCCATGCATTCCCCTTCTTTCATTAGGTATCTTGTTTTTATTAAGATTTTTTTTTTTTTTAGACTGCAGGAATCGGGTAGCACGACCCCCTATAAACTGCAGTGCGCCTGGTAAACTTTTTAATGATAAGCGCTCCGCACCACGGGACGGGGAGACTAGAACTCGTGACCAGCAGAGCCGCAACGGAATTACTTAGCCAACCGAGCTAGGGCCCCCGCCCTTGTTTTTATTAAGATTTTAAATATCTCTCGTTTGGTAAGTTTATCCTTATGTGTATTGTGTCAACTTATGGCATTACAAATTAGTGTGTGTTGCAATATGTTGAGCCTTAGTTCCTTAGTATTAAATATTTATTTTATTTGTGTAATATATGATAGCAAGTCTTCTACGCCTGAATACTTAGGTAGCTTAATATGTGAAATTTTGCATGAAATGTGTAGTTATGTTATCCTCATAATCTCTTAAGTTGCCACAATCATTCTGTGGTGTATTGTGTATACTTATGATAGAATATGGAACATCCTTCAATATCCTTCTTATCATAAATATCCTTCAAAATGTGATAATTCTTTGGGAGTGAAGTTTTGGTTCTTCTCTCTTCCATGCACCCAACACCTCTTCATTTATTGTGTTGTAAGCATTGCCCTCTATTTCTACTTCTCCTTTTGAGTTTGGCTCTTCAAAAAAATCATTTATGGGAAATTTTGATATTGTATATTTTTTATTGTCAAAGTTGTGATATTATTTTGTGTTTAGTTCCTCTGTGTAAGATTCATCTAGAATTTCCCTAGGGAATGTGGACTATTTTTTCTTTATTGGAAAAAGATATTTATTTTTTCTTGAGTCTACAATGTCATTTGAGTTGAAAAACCACTTTAGTCCAAGTAGTGTGTTAAATGAATCAAAATTTTCTTTGATGACAACTATTTCAATGTCTATGATTTGTTTTATTCCCATAGCACTTACTTATACAAGTATCCATGTCCCTAATGTTTTCATCTTGGTACCATCAACTAGGCTAAAGTTATAAGTTGTTTGTTCAATTTTTTGTTTCCCTAATTGTTCCAAGACCCTTTTAGGGATCATATTTATGTTAGCTCCTAAGTCTATCATCAAATTTTTAAGTTTCTTATTGTTTATGATAATAGTAGTCATGATAGGTTTGATTTTCTATCAATTTTTAGTATTTATTATTGTTCTTATTTGTGGTGATTGAGATTGTTTTGATTAAAAGGAAAAACAGGTTTTGAAGGGACCCGAAACAGTTTACAAAAGAGACACACAAATCTGCTAAGAGAATAAAACAATCAACCACCAGCAACAACCCAACCAACAAAAAACCAATTAACACGGAAGCCAAATAAAAGTAAGACAACTAACAACCAGTGGCTCCCACCAACAAAACAACAACAAACCAACCAACTAGAGACCAAAAAAGAAAGCAACAAAAATAAACTAGAAACTAATGAAGGCCACCCAAAGTTTTGGCCATTTCAACCTGCTGGGACTTATGTTTTTCAACCATATCCAACAGTTCCTTTTTTTCAGCATCAAAAGCTTTTTTCCAATCTGCCGACACTCTCCCAACCAACACCTTGTCATCAACCTTAAGGGATTTTTTCCCCTTACCCTTAGCCACACGATCTAACTCCACGAGTTCTAAGAAGTAGAATTGCTCTTCCCTAAGCTGACTAATTTTCTTGAAAAGTGTCTCCACGGCTTCAACGCTATTCTTGACTGAGACATGACTCACCTACAACAAATTTCTAATATCATTATTTAAACTTGTAACTTTAGCCTCAAGGGCTTGCAGTCTATCCTCACATTTCTCCTTGAACTCATTATGGGAGTGTTCCAACTCCACCAATTTGTCAATGAGGATATCCAGAACAAAGGTCTTCGGGATATTCTACAAATTTTCCTTAAGGCCTTTGATTTTAATGTTACTTTTATTGAATTCCTGTAAGGTCCATTTGGCCAATTTGAAGGTACCGGTAGCACCAACCCTTGCCATATCTAATAGGCCAAACATTGAAGTGTCCTCCTCATCTAAGTACAATAAATCCTTTGATAGAGGATCAATTTGCAGGGGCAAATCAACATTTCTCTTGCCCTCACCATCCACATTCCGTTCACCAATCTCCTTATCCAGAGAAACCTTGTGTAAATCATGAATAGGGGAATCCTCCATAGTCATAGTAGTTACATTAGGGTTATTGCTAACCTTTGCATTTGTAGGATCCCTAGCCACCACATCATATTCCTTTTTCTTCAGATTAGCCAATCTCTTCATCATCCTTGGTTTTTCAACCACATCAACCATCTTCTTGGCCCCAACCTCATTAGCCCCACCAACAACACCTTTATCATCAGACACATCCTCCACTCTTGGAGAGGACCCATCCGATCCAACCTTCATGTCTTCACTCCCATAAATGGCCAATCTCTTGGGGGCCTTGTTAATTTTGGAACCTGCCACCTTCCTCTTCTTCGAACCCAAAGCTACACCAACCTCATCCGATGAGGACTTCGAATCTGACGACCCAGAAAGGGCATCAAAATCTTCCCCCTTACCAGTAATGGCAGGAGCCAGGGTAATAGACTGAACATGCTCCATAATAAGAAAAATAAGCCCTTCATGAAGGATAGGGGCCCTCCTATTCTTCAAATGGGCATATACAGAGGATTTTAACGAAGACAGAAGAAAAAAAAGGAAAGGAAATGAACAAGCCATGCCTGAAATGATTAAGCAGAGTGAAGTGGTGACCAAGAAGTGCCTTAAATCTCCCCTCCAGCGTCATGTACCGCATCATCACCTTCGCCACCCTAGCCTAGATATTCTTCAAGGAATTCCTATCATAACCCCAATTTTCCTTTCACCATCCTTAAAAAATTGGGTCATGGCATCCTCATTGCTCTTTTTGTCCTTAAATTTTTTCCTACCCATAGTCAGAAAACCCATAATAGAAGCAATAAAGTCCTCATTCACCTCCACCTCTAGTCCCTTCATCACAAGTTTGTGATTATGCCAGACAAAAACAAATTTGGCCGAAGCATTCAGGTCATGCTCATACAATCTCTCCAAAAAAGGAGTAAAATTACCTTGACTGAGAATGTTCCACAACTTCTTCCTCCTCCTAATATCACACCACGAGTCTGGCTCAACATGATTCCTATTACCACCCATGGATCCCCTAGCAACAAACACCCAACTCTGGCAAAAAATAACTAGATACAAGCCAAAAAGCCAAAAAACACCCACAAAGTGTGCCAAATCAGGCGAATTACAAGACCATAAAATCCATTTCAAATTATCCAATGCCATCTATTCATAAGATGCTCCTAGCATTCTCAAGAATGATAGATCCCTCTTCCCATGAGTAAAATTCGCTAAGGCTGACAACCACATTGGCGAAGCAATCGGCAAGAGAGTATCCTTCCCGATAAACATGAGATATGCAGGTATCAACATATGTTTGAAGCATAATTACAATATCTTTGATTAGCTGATCCACATTACAACTCGGGGGATGCACTCCATTCAAATAATTAATGACATTCATTGAGTTGCCTTCCACCCAAATTTTTGAATACCCTTTGCCAATGGCATACTTTACACTTATGAACGTAGCCTCTGCTTCCATGCGATGATTTTTCTAGTTACCCAATGAGAGTTCCATTGCACCAATAAGTCTGCCAAAACTATCTCTTAACATCCCCTCGCATCCTGCAGGCATGATTGAGATTGTTGTTTGTTTAAGTATTTGCAAAACTATTTTAGTTTGTTTAAGAAGTTAGAATGTTTTAATATTTTATGAGTTGATTTAATATGCTTGTCTCTTGCTCAAAGAAGTGATCAGTGTGTTTTTCTTCTTTATGTTATTCCTTAGTGATGAATTTCTTTGTTTATTCTACTATATAGTCACGATGTTGTTCGATTGGGTGGAATTCTTCTTCATTTGTAGTGATCCATTCCTCAGTGGTTGTGTATCTTTAATTTGTGGTATTTGTTCCTTGTTTAGTAACCACTACTAATTTATTCTTCTTTTTATGTTTTGATTTTATTTTTATCTCGATATCCTTCTTCAGAGATACTTGTCTTAGTAGTTCCAAAAATCAGTCCACTTCTCTTTTTGACAGCTCCTAGTTTTTTTATCTGGTTCTTTTGGTACTCTTCTCAGGAGTCTTGCTCCTCTAGATGAATTTCAGTTTTGTAGTTCATCACTTTTGGATTGTGATGCCACATTCTTATAATATATTTATGCTTTGTCACAATTGAATATATCATGCTAGGTACTTTTGAAAAATCCACATTGCTTCTTCTTATCTCACCAAAATTTAGTTGTGAAGTGACCCTACTTGTTGTAATTGAAGCATGTAGCATCTATCCACCTTCTTCTTCCTCTATCTTGGCCTCTATCACTATATTGTCCCTAATCTTGTTGGTTTTACAGGGCATTTATATTTCTTTGGTTTTTCCACTTTAGTACTCTATATCCATGGTCTTGTAGATAAAGTGGTCTTTTTTCCAAGCCTTTTACATATGCCATTCCTCTTTCCTCATTATAGTTCTTGAGGTTCAAATCCTCTCTTAATTAAAATAGTTAGGATGGATAATAATCTATATCATGTTCATCCCATTCACCTTAGACTCCACAATATACTGAGTTAATCTTTGTAGGTAGTGTTTTTAGGTCTAACCTTAATGAATTCACCTTATTGAAATTCATTCTGTAAGTGAACTTCTTGAGCACAATATGTGCACCATATGTTTGGTCTATGTGGAAGTGTATCTTGTTTCACCATAATATCTTATTTGAGTCTCATTTGTTTAATTTCTAATCGCAATATTTTCATTTCTTTATTTTATTTTTCTTTCTCAATTTTCCTCCAATATTGGTTTTCTATCTGACATGATAAGTTACCTATTTTGAGTATGTATTAAAGTTTCTCCCATCTAGGGCCATTCTAATCTTTGGTGTTACTCTAGATATAAACCATTTGATTTTATATTTTTTGGTTAAGGGTTATTCTAACCTCCTTGTTGTTTCTTTGAATCTTGTATTAAATTCCATTATTGTCTCATCTTCATTTTGTGCGAGTTATCTTAGCTTACTTTCCCCTTCAATAGGTAGTTTTGGGGATTCAAAATTTGTGAGAAATTCTTATTTTACTATGTTCCAATCCTTATTGTTTTTGGGATAAGTATTGTAGTACCATTTGAGGGTGTCACTTCACAAGGTGTTGATGAAATAAAATAGTTTAGTTTATCCCTAATTATATTTTATCTTTGCCACATCAATTCTAGGACAAAGATATGTTATGTGGCTTCATTAGTGTATTTTCTAAAAAAAGGTAACTTCTTGGAGGTATTCATATCTTATTTTTCTTCATAGTTTCTATCTGTATCTCCAAATTGATATTAAAGTAGTGTTTCCCTAGAGTTACTATGTTATTTTCCTAAACTTATTTTTTCTTGTCTCTTGATTACCTAATGCATGCTCTACTATTTCTATAAAAATTCTTCTTGACTTTAATGATAGTAAGGGTGACTCTAGTTCATGGGTTGTGTTTTTAAAATATCATTTAATCCTCTAAGATGTTCTTTTGTTAGTAAGTGACATTTTATTAGACAATGGTGTCACTTCCTTATGTGTTATTAAACTCACACGATTTGATTTATTTTTTATCACATCTTCTCCTTTCATTTTCATAACACTTATACTCACCAAATCATCTAAATATTCTGCATCAAATGCCATTATTTGGAGGTTCTGTATAGGGGTAGCCATCGGTAACTAATCCTCATTTATTCTTAGTTGAATGTTTTTCCAATATGGAAAAGTAGTTAGTGTTTTGATTATGGGTAGTGTCATAATTCTTGTAACTTCTTGCTCTAGATTAATTTTAGTTTTTCCATTATCCTTAATTTATCCTTCTATATTCTGTATAATTTGGCTTAGTTTACCATATTAAAAATTTCTATTTGTGGTATCTCCTTCCTCATATCTTTGGTAACACCCATAATGGCATGCTCAACATCACCCTTAGTGACATGCTTATTCTCTTCCCTCATAATTTCTATCACTCTCTCTTTGTCTTGCTTTTTTTTTTTGCTTCTTCCATCCTTCTGTAGTACCTTTCTTGTCAATATTGGGTTTATTTCAACCTTCTTTCTTTTGTGTTCATCTCCATTTCCAGTTTGATTGTTTCAATATTCTCTCTTTTCCTCTTGTTATGTCATTTTTTCATGGATCTTTTTGGTATGTATTTTCATTAATCCTTATATATCCCATGGTTATCTTAAATATTGAACAGTTATATCTTTTTTATGGATCTTTTCAAATCCCTTTCCCGTTACCATTTTTCATACCTTAAGTTCCTACCCCCCTCTTACAAGGGTGGTACCTAAGGGTTGTATCTATAGATTTTTGAGAAAATTTTCTTTTGGTTTACTGTTGTGAGCTATCCTCTTTTCTTTCGCTACTAATTTTCTTTCTAATTTGTATTTTCTTTAGTTTTATCTCTAGGATCTCAACAATAGAACCAATGTTGGCAAGATGAAAAGGGAACTACACTTTAGATATTTATACCCTAATATCCCTTATGTATTAGTTTGTTTATACCCTAGAGGATATAGTGGAAGAAAAGAGTAATTACATAAGGGAAATCTAGATCAAAATGCATTCCATATATAACATTAAGAAGAATCACATTCATCCATAACACATATATATTAATCCTTATATCTCCATAGATTATTATATACCAATTACAAAGGCAGGTCTTAATATCTGCTTTGTATATCATTCTCTTCACTTCTATCTTATCCTATTATTTATTACATTCCTATATTTGTACATTGTCTCTTAGAGAGACATGACCCTTATAGAGGACCTCTTTCTTAGCTTCCTATGTCATCCTTAGGTTCCACAGGTACTATGTAGTAGCTTGTACTGGGATTTGGCATTGCCCTATGACCCTAGTAACATGTATCATCAAAGAAAGTAGTATGATCTAGTCGGATCGACTTTGATGTTTGGCTATCCATCTTTGGTATAGTGAATAAATATATATTTTAATCATGTATATAATATGTATTTCCATCTCTATTATTAACTCATGTATTTATTTTATCAGACAGAGAAATAAACACTTTCTTTACAAATAAAATAGAAAAAATTTAGAGCAAGAAATGGGAGAGAGAATGGATTCCATAAGAGACCCTCAAATTACTTGCTCAAGGAGAGAGAGAAAGGGATGAAGAGAGAGAGAGAGGGAGAGAGAGGGAATAGGGAAATAAGAGAGAGCAAGTCAAGTAAGGAAAGAAAATATATCAAAGATAGTTTAGAGTATAATAATTGATAGAGCTTGTAAGCAAAAGGTTTCCATGCAAATTTAGGAAAGGAACTATATAAGGTTAAATCACATCTACATGTGGGACTTGGGGAAACAATATGATATGTATAAATTTTTGTAGTAAGCCTTAGTTAGTAGTTAATGGAGACTGAGGGGTTGAGCCCATAGTGATCTAGTCTTCTTATTAGCCTATTGTAGCATGTGAAGATATATTTTATTTGAAATAATTAAAATAGCTTTTTTTATTGTTTCTAGATGGTGTGTTATCTATCATTGTGGTGAGTGGTTGCTAAGTTAGGCTATCCTTCATTAGACCTGATTACATATATTGCATTAAATGTTATTGAAGCAATGCTTTATTGCTGGACCATGTATCACGAGGTTCTAGGGGATTTATTATAAATATGAGAGAATCTTGTCATTATGGAGAACAATGAGAGGAAACAGTGTTAGGGAGGGTTTATCCAAATTAAGTACATGTGTGTGTGAGAGAGAGAAAGAGAGAGTGAGTGAAGATATCTTGTAGGAGGACTAGAATGTTCTTGAGGAGGGTTGTGAGATTTTCATTCATGGTGCATGGAGAGAAATGGATTTGGAGGAAATAAGTTGTAGTAGTAGTATGGAGAGTATGTATATAAACATGTCTATTAATATGTTAGATGATCTAAAGTAGAGAATAATTTTCCCAATGAAGAGGAAACATGAATGTAAGGAACCTAAACTATAGAGAAATACTTTTCTCGGGTAGAGAGCCCAAAATAGAAAATGAGATGATTAGTAGAGTTGGACCATTTTATTTCTAAGAAAAGGATTGAAGACCATAAGAGTATAGAGTTTGCACATACTAGATTGTGTGATTGTGTGATGGGTTTGGGAAGATCTCTAAGAGAGGAGATGAGAAAAGGGAAAGGGAAGGGTGAATAAATTTGAATATATGGTTTCCAAGTCACTAGATAAAATAGTGTATTATAAAATACATACATCTAGTTGAAGGAGCTTTAATCCCTATGACAAGTGTGGAGAGAAGCATATTTCTTTAAGAGGTAGTGGGAAAGTAAAATTTCCTGGGAATAATACAAAACCTATTTCGAAGAACTATGTAGAAGGAGAAATTGTGGAGCTAATGTGTTATAAGGAGAAGATGATATTATTGGGGTAACCATGAAGGGGATGGAAGATGTTAAATACCATTATTTTTCTATAATTATTTTGTTTAAAAGTATCAAGGAAGGAAAAGAAAGGGAAGAGGAAAAAGTGGTGATAGAAGAAATGGAGATGTACAAGTTGAATTAAGAAAAGAAGATATTCTATTAGAGGAAGAGGAAGATGAGTTAGGGTGTCATGGATACGACGTTGAGGAAGAGGAGGTTGAGCATCTAATTTTGTTATTAACCCAAGCATGTGAATAGGAGAATGAGGTTGTAGTAGAAGAGGATGTAGTAGTTTTAATTCTTTCCTCTTTAGAGGACATAAAGGTGGAATTGATGCATATTGATGCTACTAAGGAGGTGGAATTAGTGCATATAGATGCACATAATGTGGATTATCTTGAAAAAGTACCAGATGTAGATAAATACATTATGATATATTATCCAAGGAGGTTGATGATGAGAAAGATGATATCTCAGTTGAGGATGAACAAAAGAGTGAAGAAGAATTGATGGATGAAATAGTTGATTCCATAATAAAATTGAGTTTGATTCAAAATAAGTTTTTTCACTTGAGGAAGAGGGGTTGTTATGAAGAGTACAATAGTTGTATATCCCATAAAGGGCATGAATGTGCTAGTATAAGTGGTGTATCTATACACGTAATAAACCAATTGGCTGAAAGATAAGCATAGATAAAATTTTGTCACTTCAAACTTTTTGCATGCTCTCCATTCAAACTAGAGAGACAAAATCACATCTAGAAGGAAATACAAAGCATGACTATCTTGCTAGAAAGATCTCTCTGCCTTGAGTAATTGACCTCCAATATTTTGGATAAGACTTTTGTTGCACTTCTATCAATATGAATAGATGTTATATGATACTATAGATAATCCTCAACTGATTTTGTTAATATAGCTAGCAATATATACTTCCACAACTCAAAGTGATATGACAACACAATTAAATTTAATTATCAATGATCTCCATTCAAACATATCTTCTGGAAACTCTGAAATATGATAGAACATATGTAGGCATGCTCTCCATTCAAACCATAGAGACAAAATCACATCTAGAAGGAAATACAAAGCATGACTGTCTTGCTAGAAAGATCTCTTTGCCTTGAGTAATTGACCTCCAATATTTTGGATAAGACTTTTTTTGCACTTCTATCCACATGAATAGATGTTATATGATACTATAGACAATCCTCAACTGATTTTGTTAATATAGCTAGCAATATATACATCCACAACTCAAAGTGATATGACAACACAATTACATTTAATTCTTAATGATCTGCCGATCATATTCCTTTGAGATTAGTGAGCACCTTTGACATTAATGACAACCTCTGTTCAACAATCTCCCCCTTTTTCATTGATGGTAAAACAACAAAATGTTGGTCACACACAAAAAATATATAATATTATCTAGATCAGGAAACGACCTCACATTGATTCCCACTTTCTTCCCTTCAAAGGATTTTAGCATTTTTCTACTTGTTTCCCCCCCTTTGACATCAATAGTAAAGATCAAGTGCATTTTTGACACTCAGCATAATACAGAAGCCTATTTCATGAATAGAATTCCCTTGAGTCCATACCACATTGCTTCTAAAAACACTTCACAAGACCACCTAGCTTTCTTATGGTAGGGAGTGTTAAAAATTGAGCTGTTTTCTTAGCTTAATACTCTGTAAAACTTTAATATTGCTGATCTAAGTAAGCTTTTTCTTTGTTACATATATTATTTGTGGGTGATTATCTTGATTAATCCATTTTACTGTTGTAGAATGTAGAGAGAAGTTTGATAAAAGAACTAGACAGGATATTAGAAAGATTACACAAGATGTACCGTGGAGAAACCCTTTTAGGAAAAAACTCCACCAAGAATTATTCTATTATTCAATCTCTGAATTACAATATCTCCAATTCTTGCTTGAGAATGCTTCTTCTATCTTTACCAATCTTCACACCTGCAAATAACAATTATAAAAACTCTCTTTAACTTGAATGAGATATAGAGACAATATGCAACCTTGTAATCTCCAAATAGTGATAATTACAATGCACAAGCTCAAGCCCTTGAAAAGGTATGCCATATTGCTTCAAGTTGAGTTCTACCATGAAGACCAAAGCTTAGAACATGTGCTTTACCCATTTGGGCATCCCAAACTAAAGCTACAACTCATCCTTCACTTCGGTGATAATTACAAAGCTCTTCCTCAAAGATGGCACCCAAAAGAGGGTCCCACTTAACAGAGCCTTCAAAAATATCTTATCATGCATTGGAGTTAATTCCAAGAAAGCATCTTGGGTTCCCAAGTTTGCTCCAAGTGATTTCTTGTTAACTGAAACATTTACTCAACACCATTCCCAAAGAATAGTCATCCCCTGTTAACTGGAGGTAGTCCCTATTATCTGTCATACAACTCAAGTTATTAGCCATGCATTCCAAGTTAACTAAATCTAACTACATGCAACTCAAAATAACCAACATGCATGCAACTGAAGATAACTGAACTGAACTAAACTGATTTTGAACTGAACTGAACTGAACTGAATTGAACTGATCTGAATTGAACTGAACTAAACTTCAAGCATGCAAACATCAAATCTTAACTCCTAGGATCTTTACATGCATTCAGAAGTGTTAACTGTTACTCTGTATAGTTAACTGAACACAAGGTGAGTGTCACCTTACCATGTGTGTACCCACATGCTCCTATTATTTAGGAATAACTACACATGTCAATTTCATGATTTATTTCATCCAAATAATTAATCTCACCCTAATCTTAGTGTTGTTGAACACATTCCAAGAATCTAGGAGATACATGAAATAATTAATGTTTAGGATTTGCAATTAAATGGCATCCTATTTCCAATAGGGAGGCAATGCCCTCCCTCAACCTATGCTTCCTCTTGATTCAAGAGGAGGGTGCAACAACTCCTAACTTCTTTTGGAGAATTTCAAAAGTCTCCTTAGGAAGTAGTTTTGTGAAAATGTTAGCTACTTGCTCTTTGGTTTCAACATACTCCAACTTTACTTCTTTTTTGCAACCTTCTCCCTCAAAAAATGATATTTGATCTTACAATATGCTCTATCCTTGAGTGCATTACCACATTCTTTGAAATATTTATGGTACTGGTATTATCATAAAGAATGGAAATGGGTTCATCAAAATCAATCTTCATCTCCTTCAAATTCTGCTTCATCCATAATACTTGAGTGCAACATGAATCTACCACAATGTATTCCACTTTTGCTATAGATAAAGAGATTGAATCCTATTTCTTGCTTAACTAGGATACAAGACTGTAACCAAGAAATAAATCTCCACCACTTGTACTCTTCTAGTCATCTATGCTTCTTGCCTATTCTACATCTGTGTATGTAGTTAAAGTGAAAATTTCACTCTTGGGATACCACAAACCAAAATATATTGTAGCCTTCACATCCTTACTCAAATTAAATCTGGTAACCATAGGTGTAGTTATTGGTTTGCATTTTTCCATCCTGAACTTGCTTAACATTTTCTTTATGTACTTGATTTGAGAAATGAATATTCCTTTGTCTGATTGAGAAATCTATAGACCGAGAAAGAAAGAAAATTCACCAAGCATTGACATTTCAAACTCACTCTGCATTGCATTTCAGAACTCCTTGCACATATCATCACTGTTTCCACCAAAGATAATGTCATCAAAATAGACAACAATAATTAACAATTTATCACCCTCTATTTTATGTATAAATTACTATCTGCATTGCCTCTTTGGAATCCTTGTAGTTGTAGATACCTATCCAACCTAGAATACCAAGCTCTAGGAGCTTGTTTGAGTCCATAAAGAGCCTTCTTCAGTCTGCACACAAAATATAAATTATCTAAGCATTGAAAGCCTTCTAATTGCTCAATGTAGACTTCTAACTATCCATTCAGGAATGCAAAATTCACATCCATCTAATACACTTTGAAATTATTGAATGCTAAAAGAGCCAAAAACATTCTAATTGCTTCTATTCTTGCTACTGGAGCAAATGTCTCCTCAAAATCAATTCCTTCAACATGAGCATATCCTTTACACACAAGTCTAGCCTTGTTCTAGATCACTTCTCCATCTTCATTTAGCCTATTTCTAAACACCCATTTGGTACTAATTATATTATTTCCTTTAGGTCTTGGGACTAGTTCCCAAGTTTCATTTTTCTTTATTTGAGATAAATCTTCCATAACATCTACCCATCCTTTCTCTTTACTTGCCTTTGTATAAGAACTTGGTTCAATCTTTGATAATAGGGTAAAATATACATGTTCATTTGCTCTCTCAATTCTTCTCTAGGTCTTGAATTCATTATTCTTGTCTCCTAAAATTTTATCTTCAAAATGATTTTTTTGAACATACCTTGCTGGAGTCTTTGTAATAGTGTTCTCAGAATCAACTTCCGAGTCTTCATCATTTCTATGTATTGGATCTTCATTTTCTTCTACTTTTGGAATATCAGTTGACAGTATTGTTTCATCAATCCTTACATTGGCAATTTCCACAATCCTCTTCAACCTCTTGTTGTAACATCTATATGATTTGCAACTTGTCATAGAATAACCAAGAAATATACCTTCATCAAATCTAGAATTAAACTTACCCAAGTGTTCTTCATCCCTTTTGATGTGGCATTTTCTTCCAAATATTTTGATATTTCTAACTGAAGTTGATCTTCCTTTCCATCACTCATATGGTATTTTTTCAGACCTAGGTTTGATTTGAGCTTTGCTTAAAATATACACTGTAGTCTGAACTGCTTCTCTCTAATACATATCCAGTAAATTTTCTTGACTCAATATTATACTAGCCATCTCTTGAATATTTTGGTTCCTCCTTTTTGTAACTCCATTTTATTGCAGAGTTCTAGGAGCAGAAAATTTCCTCTAAATCCCATGCTCTTCATAGAATTCATTATACCAGTCAGAAGTGAACTCTCCATCTCTGTTTAATCTCAAAACATTGATTGTTCTTCCAGTTTCATTCTCAACTAATGCCTTGAAAGCTTTAAACTTTTCAAATTCATCTAATTTCTCTTTTAGAAAAGTAATCCAAGTCATTCTAGTATTATCATCAATGAGCATCATAAAGTACATGTCATCTTGTAGACTCTTTGTCCTCATTGGTCCACATAGATTTGTATGGATCAAATCAAATGTCTTTGTTGTAGAATATTCCTTAGTAGGAAATTTGGACTTTGTCTGTTTTCCCTCATGACATGCTTATAACTAGTAGATTGAAGTTTCTTGATCTTTGGCATGTATTTGACCATTTCTTTTAAGTTGATCTTCACAATGTCATCAAAATTGATGTGTTCCAATCTTCTATATGCTAGAGCCAACTATCTTCTTTTGTATAGAATTTTTTTTTTTCCATTTAGCTCACTAAGATGATATATGCCACTATCAATCTTGCTTCTTTTCCACAATCAACTCTTTGGTACTAGATTTCTAGATTTCATAGCCTTTAGCACCGAATGAGAGATTGTAACCTTTATCATATGTTTGAGTTACGCTCAAAAGATTATGCTTTAATCCTTCAACATACAAAACATCATGAGTTTTTGTTCTACAACCATCAAGACTTAAAGTACCCTTATTAGTGATTTTGGCAGTAGAATTGTTTCCAAGAGTTACAAATCCTCCATCAAGTTTCTTGAAATTCATGAGCTTACTTTTGTCTCTAGTCATGTGACTTAAACATCCACTATCTATAATCCACAAATTATTCTCCTTTTGAGCATGTAGTGTAGTTTGAGCTATCATGGATCTCTATGATCTTTTCTCTTCCTATATCTTCTTCTAGACATTATCTGATTTATGATTCTAACATTCTAACCATTTTCTTCTTGCTTTTGATAGAGGAGGACTCACAAAATTGCTTCTACAATTTCTAGCAATATGTACAAAATTTTTGCACTTGTGACAAATGATATTGAAATTGTATAAAGGTGAAAATACATTACTGCTAATAAAGTTATTTCTTCTTACCCGATCCATTCTACAATCCATAGCCTTATGACCAAAATGATTGTAATTAAAATAGTAACCAAAAAATGAATAATTAAACCTGGTATTGTACCCTTGTCCTCTTGAGGCTTGTCTTTTAGAACTTTTGTTCTTCCTTTGCACTTGGATGAAACCATCATTCTGTACTTTTCTATCATTGGTTGCTACACTTTGTTTAGACTTTGAACTTCTGGAACCAATCTCTTTTAGATTCTCCTTAGCAAACTTTGTTGGTTGTTCTATCATTTTATTCTTCTATTCATCAATAAAATAATTATTGATTTTGATATGCAGAGATCTCTAGCTATCAATTATCTAATCTAGGATCTTAGTGCTCTTCCCGAAATTCATCTTTAGTTGATGATTTACTTTGTCAAGATATTTCCTTAGTGACATAATTTCCGCTTCAAGCTTCTCATAGTCCTTGTCCCTTGACAACAACCTTTTAGTAAAAAATTCTTCATTCCTCTTTGTTTCTTCTGCTTGAGTTTTTAGATCAATGATCATATTTTTTGTATTCTCAAGCTTCTAGGATAAACTAGATATTTAGCCTTCACTTCCTCAAAAATTATTTTCTTTAGTCTCTCAATCTCCTTGCTAGTGCAAATCAACTCTTCCACAAGATCTACTTCTTCTTCACCATTTTCAAATTTGATTTCTGTAGTATCTTCAATAGTTTCCATATCCATGAATACAAACTTCTCTCTTTCATCTTTGAAGATGTATTGATCCTCTTTATTAGTAGAGTAGCTTTCCTCATTAATGAAGAAACTCTTTTGTTTCCTTTAAACTCTAATCCCTTTTTGAGATGATTTATTTCCATAATTTTTCTCAACATTGTTAGAGTCATTATAAGGACACATCCATAAAATGTCCTTCACCGTAATTAAAACATTTGAAAGGTAACATACCTTTATACTTTCTAAAACCTCTTTGTAACTTTCTAAAAAAGTTTGCTTCCTTCAAATTTGATTCAACGTTAGAATTTGGGTCAACTTTCTTCTTAGATGCATTAAAAGCTAGTTCTTTCCTTGTAGGGTTTTCACTATCAATCCTCATTTCATAGGTAGTCAAGATTACATGTAATTCAACCATTTCTAGAGAATTTAGATCTTTAGCCTCTTTAAAAGCTGAAACTTTAGGATCAAAATTTCTAGGAAGAGATCTGAGTACCTTTTTCACAATCATACCTTCTTTCAATTCCTCACCAAGACCTTTGATAGAGTTGAAAACTTCATCAACTCGAAGTAGGAATGTGGCAATGTTTTCTTCTTCCTTAATTTCTAGTCTTTCAAACTAACTTGATGAGTTTGAAGCTTTTCTTCTTTAACCTTGTCATCATATTCATAGAGATGGTGTGCAATTTATCCATAATTCCTTCATTGTCCTACATTACATAACCTTCACAAACTTGGAGTTAGATAAACCACATATAATAAAATTCCTTACCTTAGCATCATTTTCACAAGCCTTCTTTCCAACTCAAATGATCTCTTCGAGCATTTTTTAGGAATCTCATATCTATCTGCAACTGATTTCCAAACTTCAAGTCCTAAGGCCATCAAGTATACTTCCATCGCCACTTTATAAAATGCATAATTGGATCCATGAAAGAGTGGTGCCTTATTTGCAGACAATCCTTCTTGAGCCACTGAGTGTGCCATCTCGAATTTACCTTGAGATGTTAATCTTCTTCAAAGGAACTTGGCTCTGATACCAATTTAAGGACACACAATCTACTAAGAGTGGGGGGTAAATCAATAGATCAAATCAATTTAAAACTCTTTAATTCAACACTTATATCATCATAAAATTTGAATCCAAACAACTAATAATAATCAAGAAGCCACATAAGCACACACATTCACACATGAGAACACCAAATGTACGTGGAAACCCAGGATGGGAAAAACCACGATGAGAACAACTGCTTGGATCTACTGTTCAAATCTAACCTCACAAAGCAAAAATATAATAAGGGAATTTACAATATGAAGTAGGCACCAACCTAGTAGAGACACCAATCCCTAAATGTATTTGTAGGCACCAATCTACTAGAGACACTAATCCCCAATATAAAGATCCAAGCACCAACTCAAAGAGTAGAACACCAGTCCTATCGGATTATAAAGATAAAGCTTATGAATATTCAATGTTGATTAAACAACTTACATACAGTCTAAAGCTGATTTAGAAACTCTACTATATGTTGCACAGACAGTTGGCGTTGTACTAAAATATCGACTTGTTAATGCCCTATACAACCGCTAGAGTTAATGAATCCACGAGAGGCAATTAATCCATGTCACAAACCTAAGCGTTGCATTGTACATCACAAGGAGACCAAGGGCGCACACCTTGCAACAATCCCCTAGTGAAAGCAAGGGGTTCGAACCCATGACCCAGACTCTAATACTAATTTTTGCATGGATGGTTTCCGTTGCACCAAAAGATTGACTTGTTAATGCCCGATACAACCTCTAGAGTTAATGAATCCACATGAGGCAGTTAAGCCATGTCATGAACCTGAGTGCTGTGCTACACAACACAAGGAGACCAAGGGTGCACACCTTGCAACACTACACTCCTTATGATCTTTTGATGATGGTGCACAATGATTGAGATGAAATTCAAATTGAATAACATTCTCTCGCACAACTTCTTCTCACACTCGCATACTCATGTATATTCACTTACCACCTTCTCTTCAATTATCCACTTGCACAGTTGTCACAAGAGATCTAAAGTATGATGATTATATGCAAGACATTACATTAACATCACTTCATGTCAGCTAGGGATCCACAATTAACCAAGATGACATAAGGTGGACTTATATTCAAATTTCATGAAACGTGTAACAAGTTGGTCCTAAATCAAATTAGTTGCCGCCAAAAGAACATGATGTCATGCATTTCCACAAGAACCTTAACCTAGATGTATTTTATTATCCCATTTTATCTTCGGATGTTGCACACAACTAGCCATTGTAACACAATTTCGGAACACCAACTGGTTGATAGAAAAGCACAAAGAACCTTAAACTGTTACTTCAAACTTTTTGCATGCTGAACATATCTTTCAAAAACTCTGGAATATGATAGGACATGTGTAGACATAATATCCATTCAAATCAAAGAGATAAACTCACATCTAGAAGGAAATATAGAGCATGATTGTATTGCTATAAATATCTCTATGTCCTAAGTAACTGACTTCCAACATTTTAGATAAGACTTCCAAAGCACTTCTATCAACATGAATAGATGTAGTATGATACTATATATAATCTTCAACTGATTTTGTTAATATAGCTAGCAATATATACTTTTACAACTCAAAGCGATATGACAATAAAACTACATTTAATTCTCACTAATCTATTGACCATATTCCTTTGACATCAGTGAGCACTTTTGACATCAATGATAAGATGCTCTATTCAACAATATTAGAAGATAAACTATCAATTGAACTGAATATTAGTATTATCTATATCTGACGATGGACGTAATCTTTATGATGGGCTATGAGTGATCCAAATGATATGGTGATTGGAATGAACACTATTGTTATTCTTGAAGATGAAATCATATGTAAATAAGTGTAATTCAAAATATTAAAAATACAAAAAAATCTATATAATACTTTTCAAAAACATT
Organism: Sequoia sempervirens; assembly: GCA_007258455.2. Taxonomy (NCBI): domain Eukaryota; kingdom Viridiplantae; phylum Streptophyta; class Pinopsida; order Cupressales; family Cupressaceae; genus Sequoia; species Sequoia sempervirens. The sequence continues at coordinate 381,364,681 of VDFB02047230.1, forward strand.
TTACTAATTAAATTAATTAAGAAAGCTTTATGGCGTTAAATTATTATGTTTTGTATTAAACTTTGTCAATAATTGAAATTCAAAGAAATTTGATTGATTAAAATGACCTAGTATATTTTTTATTAGTGTTTTGTATAAGAAAACAACACATCGATTGTAACAAATATTGAGATTTGAAATCACAAAATTTTCCATAACTATAATAGGGTTATAAATTATCCAAAAAAATATAACATCATTGTTACATAAAATAGTTTAACAAATGCAATGAATTTAGGAACTACACATCCCTCCAAATTAGTGAAGACATCAGTGTAGTAATCTAACTTATGAAAACCAAACCCATTGAGTGACACTGGGAATGCCATTATTTATGACATTAAAGAGCATGTAGTATCCCAATGACACAACCAATGTGTTGGGTGAGGCTAACACAAAGGACAAATAAACAACATTCCCAGTCTCATTTGAAACAAGCATCATTGTTTTAGTTGTAAGATTGAGCAACCTATGGTTCATCGAATTGGTGTGCATCATAAATGATGGAGCAATGGAATTGAATTGTATGCTGGTAAGAGGATTGAGAATAGACAATCGTGAATGTTTCTGCATAGGAGATTGAGTTGGACTACACAAGATTTATATCTGGGAAGAAGAGGCTGGTGTAGATATTCTCTAAGTAATAAGGACTATATGTCTCTAGCTAGAGCTCCATCAGAAAAGTTCCTGTGAAGATATAGCCCGCATGCAAATTGGAGCCACCCACAAAGAATCTCCCATTGGACATCATGTTAGTAGAAGAGTGGTACATTCTTGGGATGCCTGTGGCTGTGAGGGTGAAGAAATGTGCTACGCCCTTAATATTATTGTACATCGGGTTATGAATAGTCGGCTTGTGGCTATCTTAACTCTTGATTAAGTCATATTATCATTAGTATATTGTTATTTAGTTGTTTAGGTCGGCCTAAGTCTTATATAGGTGTGTCTAAGTCAGTCTAGGTGATATCCTTGGCATAAATAGGTATATATAGGAGGTTGTGAGTCTTATTTCATCATCAAGTGTGATGTGTGTTCTCATTAAAGATATTTGGAGGTTTTCCCCCTCAAAGTGGCTTGTTATTCTTAGTTATTACCAAGTATTTGAAGCATATTTCATATCATATTCTTCTATTGTGCAAGTTATTTCATAACAAGTGGTATCAGAGCATGATCTTGGCACCATAGAGGCAAGGTTTTTCTCAAATTTAGAAGCGATTTTGGGAAGAGCATATCTTTCAAATTTTGGATTTTTTTTTAAATTTTTTTAAAGGGTTTTTGAAGAACATATTGAAGAAGCTACAGTCCAAATTTCAGAAGAATTGGAGCAAAATTAAGCGAATTATTGCAAAATTAGGGTTTCTACACTATTTTTTTGGAATCTACATATCTCACACATCTTGTTGAATTGGAGTTTTATTTTTATTGAGTTTTTGAAGAAATAATAAAGGAGATTACAGTAAAAATTTAAGAGAATTTAAGTTTCATTTGTGTGATTTATTTCAACATTAGTGGTTTCCATCATGCCGGGGCCTTCAACAAGGGGTAAAAAGAATGTCACTCCGGGGAAGATTCGTGATAAGGATGGTGAAACAATCGAGGATATTACTCATAATGAGGAAATAAATAAGGTCAAGGAATAAATTTCCTCAATTAAGATGGATATGTGTGACCTAAGAGGAGATATATCAGACATACAAAACATGTTAAGCACCTACATGCCTGAATCAAGAAAGGAGTTCTCAAGTGGCCAAGGTGAAAATTCTAGGTCAGCTACTACTGACACAAGCTTTAGTACTCCTATGGGATCTAGGAATTTATTTCCAAAGGTGGATATGCGCAAGTTTGATGGTAAGGATCCTCTAACATGGATAAAACAAATGGAGAATTTTTTTGAAGTACACCAAATCCCAAATGGACAAAAGGTCATGATGGCTTCCTTATATCTAGAACCAGATCAATTCATTTGGTATCGTTGGATTTGCACTCATCGAAGTAAAAAGGGGCTCACTGTCTCATGGTCAATTTTTACAAAGGAACTCCAAGCACAATATAGCAATAGCGTTATAGACAACTGCTTCAGCCAGCTAGCTAAACTTCAACAAACAGGATCCGTTAAAGATTATATTCAGCAATTCAAAAATCTATCCTTAAGGGTGGATACAATTACAGAGGAAAACTTGAATGACTTATTCTTGGGTGGTATCAAGGATCACATTCAATATGAGGTACGCATGTTTAGCCCTAGTTCCATAAATGAGTCTTTTATCTTAGCATGCAGGGTAGAGGAGAAGTATTTGATTCCTAAGAAGCAAGGGGCTAATGTGACAAGAGAGAAAGGATATTCAACACAACCTACTAAGTTGAATCCACAAAAAATTGAGGAGAAAAGAGCAAAAGGCTTGTGTTTCAGTTGTGATAGCAAATACAATTGAGGACATAAATGTAGTGAAAAGAAATTGTTTTATATTGAAGGTCCCAATGAGGAAGAAGAGGAGGAACCCATACTAGAAGATGAAAGGGAGTCAAATGAGGAATCACATGATTCTCAACCAATCATTTCTTGTCATGCACTCTCAGGTTTCAGCGCTCCACAAACTCTCAAGGTGGTGGGGTTCCTAAAGAAGTAGAAGGTAACAGTGTTGATCGACTCAGGTAGTACTCATAATTTCATCAACAAAAAGTTAGCTACTCGTCTAAATTGTTTCATATATCCAGCTCCAGAGTTTCAAGTTTTGATTGCAGATGGTGGTACAGTTAGTTGTTCAAGGAAGTGTCATAGCATTAAATTATCCATGGGAGATTATCAACTTGATACCCCAATGTATGCGATATCCATGGGTGCAGCAGATATTGTTTTGGGAGTACAATGGCTTACTACATTAGGAACAATTGAGATGAACTTCCAAGAACTATTCATGAGATTTCAATCGGAAGGAAGGCTAGTAGAGCTAAGGGGGTTGAAGGAAAAATCTCCACAAATGGTAAGCTCTCATCAAATGCAAAAGTTGCTTAAGAAAGGAGTGGATGGATTTGTGGCCCAACTATGTTCATTAGAAGTCTTTCAATCTAATACTCCTACTCATCCAGATTTGCAAGCTATAATTGATCGTCACTCAGTTGTTCTTGGAGATATGCCTAAAGGACTTCCTCCTAAGAGGGATCATGATCATGCCATACAGTTAGTCCCAGGGAGCCAACCACCGAACATCAGGCCTTACAGGTATCCACACATACAAAAGAGTGAGATAGAAAAGATTGTTGAAGAGATGCTAGAGGCAAGAATCATCAAGCATAGCCAAAGTGCTTACTCCTCACCTGTGGTGATGGTACGTAAGAAGGATGATACTTGGCGCATGTGTCTAGATTATAGAATGCTCAACATGTCACCATTAAAGATAAGTTTCCAATTCAGTCATTGATGATTTGCTAGATGAATTAAATGGAGCTATGTTTTTTACCAAGTTAGATCTTAGATCTGGTTATCACCAAATTCAGATTAAGGAGGAAGATATTTGTAAGATAGCATTTCGGACTCATGAGGGTCATTATGAATTTTTGGTGATGCCATTTGGTCTTACCAATGCACCATCTACATTCCAAAGTTTGATGAATTCCATTTTTAAGAAGTTCTTGAGAAAGTTTGTGTTAGTATTCTTTGATGATATATTAATTTATAGCAAGACTTGGGAAGAACATTTGCAACATGTGGACCAAGCATTACAAATACTTGAAGATCATAAACTCTATGCTAAGCCATCCAAGTGTGCTTTTGGTCTTATAGAGGTGGAGTATTTGGGACACATAGTTTCACATGAAGGAGTAAAGGTGGACCCTAATAAAATTAAGGCTATCATGGAATGACCTATTCCAAAAACCATTAAGAAACTGAGGGGTTTCTTGGGATTGATAGGGTACTATAGAAGATTTGTGAAGAATTATGGTAGTATAGCAGCACCTCTCACCACTCTATTGAAGAAGGATTCTTTTCATTGGAACGAGTCTGCCAATACAACATTTGAGAGATTGAAGGAGGCTATGTGTACAACTCAATACTTGCCACTCCTGACTTCACCAAGGAATTCATTGTGGAATGTGATGCTTCTGGAAATGGGATAGGAGCAGTGCTCATGCAAGAAGGTCGACCAATTTCTTTCAGAGTCATCAATTAAAAGGTAAGAATCAACTAAAACCTATTTATGAGAAGGAAATGCTAGCAATACTCCATGCAGTGAAACAATGGCGGCCTTATCTATTGGGTAGAAATTTCAAGGTTAAGACAGATCATGATAGCCTAAAATATTTTTTGGAACAATGACTATCTTCTGAAGAGCAACAAAAATGGGTCACTAAGATGTTAGGATATGACTTTGAGATTGTATATAAGAAAGGGAAAGAAAAATGTTGTCGCAGATGCACTATCAAGGAAGGATGAGAAAGATGAAGCCTTATTGTATGCCCTTTCAATATTACAAGAAAATTGGGTGGAGGAAGCCAAAGCAGAGTGGAAAAATGATGTTGCGACAAGTAATCTCATCGAGCAATTAAAAAGTGATCCTAGTAGTTCAGATAAGTTTTGTTGGAAGGGATATACTCTTTGGTATAAAGAGCGTTTGTATCTCTACAAGAATTCCAACCTTAAAATCAAGATTCTCACAGAGTTGCATGAGTCTCCAGTGGGTGGTCATTCAGGATTTTTGAAGACATATCATCGAGTCAAGCAAGATTTCTTTTGGGAAGGGCTAAAGGGTGATGTTCAAAAATTTGTGGCTGAATGTTTGGTGTGTCAAAGGCATAAAGGGGAGACAATTAAGACACCAGGTCTCTTGCAACCCTTATCTATTCCTAGCCAGCGTTGGGAAGAGGTATCCATGGACTTCATCACAGGGCTTCCCAAATCTAAAGGTCATAATGTCATCATGGTGGTAGTTGATTGGCTCACTAAATATGCACATTTCATTGCATTAGCACATCCTTTTACAACAAGTGCAGTGGCTAAAGCTTTTTTGGAGAATATCCAAAAGCTACATGGTACACCTAAAGTTATTGTTAGTGATCGTGATCCTATCTTCACTAGTCACTTTTGGAAAGATTTATTCTCATGTTTGGGTACTCAATTGGCTCTTAGCTCTTCATACCACCCTCAATCAGATGGGAAAACAGAGGTTGTTAATAAGTGTTTGGAAGGATGTCTACGTTGTTTCACTTCAGGAGAAATAGTCTCGATGGGTAGATTGGCTACCACTTGCGGAATGGTGGTATAACACTTCTTTTCATAGCTCATCAAAAATGTCTCCATTTTGGCACTTTATGGATATCATCCTCCTTCCATCACATCATCAATTAAGGTGTCCCCAAGAGTTCAGGCAGTAGAAGACCACTTGCTTCATCAACAACAAGTACTTTTAGGACTCAAGGAGAATTTAGCCATGGCACAAAATTGAATGAAACAACAGGCAGACCAACATCGTAGTGAAAGAAGTTTTGAAGTTGGGGATTGGGTCTTCTTGCGATTGCAGCCTTATAAGCAAATCTCACTAAAGTAGCAAAGAAAGAATAATAAGTTGTCTCCAAAGTATTATGGTCCATACCAAATCATGCAGAAGATCGGTAGTGTTGCCTACAAGCTTGAGTTTCCACCAACAACAAAGATACATCTAGTTTTTCATGTTTCCTATTTGAAGAAGGTAATTGGGCATAATATTCCCACTCAAACAACACTTCCCGAGCTGGATGAAGAAGGAAGAATCATTTTGGAACCGAGTGCATTCGTCAAACATGCACAAAGAAGCGAGGAATAGAACTATCACTGAGTATCTCATCCAATGGAAGAAGTTACCAGTTGAAGATGCCACATGGGAAGACGAGGAGTTCATTCAAAAGTTTCCAAACTTGATTAGCATTGAGGACAATGCTTCTTTGAAGAAGGGGGCATGCTACGCCCTTAATATTATTGTACATCGGGTTATGAATAGTGGGCTTGTGGCTATCTTAACTCTCGATTAAGTCATATTATCATTAGTATATTGTTATTTAGTTGTTTAGGTCGGCCTAAGTCTTATATAGGTGTGTCTAAGTCGGCCTAGGTGATATCCTTGGCATAAATAGGTATATATAGGAGGTTGTGAGTCTTATTTCATCATCAAGTGTGAAGTGTGTTCTCATTAGAGATATTTGGAGGTTTTCCCCTCGAAGTGGCTTGTTATTCTTAGTTATTACCAAGTATTTGCAGCATATTTCATTTCATATTCTTCTATTGTGCAAGTTATTTCATAACAAGATGCTACCTAGAGGGTGTAGTGGGTTGGTAGAGGTAAGGTGTCAAGATAGGGGTGGTCGCATTGTTCCACCTTGCTACACCCTTTGTCACTCCATTGATGATGATGATTTCGTCGTTGGGGAGAATAAGCATGTCCAACATAGTTCTTGACTTGGGCATGTCTTCCATGCTCCATGAAGGATTTGGGTGTGTAATCACCATTCATCCACAACCGCGGAGCGTGTTCATGAAATTACTGACACTAGCCAGTGTGAAATCATTGTTCGAACAATCGCCATGTTGGATATAATGGTCCAACAAGATTAGAAATAAGGAGAAAAATTATCTTTTGAAAAGATAAAGGAAATAAAGATTTAAAAACTAAAAAAGGATAAAAACAAAGCAATAAAAACAAAGCTGTTTTTTTCTAAGTTTGACATAGGTTGATGATATTATATATGGGTAAAATTACAATACTATGTCTCACTTTTTGCCCAAGATGGACATTTACATCAATATTTTTAACTGAATCTTCATCTTCTGAGACCTATAGCAGCTAAACCATTAAGAATTTGAAGATGATGCAATTTGTGGCAATTTGTGTTTAGATTCTAAATATATATGTTTTTGAATTTTCTAAAATAAATCATAAATCTTTCAACATCTCCTTTAATAAATAGTTTTGAACATAAAACAACATTTTTAGAAAGTAATGTTTGTGTTGTCCAACATAAATTTTTATATATAAAGAATAAAATTCTAATTTTTGAAATATAGATTCTTAACATCAATATCTAGGGAAAGGATATTTTTTCATAATTTTTTGTTACATATTTTTTTTAATTAATTTCTAGTGTCACTATAACTATAATTTGGATATACATGCGTGTCGTCCAACCTAACTTGTTGTGTATATATTGAAATATAATTTTTTTTGGTGAAGCAAGGACATCAATACCTAGGGAAAGGATATTTTTTGGATATTTTTTACAATGGTTTACTATTTTTCCGCCTCTATAGAACGAAGAGCTTGATGTTTGGAGAAAAACCTATGTTTAGTAAAAATTAAAAATAGATACATTGATAAAATGAAAACATATCAAAACTATACTTGTTGGAAAGATCATTTTGAGGGCTACAATCCTACAAAATATAATTTCTAAAAGACACTATTTAATCCCTCAAAAGGTAAAGAGAAAGGGTTTTTTTGCTAGCATTTTGATAGGTGCGAAGGAGACTCCAATGTGGGTATGATTTAATACTAGTGAGGTTCTATCTAAGGGGGTCTTATCTATCCCTCTTCAATTAAGAACCTTTAGATGGAACCTTTAAAGGCTTAAATCAATAGTTTTTCTATTAAAAAAAAGTGATTTTAGGCAAAAATAGCATGTCCCAAAAGTGAGACACACTATTGTGGAAACACTCATATATCTTGCTACCTTGAAGGAAAAACTATTATTGTAATGAATTGTAATTGAAGAGCAACAACTGTGTGAAGATTGTAATCAGTTTCTCTGAGCCATAAGAATATTGATACTTTGCCTTGTGGATGTTTTCTTGGCATACTGTCAAGGTTTTACCATGTACAAATCTATGTCTTGTCTATTATTCTATTATTCCATTTGATTTTATTTTACATATTCCTTTGCAACTAATTTGTATTGCAATATTTTAAGTTTATGTGTTTTTCACTTCCATTTCCACAACAAGTGGTATTAGAGCAATTAGTTTCTAGTGTCTGTGTTAGGATTTGGTGTTTGTTTTGTAGCATCACATGGAAAAGGTTTAAAATGCAAGGTTTGAGGTGGAGAAATTCACTGGGAAGAATAATTTTGAGCTATGGAAGCTCAAGGCGCGTGATTTTTTAGTGCAACAAGGATTGCACAAAGTGTTGGTAGGAAAGTCAAAGAAATCTACAAATATGATTGATGAGGATTGCGAGGATTTTGATACAAAAGATCTTAGCACAGTTCAGTTGTGTTTAACAAATGATGTTCTTTTTAATATTGTTGGAGAGGAAACAACTGTAGGCTTACAAAGTAAAATGGAGAGTCTTTATATGACAAAATCCTTGACAAATTGAATCTACTTGAAGAGGCAATTGTATAATTTGAGAATAAAAGAAGGTATAAAAATTGTTGATCATTTAAATATTTTCAGTACCCTTATATGTCAATTAGCTAGTGTGGGCACGTAAAAGTCAAAGATGAAGACAAGGCACTTACATTATTGTGTTCATTTCCTAAATCTTGGAATCACTTAGTCACTTCTATTAGCTTTAGCACAACTGACACCCTTGAATTTGATTTTGTTGCAAGAGCTTTGTTGTCTAAAGAGGTGTAGAGGAAATCTGACATAGAAACCTCCACATCAGAAGCAATTTTGGTTAGAGGTTGATCCATAGAAAAAAGGGGAAAATTCGAGAGTTACATCCAAATCTAAGTCAAAAGGCAAAAAAGGCAAGGGAAAATGTTGGTACTATAATAAATCAAGGCATCTCAAGAAAGATTGTTGGAAGAGGAAAGAAGACAATGATGACTTTAAAAAGGAAGAAAACCCAGTTGAGACAAGTTTAGGTACGGTTGATGAATTTTATCTATTTGTAATTCCTTACAGTATCATGAAGAATGGTTATTAGATTTTGGTGCTTTTAATCACATGTGTCGGACATAAGAATTAGTTTTCTTCTTACCAAGCTATTGATGACTGTGTTATTCTTATGGGAAATCATATTTCTTGTAAGACTATTGGGATTGGGAGCATTAAGATTAAAATGTTTGATGGTATTATGAGGACATTAACAAAGGTAAGACATGTGCTAGAACTCAAAAGGAATTTAATTTCATTGGGAGTTTTGGATTCTGGAGGTTATAAATTTACAAGTCAAGGTAGATCAATGAAAGTGTCCAAGGGTATTTTGGTGGTCATGAAGGCTACAAATATTAGAAACCTTTACAATAATAAATGAAGCAACAATGGTATTTGAGGAAGAAAATGAATCTACTCATTTATAGCATCAATGATTAGGTCATATGAGAGAGAAAGGATTGAAGGTACCGTTAAACCATAAGTTACTTCCAAATCTAAAATCTTTGAATTAGAATTTTTGTAAGCATTGTGTTTATGGGAAGCAATCTAGACAAAAGTTTAAATAAGGTAGTCATACAAGTAAGGGCATTCTAGATTATATTCATTTAGATGTTTGGGGGCTATCCCCTATAGTTTCTTTTGGAGGATCATCATATTTCGTGTCATTTATAGATGATTACTCTAGAAAGGTGTGGGTCTATATTATGAAAAAAAAGTTGACGTGTTTAGTGCATTTAAGCAGTTTAGAGTTTTGGTTGAAAAGAAAACTGGTAGATCAATCAAGTGTTTAAGAACATATAATGGAGGCGAGTTCACATATTTGGAATTTAAAAATTATTGTAAGGACTTGTTGGGATCGAAAGGCATAACACTACGTGGTTTACACTCCTCAACAAAATGATGTTGCTGAAAGCATGAATATGACTCTTTTAGAGAGAGCAAGGAGCATGCTTATTAATACCAAGTTGCAACAAAAGCTGTGGGGAAAAGCAGTCTCTACAACTTGTTATTTGGTAAACTGGTCACCATCAATTGCAATAAATTGTAAGATCCTGAGAGATATGGATAAGTCATTGTTGTGATTATTCAAATTTATTTTTTTGGTTGTGATGCATATGCTCTTATTTCAAAAGATTAGTGTTCTAAATTAGACCCCAAATCTAAGAAATAAATCTTTTTTGGCTATGATGATGAAATTAGGGATACATATTATGGGATCCTACTACCCATAAAGTCATTATGAGCAGAGATGTAGTATTTGATGATTCTTCTCTCATAAAATCAAATATAGAAGAAGTTGATTTGAAACAAGAACAAGTACCTCAACATCAACAAATTCAATTGGAAACTCATCCATCTACAAAAGATATGTCCAAGAAGAAGAAGTTTCTGAAGAAGAAGATGAGGATGTAGAAAATCTACAAGAAAATATGAAAATTCTACAACTAGATCTAAAGAGATCTACATAGGTCAGAAATCCACCTAAAAGGTATGATGATTATGTTTCATTTGTTGCTTTGATTTCTAATGATGGGGAACCTAGTTGTTATCAGGAAGCAGTGGATGGTGTTGAAAATGCTAAATGAAAAATAGCAATGAAAAAATAAATGGATGCCTTGGACCTAGTAGAACTCCCAAAGGGTAGGAAAGTTGTTGCTTGCAAATGGGTCTTCAAATTGAAGAAGGGTGTTGATGATAAAATTGAAAGGTACAAAGAAAGATTGGTAGCAAAAGGGTATTCTCAAAAGGAAGGTATTGATTTTCATGATTTTTTTCACCAGTTGTTTAGCTAGTTTCTATTCAGGTTGTTTTAGCACTTGTTGCTTTACTTGATCTTGAGTTGGAGCAATTAGATGTTAAAACAATGTTTTTACTTGGAGATTTGGATGGGGAGATATATATGGAACAACTAGAAGGGTTTGTTCAAGATTGTAACAAGAAATTTGTTTGCAAACTCAAAAAGTCACTGTATGGCTTGAAGCAGTCTCTTAGGAAATGGTACAAGTATTTTGATTCTTTTATGGTGAGCCAAAATTTTGCGAGTGAGTATGACCATTGTGTTTAGTTAAAATTTTTTAAAAATGTTTTATTCATTATATTGGTATTATATGTTGACAATATGCTTGTAGCAAGCAAAAACATAGTTGAGATCAATGGGTTAAAGGCTCAGATGGCTAGGACTTTTGATATCAAGGATCTAGGAACAACAAAACAAATTTTGGGCATGGAAATACACAAAGATAGAGAACATGGTAAACTTTGGTTATTGTAGTAGAAGTATGTGGACAAGATCCTCATAGGATTTAGTATGATGAATGTGAAACCAATAAATATCCCTTTAGCTTCTCATTTTAAGCTTTCTTCAAGTTTATGTCCTAATAATAAAGAAGAAAATGACTATATGTCTTGTGTACCATATGCTAATGCAATAGGAAGTTTCATGTATGTGATGGTATACATGTATAAGACCATATATTTCGTATGCAGTTGGTCTTGTTTGTAGATACATGTAAAATACAGGTAAAGAGCATTGGGCAACAATGAAATGGGTACTTCGATATCTTAGAGGCACACATGATTATTGTATCACTTTTGATGGTTGTAGTGGTTTAGTTTGTGGTTATGTTGTTTTAGATTTTGTAGGTGATTTGGACAAAAAAAGATCTATATCAGGTTATGTCTTTACTCTTGCAGGAGGACCTATTTGTTGGATGTTAAAGCTTCAAAAAATAGTTGCTTTATCCACTATTGAGGCAAAGTATATGGCTGTCTCACATGCATGCAAATAGGCAATTTGGTTGAAGAGTATTTTGGGCGAGTTTGGAAAAGTGCAGGACAAAATGATTGTATTTTGTGATAGTCAAAGTGCTATACATCTATCTAAAATCTAGCTTATCACAGTAGGACTAAGCATATTATGACTCAATACCATTTTGTAAGACAGGGTATTGATGGAGGTGGAGTAGCTCTTGAGAAAGTTCATACAATAGAAAATTGTGTAGACATGTCTACAAAACCAACGTAGTTAGAGAAGTTGAAGGGTGTTTGACTTCTCTTGACTTGCAAAAAAGGTGTGAATGGGCACGGGCAAGTATCGGGAAAATTGTTGTCAAGGTGGAGATTGTTGGATACTGACAACAAGATTAGAAATAAAACAAAATTTCATCTTTGGAAAAGCTAAAGGAAATAAAGATTTAAAAACAAAAAAGGATAAAAACAAAGCTAGTTTTTTCTAAGTTTGACACAGGTTGAAGATATTCTATATATCTTCCTGCCTTGAAGGCAAAACTATTATTGTAATGAATTGTAATTGAAGTGCAACAATTGTGTGAAGATTTTAATCAATTTCTCTGAGCAATAAGAATATCGATATTTTTCCCATAGATGTTTCTTTGACATATTGTCCAGATTTTACCATGTAACTCTGTGTCTTGTCTATTATTCTATTATTCCACTTAATTTTTTTCTATATTCCTTTGCAACTAATTTGTGCTGTAATATTTTAAGTTTGTGGATTTTTCACTTCCATTTCCACAACATGCAACATATGAGAACTTCCACTCTGGCGAACCCGTCCGCGGTAGATAACAATAGCATGACGGACAACCTGGTGGACAGGTAGTTCCGTGGGCCGTCACCTGGCATTCTGGTAAATGTCTTGACAACAATGTTGGTTTTGTAGTCGAGGAGAATGGAGTCACCGTTGACGAAGACAAAGAGGTTGCCATCGGACGAGAGGTGGAGAAACAGATAGAGGTTGTTTTCTACTTGGGTGCTCGTTCGGGTCTGAGAGAGAAACGACAGGTTGAAAACTCCTTCGCCAGGGCTCTTGGGGATAAACTCATAGTGAAACATTCGGGTGCCCCTGACTATAATAATACGTTTGTCCAGTAGGATCTGGTTGGTGGCATACCATCAGTCTGTGGTAAGCTTGGGCCCCTCGAAATTGTTCCAGTCATAGTTACCGCTCGAGTAAGGAATGAAGTACCGGATGTCCTGTGACCCGTCCCGATACCTGCCAGTTTGCACCAGTGTATCGTTTGCGGTAAACGCCCCAGATGAGCACCAGGTGTCAGTGAAAATCATCAGCGGCCTCACCCGGTTTGTAGAGATTTCGTACTCGATGGAGTGCGCCATGCAATCATGGGTGAATGCCATGTCACATGGGTTGTCGCGACATCGCTCGTTGTCTAGCTGGAGTTGCGACAGACCGAAGTTTGTCCTGTCGAACTTCACCATGATATTTTTACGCGTGGTGGTCATGTGCATCGTAGAGATGCCGCCATTTTTATTAGAAGCTTCCATTTTCCTGGCTTCACATCAAGTTATGCCTCTGCATCCCATGGCCATAAGCTCAACAATACTCAGTAGACTCAAAGCTTTCAACTTCATTTTTTACTTCAAACTCTATGTAGCCTATCTGATAAACAATTTCTCTTTACAACTTACAGAGCTCCCTTGTTGTTCTGCATTTTATAGTACCTGTCGACTGAGAAACGTGTCAAAAGAAAAAACAGGATTCAAATCAGTCTCTACCTACTTGTCTGCTATCAAATGATTCGACCCAGAAAGTCTTCCCTGACACAGTCGGCAAGATCGAATGCAATAAGAATCTTACACGAACATAGTTATTCTCATAGAGATGAGGAAGCAGAGTACTCTGTCCAACAGTCTCTTGATGACTAATTCTCTTTTCAAGTAATTTTTCCACCACTGGGATTCTTTAGAATCCCGTTAAGCAAGCCCAGCTAGTCTTCGCAACATATTTTACACAAGCTAACCCAAAACCTCGACATTTCCATGTTCTACTCCTTCGTTAGAGTTAAAACCCTTAGACTTACCCTTCCCCTCATGCCTTAGTGGTATGACTCCTTTCCCATCCCCAATCCCTAACATTCTTCAATGCCCATCCTCTTTAGAATCCCTTTTTAGAATTCCCTCCTCCAACATTCCCTTGTGGTATGAATAATATGTCACCCCTAACCTCCACAGATTGGAACTCCCACACTTTTTCACACCAATCCTACCGACCCAATAAATGGTCTAGGAATCTATTAATGTGCAATGCAACTATTAGAAGTGGCTAATAAGCACCCTAAAACTAGTTTTATTCAAAAGGGTGTAGATTTAATGCGAAAATGAATGATTTGATCCATTCCCTAATTTATTATTATAACTAGGGTTTTATGATTTGATGTCTACATGCCATTGTTGGGTGGCATATTTTTTAGATTTTTGAAATTTGTATATGCCATATCCATCTAGATTCTAAGGCACCATCAATGTGATGTGATTCTATAGATATGTTGCATCTTCGTCCTTTTTTCCTGTAGCATTTTTAAGGATTTTCTTATAGTTTTTGTGCAATTTTAGTCAAAAATAATGACACATAGATGGCTATGTGTAGAGGATTATTTGATTTCCCATGCCTAAATTATTTTCATCATGACGAGGATCCTTTATGTGGGATTGGTACTTTAACAATGGATCTATATAGGATATCAACATTCAAAGGGTTGGTTGCTAAACTAATTTTGGATTTAATTTTGTATGCAAGTCTCTATAAGTTTTCAAATGTTGAATTATTTTAATTATAAATGAAAATATAAGCTCTATAATAGTGTAAGAAGTTTCATCATGTACATTTATTTTATTATGAATGTTTCCATCATTGTTTGTAGTGATTCAAAGAAATACCCTAATCACAGTTAGGTATTTTCCTTGGTAAAAATTGCTAGCATGAATGTATTTAGATTTTGGTGCATTTGTGACAACACCTAATGCATTGTATATGTTTCTAATAATCATTCTCTTAATGCATATAATTTTGTGTAGTTTTTATCATGGATTATTAGGTATGTTCTTCATTAAAATGTAACCTTTGGTTACATGGGTAAGCCTTGTTCCATTAATGTTGTGATTCAATTCTATTTTTCCTCTTTGTTATAATTTTTTTCCCCAATGAATTACACATCAACTTTAATTAGTTTGAGATAATATATTTAAATCTTTAAGCAATATTTATGTTTTGGCTAATTATATGTTTAGATTAATATAATCATGCTATTCAAAATTACTTATTATAAACTAAGGAAACATTCTAAGCAAACCCAAATTGTATAACATTAAGATACTTGAATATACATGCCTACATCTTGTCATTGTGTAATAAATGATAAATGGAATAGCCTTATGGTATTTTAAACTAATAATACTTATAGGTACATGTATAAGTTGTATGATAATCTATATAGGGATTAATATAGCTAGTATTACCTAACCTAGTGGTAGAATTTGGGATCATGTATGCAATTAGGTTGAGCTATCATCATTTCTAATTCTATATTATGTTTGATTTCAATACCCATTAAGGTATATCTCTAAGAATACCCTCCTAATTCTAAGTTGAGATCAAAGTGTAGGAGAGATAACTCACTCTAAGAGTTGATGTCTAACCATCCTAAGTTTGTTGATGATCCTCTTTTTCCATTCTTGATAAAAACCCTAGCCTTGAAGATAGAGAAAATATTTAGGATTTAGGAGTGCTATAAATTAGAACCCAACATGTCCAAACCCTAATAAAATATAAAAATGTTAGAAAAGTAAAAGAGGTAAATGTAATCCATAATTAGATTTAAATATGAAATATACAATCAAAAAATTATATCTAAAAGTCTAATATATAAGAATAATCCCTAAAGGTAAAAATCTAGGGGTAGATGATACATTAGGCTCACCAATTTAATGTAAACTAAAATGATGCATCTCACATAAAAATACCATAGGTAAATTAATTATTCAATAATGAATAAAAATTTAGGACAAAGAGACTGATAAATTCATTAAAATAAATCTTCAAAATTAAATAAAAAATAATGATACTTAGTTCAAAACTTAATGAAGATATGTCATGTAAAAATCAATACATTAACTTATCAAATCCCTATGTGATGTCAAACAAACATATTTTTCTTAGTAAATGTTTTCTTTGATGGTCTAGTTTACTTCCATAATTATAAATTAGCCTTTTTTATTGTGTATCTAAAACTTATGCATAATATAAGTCTTTAACTTCATTGATTGAGATGTTAGAGTGTTATTTTTCTTAGACTATAACTTTTGTTTAAAAGGTGTGGTGTTGATAGAATATATTTAGGAATAGGTTAGTATTGTTTTCCTTTGATCAAACCCCTATCACCAAGTCAATAGAATGAAACATTAATAAATGACAATACATAACCATGAAGTATGCCTAGTTTGCTAATATAATGTTGATGTTATGATCTTATGATGATACAATGAGTAAGAAATCTCTCTAATTATTTTATCATGTACTATATGAATTAGGGGTTACATTTTTATATAAGATTTTGGTGTTTTTATAATTTAAAATATTTTGTACTTTAGTTGGCTCATAATAGCTAGTTAGAAAGGAGAACCATAGGTCCAATTTTAAAATTAATATTTAAAAGTGTAGGGTCATTCCTATGCTTATAGATTCAATCTTAGTTCTCCACCTATGAAGATAACACAAGATTATGAATGGATTAAAAAGGAATTGGTTCCTTGACACGTGGAAAGATTAAACCAAATTAAGATTATATCATTTGTCAAAATTTATGTAAAAATATATTAATTTATACACTTATCATTGCATTATAAATAAACAAATCAAAATGAATTAAAAAAGTGTAAAGCATACATGTTTCATTATTAGAATCCAATTAAAAATTCTAAATGATTAAAAATTGAAGTTATTCTATAAAATAGAATGATCAAACAACTTTACTAGTTGATACTATGTATTAAAAAAATAATATGTCAAACTAGATTTAACATTATAATAGTAGATCATAAGTTTAAGCTTTATGATAGACCATGATTCCAATCAAAAATATTGATTTGAAACCCTTTACAATTGATCTCTTTTCTAACCCTAGAGAATTAGATTATGGTAACAGTGCTTAGTATTCTTTGTAATTATTTTCCCTTATAAAGATCAAACAATGCCATGAAGGATTTCATAAAAAAGAGTATTATTGTTGGAGCATATATATTAGAAGATAACATAATGATTGAATTTAATATTAATATTATTCATAGCTGACCATGGACATAATCTTTATGATGGACTATGAGTGATCCAAATGATATGTTGATTGAACTGAACACTATTGTTATTCTTGAAGATGAAATCATACGTAAATGAGTGTAATTCAAAATGCTAAAAATACAAAATCTTTCTATATAATACTTTTGAAAAACTTTTTAATTAAAAAGAAGCTATATGTTGTTAAATTATTATGTTTTGTATTAAAATTTGTGAATTTAATTAAAATTTAGAGCAATTTGATAGAGTAAAATGACCCAATATACCTTTTGTTAATGTTTTATATTAGCAAACAACACATCAATTAAAATGAATATATCATTTTCCATATATTTTGAAATTTAAAATCATAATTGCCATAATTTTAACTAGGTTACAAATTATTCCAAATAATAAAAATATAACTTATGAATTTAACTAAACCCATCGTGCGACACTAGGAATGTCGTTATTTACCACAAAGAGCATGTAGCATCCCAACAACACAACCACTGTGTTGGGCAGGGCTATCACAGAGGAAGAATAAACAACATTCCCAGTTGCACTTGAAACAATCGTCATTGTTTTAGTTGCGAGACTAAGCAGCCTTTGGTTCATAGAAGCATTGCAATATGAAAGAAAAGATTATCATAATTTTTCTCATTGAAATTGTTGCATTTCAAATTGAAATGGTTATAGTTTTCACTTATTTATTGTCCATGGATAAATGAATGTTTTATGAAAATCAAAATGTTTATTATCAATTTTTAGCATGTGGTTATTTACTTTCTAATTAATTCATTAAGTAATTCTAGTTTGAAAGATGAGTTTGTAAAAAAAACATGTATGTACTAGATATTAGTGTGAGTGATCAATTTTTTAAGACATTGTGAACTTATCTTATTTCTAGTGAAAGTAGTGTATTATGAAATAAATGACACTAATTAAAAATATTATAAAGTATAAAAAAGAATTAATAAATTCTTAGAAATGAAACAATTCACTAGTTCAAGTCATCTTCAAATTCTTCAAGTCATCTTCAAATTCTTCACAATTTGCTTGTTATAATTGATAAATTATGAAAAATTAGTTGAAAATAGCTACTGCACTGTCCCACTTCAACTAAAAAGTGAAGCATACTATTGTGAGATCACACAATATAATCTAATTACAATGGAATATGAAAATACCAAGTCTGTGAAAGATATTTCATCTATTATAACTATTCATATCTTGTTATATATTAATTCTCTATATTTATTTGATGTGAAATATTTTTAAAAATAGTAACAAATTATAATATATTAATGAAATCATATTTATTAGAAACAATAATGATTTACATATATAATGACTATGTAGTAAAAGGAAAAGGGTAAAAGATAATAGACGACAAGTTTTAAATTATGAGTACACTAAATACCCTTTTTCTCCCTTGACTCACTTCAATATTACATTATAAAATTATTTCTTTTTACAGTTTCATCTGTTATGTGAAATACTCTTGGTACCAGGTATAAGGGAGAATCCATGTAAAGGAATATGAACACATTGCACCATCTTCCTTAGTACGAAATTATAAGTTTTAATGATCACATTCAATACATTGAAAAATAAGATGATGTCATAATAAGCTCTTTTAGTTACAATTACTATCAAAACATGGTAAACATATTCTTCATAGCAGACCTTGTGAAGATATTTTTCATATACTCTTTTATCCCAACATATCAAACTATAATCTTTTGAACCTCCAATAACTCGTAAAACTTGTGCTACTTGATCTCAATATGATTAACCCTTGCATAAAGAACATGATTCTTGATAATTTAAAGAGATCTTTAATCATCACAAGAGTTATTGACACATATTATGAAATATGAAAGTGATCTTGAATCTCTTGTAACTAAACCAACTTATTCAATATTTCATTTAGTCTTAAGTCTATGTAAGTGATTCTCTCCCTTGTCTTGATTTGCTTGTTTTGTGATTAGTAGATCACTATTGTTATCTTATTTGTCTTCATTAAACTTACCTCTGCTGGAGAAAATGATATAGTCAATTTGGACTTGATGATATATGAAAATTTTATGTATTAAACTTTGTTATTAATTAAAATATGGAGCAATTTAATAGATTAGAATGACCCAATATACTCTTTGGTGCAAATGTATTAGCAAACAACGCATCGATTGGAATGAATATTTTGTTTTCAATTTATTTTGAGATTTGAAATTACAATTAACATAATTATAACCGGTTACAAATTAACCCAAAAAATTGCGACATTCCTGTTACATAACATAGTTAGAACAAACGGAAGGAATTTAGAAACTCTGTATCCCTCCAAATTAAGGAACCCATCAGTAAATCTAACTTAACAAAACTGAACCCATTGGGCGACACTGGGAATGCCGTTATTTACCGCAAACAGCATGTAGTATCCCGGCAGCGCAGCCACTGCACTGGGCGGGGCTGTCACAGAGGAAGAATAAAGGGCATTCACAGTCGCAGTTGAAACAAGCGTCGGTGTTTTAGCTGCGAGACTGAGCAGCCTCTGGTTCATCGAATTGGTGTGCGTCGTAAACGATGGAGCATAGGCATTGAACTGTACAACGCCGGTCAGAGGATTGGGAACAGAGTAAACAACCGTGAAGGTGGTCGCATAGGAGACTGAGTTGGACGACACAGACTTTATGTCTGGGCGGAAGAGTGTCGTGTAGGCGTTCTCTAAGTAATAAGGACTATATGCCTCTAGCCGGAGCTCCGTCGGAAAAGTTCCCGTGAAGACGTAGCCCTCATGCGGATTGGAGCCGCCCACAAAGACTCTCCCGTCGGCCAGCAAGTTAACAGAAGAGTGGTACATTCTTGGGATGCCCGTGGCCGCCAGGGTGAAGAAACGCTGCCCGGGGGGTGCAGTGGGTCAGTAGAGATAAGGTGTCAAGACAGGGGCGGTCGCCATGTCCCACCCTGCTACACCCTTCCCCGCTCCATTGATGATGATGATTTCGCCATTGGGGAGCATAAGCATGTCCGACATGGTTCTCGACCCGGGCATGTCTTCCATGCTCCAAGAAGGATTTGGGTCTGTAATCACAATTCGTCCACAGCTGCGGAGCGCGTCCGTGAAATTACCGGCGCTAGCCTGTGCGAAACCGTTGTCTGGACAACCGCCACAGATGAGAACTTCCACTTTGGCAAACCCGTCCGCGGCAGAGAGCGGCAGCATGACGGACGACCCGGTCGACGGGTAGTTCCGTGGGCCGTCACTCGGCATTCTGGGAAATGTCTTGACGACAATGTTGTTTTTGTAGTCGAGGAGAATGGAGTCCTTGTTGGCGAAGATAAAGAGGTTGCCATCGGACGAGAGATGGAGAAACGGATAGAGGTTGTTTTCTACTTGGGCACTGGTTCGGGTCTGAGAGAGAAACGGCAGGTTGAAGACTCCTTCACCAGGGCTCTTGGGGACGAACTCAGTGTGAAACATTCCGGTGCCCCCGACGATGATAATACGGTTGTCCGGCAGGATCTGGTTGGTGGCATACCACCGGTCCGCGGCAAGCTTCGGCCCCTCGAAATTGTTCCAGTCGCAGTTACCGCCCGAGCAGGGGACGAAGTACCGGATGTCCCGCGACCCGTCCCGATACCCGCCGGTTTGCACCAGTGTCCCGTTTGCGGTAAACGCCCCAGATGAGCACTAGGTGTCAGTGAAAATCATCAGCGGCGTGACCCGGTTCGCAGATATTTTATACTCGATGGAGTGCGCCGTGCAATCATGGGTGAGCGCTGTGTCTTGTGTGTTGTCGCGGCATCGCCCGTTGTCAAGCTGGAGGTGCGACGGGCCGAAGTTTGTCCTGTCGAACATCACCACGGTATTTTCATGCGTGGTGGTCATGTGCATAGCAGAGACGCCGCCATTTTGTACGAGAAGCTCCCATTTTCCTGGCTTCACATCCAGTTGTGCCTCTGCATCCCATGGCCATAAGCTCAACAATATTGTCACTAGACACAAAGCTTTCAGCTTCATTTTTACTTCAAAATCTATGTAGTCTATCTAAAGAACAATTTCTCTTTACAACTTGAAGAGCTATCCTGCGTTTTCGAGTACCTGTCGCTGATAAACCTTATAAATTTGGATCCTCTACGTCAGTTACGAATCCGAACCTTCTCCTTGAATTACGGCTTAATTTTCAATGTATCTTTCCAAGCAATGGGCACTGTACAATGACAACGGTACAAACGCGGGAACATGGTTGTCTGTTGGGAGCATGGGTGTCTTCAACGAAGTCCTTATTTCCGCGTGCACCGATCGTAGTGCCTTCTTTCATATGGACAGTGTGTAAACATAAATTTTCTCTATGACCAGGACTTTACATTTACATCAATGTCTCTGTAAGTAATTTAAAGGAATCCTCCTTGTCTTTATGACCACCAGTACTTTTTCCTACAAGATTGTTCATCTCATGCTTAGCTCAAAACTCAACGAAGACTTGTCATGTCAAAATTTATGCGTCAATTCATCCAAGCTGATGTCAACAAAACATCTTTTTCTTAATAAATATATTCATTGATGGTCTGATTCACTTCCACAATTACACAAATTTAAGTTTGTCGTACATAGTTGAACTTCATCGATTGACGCGTTGGGGTTCCATTTACCTTAGTTTCTAGAACTTGCGTTTAAAATGTGTGGTGTTGATAGACATTGTTGAGGAACAGGTTATGATTATTGTTTTTTGGTCAAATTCTATCACGGAGTCAATAGAATGGAACACTGATAAATGACAATACACGATCATTTAGTATGCCTAAAGAGCTAATGTAATGTTGAAAACATATGTTCTTGTGATGATACAATGTGTAACAAAGTTCTATAATAATTTCTTGATGCATAATATATGAATTAGGGGCTACATTTTTTATGTAAGATCCTAGTGTAAAATTTCAACTATTTTGTGTTTTAATTGGCTCATGATAGCTAGTTGGTTTTAATTGGCTCATGATAGCTAGTTGGAAAGGGTATAATAGATCCAAATTTAAATTTTTTAGAAGGGTCATTTCTATGCTACATCTATAAAGTTAACTCAAAATAATGAATGATCCAAAAAAATAGGGATTGGTTCCTTGTCATGTGTAAATATTAAATAAAATTAAGATTATATTGTTTTTTAATATTTATGTAAAAATATATGAAATTACACACTTATCATTACAATTTAAATTAAACTAAACAAATGTAAACTATACATTTTTCATTATGAAAATCTAATAAAAAATTCTAAATGATTAAACATTAAATTAAATTAGGTTAAACATTATAATAATTGATTGCGAGTGTAAACTTGATGATAAACCATGAGTTCAATCCAAAATATTGATTAAAAACACTTTTAGATTTAATCTCTTGTCTAATCTTAAAGAACTAGGTCATAATGATGGTACATAATTTTCTCTATAATTATTTTCCCTTATTAAGATAAAATAGTATCATGATAGCTTTCACAAAAATGAATATCATACCTCATATTGTTGGAGTCCATGTATTAGAAAATAAAATATTGATTGGATAGTATATTATTGTTATCTATAATTGACTATAAGCACAATCTTTATGATAGATCATAAGTGTGATCTAAATGACATGTTGATTAAACATAACATTATTGTTATTCTTGAAGATGGAATCATATTTAAATGAGTGTAATTCAAAATGTCAAAAATACAAAATCTTTATATATAATAATTTTTTTTTTTAAAATTCATTAAGTAAATGAAGAAACTTTATGTTCTTAAAGTGTTATGTTTTGTATTAAGCTTTGTTAATAATTAAAATTTCTAGAACAATTTGATAGATTAAAACAACTTGATCGAGTATACCATCTAGTCTACATGTCTTAACAAACAATGTATCTATTAAAATAAATATTTCATTTTCAATTTATTTTGACATTTGAAGTTATAATTTCTATAATTAAAATTAAATTGTAACTTATCTCAAAAAATACAACATTCCTATTACATAATATACCTTAAAAAAATGAAAATAATTTAGAAACTACACATCCCCACATGATACAATGATTCAATTAGGAACATACAAATCTTAACATATATCATTTGCTTGAATACATCTGTAAAGGATGCCATAAACAAACACAATCTATAAACCTTCTATTTGTAGGCTTAATTGATGACCACTGAATACATATTTCTTTTATACTCTTGTTTAGATAGAGGTTTTCCATCTCATATCCCAAAATATAGCCTATTATTGGTCTACGTTTGCACAACCTTATAGGATTGTCATTACCTTGAGTTATTCCGATTCAAGACATCGATAAATTAGATGTATGCATTAGTTCATCGACTTATCATAAAGTAATGCTTTATGCCATGACCTCTATTTATTCTTTGTATATTCACATATCAATGAAGATTGAACAACATTATTTATGCTTTTGTTATGTTCTTTCTTTGCTTAAATGATGCTATCATATTACAAATGCTTTCATAGATCCAACTTTATATCGGAAGGAAACCTATTTCTATTGGCTCAGTCATAACTTTATCTACACGTCGTTGTCCTTTGTCTAAAAATGAAATATTTTTGTGCTCTTTGATTTGTCTTTAGGTTGTGTTTGGGAAATGAAACAAAATGATTTTTTTTTATGATTTAACCCAGTGCGATTATTACCGATGCACTTACATGCCTAATTTCTAATTTTTGATTGCAAATAGTTTTTGTATGGAAATGAACGTCTCACTCTATTATCCCTACGATTAATGCACCAATCTCCAATACTTTACCTCTCCACCACCAATCTAAATTAATTTGAAAATGTATCTTTCTTACTTTTCCTATATTTTGTATTGGACGGAGTGTGCCCTGAAATCAAGGGTGAGTGCTGTGTCTTATGGGTTGTCTAGTTGGAGCTGCGACGGACCTAAGTTTGTCCGATCGAACATCACCATGGTATTTTAACGCGTGGTGATCATGTGCATGACAGAGACGTTGCCATTGTACAAGAACCTTCCATTTTCTTGGCTTCATATCCAGTTGTGCTTCTACAACCCATGGCCATAAGCTCAACAATACTTTACCAGACAAAAAATCTTTCAACTTCATTTTTGACTTCTAACTCTATATAGCCTATCTTATAAACAATTTATCCTTACAACTTGCAGAGCTCCCTTGTTGTCCTGCGTTTTATAGTACCCGTCGATTGATAAAACGTGTTTAAAAAAAAGATTGGAATAAGTTTCTGCCGCCTTGTCTCCTCTCAAATGATTCGACCGAGAAAGTCTTCCGAAAGACAGTAGACAAGGATCGAATGTAATAAGAATATTGCACGAACACATTTATTCTCATGGCGATTGTGAAGCAAAGTACTCTATCAAACTGTTTGCTCTTTTCAAATTATTATTTCCACTACTGGGATTATTTGGCATCCCGTATTTCAAGCACATCTACTCTGTGTCTATTGATGGCTGATGCACCCCGTGAAGGCATAATTTATTTGCTCTGAGTTTTGGTGTTGCTATTCATGGCAGAAAAATTGGGACACGTGAATATGTACAAAAGATGACATGGTCAAAATCTGCAAAAGAACTCGCGTATAACATCTGCATAGATCGAGGAAGAATTAGTGATAGAGTTGTTTGCTAGTCTGATATAATAAACAATAGAAACGAATCATGTGTCAATGATTCCCTAAAACCTCAAAGATCTACTAATTAATGGTAGGATTTCATTATTTTTTGGTTCCGTGTTTAAACTTGTTAGCAGATTTGGGAGGTGGAATGTTTCGAATCGTATACTAGGTGACGAATTATTCACAAAATTCGTGCCATCTTCGTTATTGGACTTTTAAGTTGAATGTCTCCATTAAATCGTTTTTATTGCAATGGTGTTAGATTGGAGCAGCAGGCCTATATTATCTCCAAATTTATGAAATATTGTAACATGCCAATCCTTCTATGTAGTAAATTTTTTTAAATTTACACCATACGAGTAAGTAAGTTAAGTAATAAGTCATTGCAATAAAATTTTTCTTTTCTTTTTATTGAGAATATACAGATAAGATGTCATATCATATTACAATAAAGATTCTATATCATTACAATAACTTCACAAGTTACGATAATACAAGAATACATACATAGCTCCAATGAGCTTTAGAACAAATAGTTGTAAGACAGTCCAAGATCCTTCCTTTCAAATCTTGGTTCTTCTATTGCCTGCTGTGGAGGAGAAGCATCGTTCAAGCACTTTTCCGCCAACCACAAACTCATAATGAGGTCTCCCACACATCTATCATTCAATAGATGGCCCTTCCCTTTGATGAAGAGATTGGTAGAGTAACCAATAACGACAACCAACTAAGCATAGTGATGTGTCCTACATAACTAGAACTTGTAATCCCACAATCTTTCTCTAGCATGTAATACTGAATCATGGTGAACTGACCGTGTAGTCTCGGTAGTCACACAATCTAAAGTGGAGTCTCATACATTCACATTACTTTGGCCAAATATTTCTCTTTTAGTACTTCAAATGAAGTCATCTATCACATACATTACTCATGGTCGATTTGACTTAAGGCTATCTTAAGCCACGAATAGGTATTTCCTTCAATGGATAGTCCTTGATTCTAGAGATAACCTTTCACCATATTAATCTACTTGGAATAAACCTACTTAAGTAGTAAGTACACAAGCTAGGTATTTCCTTCAATGGATAGTCCATCATCCCAGAGATAACCTACATACTTGGAATAACCCTACTTACAAGTAAGTAAACAAACTCCCTCCCATATTTGATTATTTATCCTAGGAGTAAACACGAGCTTTCCTAGCGAAATCAATAACTTAGCTAAGTGTACCATGTGTGTCTTTCATGTTCAATCAAGTCTAGTATATAATACTTATGATAAACACCCATCTCCTACTATGGAGTACTTAAAAACACATTATGAAAATAACATAAAAGCTTTAATTTCCTTTTCAAAACACTCTAATTTATCTAATGCACATACTGGGAAAGAAATCTCAACCATGCATGCAAGACACATCATTCTAAATTAAAATAACAAAGAAGAAGAGATCCCCATGCTTGTTATCACTTATCCAAACAAATGGTAGCAATGCAACCCTTTCCAAATAGTAGCAAGCTTGGTAAACAACGTCTCAAGAATGTCACAAATAAAATCTATCTCTTAAGTTGATAGATTACTCCTCTCAAAAATATCTTCCTCACAAACTAAAATAATTTACTCCCTTTCTCTCTCACAATGTAAAATAGAATATGGCTGGAAATAATGTAGAATTAGAAATTGCCAAAGATGTGAAATCTTGTGGAAGAATGTGTCCCTTCCAAATGAAATGGTTCAACTATTTATATAGATAAAATTGGTAACCCCATATCCTAAAGTTTAGGCATGTTAATGGACAACAAGCTCCATGCAAAGCAACACATGAAACATAGTATAAATATGGCAACTTCCTAGCTTAATACACAACATAATCGCCTACAGGTCGACTTGCATATTGACAAAAATCTAAAGATTTATTCAAATCTACATATGCTCAATTCAAATTTCCTCATGAAAGAGACTTCTACAACAACTTGGTTTCAGTGGTGGCACCAAATCCATTTTCTCTCCTTGTTTGGCGTGGTTTCATTTCCAAAAGAAATGGTCAACAACCATTTCATAACAACAAGTATCCATCGATTTTCTTTAGAGGATGAGTTGACTAAAACTTAAAAAAATGTTTGACAAAGTCAAGATTTATCTTATCCAAGGTGTCGGCCTAGTCCATGCTTAAATATTGACATGAGATAGCAACATCAAACACAATACAAATGTCTTTATATCACGTGATGTTTTGAGTGATAATCTGCTTCACATAAATAGTCATAAGCTATTCTATCAACCTCTTAAAATATAGTCTAAAGTGACTATAATTGACCTCTACTATCATAGTCTTTATTGACTATAATAAGCTTTTATAAATCAACTTCTATCAAAGTAAATGATAGTTGATTTCTATTAACAAATATGATATGTTATATATACATTATTATATATATTTATATAATATATATCATATACACATATATATATTTAAATACGATCATGTATATAGTATATAGTAAACACATTATATTGGATGTATGCATATATATGTATAAATGTATATACCTCTATGTACACCTATATGTAGGTATATCTATATTGATGCATCCATATGAGCATGTCCATCTGTCAATGTACGCATGTATCAATATACATATACATATGGATACATATATATACTAGACATATGTGTGTGTGTGTGTGTGTGTGTGTGTGTGTGTGTGTGTGTGTGTGTGTTGGGTGAAAATTATGTAATCCCTTTTAATAGATTAAAAAACTTGATTTCAGCCACAACTGTGTGAGATACAATCTCTCCTCTCAGAAATGGAAGGCACTCTTCTTACTGCTTATTGAAACTAAGTAAAACTAATTAAGTATTCAAAATAATTTACACTATGATTAAGAGATGGGGGTGTGCCACACTCATAATTTCTCTTTTTTTAGAGAATATGTTTTACAATGCTTCACAATTTTAAGTTCCAGATTTGATATAATTCAAACTAAAAATAAAAGCAGTAATTCCAATATTCCTATCTTGTCAAAGAAAAGCCTAAGAATACCAGCATGATAATGATAAATGATAAAACAAGAAAACTCATGAGGGTACAAATTCGTTTCGTAACTTTCACTAATGAATCCTTTGAGATATGTAACCAGTGTTGTATTAGAAGCACAAAGTCTTCTAGATACTCCACGATAGATCCACAAACAACATGAATAAATACAAGCACAAAGTCTTGTAAAGAATTCACCAATAGTATTTAATCAATATCATAAATTCGAATAAAGGAGTGTAGCTTAAAGTTTACATGGATTTACTCAAAGCCCTTTAGATCTCAATCACTAATCACTGCTAGTTTCAATCAAATCCAAAAGATAATTGATTCCAACATAAAGTTTGGTATGCAACTCACTTCTTTATTGATCAAAATGGATTCACAAAGATGAACACAAAGTTTCATGTATTTGATTCTCAAATGGGCAACACTTCATTGCAAAAGATAAAAGATGAACATTACAAAAGAATCCTCTCATATTTATAAAAGAGAGGGAAGAGCAAATCTAGGAAAAGTAGATGAGAAAATCTAGGAAAGTTAGGTGATCAAATTTAGGAAAATCTCACCTAACAAGTCAAATTATTAAAAAATGTTGTCCATCATTTTGGGAAAACATCTCTTTTTTTACATGTAATTACATCTTGGAAAATAACATGTAAAATGTTGAAACTTATTTACATAAAGCATGAAAAATGCTAAAATTGGGAAATTTAATCTAAGGAAAAATTTGGATTTCTTTAACATCTTTCTCCATGAAAACTTTATGATGATGTGCACTTCATCATTGTATGACATTGGAGTGTACTTTGGAGATGGCAGGGATTCTTGAGATTAACTCCTCCAATGAGATTGAAGACTTTCTGATGCCTTTCAAATCTAAAATAATTTGGAAATTCATCATTTTATTCATTGAAGCTATTAAGAAAGCTTCCTCTTCAAATTCTTCTTGGCGCTAAAAATCAGTGCCTCAACATATTAAAGGACTTGGGTAGTTTCATGTAAAAGTGGTGAAAAATGAAGCTTTTACATATCATATGTAAAATATGTAAAAGTGGTGAAAATAGAGCTTCTGTATGTAATATGTAAGTGTGGTGAAAAGCAGAGCTTCTGCATGTGACATATGTAGAAGTGGTAAAAACAAAGCTTTTGCATGAAATATGTAAGAGAAATAAAAAATAGAGCTTTTACATGAAATACGTAAGAGTGGTGAAAAACAAAGCTTCTACATGTGACTTGTGTTTTGAGATGTAGAAGTGCTAAAAAACCCCACTCCTACATGTGCCAGAAAATGACTAAGGCATGCAATATGTAAGAGCAGTGAAAAGTAGAGCTCCTACATGTGACTTGTGGTTTGAGATGTAGATGTGCTAAAAAAACTCTGCTCTTACATGTGCCAAAAAGTGACTAAGGCATGAAATATGTAAGAGAGGTGAAAAACATAGCTCCTACATGTGGCTTGTGGTTTGAGATGTAGAAGCACTAAAAAAACCCACTCCTAAATGTGCCAGAAAATGACTAAGGCATGAAATATGTAAGAGCGGTGAAAAATAGAGCTCCTCCATGTGCCAAAAAATGACTAAGGCATGAAATATGTAAGAGCAGTTAAAAAATAGAGCTCCTACATGTGACTTATAGTTTGAAATGTAGAAGCGCTAAAAAACCCCGCTCTTACATGTTCCAGAAAATGATTAAGACATGAAATATGTAAGAGCGGTTAAAAAATAGAGCTCCTACATGTGACTTGTGGTTTGAGATGTAGAAGCGCTAAAAAACCCCGCTCCTACATGTGCCAGAAAATGACTAAGGCATGCAATATGTAAGAGTGGTGAAAAACAAAGCTCCTACATCTAATATGTAAAAGCGCTAAAAATCAACACTACTACATGTGTAGAAAATTTTCTAACTCCCAAAATTGAATTTTCACAACTTGGTTTAAAATGCGAATTTTGACGAACTAACAAAGGTTAATGCTCAGAATGAATTTTTGAGGATGGGGGACCACACATGAGGACCAATGCAATTTTCCTCATTTTATGTTCTTAGAGTATGTGGGCTACAAAATAGACAAGTTTCGTAGGGGTTATCCCTCGAATTGAGTTCACTGAATTTGAGGATAACAGTATGTCCACACCCTATTCACATATAGCCATTCACAATTACCATCATATTGATAAGTGAACTTACGTGTGGTACATCTATACATGTGCATATACATGTCATTAGATCCTATTGACATGCATGTGCATATATATACACATACTTCCACATACATCCCACTTGTCAATATAATCATAATAGTACAAGAAAGATCTCAAAAGCTCAATAGATAAACATCACCCCATAATGCATGCAGTAGTAAACAAGACTTTCAAAATAGACATATCAGCTAAGGATGACTTACCAACTACCCACAAACTAGCTCAACTCAGCCATTCTAATGTGGTGTGTGTATATGCTTTTTACCAGTTATCCGACCAAGATATTCTCTTGAGTGATACTTCCCCTCTGCCTGGAGGAGTGACCATTTACCTGCAACCACAAACACATGCCTATGGAAGTCAGTTGTTCACAAAATATGCAATATACGTAATATATCTCCAAGGTTAGAATATAAATTCAATAGCCTTTTCACAAATTAGAATATCAAATTGATAACCTTCCATTCACATTTATGTAGTATTTTTCCATAAAATAACATCAACTTAGATAACATCAAATGAGATAACAAGGTACAAGCACAATCTATTCATCTCTAGAATTCACTTTACATTCACATTTTACCCTACATAGTAATAGTTAATAGTAATTACACAATTTGGGGTGTAACATACTTCCCCCCTTGTGAATCATCATCCTCGATGATCTATAGCACTTTAACATATAGATAAAGTCAAATAAAGTTTTATTTACCATTCTCAAAATACATAGTACTTATAAACAAATTCATCCTATGAATCATCACTCCTTGCAACCTTGTCCTTCCTAACCTTGCTTCGAGTGCCCTCACTATCACATAGGGAAATCTTGTATGCCTCACACATACTTATTCTCCGAAAGAGCTTTATTATATTATCACATATACACATCCTAGATACAATAGTAGCTATACATGACACCTAAAACATAGTGAATAGAAATCATTGTCCCATAAATTTATCCTTAGTATTATCCAAATAGAAAAGGAATATCGATGTATTGTGCACTAAACCATGGGTCCCATCCTTCCCCTTTGGTATCTACACTTTCAGAAAACTCAGAAACTGAGTCTATCTGACACTTACACATCCATTTTTCTTACCATAAAGTACTGTTCTTGGCTACTTGTCCATCTTGAGCATAACATTTCTCTTGGACACCTATCAAATTCTGATACTACTTCATACTTAAACTTTGTATTGACAAAGTTTCATTGATCTCTTCGATCTATTACTCCTTTTTGACAATCCATCATGTCTATGGTAACCCTATTTCTAAGCCTATTTCAGCTTAATAGAATTTCCAACCTTCCTTTCCATATAATGGTCCAAACCTCAATGTTAGAAGTTTATAAATCATTCAAGATTTGGTACCACTTTTTCCCATTGGTTGTATAATAATATATTGTGCATTTGCTCAATTGAATGTTTCATAGTATGATCATGGTTTACACAACCCTATCATTATTTTCTTGTTCATAACTGAGATAACCTTCTCAGGAATACTAAGCAACTACTTCCCACAATATATTATTTAGGATTGAAATCCTATAAGTCAAGTTTCCAAACAACGTTGGTTACTTTGGTGAGTCTATCCACTAGAACATTATGTCGGTTTTATCGACATAGAAAAATTGATATGTCTTGTGTTCTACCACTTTTCCTTTGAAATCTCAAGAGAGTATATATGTCCTATTGATGATGATATTCAATATTCATTTCCTGGCATACTAGACATTATCTTGCCACATTCTGGGTAGCCTCTTACTCTATATTTTCCTAGGTTATAGTGGTTTCTCATCTGACAATTCACTTTTTCATTCCAATGTCCTAACTTTGACATTAATTTCCTTGTTTCATTCCTGAATCTTCCAAAATTTTGGGTACATAGGTTCTTTTATATCTATAAATAGGTTATTCTTTGACTAAGTGAAAACCTATTTTACGATCTCACACCATCTTTAATTCCCATGTAATAATGGTTATAATTTTTTTAGAGATAAGTCCCATTTATCTTAGGACATCCATACAGTGTATTTCTTCTGTCCTCGTATTATTTTCAAAGATGTAGTCCATCTTTCAACTCAATCTAATTTTCCCGATAAAAATTGGTACTAATTTTGAGTTTTAATCCTTGTTCAATCATGTTGGTCCCTAGAAGATATCAAATTTAATTGCATACCTAATTACAAAGCACAAACATTTCTCGTTAACTCCATGGATTCACTTAATCATATAGGAGAGTCCCAACATCGGTATATCCTAGTTGAGCACATGTAACAACCTCGATGTTCTACTTAGTAAAATTTCCAACATTTCACACAAAGTGAAAATTCTATGATGTCACAACATAACAATAGATACTTTCGTTTGAGAGTGTATACCTTTTAATATAAGAGCCAATCAAAGTAGAGTCTAGTCAACAATATGACTTCATTTCAATAGTGTAAAGTAATTAACCAAGTAGCTACTTTAACTCAATAGGTATCCCACATATGTTTCCAATCATATAGAATTTCATAAGCTCAAGTGATTTAGACATCCACATGGGCGAATCTCAATCTCAATATCCCCTTCCAATTCTTAGGATAGTGTCCTCAATTAATGAATAGTTTGATGTTATAGGTTACTCTACCCCTATATGTTCCAATCAAGACCAAATGTACAATTCAACCAAGTAATTTATTCCCAACTTAAAGGTGCTAATGAGTCGTCCAGTACATATTCCAACCCAATAGGTAAAACTTAGCCTAAGGTTTCTGTCTTTAATCAAATGAACTTCTCATCCCAATTAGGTTATTCTTAAACCTAGGGTTTCATTCAAGAGTAAGGTAGTGATCAATCAAATAAAGATAATTAATGTGGTTGCATAGAGTCACATCCTACCTTATCTTTCACTCCATCTCTATGGTTTATTAGCTAAACCTTATCATCCCCAGGCCTCTTGGCATAGTAAGCTACAAAGTCAAGTCACTTCATGACATGGATATACTTCATAATATGTAGTATTACTACCTATGTATTGAAATAGCATCGTTATCTAAATTCCCATATAAGGTATATAGGAGTAGTAAGACTTTTTCTTCCAATCATGAGTATCCTAGATCAAGTCCCTTGCCAATCCCATAGGCAATGATCTTCCCTATCATGATAAAATTATCTGCCTATCCTTTTATAAGGCATCGATGTTAATATCGTTTGATCTTCCAATCAGATAAATATAACCTATATGAGATGATAATAGGTCATAATCCTTGACCTTTCCATCTATCTTTCTCCAAAAATCACAATACCTTTTCCTTTCTCGTTAGTCACAAAATGTATGACCTAATTGACATCACGACTTGCAAAGAAGTCATTAGTTCTTCCAAATTGAAAACATATCTACATTTTTCATTGGGTGGGGTACTTAACTTGAGTCAATCCACTCTCTTCCTTCCCCCCTTAGTATTTTCATGAAATTTGATTGACTCAAAGTTGAACTCCTAGCAAAAAATTCTTTGAAAGGATTTGTCTTTCCTTGTTGTTGGCTTTCTTTTTCCTTTTCTTGCCTCAATGGTATACTTTGAATATACCTTTTTTTCCAATGCTAGATTCATTGTGGATTTCTATCTCATAAATTCAGCATTTTGGATCATTAAATAGGAGATCTAATGAATAATCAACAACTTACAAGTTATGAGACACTATATTAATCCAATTCTCTTTCTGGAATCCTTTTTGTGGAGGAAAATCCATACCCACAAAACTTCGTTGGTTGATGCAATTTCAACTTAGAACATTGTTTTCCTTACAACTTCTATTGATCTGACACATAGTGCCTTATTGTATTCCATTTCCTTTTCGTACCCCTAAACGAATGTTATTTTTTACAAACATGTTGGTGAGTTCATCTTATACCCCAACCAATCTATGGACTATCCAAACCTTTGGTCAGATCGACTTGATTTACCACTTTAGGTTTCTTTCTCATATTCACCTTTTCAAGTGACTTTTCTCACTTCTTGGTAATTTATTCTCTCATAACCTTTTAGAGATACCAAAGTTGTTTGGTCTCTTTTTCTCATTTTAATCAAAACTCCAAATTGATCTCATCAATTTTGGTTGGTGGAGCCATATCCACATCATTGATTACTTCATTCTGACCATTCTAGTCTTTTCCCTTTTTCAAGGTACTAACTCTTTTCTTGCAAGATCCTATCTTTACACAAGAATTAGATTTATGTCAAGAGTTATCCAACCTTGTGGGTACGTTATTTGTTGAATTTCTACTTTGATCTAATTTATGTCGACATTGCATACACAAAGATTTGTAGCTTTTTACTAAACCGAAGAATTCTTGACTTTTTACAACTATAGGTTTCTACTATTAAGGGGTTGTCTCATTTCTTCTCATCCCCTTAGAGTCATATAACTATTTTTTAGGATAAAGGTATATATTGGTTATTCTTCCTAACCTTCCTACATAACCCGATTGCATAATCTTCCGCAATCCCAGGTAATATCATAAGTTGTTGGTTTAGGAGTTCCTACTCCAGGGATGAATCTTAACTAGTCCCAAAATTACACAAATTTATAGAAATTCACATCTTCCTTTTCAATTCCCTATATTCTTTTATCTTACTGTTGTGGCATAAGAAATTTTCAACCATTATCTTCTGATAAGGTTTATGCATTGTTGCATAATGAGCTCATAGGTTTGAGTGCTTGAACCTGGTAGCTTTGATATCACATGTAACATGCCAACCCTTCAATGCAATAAAGATTTCTAAATTTACACCATATGAGTAAGTTAGGTAACAAGTCATTGCAATACAAATTTTCTTTCTTTTATTGAGAATATATGAACAAGATTCCATATCATATTACAATAAAGATTTTATTTCATTACAATAACTTCACAACTTACAACAATACAAGAATAAATACATTTACATACATAGCTCCAAGGAGCTTTAGAACAAATAGTTGTAAGACCGTCTAGGATCCTTCCTTTCAAAACTTGGTTCTTTTGTCGCTTGCTATGGAGGAGAAGCATCACTCAAGCATTTTTCTGCCAACCATGGACTCATAATGTGGTCCCTTGCACATCTATCATTCAATAGACGACCCTTCCCTTCGATGATGAAATTGGTAGAGTAACTGATAACAACATCCAACTGAGCATAGTGTTGTGTCCTACATAACTAGAACTTGTAAGCCCACAATCTTTGTCTAGCATGCAATACTAGATCATGTTGAACTGACAATGTAGTCTTGGTAGTCACATAATCTAGAGCGGAGTCTCAAACATTCACACTACTTTGCCCAAAGAGTTCTCATTCAGTACTTTGAATGAATTCATCTATCACATACACTACTCATGGCCAATTTGACTTAAGGCTATCTTAAGCTACATGCATAGGTATTTCCTTCAATGGATAGTCCTTCATCCCAAAGATAACCTATCACCATATTTATCTACTTGGAATAAACCTACTTAAATAGTAAGTACACAAGCTAGGTATTTCCTTCAATGGATAGTCCATCATCCCAGAGATAACCTACATACTTGGAATAACCCTACTTACAAGTAAGTAAAAAAATTCCCTCCCATATTGGATTATCTATCCTAGAAGTAAACACAAGCTTTCCTAGTTAAACCAATAACTTAGCTAAGTGTACCATGTGTTCCTTTCATGTTCCATCAAGCCTAGTTAATAATACTTATGATAAACACTCATTTCCTACTATGGAGTACTTAAAAACACACTGTGAAAATAGCATAAAAGCTTTAATTTCCTTTTCAAAACACTCTAATTTCTTTAATGCACATACTGGGAAAGACATCTCAACCATGCATGCAAGACACATCATTCTAAAGTAAAATAAAAAAGAAGAAGAGATCTGGGCCATGCTTGTTATCTCTTATCCAAACAATCAAGAATGTCACAAATAAACTCTATCTCTTAAGTTGATAGCTTACTCCTCTCAAAAATAGCTTCCTCACAAACTAAAAGAACTTACTCCCTTTCTCTCTCACAATGTAAAATAGAGTATGGTTGGAAATAATGCATAAATAGAAATTTCCAAAGATGTGAAATCTTGTGGAAGAATGTGTCCCTTCCAAATGAAATGGTTTAGGTATTTATAGAGAAACTTGGTAATCCCATAGCCTAAATTTTAGACATGTTAATGGACAACAAGCTCCATGCAAAGCAACACATGAAACACAATAGAAAGGTGGTGACTTCATAGCTTAATACTTAGCATAATCACCTATAGGTCAACTTGCATATTGACAACAATCTAAAGACTTATTCAAATCTACACATGCTCAATTCGAATTGCCTCATGAAAGAGACATCTAGAGCAACTTGGTTTTAGTGGTGGCGCCAAATCCATTTTCTCTCCTTGTTTGGCATGGTTTCATTGCCAAAATAAATAGTCAACAACCATTCCATAACAACAAGCATCCATCAATTTTCTTTAGAGGATGAGCAAACTAAAACTTAAAAAAAACATTTGAAAAAGTCAAGGTTTATCTTATCCAAGGTGTCGACCTAGTCCATGCTTAAATATCAAAAAGAGATAGCAAAATCAAACACAATACAAATGTATTTATATTGCATGACATTTTGAGTGATAATTGGCTTCACATAATAGTCATAAGCTATTCTATCAACCTCTTAAAACATAGTCTAAAGTGACTATAATCGACCTCCACTATCATAGTCTTTATCAACTATAATAAGTGTTTATAAATCGACTTCTATCAAAGTAAATGATAGTTGATTTCTATTAACAAATATGATATGTTAAATATACTAAATACCATCAGTGTCATCAATCGTTTATAAATCGTATAAATGATTATCATATGTAGGTATATCTATAATGCATATGAATGACTATTATGCATGTATCGATATACATATACATATGGATATGTATATACTATACATACATATATGTCCACATTTGATTCACATATAGCCATTCAGAATTACCATCATATTGATAAGTGTTTACGTGTGGTACATGATATGTACATGTGCATATACATGTCATTAGATCCCATTGACATGCATGTGCATATATATACACATACTTCCACGTACATCCCACTTGTCAATATAATTGTAATAGTACAAGAAAGATCAATAGATAAACATCACCCATAATGCATGCAGTAGTAAACAATACTTTAAAACATGCATATCAACTAAGGATGACTTACCAACTACCCACAAACTGACTCAACTCAATCATTCTAATGTGGTTTGCGTATAGGCTTAGATAGTTTGCTTTTATTGGTTACCCGACCAAGATCTTCTCCTGAGTGGTACTTTGCCTCCACCTATAGGAATGAACATTTACCTGCAACCACAAACACATTCCTATGATAGTTAGTTGTTCACAAAATATGTAGTATACGTAATATATCTCCAAGGTTAGAATATCAATTCAATAACCTTCCATTTCACAAATTAGAATACCAATTTGATAACCTTCCATTCACATTTAAATGCAGTATTTTTCTATGAAATAACAAAAACTGAGATAACATTCATATTGATAACAAGGTACAAGCACAATTTATTCATCGATAGAATTCACTTTACATTCACATTTTACCCTACATAGTAATAGTAAATAGTAATTACACAATTTGGGATGTTTATTTACAAATATATATTAGTAGGAGGAAGGAATAGTTAGTATAAGAAATTCAATTTTAAAGTTTAGTTTATTTTTAATTTCAAATTTATTTTTTAGTTGAAAAAACTTGGTTTATGGTATTTGTTAATTCTTTTAATCTTATTCTTTTAATATATGAAATAATCATTATCAGTTTTTTAAAATTTCCAAGTTTAAAAGAATATAGTCATAATGATGAAGTTAACATATTCATGCCAATTTCAAATTAGTTTTGGGTCTATTTTGAGAGTTTGTGTCTTGATATAATTACATAGTGATATATGACACTTTTGTGTTAGGTTTTTATGGACACTTGGAAAAAAGGAAAACGTGCTTATAGAAGCAAAATTATCGATTAGGAACAATGTGGAAGGCTAGAGAAGTTTTAACAAATGTTTGAACAAAATAAAAAAGGGCTTGAGTTTAGAAAAAATCTTACTGATGGGATTCATGGACACTTTTAGACAAAAGTATGATCAAAGGAAGTGGTACTTAAGTGGAAGTAAACCTTGATTTATGTATAGCTTCACATAACTTGCATCTTTGTGCATCAAATCTACTTTACTTTCAAGTGGATCAAGTACATTCAACTAGAAGAATTATATGTTTGATAGGGGCTTGCAGTAATGGCCAATTTTCTTTTGACTTTAGGCAATAGATTTTTCTTGTAAGGTTTAACTTATAATATTTCTCTCTTTATGGTAATACACATAAATTTAGTATTAATTATTTCTTTCATGTCATTGGCTATTAGTTGTAAATGTTTTCAGGTTCTTATGTTTGATTTGGTGTTGTCTTTTTGGTCTACACCATAGAGGTGCCTTGGTTTCTTATAGTTCTCGTAGGGTGACTCATCCCTAACTAGAGAAATTTTTGGCCTTTTCCCAAAGTGTAGGATTTTTGTATATTTAATTTATATTTGGGAAATAAGATATATACTTTTTTGCATCGACTTCAACTAATGTGACTATTACTAGTTCACTTGGATACCTAGTTTTTAATTTGGGATAATGTATGTGTTTGTATGTGAATGAATGTCATGAATCTATTGCCCCTTGGATTAAAGCACAAGTCTCCTATATATTGAATTCATCACCAATAAAAGATTGATACAATCTCTCTTTATAATTTAGTGTTGTTTTGTGGTTACTTGTTTTTCCTATATGTATGAAATTAATTATTATAACCATTTTTGAACCTTTAGAAATATTAATTTTGAATAACTTTTAGAGGATCATACAATTATGTTTCTTGCTTATTTGTATAAATCAACATTATATTTTTTGTATCTTGCACAAGCCTATGTTTTGTTTACAATTAAAGATTTATTTTTACAAGTCAATATTTTAGACTTACTTTTTTCCTAGTACCCATTTTTCCCCTAAAATCCCATGATTTCTTTGTTACTTCATAAAGAAATTTCAGAGTTTAACTTATATTTTTCCTTGATTCTCATTACTTATCACAAGGTATTTACTTCAACCTCAATATTTATATTTTCTCATCCTTCGTTAGAGTTAAACCCCTTAGACTTACCCTTCCCCTCATGACTTAGTTGTATGACTCCTTTTCCATCCCCAATCCCTAATATTCTCTAGTGCTCATCCTCTTTAGACTCCCTTTTCAGATTTCTCTCCTCCATCATTCTCCTATGG
Organism: Sequoia sempervirens; assembly: GCA_007258455.2. NCBI lineage: Eukaryota > Viridiplantae > Streptophyta > Pinopsida > Cupressales > Cupressaceae > Sequoia > Sequoia sempervirens. Next base: position 381,403,877 of record VDFB02047230.1, read on the forward strand.
TATGAATATTATGTCACCCCTAACGTCCAAAGTCTAGAACTCCCACACTTTTTCACACCAACTTCTACCTACCCCACAAACATTCTAGAAATCCATTACTATAATTGATAATGACAACTATTAAAATCAATTGATAAGAACCTTAAAATCATTTTTATTCAAAATGGCATGGATTTAATTTATGAAAGTGAATGACATGATCCATTTCCTAATTTATTATTATAACTAGGGTTTAATGACTTGATGTCTACATGTCATTGTTGGGCGACATATTTTATATATTTTGTAAAATTTTATACATCACATCCCTCTAGATTCTAAGGAACCATCAATGTAATGTGATTCTATAGATATGTTGCATGTTTGTCCTTGTTTCCTATAGCATTTTCAAGGATTTTCTTATAGCTTTTGTGCAATTTTAATCACAAATCATTACACACAAATGGCTTTGTAGAGGATAATTTATTTTCACATACCTAGATTATTTTCATAATGATGAGGCTCATTTATGTGAGATGGGTACTTGAACAATGGATCTATATAGGAGATAAACATTCAAAGGGTTGGTTGCTAAACTAGTTTTAAATTTAATTTTGTATGCAAGTATCTCTAGGGTAAAAAAAAATGTTAAATTATTATAATTGTAAATGAAAATATATGCTCTATAATAGTGTAGGTAGATTTCATCATGTACATTTCTCTTGTGATGAATATCTCCATGATTGTTTGTAGTGATTCAAAGAAATACCCTAATCACAATTAGATATTTTCCTTGGAAATAATTGCTAGCATGAATGCATTTAAAGTTTGGTGCATGTGTGGTAGCAATTAATGTATTGCATATGCTTGTAATAATCATTTTCTTAATGCATATAATTTTTTGCAGTTTTGATCATGGATTATTAAGAATGTTGAATGCTGAATTATGTATTAGTCTATTGGTTATTTTTTTAGAACCAAACTTATTCTTACCACAGACCTATGAACTTGCCAAGAAAAATTATCAGTAAGGGTAAGGATTGGACAACACATAAGTAAATGCTTTTAGGTCTTCACTTCTTCACTTTGAGCTCTGTAAAACCTAGGAGGGTAATCCTAATCAATGTGTTTGTAGATACTAGTGTGTATTAGTATCAAACACAGGATGAAAAAATAATTCTCCTTTAATGTTTGATAGACACAATATCCATAAGATTTGGCTAACCTCCAAGATAGTGACTAACCTAAACAAGAGAAGATATAATTCATTAAATTCCTACACACCCAAAAAGATCTTTGTAAGTAATTTGATTATATTTTGTGATCAACAATTGAATTGGTCACCACAATTGGAGTATGATTAATTTTCTAAACTAGTGCCATATTCTTAGAAAAAAGTCAAACCAAATACCAATATGACTAGATAACAATTTTGTATTTAACAATGCCCAAAGCTTCAAAAATATTGCATTACAATACTTCCATCAGTCATTTCCATAATTTAATTCTTACTAGCATCCTCACACAAGATTTATTTCAAACCCATTGTTACATTCAAGCATTTACATATATTCATTGAATGGATAAGAAATAATAAAACAACACATCTATTGGAAACCATCAGAGACAAAAATGATAACCATTGATTATATTATTCATAGTCTGTGTAACCTGTACATAGGAGAGTAATATATGGAAATTTTATGCTATTCTACTATATGCATTATCATTGTCATTATCAAAACCATATGCATATTGACTAAATTTTTCTAGAACATCTTATTGGAAAGTTCAGTATCTATTTTTTTTTTTGTGTGTAACTTCTTCAAAAAAGAACTATCTATTGACTTCTCTGTGTAACCAACCTTGAAATCCCTTTTATAAGACAAGGGATCAACAATCATTGAGATGAATTACACTTACATTTTACTTTCATTCCAAAATGAATTTCACTAGAAAGTGAGAGAATATTCCCAAATCGGTTGCAAGCAATCATGCATATGTCAGCAGAGAGCAAAACAAAACCCAAAAGCCTTTTAACTAGAGTAGACCCACCATTCTTCAAAAAATGTCACTGTCGCAACATCAAAAAACATGTAAGTTCATTCCAACTAGAGAAACGTCACCATCAGAGCCAAAGGGAAAATTAAATATAAAGACCCATATCACAATATACTAGCCAAAGAGAAAGATAACATAAAGGACAAAAAAATGAGCACCCACTAAGAGAGAGAATAGGGTGCTACTTTTCCTTGTTATCAAAAAAGTAGGTGTGCTTGGTCAATGTCCTTATTGTAAGCAGAGTATCCATCACCACCTCATCTTCAGAATCAAACCAATCATTCATAGTCATGAGATATTGACGATAACCAGAATTAGTCTCATTTGCATCAAGTTAGAGGAATCATTTGAGACTTCAATAGGAGAATGATGACGTCCCATGTAATCTCGGTGATACATATTCCTTCTTGGAACTTCCCTCTCAAGCCTCTCAATTTTCTTCTCCTTTTCTTTGGCCAATTCCTCTGAGATAACTTAGCCTCTCAGGTGACAATCACGTTTGAGCACACCACATATAGAATTTTTTGCAGCTCTTGCTTTCTTCTTTGGTGTCATAGGGATTTCTAGCATATTCCATTCACCTTGGGGAGAATTGTCCTAATATTCGAGAGGGTTAAGTCTCTTAGACCTAAGGTCAGGGCTAATATTCATACTCACCTTTCCCATTTCCTTACTTAGCAACTTATCAAATTTTACCAAAATAAAAACACCACCCTAGTTAGAAATAACAAGCCCAAAATCACACTTACTCTCAAATTCCTAGTTCTCATAAACAATTAGACGGTGAGAATAATCAAGTAGGTGATCTTCATTAAATAGAGCATCTAGTGTGTGTTTGCATTAATTTTCTAGGAAAACTTGTGTGAGAGCACTGGTAATTGATTACCCTAATTTTGAATCTCAACCATCGATCATACCTTGAAGTGAATCAATAGATAATTAATCAAGATGATTAATTATGACAAGATTAGAAGCATGCATTTGATACTTGTCCCTAATCAAGAAACTCGAGTGAGATAAGCTTCCATTTAATTTTCATATTAACCATACACTTAGTGTTTAACCAACCTGTCATATCACATTTACCTACTCGCTCATGGGAATTAATTTTCTTGCAATTGATCACAGTAAGACAACAGGGAGCGATCATGATTTATCTTTAGAATATTGGCATGTACCCTGCCTTACTTCAATTTAGCGCCTGATAGATTTGATGACCACAATTTTTTTTACAATTTTCACATGCATGCCCAAGAATTAGTTCTATTCAGTGTCATTTTTATCTTAGAATGGTCTCGGCCAATATCTCTAGTAGCCTCTATCTTTATCACAAACCTTCTAAGTCCTTTGCAACAGTCCATGTGGCACTTACTTGCATGCCCGCTGAAGAATACGGGACACAAGTGGGCACCTCATGGGATGGTGAGGAGTGGTCAAGATTTACCCACGTCACTTGCCATCAACTGTCGACTTCCTTCCCTACGAAGCAATCGCCATCATCAGAGTTTGGCAAGTTTCTCAATAAGTGACAGGTGTTGCCTCGCATGCTAGCCCATGTAGCTATCTTTTCTTACTACTTTAAATGGATAGACACGTGGGGAATGGTCCCGATGAGAACACATGTTGCGATGTCCATTGCTAATCTCTATTAAAACCTTGTCTGCTGCTATTTTGGAGATACTGGTCGTAGTGCTAAGCATGATACGTGGCCATTTCCCACTAGCCTGTATGTTTAAAATAATAAGAAATAAACCACCACAGGCGTGCGGGGAGTGGTCAAGATCTAGCCACATCTCAAATCTACAACCATTGATCTTCTTTGAATGGTGCTAGCTGTATTCACCAAGGAGATCGGGCCCAACAATGTATCAGACATGTGGCTAAAGCTCGACAACCTGTGTGAATAAAATAAGAAGTAATTAGCATGGGCACACAAGGAACAACTGGGATCAAATTTTGACGATCAAACGACTAGCATGAAATCCTAATTCTGCACATGTCAAAAAAGTTAATCTTAAAAGGGGACCATCACTAGGCAGATGGGAACTTGACCCATAAAGGACGAAGGCTAAGAATTTAAGTCATTATAAAATTAAGCTTCGACCATAGGAAAATTTAATACTGAGAAGGACTAAGGTGACCGATAGACCTAAAATCAGGAGGTTGATCAAGACAACTACATCAACATGACATAAGAGGTAACTTAAACAACCAGAGACCAGGAATATCAGGTCAATGTAAATTTAAAATTACCAAGGGGTTTTCAAAGCTTTTAGGTCAATTTTGAAGGATTTTAAATCATAAGACCCTAAAACAGTGATGAGGAAAACAACCCTAAGCTAGAAACGAGGGTCTAACCCAAATTTTTCACAATTATAGAATGGAACCAGGAGTTTTTTGAGGAGTTCCATCATAGTCTTTATTGGTTTGAGATCTCATACATTTAAATCTAAGAAATATTTTTGTTTTGGTTAACTATATGTTTAGATTAAGATTAACATGCTATTCAAGGTTCCTTATTATAAACCAAGGAAATATTTTAAGCAAAACCAAATTGTATAACATCAAGAAACTTTAATATATATGCCTAAATCTTGTTGTTATGTAATGAATGATAAATTAAATAGCCTGAGGGGATTTTAAACTACTAATATTTGTAGGTACATGTACATGATTTATGATAATCTATATAGGGATTAATTTATAGCTAGTCTTACCTAACCTAGTGATAGAATTTAGGATCAAGTATTCAATTAGGTTTAGCTATAATCATTTCTAATTATCTATTATGTTTTATTTCAATACCCATTAAGGTATATTCCTATGAATACCCGCCTAAGTCTAAGTTGAGATCAAAGTGTAGGATAGATAACCCACTCTTAGAGTTGATGTCAACTATTCTAAGTTTGTTGATGATCCTCTTTGTCCCTTCTTGATTAAAAAACCTAGCTTTGAAGATGGAGAAAAGATTTAGGATTTAGGAGTGTTATTTTAGGACCCAACATGCCCAAACCCTAATAAAATATAAAAATATTAGAAAAGTAAAAGAGGTGAATGTAAGTCATAAGATTAAATACGAAGTGTACAATCAAAAAATTATATTTTGAAGTCTAATATATAAGAATAATCCCCAAAGATAAAACTCTAGGGGTAGATCAAGCATCAGGCTCACTAATTTAATGTAAAAAATGATGCATGTCACATAGAAATACCATAAGTAAATTAGTTATTCCATAATGAATAAAAATTCTACCTAGTCCACAAAGAGACTAATAGATTCACTAAAATAAATGTTTCAAATTAAATAAATAAAATAGTGATACTTAGTTCAAAATTTGATGAAGATATGTCATGTCAAAATCAATGCATCAATTTATCAAATCTCTATGTAATTTCAAAAAACCATATTTTTCTTAGTAAATGTTTTCTTTGATGGTCTAGTTCAGTTCCATAATTATAAAATTAGCCTTTGTGCTTGTGGATCTAAAAATTACACACAAATCTAATTCTTTAACTTCATTGATTGAGATGCTAGAGTGTTATTTTACTTAGTCTCTATAACTTGTGTTTAAAAGGTGTGGAGTTGATAGAAACTATTCAGGAATAGGTTAGGATTTTTTTCCTTTGGTCAAACCCCTATTGAACCAAGTCAATAGAATGAAACAATAATAAATGACAATACATAACCATGAAGTATGTCTAGAGAGTGCTAATGTAAAGTTGATATTATGCTCTTATGATTACTCAGTGTGTAAGAAAGCTCTCTAATGATTTCATCATGTATAATATATAAATTAGGGGTTATACTTTTATATAAAATCCTAGTGTTTTTAAAAATTTGAAATATTTTATGCTTTAGTTGGCTCACAATAGCTAGTTGGAAAGGAGAATCATAGGCCCAATTTTAAACAAAATTTAAAAGTGTAGGGTTATTCCTATGCTTATATATTCGATCTTAGTTCTACACCTATGGAGATAAGACAAGATTATGAATGGATTAAAAAAAGGCCTAGTTTCTTGACAAGTGTAAAGATTAAACTAGATTAGGATTATATTATTTACCAAAATTTACGTAAAAATATATTAGTTTATACACTTATCATTACATTGTAAATAAAAAAATCAAAATAAATTAAAAAAGTGTAAAACATACATAAATTTCATTATTAGAATCAAATTAAAAATTCCAAATGATTAAAATTTAAAGTTATTCTATAAATCAAAGAACTTTACTAGCTAATACTCATGTATGAAAAAAAAAGTCAAACTAGATTAAACAATATAATAATAGATCGCGACCATGATTCCAATCCAAAATCTTAATTTAAAAGTCTTTACACAATCTCTTGTCTAATCATGATGATAGTGCTTAGTTTTTTCTATAATTGTTTTCCCTTATAAAGATCAAACAATGTCACGAGGGCTTTAAAAAAAAAAGAGTATCATACCTCATATTGTTGGTGAGGGCTTTAAAAAAAAAAAGACTATCATACCTCATATTGTTGGAGCCCATATATTAGAAGATAACATATTAATTGGACTTAATATTAGTATTATCGATTTCTGATCATGGATGTTATCCTTATGATGGACTATGAGTGTGATCCAAACGATATATTGATTGGACTAAACACTATTGTTATTCTTGAAGATGAAATCATATGTAAACGAGTGTAATTCAAAATATTAAAAATACAAAATCTTTTTATATAAAATTTTTCAAAAACTTTTTTCATTTTAAATTTGATAAGAAAACTTTGTGTTGTTAAATTGTTAGGTTTTGCATTTAACTTTCTTAATAATTAAAATTAAAAGCAATTTGGTAGATTAAAATGACCCAGTAGACCATTTGTTAATGTTTTATATTACCAAACAACGCAGCGATTGGAATGAATATTTCATTTTCGATATATTTTGATATTTGAAATCACAATTGCCATAATTATAACCAAGTTACAAATTATCCCAAAAAAATACAGAATTCCTGTTACATAACATAGTTTTATCAAATGGAAGGAATTTAGAAACTATGCATCCCTCCAAATTAACGAACACATCAATGCAGTAAATCTAACTTATGAAAACTGAATCCACCGGGCGACACTGGGAATGCCATTATTTACCACAAAGAGCATGTAGTATCCCGGCGGCGCAGCCACTCCGCTGGGCGGGGCTGTCACAGAGGAAGAATAAACGACATTCCCAGTCGCAGTTGAAACAAGCGTCGGTGTTTTAGCTGCGAGACTGAGCAGCCTCTGGTTCATCGAATTGGTGTGCGTCGTAAATGATGGAGCGTAGGCATTGAACTGTACAACGCCGGTAAGAGGATTGGGAACAGAGTAAACAACCGTGAAGGTGGCCGCATAGGAGACTGAGTTGGACGACACAGACTTTATGTTTGGGCGGAAGAGGCTGGTGTAGGCGTTCTCTAAGTAATAAGGACTGTATGCCTCTAACCGGAGCTCCGTCGGAAAATTTCCCGTGAAGACGTAGCCCGCATGCGGATTGGAGCCACCCACAAAGACTCTCCCATCGGCCAGCATGTTAGCAGAAGAGTGGTACATTCTTGGGATGCCCGTGGCCGCCAGGGTGAAGAAACGCTGCCCGGAGGGTGCAGTGGGTCGGTAGAGATACGGTGTCAAAACAGGGGCGGTCGCCATGTCCCACCCTGCTACACCCTTCCCCGCTCCATTGATGATGATGATTTCGCCATTGGGGAGAATAAGCATGTCCGACATGGTTCTCGACCCGGGCATGTCTTCCATGCTCCAAGAAGGATTTGGGTCTGTAATCACCATTCGTCCACAGCTGCGGAGTGCGTCCGTGAAATTACCGGCGCTAGCCTGTGCGAAACCGTTGTCCGGACAGCCCCCACAGATGAGAACTTCCACTTTGGCGAACCCGTCCGCGGCAGAGAGCGGCAGCATGACGGACGACCCGGTGGACGGGTAGTTCCGTGGACCATCACCCGGCATTCTGGGAAATGTCTTGACGACAATGTTGTTTTTGTAGTCAAGGAGAATGGAGTCCCTGTTGGCGAAGATAAAGAGGTTGCCATCGGACGAGAGGTGGAGAAACGGATAAAGGTTGTTTTCCACTTGGGCACTGGTTCGGGTCTGAGACAGAAACGGCAGGTTGAAGACTCCTTCGCCAGGGCTCTTGGGTACAAACTCGTAGTGAAACATCCGGGTGCCCCCGACGATGATAATACGGTTGTCCGGCAGGATCTGGTTGGCGGCATACCACCGGTCCGCGGCAAGCTTGGGCCCCTCGAAATTGTTCCAGTCGCAGTTACCGTTCGAGCAGGGAACGAAGTACCGGATGTCCCGTGACCCGTCCCGATACCCACCGGTTTGCACCAGCGTTCCGTTTGCGGTAAATGCCCCAGATGAGCACCAGGTGTCAGTGAAAATCATCAGCGGCCTGACCCGGTTTCCTGAGATTTTGTACTCGATGGAGTGCGCCGTGCAATCATGGGTGAGCGCCGTGTCTTGTGGGTTGTCCCGGCATCGCCCGTTGTCTAGTTGGAGCTGCGACGGGCCGAAGTTTGTCCGGTCGAACATCACCACTGTATTTTTATGCGTGGTGGTCATGTGCATCGCAGAGACGCCGCCATTTTGTATTAGAAGCTTCCATCTTCCTGGCTTCACACCCAGTTGTGCTTCTGTATCCCATGGCCATAAGTACACACAAAGCTTCTGTATCCCATGGCCATAAGCTCAACAATACTACCACTACACACAAAGCTTTCAACTTCATTTTTTATTTCAAACTCTATGGAGCCTATCTAATAAACAATTTCTCTATACAACTTGCAGAGCTCCCTTGTTGTTCTGCGTTTTATAGCACCTGTCGATTGATAAAACGTGTTAAAATAAAAAACAGGATGGGAAGGTATCTGCCTGCTTGTCTCCTATCATATGATTCGATCCAGAAAGTCTTCCCTAACACAGTTGACAAGGATCGAATGCAATAAGAATCTTGCAAGAACATAGTTATTCTCATGGAGATGAGGAAGCAGAGTACTCTGTCCAGCTGTTTCTTGACGGCTGATGCTCTTTTCAAGTAATTTTTCCACCACTGGGATTCTTCGGAGTCCCGTTAAGCAAGCCCATCTAGTCTTTGCAACATATTTTATGAAAAAAGAAGGTGGTTTCGTAAGAGAATCGTGGCTGCTAAGGCACACCACGAACGCATAATTTATTTGTTTTGAGTTTCGGTGTTGATCTTCTTGAAGAGAATTAAAAAAATGACATGGACAAAACCTGCAAAAGAATTCCCGTATACATCTGGCATAGATCGAAGAAGAATTAGCGATAGAATTATTTGCTAGTCTGATATAATAAACAATAGAAACGAAGCATTTGTCAACGATTTCCCAAAGCCTGAAAGATGTGCTAATTAAAAGTTGGATTTCATTATTTATTTTCCTCATCTATACAGTTGTACCAAATTGGAGAGGTGGAATGTTGGGTATCTTATGCTAGGGGAGAGGGGTGAGTAGTTGAACACGGTAACTTTGTGAGCATATAGGCATTGCATGGAATATCATAGGACTTTCATTTTTTTACAAATATGAATTAACCTTTCATCTATCTATAACTAAAGTTTGGAGGTGTGACTTATCACATAACTTGCCACATCAACACGTCTAGTGAGAAGTGTCCAAAAATTGACCTTTTAAATGTTCAACTGAAACTTAATCATGGTATTCCTAATAGTTGAACAAAAAAATATCATTTGTTTTTAACTTCTTTTTAGATTACATGAATCAGTTTATCCCTCTATAAAATGTAGTGCGTCTGATAAACATTATTATTTATTATTTAAAATACAACCTATATCCAACAAAAATGGACCAATACTTGAATATTTAAACTTCTTGACAATCCTTCACATTTCATGGGAAAATACAAGGTATATATTGTGCTCACCTTTTATATTTGTGATAGGAAAAACTATTAATATGAAATACTTTAATGCATATACATCGCTACCTTAATAGTTGTACACATAAGAGTCATATTTTTCACTATGAAAACAATACTTGTCTAAATGAGCACCTTATTTTATAAATTACACACTTATTTCACTTCTTAATAAGCACCTAGTGGATAGTTATGAAATTTTATTTGAAACCAAAAATTATTTATTTCACTTGTTAATGCATGCATTTATGTTTTTTTTAATAACATTCATAGATGCTCATGTTTTCAAATATAGGTCCATCAAGTGACCAACATGTTAGGACACATCCTCATACATCTATACGTAACCCTACCTTATCAATACTTATCTCTAAATATTTGCACTATTTATCAACCTTGATTCCCACATACTCATCCTTGATGTCCATGTTCCATGATCCCCATCATGTGTAATTTCTGTGGTGCACAAGATTGATCCTATAGGAAATAAATCTAACCTAAAAATTAAATTTTAAAAATGTAAATTGTTGACTCCCACCCTTTTTAGGTCCTTATCTTATAATTGTTGAGATTGTCTTGTCCATATTTATACAAGTACTCATTACGTCTAGGTATTTAATAGCATTCATTTAAGAATTGATTAATCATATCAAGGAAACACTAACTTATTGATAATATATAGTACAAATATGTTGTAAGATTATATATTATAGGAACAAGTGCTATAACAACAATTGGATCCTGTTCAACTACTAGCCTCTCTCCCCTAGATGATGAACTGTGTATAAAGCCAGTGATACCCTCAATCTTGTATGTTAAATTAATGTCTCCCTTAATATTTATTGTAATGAGATTATAGCAGAGTAGATAATGTGGGAAACAATATTTTTTTTAATTTTTTAAATAATGAAATATTAGTTAGTATAGGGGAGAAATAGTCTTTATAAGAAACTAAACTATTTTAGCTTTTTTAATTTTTTGAGTTTATTTTTTATCGACAAAGTTTGTGATATTTGTTAAACTTTTTATTTTACTTTTATCAAATAAGTAGAACAATTACTAAGAGTTTCATGAATTTTCCTAAATTAAAGTAATATAGTTGTAATGATAAAAATAACACATCTAATTGATTCCCATTTAGTTTTAAATCCATTTTGGGAGTTTGTGTCTTAATGTGATTACAAACAATATTTTCCACACTTTTTTGTTAGTTTTGGCCCCTTTCATAATCTTAATATATGTTAGGAAACATTCTTATACATCTATCCCTAACCCAACCTTATCAATACTTATCTCTAAATATTTGCACTATTTATCAACCTTAATTCCCACACACTCATCCTTGATGCCCATGTTCCATGATCCCCATCATGTGTAATTTTTGTGGTGCACAACATTGATCCTATAGGAAATAAATCTAACCTGAAAATTAAATTTTAAAAATGTAAATTATTGACTCCCACCCTTTTTAGGTCCTTATCTTATAATTGTTGAGATTGTCTTGGTGCATATTTATACAAGTACTCATTATGTCTTCGTATTTAATAGCATTCATTTAAGAATTGATAAATCATATCAAGTAAACACTAACTAATCATTCACATTTAGAAAGAGAACTTAGGAATGACTAGAATTGGAGCACTAAAAGGAAAATGTATTATATTAGAATAAACATTTAGATCACTTGCTTGCTTTTTTTTCTTTCTAATATTTATCACAACCATAAAGATATATTGATCAAGTCGATAAGCTTTTAATAGTACTTGGCTCTTATGATTTGGTGATCTCACCAAGATGTTTTTAAATATTGTGAGTCCTTAATAGTTTGTGATATGTAGAGATTCTAGCAAATCAAACAACATAATTTTTCACTACACTAACTCAGTGCTTCACATTAATAATTAGATCCATGTAATGTAAAATTGAACAATATCCATAAAATTAACCATTAATGAGAAAATAAAAGCAACCTTATCTCAACCAATTCTTCTTGAAGTTGTCAATGTAAAATAGCTTATTAGGGATGTTGTATGCTTGGTGAAAGGGCATGAAGCATGAACAATTGAATCTTTTTCTTTAAAATTGTTGAAAGCTTGTGAGTAATAAGGAAAAGGGCCTAAAGTAGGAATATAAATATTTGGTAGATGAATTAATAGAATGATTAAAAATATTGATATAAAATTAGGGTTAGAAGAAAAAATGGGCAAGCTAGGCATTCAATGGGATTTTAGGTTTTGATAGACACATGGAGAAAAATGAAAAATTACTAATATAAGGGTAAAGATTAATTAAGAATAACATAGTGAGTTAGAAAAAAATTAAGGAAAATTTGGACAATATGCAAATGGGCTTGAGAGAAAAAATGCATCTAATGAGATTCAAGGGCACCTTTAGACCAAATGAAGTGGTGCTTAAGTTGAATCCAAGCCCTACTAATGAGATTTGGGGTTAAAAGGGACATGGGGACCAAAATAATATATGTGCATAAGTCAAGTGAAACCTCACTTTGGTAGGCCAATATGTTTAATGAGAGAATTAATACCAATTACAAAAAATTCTTAGGTTAAATAAAATATCAATTGTTTTAGTCCATTTGGTAGGAAAATTAGGATAGCATGAGTATTGGGATAAAATAAAAAAGGTTCCTAATTAAAGGAAAACCATTTTTCTATAGAATATGATGGGATTTTAAGGTTATATGAATATTGTGACCTTTTATGGATGGTGTAATGTCATAAAATTTTGACAACCTCAAGAACATGGTTTTTTGGGATTTTTGTAATATAATTTTTAATCTACTTAAAATTATATGAAATTAATGACACTAGAGATAAAAAATAAACAAATTCAAAATATTTGAATAAAATCCAAAAACTAGTTACAAGGCAATAAAGAGGATGTAAATGGGAACTTGGAAAGTAAATCTAGAAGTTCATTGGTATAGACACTAGCACACATCTACTTTCATCCTATTTTTAAATTTTTGTCCAAGTTGCATGCTATTATCCTAGGATAGTATCAAACCCAAGTTCCTATCTAGAACCCCTTTAGTATTCACATAAGGAAGAAAAAAATAAAGAAAAAAAATGATATATATGTATAGGAAAGTAAATAATCACAATAGACTACTTTAAACTAACTATTTAAATGAAATGGAAATAAAGAGAAAAGGGGTGCAAAATTTCATGCAATTGTGAAACCAAGAAGTGAATGTTTTAAATGGAAGAGAATATTGTGAGTACTTTAGAGGTTTCCAAGAGTGGTAAGGTTGTATTTTGGTCTTTCAAACTTCTCATGTAATTAATGAAATGAGAAAATATGAATTTATGTGTGTGTTCTTATCTTATATGGATATAGGACTAGAGAAATAATACAAATGAACACTAATATGTGTGTTTCCTATTATCCCTGTGTATATGGAAGAGAGTTATAAGATGTAAAAATCTACTATGCTAAGGAAATAATAAAATATAGAATAAAAAAGGAAGTGAAAAAGTGAAAAAACCCTCCCAAGAGGATAAGTCAAATAGTATGTAGAAAGCTTCACAACATGAGGAAGTAACATAAAAATGAACTAGGATGTTTTGTAAAATACTATTTTTTTTGTAGAAATTTAGAAGAGAGGCTTGAGATTATATAAATAACTAGCTAGATAAACTAATCCAAAGAGAATGAGAGGGGAGAAGGAATAAAAATTAAAAAAAAAAATTATGCAAAAGGCTAAGTTAGGAAATAATTATTGGAAACTTGGCAAGTTGGGATGAATGATAGTTACCACCAAATGGAAGTAAAAATGACATAGGTTTTGAACAACAACCAAAATTACATGGTCATATAGTCATGATACATTAGTGTTATCATGAAAAAATCTATGAAATTGCATTACCATCCAAGAATAAGCATATGGGATATATTAAAAAATGGTCATACTAGACATCAAAGTATTCAAAATACACTATAGAAATCATAAGTTCAAAAAATAACATAAAACTCGATATCTTGATTAGGAATCGAACTAGGAAAGAGAGATAAAATGGTCCCTAAAAGATATTATAAGAAAGGACATTGAAAAAATTATAATTTCTATTTTCAAAATTTTATCTTGCTATGTAATTTCAATGTTAAATGCCCCCTCCACTTTACTAGGCTAATATCACTAGGTGATATTAGCTACACAAAAGCAAATAAATAAAAATATGAAAATTAATAAATACTTTGAGGATAAAATAAAGGATACACAACAATCTTGATCAAGAAGGATTGTGCCTCCAACCAAAAAATTGTAAAACCACATTTTATGAAAAACAACACCTAAAACACAAAAGTGTTGTAAAATCATGGCCTATAACACAAATATGTTAGTAAACATATAACCTACAAAATAATTGCGTCAAAACATAACAAATATATATATGGAAAACAATAACAATGTATATAATAAAACTACTTATATATGAAATCTTGTACAATGATAAGAGTGTAACAAGTAGAATATTTGATTAAAAAAGAATAACTAATATGGATAAAGAGAGAAGAATATAGTAGAAATAAAATAAAACATGCATGATTCAAACTTTCTAGCTTACTTTTTCATTGGGATTCCTTTTAATTAGTTAGTAAGATGAATTGCTTATACTAGCATACTTTATTGCTAGTTGATTTAGATTTTTTTGATGGAGTTTAAATCACTTGGACTAGTTTTCTCTCTTGCTAAGTGATACATGCATAAAAACAATACTAGGGATTACATGTGTTGTGCAATTTATTTCTATTTAATCCTAATAATGGTGGTCTTGTCCAAGCATACTCTACTTATAACCACAAATTTTGATGCTAGTAAAGCATGCTAGAATTTATAGATGGTAGATGTGTTCTCACCTTCCCCATTAAAATAATTACATATAATAAGTGTATTTGATTGATTTATAGGTAGATGAAAGAAGATAGGAGGAAAGTTATTTTAGGATGTATGTGCTTGAGATATGCTCACATTTTAGTGATATGTTTCCCCCAAAATTTGGGTGAGAATAAGACAAAGAAGATATATTTGTGCTGTTATGAAATCAAAGGGAAGATGGTTGTACTTGAATTATTCTACCATAAAATGGAAACAAGCAAATAAAGAAAGCTATGTGTGCCACATAATAGGTAATAACATAATTAAATGAATAAATTTATGAGTTGAATCAACAAGTGATAGAGATATTTAGTAATTTAATCATTCAAAAAAATATACCTCACATGGAGAATGAAGAAGTGAGTTCTCCAAAGGTCAAAGTGTAACATGAGTGAATACAAAATTTATATAAATAATTATAGCACTAGAATAGAATAACAACTTATTAGAAGGGGGAAGTGTATTAGTTACAATATAAATAGGGGGATTGTAGATATAGGAGAGTTCTTACAAGTTGTAGTGGGCTCCACAATAATAATAGGTAGCACAAGGAAATTTTTGAAGGAGCAATGGTTAACTTTAATTAAACCATAAGTACAAGATGTATCATGTATGTGTTTTTCCTCATCTATTTAAGGATTAGTATTATCAAGAGGATATGAGGGTGTATCATAGGAAAGAATGATAACACCCTCATAATAAAATATTAAATGGGTGATCCCACAATAGTGGTTTACACATTTTGGGACATCCCGATTTTTGTTGAAATTGTATATTTTGAGAAAATATAATGATTTAATCTTTAAAATTTCTATTTAAAGGATTTCAATCAAATAAGGTTTGATCAAACTACCTTAGATCAAACCCCCTTAGATTGAACCCTACTAGTTTTAAACCATACCTAGATAATGAAGTCTCCTTTACACCTATCAAAATGTTGATAAAAAACCACTTTTGATTTACCTTTTGGGG
>VDFB02047230.1:381419813-381547361 GCA_007258455.2 Sequoia sempervirens
GCATGCCCAAGAATTAGTTCTATTCAGTGTCATTTTTATCTTAGAATGGTCTCGGCCAATATCTCTAGTAGCCTCTATCTTTATCACAAACCTTCTAAGTCCTTTGCAACAGTCCATGTGGCACTTACTTGCATGCCCGCTGAAGAATACGGGACACAAGTGGGCACCTCATGGGATGGTGAGGAGTGGTCAAGATTTACCCACGTCACTTGCCATCAACTGTCGACTTCCTTCCCTACGAAGCAATCGCCATCATCAGAGTTTGGCAAGTTTCTCAATAAGTGACAGGTGTTGCCTCGCATGCTAGCCCATGTAGCTATCTTTTCTTACTACTTTAAATGGATAGACACGTGGGGAATGGTCCCGATGAGAACACATGTTGCGATGTCCATTGCTAATCTCTATTAAAACCTTGTCTGCTGCTATTTTGGAGATACTGGTCGTAGTGCTAAGCATGATACGTGGCCATTTCCCACTAGCCTGTATGTTTAAAATAATAAGAAATAAACCACCACAGGCGTGCGGGGAGTGGTCAAGATCTAGCCACATCTCAAATCTACAACCATTGATCTTCTTTGAATGGTGCTAGCTGTATTCACCAAGGAGATCGGGCCCAACAATGTATCAGACATGTGGCTAAAGCTCGACAACCTGTGTGAATAAAATAAGAAGTAATTAGCATGGGCACACAAGGAACAACTGGGATCAAATTTTGACGATCAAACGACTAGCATGAAATCCTAATTCTGCACATGTCAAAAAAGTTAATCTTAAAAGGGGACCATCACTAGGCAGATGGGAACTTGACCCATAAAGGACGAAGGCTAAGAATTTAAGTCATTATAAAATTAAGCTTCGACCATAGGAAAATTTAATACTGAGAAGGACTAAGGTGACCGATAGACCTAAAATCAGGAGGTTGATCAAGACAACTACATCAACATGACATAAGAGGTAACTTAAACAACCAGAGACCAGGAATATCAGGTCAATGTAAATTTAAAATTACCAAGGGGTTTTCAAAGCTTTTAGGTCAATTTTGAAGGATTTTAAATCATAAGACCCTAAAACAGTGATGAGGAAAACAACCCTAAGCTAGAAACGAGGGTCTAACCCAAATTTTTCACAATTATAGAATGGAACCAGGAGTTTTTTGAGGAGTTCCATCATAGTCTTTATTGGTTTGAGATCTCATACATTTAAATCTAAGAAATATTTTTGTTTTGGTTAACTATATGTTTAGATTAAGATTAACATGCTATTCAAGGTTCCTTATTATAAACCAAGGAAATATTTTAAGCAAAACCAAATTGTATAACATCAAGAAACTTTAATATATATGCCTAAATCTTGTTGTTATGTAATGAATGATAAATTAAATAGCCTGAGGGGATTTTAAACTACTAATATTTGTAGGTACATGTACATGATTTATGATAATCTATATAGGGATTAATTTATAGCTAGTCTTACCTAACCTAGTGATAGAATTTAGGATCAAGTATTCAATTAGGTTTAGCTATAATCATTTCTAATTATCTATTATGTTTTATTTCAATACCCATTAAGGTATATTCCTATGAATACCCGCCTAAGTCTAAGTTGAGATCAAAGTGTAGGATAGATAACCCACTCTTAGAGTTGATGTCAACTATTCTAAGTTTGTTGATGATCCTCTTTGTCCCTTCTTGATTAAAAAACCTAGCTTTGAAGATGGAGAAAAGATTTAGGATTTAGGAGTGTTATTTTAGGACCCAACATGCCCAAACCCTAATAAAATATAAAAATATTAGAAAAGTAAAAGAGGTGAATGTAAGTCATAAGATTAAATACGAAGTGTACAATCAAAAAATTATATTTTGAAGTCTAATATATAAGAATAATCCCCAAAGATAAAACTCTAGGGGTAGATCAAGCATCAGGCTCACTAATTTAATGTAAAAAATGATGCATGTCACATAGAAATACCATAAGTAAATTAGTTATTCCATAATGAATAAAAATTCTACCTAGTCCACAAAGAGACTAATAGATTCACTAAAATAAATGTTTCAAATTAAATAAATAAAATAGTGATACTTAGTTCAAAATTTGATGAAGATATGTCATGTCAAAATCAATGCATCAATTTATCAAATCTCTATGTAATTTCAAAAAACCATATTTTTCTTAGTAAATGTTTTCTTTGATGGTCTAGTTCAGTTCCATAATTATAAAATTAGCCTTTGTGCTTGTGGATCTAAAAATTACACACAAATCTAATTCTTTAACTTCATTGATTGAGATGCTAGAGTGTTATTTTACTTAGTCTCTATAACTTGTGTTTAAAAGGTGTGGAGTTGATAGAAACTATTCAGGAATAGGTTAGGATTTTTTTCCTTTGGTCAAACCCCTATTGAACCAAGTCAATAGAATGAAACAATAATAAATGACAATACATAACCATGAAGTATGTCTAGAGAGTGCTAATGTAAAGTTGATATTATGCTCTTATGATTACTCAGTGTGTAAGAAAGCTCTCTAATGATTTCATCATGTATAATATATAAATTAGGGGTTATACTTTTATATAAAATCCTAGTGTTTTTAAAAATTTGAAATATTTTATGCTTTAGTTGGCTCACAATAGCTAGTTGGAAAGGAGAATCATAGGCCCAATTTTAAACAAAATTTAAAAGTGTAGGGTTATTCCTATGCTTATATATTCGATCTTAGTTCTACACCTATGGAGATAAGACAAGATTATGAATGGATTAAAAAAAGGCCTAGTTTCTTGACAAGTGTAAAGATTAAACTAGATTAGGATTATATTATTTACCAAAATTTACGTAAAAATATATTAGTTTATACACTTATCATTACATTGTAAATAAAAAAATCAAAATAAATTAAAAAAGTGTAAAACATACATAAATTTCATTATTAGAATCAAATTAAAAATTCCAAATGATTAAAATTTAAAGTTATTCTATAAATCAAAGAACTTTACTAGCTAATACTCATGTATGAAAAAAAAAGTCAAACTAGATTAAACAATATAATAATAGATCGCGACCATGATTCCAATCCAAAATCTTAATTTAAAAGTCTTTACACAATCTCTTGTCTAATCATGATGATAGTGCTTAGTTTTTTCTATAATTGTTTTCCCTTATAAAGATCAAACAATGTCACGAGGGCTTTAAAAAAAAAAGAGTATCATACCTCATATTGTTGGTGAGGGCTTTAAAAAAAAAAAGACTATCATACCTCATATTGTTGGAGCCCATATATTAGAAGATAACATATTAATTGGACTTAATATTAGTATTATCGATTTCTGATCATGGATGTTATCCTTATGATGGACTATGAGTGTGATCCAAACGATATATTGATTGGACTAAACACTATTGTTATTCTTGAAGATGAAATCATATGTAAACGAGTGTAATTCAAAATATTAAAAATACAAAATCTTTTTATATAAAATTTTTCAAAAACTTTTTTCATTTTAAATTTGATAAGAAAACTTTGTGTTGTTAAATTGTTAGGTTTTGCATTTAACTTTCTTAATAATTAAAATTAAAAGCAATTTGGTAGATTAAAATGACCCAGTAGACCATTTGTTAATGTTTTATATTACCAAACAACGCAGCGATTGGAATGAATATTTCATTTTCGATATATTTTGATATTTGAAATCACAATTGCCATAATTATAACCAAGTTACAAATTATCCCAAAAAAATACAGAATTCCTGTTACATAACATAGTTTTATCAAATGGAAGGAATTTAGAAACTATGCATCCCTCCAAATTAACGAACACATCAATGCAGTAAATCTAACTTATGAAAACTGAATCCACCGGGCGACACTGGGAATGCCATTATTTACCACAAAGAGCATGTAGTATCCCGGCGGCGCAGCCACTCCGCTGGGCGGGGCTGTCACAGAGGAAGAATAAACGACATTCCCAGTCGCAGTTGAAACAAGCGTCGGTGTTTTAGCTGCGAGACTGAGCAGCCTCTGGTTCATCGAATTGGTGTGCGTCGTAAATGATGGAGCGTAGGCATTGAACTGTACAACGCCGGTAAGAGGATTGGGAACAGAGTAAACAACCTTGAAGGTGGCCGCATAGGAGACTGAGTTGGACGACACAGACTTTATGTTTGGCCGGAAGAGGCTGGTGTATGCGTTCTCTAAGTAATAAGGACTGTATGCCTCTAACCGGAGCTCCGTCGGAAAATTTCCCGTGAAGACGTAGCCCGCATGCGGATTGGAGCCACCCACAA
The DNA here is from genome assembly GCA_007258455.2 of Sequoia sempervirens. Classification (NCBI taxonomy): domain Eukaryota; kingdom Viridiplantae; phylum Streptophyta; class Pinopsida; order Cupressales; family Cupressaceae; genus Sequoia; species Sequoia sempervirens. The sequence goes on from VDFB02047230.1 coordinate 381,424,091, forward strand.
AGACTCTCCCATCGGCCAGCATGTTAGCAGAAGAGTGGTACATTCTTGGGATGCCCGTGGCCGCCAGGGTGAAGAAACGCTGCCCGGAGGGTGCAGTGGGTCGGTAGAGATACGGTGTCAAAACAGGGGCGGTCGCCATGTCCCACCCTGCTACACCCTTCCCCGCTCCATTGATGATGATGATTTCGCCATTGGGGAGAATAAGCATGTCCGACATGGTTCTCGACCCGGGCATGTCTTCCATGCTCCAAGAAGGATTTGGGTCTGTAATCACCATTCGTCCACAGCTGCGGAGTGCGTCCGTGAAATTACCGGCGCTAGCCTGTGCGAAACCGTTGTCCGGACAGCCCCCACAGATGAGAACTTCCACTTTGGCGAACCCGTCCGCGGCAGAGAGCGGCAGCATGACGGACGACCCGGTGGACGGGTAGTTCCGTGGACCATCACCCGGCATTCTGGGAAATGTCTTGACGACAATGTTGTTTTTGTAGTCAAGGAGAATGGAGTCCCTGTTGGCGAAGATAAAGAGGTTGCCATCGGACGAGAGGTGGAGAAAAGGATAAAGGTTGTTTTCCACTTGGGCACTGGTTCGGGTCTGAGACAGAAACGGCAGGTTGAAGACTCCTTCGCCAGGGCTCTTGGGTATAAACTCGTAGTGAAACATCCGGGTGCCCCCGACGATGATAATACGGTTGTCCGGCAGGATCTGGTTGGCGGCATACCACCGGTCCGCGGCAAGCTTGGGCCCCTCGAAATTGTTCCAGTCGCAGTTACCGTTCGAGCAGGGAACGAAGTACCGGATGTCCCGTGACCCGTCCCGATACCCACCGGTTTGCACCAGCGTTCCGTTTGCGGTAAATGCCCCAGATGAGCACCAGGTGTCAGTGAAAATCATCAGCGGCCTGACCCGGTTTCCTGAGATTTTGTACTCGATGGAGTGCGCCGTGCAATCATGGGTGAGCGCCGTGTCTTGTGGGTTGTCCCGGCATCGCCCGTTGTCTAGTTGGAGCTGCGACGGGCCGAAGTTTGTCCGGTCGAACATCACCACTGTATTTTTATGCGTGGTGGTCATGTGCATCGCAGAGACGCCGCCATTTTGTATTAGAAGCTTCCATCTTCCTGGCTTCACACCCAGTTGTGCTTCTGTATCCCATGGCCATAAGCTCAACAATACTACCACTACACACAAAGCTTTCAACTTCATTTTTTATTTCAAACTCTATGGAGCCTATCTAATAAACAATTTCTCTATACAACTTGCAGAGCTCCCTTGTTGTTCTGCGTTTTATAGCACCTGTCGATTGATAAAACGTGTTAAAATAAAAAACAGGATGGGAAGGTATCTGCCTGCTTGTCTCCTATCATATGATTCGATCCAGAAAGTCTTCCCTAACACAGTTGACAAGGATCGAATGCAATAAGAATCTTGCAAGAACATAGTTATTCTCATGGAGATGAGGAAGCAGAGTACTCTGTCCAGCTGTTTCTTGACGGCTGATGCTCTTTTCAAGTAATTTTTCCACCACTGGGATTCTTCGGAGTCCCGTTAAGCAAGCCCATCTAGTCTTTGCAACATATTTTATGAAAAAAGAAGGTGGTTTCGTAAGAGAATCGTGGCTGCTAAGGCACACCACGAACGCATAATTTATTTGTTTTGAGTTTCGGTGTTGATCTTCTTGAAGAGAATTAAAAAAATGACATGGACAAAACCTGCAAAAGAATTCCCGTATACATCTGGCATAGATCGAAGAAGAATTAGCGATAGAATTATTTGCTAGTCTGATATAATAAACAATAGAAACGAAGCATTTGTCAACGATTTCCCAAAGCCTGAAAGATGTGCTAATTAAAAGTTGGATTTCATTATTTATTTTCCTCATCTATACAGTTGTACCAAATTGGAGAGGTGGAATGTTGGGTATCTTATGCTAGGGGAGAGGGGTGAGTAGTTGAACACGGTAACTTTGTGAGCATATAGGCATTGCATGGAATATCATAGGACTTTCATTTTTTTACAAATATGAATTAACCTTTCATCTATCTATAACTAAAGTTTGGAGGTGTGACTTATCACATAACTTGCCACATCAACACGTCTAGTGAGAAGTGTCCAAAAATTGACCTTTTAAATGTTCAACTGAAACTTAATCATGGTATTCCTAATAGTTGAACAAAAAAATATCATTTGTTTTTAACTTCTTTTTAGATTACATGAATCAGTTTATCCCTCTATAAAATGTAGTGCGTCTGATAAACATTATTATTTATTATTTAAAATACAACCTATATCCAACAAAAATGGACCAATACTTGAATATTTAAACTTCTTGACAATCCTTCACATTTCATGGGAAAATACAAGGTATATATTGTGCTCACCTTTTATATTTGTGATAGGAAAAACTATTAATATGAAATACTTTAATGCATATACATCGCTACCTTAATAGTTGTACACATAAGAGTCATATTTTTCACTATGAAAACAATACTTGTCTAAATGAGCACCTTATTTTATAAATTACACACTTATTTCACTTCTTAATAAGCACCTAGTGGATAGTTATGAAATTTTATTTGAAACCAAAAATTATTTATTTCACTTGTTAATGCATGCATTTATGTTTTTTTTAATAACATTCATAGATGCTCATGTTTTCAAATATAGGTCCATCAAGTGACCAACATGTTAGGACACATCCTCATACATCTATACGTAACCCTACCTTATCAATACTTATCTCTAAATATTTGCACTATTTATCAACCTTGATTCCCACATACTCATCCTTGATGTCCATGTTCCATGATCCCCATCATGTGTAATTTCTGTGGTGCACAAGATTGATCCTATAGGAAATAAATCTAACCTAAAAATTAAATTTTAAAAATGTAAATTGTTGACTCCCACCCTTTTTAGGTCCTTATCTTATAATTGTTGAGATTGTCTTGTCCATATTTATACAAGTACTCATTACGTCTAGGTATTTAATAGCATTCATTTAAGAATTGATTAATCATATCAAGGAAACACTAACTTATTGATAATATATAGTACAAATATGTTGTAAGATTATATATTATAGGAACAAGTGCTATAACAACAATTGGATCCTGTTCAACTACTAGCCTCTCTCCCCTAGATGATGAACTGTGTATAAAGCCAGTGATACCCTCAATCTTGTATGTTAAATTAATGTCTCCCTTAATATTTATTGTAATGAGATTATAGCAGAGTAGATAATGTGGGAAACAATATTTTTTTTAATTTTTTAAATAATGAAATATTAGTTAGTATAGGGGAGAAATAGTCTTTATAAGAAACTAAACTATTTTAGCTTTTTTAATTTTTTGAGTTTATTTTTTATCGACAAAGTTTGTGATATTTGTTAAACTTTTTATTTTACTTTTATCAAATAAGTAGAACAATTACTAAGAGTTTCATGAATTTTCCTAAATTAAAGTAATATAGTTGTAATGATAAAAATAACACATCTAATTGATTCCCATTTAGTTTTAAATCCATTTTGGGAGTTTGTGTCTTAATGTGATTACAAACAATATTTTCCACACTTTTTTGTTAGTTTTGGCCCCTTTCATAATCTTAATATATGTTAGGAAACATTCTTATACATCTATCCCTAACCCAACCTTATCAATACTTATCTCTAAATATTTGCACTATTTATCAACCTTAATTCCCACACACTCATCCTTGATGCCCATGTTCCATGATCCCCATCATGTGTAATTTTTGTGGTGCACAACATTGATCCTATAGGAAATAAATCTAACCTGAAAATTAAATTTTAAAAATGTAAATTATTGACTCCCACCCTTTTTAGGTCCTTATCTTATAATTGTTGAGATTGTCTTGGTGCATATTTATACAAGTACTCATTATGTCTTCGTATTTAATAGCATTCATTTAAGAATTGATAAATCATATCAAGTAAACACTAACTAATCATTCACATTTAGAAAGAGAACTTAGGAATGACTAGAATTGGAGCACTAAAAGGAAAATGTATTATATTAGAATAAACATTTAGATCACTTGCTTGCTTTTTTTTCTTTCTAATATTTATCACAACCATAAAGATATATTGATCAAGTCGATAAGCTTTTAATAGTACTTGGCTCTTATGATTTGGTGATCTCACCAAGATGTTTTTAAATATTGTGAGTCCTTAATAGTTTGTGATATGTAGAGATTCTAGCAAATCAAACAACATAATTTTTCACTACACTAACTCAGTGCTTCACATTAATAATTAGATCCATGTAATGTAAAATTGAACAATATCCATAAAATTAACCATTAATGAGAAAATAAAAGCAACCTTATCTCAACCAATTCTTCTTGAAGTTGTCAATGTAAAATAGCTTATTAGGGATGTTGTATGCTTGGTGAAAGGGCATGAAGCATGAACAATTGAATCTTTTTCTTTAAAATTGTTGAAAGCTTGTGAGTAATAAGGAAAAGGGCCTAAAGTAGGAATATAAATATTTGGTAGATGAATTAATAGAATGATTAAAAATATTGATATAAAATTAGGGTTAGAAGAAAAAATGGGCAAGCTAGGCATTCAATGGGATTTTAGGTTTTGATAGACACATGGAGAAAAATGAAAAATTACTAATATAAGGGTAAAGATTAATTAAGAATAACATAGTGAGTTAGAAAAAAATTAAGGAAAATTTGGACAATATGCAAATGGGCTTGAGAGAAAAAATGCATCTAATGAGATTCAAGGGCACCTTTAGACCAAATGAAGTGGTGCTTAAGTTGAATCCAAGCCCTACTAATGAGATTTGGGGTTAAAAGGGACATGGGGACCAAAATAATATATGTGCATAAGTCAAGTGAAACCTCACTTTGGTAGGCCAATATGTTTAATGAGAGAATTAATACCAATTACAAAAAATTCTTAGGTTAAATAAAATATCAATTGTTTTAGTCCATTTGGTAGGAAAATTAGGATAGCATGAGTATTGGGATAAAATAAAAAAGGTTCCTAATTAAAGGAAAACCATTTTTCTATAGAATATGATGGGATTTTAAGGTTATATGAATATTGTGACCTTTTATGGATGGTGTAATGTCATAAAATTTTGACAACCTCAAGAACATGGTTTTTTGGGATTTTTGTAATATAATTTTTAATCTACTTAAAATTATATGAAATTAATGACACTAGAGATAAAAAATAAACAAATTCAAAATATTTGAATAAAATCCAAAAACTAGTTACAAGGCAATAAAGAGGATGTAAATGGGAACTTGGAAAGTAAATCTAGAAGTTCATTGGTATAGACACTAGCACACATCTACTTTCATCCTATTTTTAAATTTTTGTCCAAGTTGCATGCTATTATCCTAGGATAGTATCAAACCCAAGTTCCTATCTAGAACCCCTTTAGTATTCACATAAGGAAGAAAAAAATAAAGAAAAAAAATGATATATATGTATAGGAAAGTAAATAATCACAATAGACTACTTTAAACTAACTATTTAAATGAAATGGAAATAAAGAGAAAAGGGGTGCAAAATTTCATGCAATTGTGAAACCAAGAAGTGAATGTTTTAAATGGAAGAGAATATTGTGAGTACTTTAGAGGTTTCCAAGAGTGGTAAGGTTGTATTTTGGTCTTTCAAACTTCTCATGTAATTAATGAAATGAGAAAATATGAATTTATGTGTGTGTTCTTATCTTATATGGATATAGGACTAGAGAAATAATACAAATGAACACTAATATGTGTGTTTCCTATTATCCCTGTGTATATGGAAGAGAGTTATAAGATGTAAAAATCTACTATGCTAAGGAAATAATAAAATATAGAATAAAAAAGGAAGTGAAAAAGTGAAAAAACCCTCCCAAGAGGATAAGTCAAATAGTATGTAGAAAGCTTCACAACATGAGGAAGTAACATAAAAATGAACTAGGATGTTTTGTAAAATACTATTTTTTTTGTAGAAATTTAGAAGAGAGGCTTGAGATTATATAAATAACTAGCTAGATAAACTAATCCAAAGAGAATGAGAGGGGAGAAGGAATAAAAATTAAAAAAAAAAATTATGCAAAAGGCTAAGTTAGGAAATAATTATTGGAAACTTGGCAAGTTGGGATGAATGATAGTTACCACCAAATGGAAGTAAAAATGACATAGGTTTTGAACAACAACCAAAATTACATGGTCATATAGTCATGATACATTAGTGTTATCATGAAAAAATCTATGAAATTGCATTACCATCCAAGAATAAGCATATGGGATATATTAAAAAATGGTCATACTAGACATCAAAGTATTCAAAATACACTATAGAAATCATAAGTTCAAAAAATAACATAAAACTCGATATCTTGATTAGGAATCGAACTAGGAAAGAGAGATAAAATGGTCCCTAAAAGATATTATAAGAAAGGACATTGAAAAAATTATAATTTCTATTTTCAAAATTTTATCTTGCTATGTAATTTCAATGTTAAATGCCCCCTCCACTTTACTAGGCTAATATCACTAGGTGATATTAGCTACACAAAAGCAAATAAATAAAAATATGAAAATTAATAAATACTTTGAGGATAAAATAAAGGATACACAACAATCTTGATCAAGAAGGATTGTGCCTCCAACCAAAAAATTGTAAAACCACATTTTATGAAAAACAACACCTAAAACACAAAAGTGTTGTAAAATCATGGCCTATAACACAAATATGTTAGTAAACTTATAACCTACAAAATAATTGTGTCAAAACATAACGAATATGTATATGGAAAACAATAACAATGTATATAATAAGACTACTTATATATGAAATCTTGTACAATGATAAGAGTGTAACAAGTAGAATATTTGATTAAAAAAGAATAACTAATATGGATAAAGAGAGAAGAATATAGTAGAAATAAAATAAAACATGCATGATTCAAACTTTCTAGCTTACTTTTTCATTGGGATTCCTTTTAATTAGTTAGTAAGATGAATTGCTTATACTAGCATACTTTATTGCTAGTTGATTTAGATTTTTTTGATGGAGTTTAAATCACTTGGACTAGTTTTCTCTCTTGCTAAGTGATACATGCATAAAAACAATACTAGGGATTACATGTGTTGTGCAATTTATTTCTATTTAATCCTAATAATGGTGGTCTTGTCCAAGCATACTCTACTTATAACCACAAATTTTGATGCTAGTAAAGCATGCTAGAATTTATAGATGGTAGATGTGTTCTCACCTTCCCCATTAAAATAATTACATATAATAAGTGTATTTGATTGATTTATAGGTAGATGAAAGAAGATAGGAGGAAAGTTATTTTAGGATGTATGTGCTTGAGATATGCTCACATTTTAGTGATATGTTTCCCCCAAAATTTGGGTGAGAATAAGACAAAGAAGATATATTTGTGCTGTTATGAAATCAAAGGGAAGATGGTTGTACTTGAATTATTCTACCATAAAATGGAAACAAGCAAATAAAGAAAGCTATGTGTGCCACATAATAGGTAATAACATAATTAAATGAATAAATTTATGAGTTGAATCAACAAGTGATAGAGATATTTAGTAATTTAATCATTCAAAAAAATATACCTCACATGGAGAATGAAGAAGTGAGTTCTCCAAAGGTCAAAGTGTAACATGAGTGAATACAAAATTTATATAAATAATTATAGCACTAGAATAGAATAACAACTTATTAGAAGGGGGAAGTGTATTAGTTACAATATAAATAGGGGGATTGTAGATATAGGAGAGTTCTTACAAGTTGTAGTGGGCTCCACAATAATAATAGGTAGCACAAGGAAATTTTTGAAGGAGCAATGGTTAACTTTAATTAAACCATAAGTACAAGATGTATCATGTATGTGTTTTTCCTCATCTATTTAAGGATTAGTATTATCAAGAGGATATGAGGGTGTATCATAGGAAAGAATGATAACACCCTCATAATAAAATATTAAATGGGTGATCCCACAATAGTGGTTTACACATTTTGGGACATCCCGATTTTTGTTGAAATTGTATATTTTGAGAAAATATAATGATTTAATCTTTAAAATTTCTATTTAAAGGATTTCAATCAAATAAGGTTTGATCAAACTACCTTAGATCAAACCCCCTTAGATTGAACCCTACTAGTTTTAAACCATACCTAGATAATGAAGTCTCCTTTACACCTATCAAAATGTTGATAAAAAACCACTTTTGATTTACCTTTTGGGGGATCAAATGAATTCATTTAAAATTTAATTTTTGTAAGTATGTATTCCTTATTATAATCTTCCCAAAAATTATAATTTTAAATATATTTAATTTGATTATTATATTTATTTTTCATTTCTTGTGATTTTAGTTTTTTCACTAAAAATCAAGCCCTTTGTTCAGCACATTTGGAAAAATAGTAGATTACCAACTTTTTTTTCTAAAAAATATGTTTGTGCTAGGTATTGATGTCCTTGATCTATAAAAAAAATAAAATTGAATTTCAGGGTGATCCCACAATAGTGGTTTACAATTTTTGGCCAAACTGGACACTGAAATAATTTTTTTAACTAAATCTTCACTTTCGGACACCTATAGCGGCTAAACTGTGAGGAATTTGAAGATCATGCAAACTAGAGTTTCATGACATTTTGTCTGTAGATTCTAAATATATATTTTTATTTTTTTGGAATTAGATTGCACTTCTTTTTCCATCTCCCTCGAAAACTATTTTTTTCAAAAAACAACATTTTTAAAAAGTGGCTGATAACGCATAACTTTTTTCCATGAAGGATAAAATTATAATTCTTTTGAATTTAGATTTATAACTTCGATATCTAGTGCTTCCACTTGGTTAAATAGTTTTTTATTGAATATTTTTTCTTTAATCAAGTTTTAAAGTCAAACCAATTATAATTCAAACATAGTGCAACCGTATAATGCATAACTTTTTTGTATGTATCAAAATTCATTTTTTTGTTGGATCAAGGACTTCAATATATTGTGCACTCATTTTTTTTTTTGATAATATGCTATTTTTCCACGTGTAGAATAGAGAGCTTGATTTTTGGTGAAAAACTTATGTTTAATAAAACTAAAACATATTAAAATTATAGTCGTTGGATAGCTCGTTCCAAGGACTGCCTAATTTCAGTTGGGTTTGTGAAGTCTCCTCCATTTTCATCCTCAATCCAAGCTTTGAAGTGTAAAAATTTGGACTTTCAACTTGTTCCTGAGGGGGAGAATGAGGGCAAAGGGGGGTTCACTCGAACCCCTTTCCTTTTTCATTTTGTTTATTTTTTTGGGCAGGAAATGTGGGCCCAATATTTAATGGGTTCGTTCGGACCTACAAGTTCATTGGAGCCCCCAAAACTAATTTTTTTTGCATGGGGTCATTTTTTCTTGTTTTCCTTCCTCCATCAAATTGTAAACCATTATTGTGGCTTCACCCTTCGATACATACAAAAAAATTTATGTTGTATACGGTCTACCTATGTCTAAATTTTAATTGGTTTAACTTCAAAACTTAATTAAGAAAAAAAATTCAATAAAACACTATGAAACCAAATGAACATGCTAGATATCATAGTTACAACTCTAAATTTGAAAAAAAAATAATTTTATCCTTCATAGAAATTTTTTTATGTTGTTTACAATGAACATCACTCTTTAAAAATGTTGTTTACTGTTAAAAACTAGTTTTTGAAGGAGATGGAAAAAGAATGCAATCTGATTCCAATTTTTTAAAAAACAATATTTTAGAATCTATAGAAAAAGTTTCACAAATCACTAGTTTGCATTATCTTCAATTTCCTCATGGTTTAGTAGCTATAGGTGCCCGAAAGTGAACATTTAGTTAAAAAAAATCAGTTTGATGTCAAGTTTGGACAAAAAGTGTAAACCACTATTGTGGGATCACCCAAATTTTAGATGTTAGAGTACAAGAATGACTGGTAGAGTGGCCAAATGACTTACGGTATGCAAATGAAAGAAAGTATGAGGGACAAACACTCAGGAGGATTTATAAATTGGATAGGTGGTAGGGTTATGAGTTTGGATTTTTAGAGAATGGGTAAGAAATGCTCAAGATGATGAGAAAGAGGTAAATAGAATTTGGGTTCAATATTGGATGGATGGTTGGAAGGTTGGGCAAGTGGAGAAATATCAAAAAGGGAATCCAGGGTAGAGCAATGGGAGTGGATTCATCATAATTGAGGCGAGTAAGCACTAGTGGGATTTGATAAACTTTAATGGCATGAAGAATTAAATAAGAGAGAGAACTAAACTACTTAAAAATTAGATCCTATTGGATATGTGATAGTAGATTCTCTTGAAAAATAGGTAGAAGAATGTTAGTAGAAGGTTGGAATCCCTATTTAAAAAGAAAGCAAAAAACTAGAAGTGAAGCATTGAATAGTCTCATGAACATCTTATTTGCATTGAGGCAAGTGTGTAAGGTAGAATTTTAGTTTTGGGTTATATTTAAAATGAGAGGGCATGAAAAACATCAAAAAATTAGAGTAAGGAACTAGTAGATAAGGTACAAAATTATTCTAAGGTATGATTAATTAGTGTACTAGGAAAGAATTTGGCCAATCTCTAGTAATCATGTGCATGATAAAAGCATGTGGTGGAGTGTCACATGATGCAACAGACATGACCATGACTATTATATTTTTCAAAAGAAAGAGTCCCCATATCAATAGTAGGTCATGTGAGAATATTATATATATCCATGCAAGTGTGGAAGGATAAATAAGAGGATGAAAGTAAGTATCCAACCTAGAAATATAAATAAGACTAGTTTTGAGAGGAGATAACTCACATGAAACAAATGGTGATGCCTCTAGAGAAAAAAGTGGTATAGAAGGGATAGTAAGTAAAGAAATTGGATAAATTCAATGATGAGGATCTAGGTCTAAAAGAGATGGATAAGATGCAACAGATTAAATAGTAGATAAATAATTGTGTGAAGGGTGATCAATATATATATATATCATAGGAATAAGCTTGACAGTTAATATGACATTAAGGAAGTGATATTTTATTCTAAAATGTGTTATATATATTATTTTTAATATGGGGTTCATCCATCAAAGATAGACAAGGGGAAGAATAAAAGAAGAGAGTTCTTCTTGCCAAGAAAAAATGACAAATAAAAGTATAAGATTCATCATCACTTAAATAAGAGTCACTAAATGCAATAAATGAAAGATTATCAATATAATTTTGAGATCCATGTGTTGGAGGAATATCATAAATTGTAAGAATATGGTCCTCGTAAGTCATGAGGGAAGAGAAGGAAGCATCTAAATTATGTGATAGGTCCATGTGGTGAAGGAATATCATCAATTGTAAGAATATGGTCCTCATAAGTCATGAAGGAAGAGAAGGAGGCCTCTACATTATGTGGTAGATCCATGAAATGTGAACATGTAGTGAAAGAAGGAAGAGAAGTGGAAAAAAGGGTACCATCATGGACTATGATAGAGGTAGTTGAAGTAGAAGGAGGATTTTAAACAAGATGATAATTTACATAAAATGAAAGAGAATGAGTATCAATATCATCTATCTCATACAATGTACTATCTTGATGGGTTATTGAGATAAATTTAGTAAATTCTTCTAACATAGAAGAGAAGAAATGCATAATATCTACAAAGGAAAAAGATCAAACAAGTAATCAAGAATTTCATTCATGGAACATGTGTATATATCTATGTTAGAGATTAATATTATATCATCCAAGACATACATATGGGAATCAATAAAGTAACAAAGTAAATTATAGTCCATGATGCATGCATGTAAAGAATCCAAAAAGAAAGAACTAGAAGGATCCATTACAGATTAAAAATTAATCAAGAGATATATAGACAATTCAACTGTAGGCTATTATTTTTCTCCTTTAGGACTATGGAATGGGGTTTGGGGAATCACCTCGAATTATTTTTTGAGGAAATAAAATTATTCATTTGTTTTTGGAAAAATAAAAAGAAAAGAAAATGGGTTTTTATGTTAAAGAATCATGTACTTCACCAAAATATACTATAAATTTTAGTCTTCTTTGAACTTATAGCACATTAATGAAGTTGGGAATGAAAAATGGAAAATAAGAAATACAACAACAAAATTTGAAAACTAATTAGAAAATAGTGAAAAAGATGTAATAGGGAACTTGAGAATTAAGTACAAAAGATCAAGTATAAAAAACACTACAATTGCTTGGGAGATTTCTAAAAGTGTTGAAGTCCTTAATTTTGTCTTTCAACCTCCATAGGTGGGTTAAAACATAAAGTTGTGTCACACTTTTATAAAATAATTGACCAAAACTGATTCAAAATTTTAACTTGAATTACTAAAAAGTGACATACATGTTTTGAATTTTGAAATGATGTAAACTAATAAAATGTTTATTTTTTAGTGTATTTTATGTTTGTATTTTTTTTAATTAAAAAATTATTTGAAATAGGTTTCTATGAAATGGAAACAATAATTTAGTTGCTGATAAAATTTTGAAAAATAAAGTTAAACAAGATGTCACTCTTTATATAGTAATTTTTTTTTTCCTTCATTTTTTTGTTTGTATTTATAAGTTAAAAACTTTAGAGCATGGATTTATTTTATCATTTTTGAATAATATATTTTTTAAATAAATATTAAAATGGATGCATATTGAAAACACAATTATTTTCATGGGACGTTACCTTTTGTCTTGATTATTTATCCAAAATAGAAAAAAATATACCATCTTGACATAGATTCTTTTATCTAGTACACCATATTTTTTTCATATTTTTTAATAAATTTTAGTATTTTTCTTGGCAAGATAATCAACCTTATGTTTTAGTATTGATAACCTAAATTTAGTAAAATGAAATATAAAAAAAAAAATTAAACTATATATTCATGAAAACTACACTTATGGACCTATAAAAAAATATTTTCATATTTTTTTAATGTTATTTACAAAAGTAGTAGTTGTTGAATCATCAAGTTTTTTTTAAAATTTTTTTTTGGTAAATTGGCCTTAAAATGGTGTTATATATACATTTAGTGAACACTTTTATTTAGAAAAGTTGTGGTCATATCTAAATAAGCTACAATGAATCTTGCTAGATCATATGTTTGACCAAAATTGGTTTTTAGTTAGAAATACTTAAATTCACTTGTGCTAATAAGTTGGCCAAAAGTGTGGCACAACTCTATACTTTTACCCAAGTAGTCAAGTGTGGTGATACTCCTATGAAGGATTTCTTTGCAAGTGTACTATAATTATGGTTTACTAAATAATACTTTGGGATTCTTTAGAATGTGAGGTTTTTCTCCCCCAAAAAAAAATCCCATGTACATCCCATGTTATTGTATATTTTTTATTTTATGTTTAAATGCATTTCTTTTTTTTTAATTGTTAAAAGATTGAAATATTCACAACAATTTCCTTGGAATATTAGCATAGGAAGTGTTTCCATGTACCTTGATAAATTTTAATCACCCTTTCACTAAATTAAATTGAAGCATTTAGCAACATTACATTTGTTGTCATCATGGGTAAAAAATGAGTGAGGTTTTTGTAGGTGTATATGACATCCACTTGTAGGTTTGGACAATACTTTCCTAGATGTCATAATTTGAGATAATAGTTGTGCCAAAGTTTGGAACTTTTTTGTGTCAAGGTTCTTAATAAACTTCACTAGACCATTGTAGGATTAGGATGTTTGGGTAGCAAAATGATGCTTCCATTAGAATGATCCGCCACACTCAAATATGTTGGTGTGTGTATTTTATTTCTACAACATACAAAATACAAAATATAGCTACTTGCACCCTTTCACTAAATGAGGTTAATGTATTTGGAAACATTGTATTTGTGAGGCAAAGCTAGTATTATTCTAGAGATTGTGATTTGACTTTATATTTATATAGTTGGCGTTGGGATATTAATATTTTGGATTATGGACATAAAAGTTTTATATACATGCCTAGATATTTATTTTCTTGTAAATGTGTGTTCATTTAAATTTTAATGTTTATATTTAATGTTGAACGATTGGAATTTCCAAAATGTACTAATGCTTCTAATGAGATGTTTTAGGTGGATAGTCGAGGGTCCTTAAGAATTGGACACAAAATCAATATGCTAAATGCTTATTATTGGTTTTAATTTTTGTCAAGGGAGTTTAATGTTTGAGTGTATTTTGATTTTCTTGACTGTTTTTTATGAAGGGATGTTTTTATCGATTTATCTTTTTATTTGGATAGTATTTTGAGGGAAATTGAAGAGTTGGGAGTTATTTAATTTTAAAGAGGGAATTATAATGGTTGTGGGGGAAGACAAAATGAGAGTGTTGTGGATTGTATTATTTCTTCATATATTCTATTTATTAATTTCTTATTTGAAGGAAGGGGGGATGGATGAAATGAATTCATTATAGGATGGTGTCGGCTAGAAAAAGACTATAAATTTGGATACGTTGTTTGGGCTGATCCTAACTTGGACAACCAAGGTATGCTTGAATTTTATTGGTAATTTTTGTGTTGTTATTGAATTCTCGATAAATGGTTGGAAAAATTGTTTGTTATATTTTTGTGTGGTGTCATGTTGAGTAATAGGGGGTTTGGGTGTGTATAAGGAGTAGATCTTTCCTGAGGGCTAAGAGCCTCCTTCGTTTGGGGTTGAGAAGGGTGTAGAGCCTCTCTTTGGGATTTTGATCATATATGAATTGTATGGATTTTTTTATGATATTGGGGTTATCCCACAATAGTGGTTTACAATTTTTGGCCAAACTAGACACTAGAATATTTTTTTTAACTAAATATTTACTTTCGGGCACCTATAGCAGCTAAACCATGAGGAATTTGAAGATGATGCAAATTAGAGTTTTGTGACATATTGTCTGTAGATTCTAAATATATTTTTTTCAAAAATTTTGAAATTAGATTGCACTTTATTTTTCCATCTCCCTTGAAAACTTTTTTTTTTTTGAAAACAACATTTTTAAAAGTGATGCTCACCGTATAATGCATAACATTTTTTCCATGAAGGATAAAATTTTAATTCTTTTGAATTTATATTTCTAACTCTGATATCTAGTGCTTCTACTTGGTTAGATAGTTTTTTATTGAATATTTTTTCTTTAATCAAGTTTTGAAGTCAAACCAATTACAATTCAGACATAGCGCGACCGTATAACGTGTAACTTTTTTTGTATGTATCAAAATTCATTTTTTTGTTGGATTAAGGACTTCAATATCTGGTGTATTCAAATGTTTTAATTTTTTTGTATAATCTGCTATTTTTACACATGTGTAAAAGAGACAGCTTGATTTTTGGTGAAAAAACTATGTTTAATAAAACTAAAAAAACAAATACATAATAAAATCAAAACATATTAAAATTATATTCATTAGATAGCTTGTTCCAAGGATTACCTGATTCCACTTGGGTATGTGAAGTCTCCACCATTTTCATCTTCAAATCAAGCTCCGAAGTGCAAAAAATTACATTTTTTGTGAAGAAGGTCAAAAATCAGGGAAATAGGGGGTTCACTCAAACTAGGGGGGTTAGAGTGAACCCCCTTCCCAAAAGGGGGTTTTCATTTGAATTTTGTACATGCATGCATTAAATGGGTTTGCTCGAACCCTGGTTCGAGTGAGCCCATTTTTGGTTCGTTCGAACCATCTAGTTGGTTCGAAACCCCAAAATGTAAAATTTTGGCATGGGGTCATTTTTTACAAGTTTTCCTTCCTCATTCAAATTGTAAACCACTTTTGTGTTTTTAACCATCGAAGAGCTATGAATGGAAGATTGATTATTGTATGAATGGAGGGGTTGGCCCTCAGATGGATAGTGGTGGTTGTGTGTTGAGAATGTCAGATGGATGGTGGTGGTTGTGTGTTGAGAATTTTAGATGGATGGTGGTGGTTGTGTGTGGAGAATGAAGTTGTATGTTGAAAGCTAAGAATAAATTTTTGTTCCTCATGAGGGAAGGGAATCCCTCTTCTCCCCCTTTACAAGAATTCAATGACTAGATTCTTTGTGTGTGAGTTAGTATTTATGTTTTTCTGATTTTAATTTGTGTTGAGTATTTAGATTTTTTCTCCCACTTGGGGGTGGAATTATCAGTCCTATGGTTGGGAGGAAAGTAGGACTGGGATGCTCTATTCAGTATTTGTAGGTTTATAAAGTGTCATTTGGATTTGCTAAAGAAGATTTGATTTTTGAGTTCCTTATTGTATTATTGACACATTCTAAATTGCACATTAAAATGTGTCTCTATTGAATCTCAGTAAATACCAATGAATATTGTTCATTATATTTCATGTATTAATTTATGAAATGATTGCGTAGATACTGTACTAATTTTATGTGACAATGATGGATTGTAAATTTTCATATTGAATAATAATGGAAGGATCTTACTTGGAAATACAAATTCTTTGTTCACTTGTTATAGACAATTTTTTAAACATTATTCTTTTAAATCCATATCATCAAGATTTTTTTTAATTAATATTAGATGTTTTTATTATATTAAAATTGGAAGGGCCAGTACACATTACAAGCCAGCCATAGAGGCAAACCAAGGACTGATGAGCAGTGAGAAAGCTAAAAAAGTAAGTGAAAAATAAAGCTTAAATAGTTTGACCAGTAGGAAAATAACAACAAAAAGAAACCAAAAAATTAGGACCAGCATAAAACCACCAGACACCTACAGGTCTCCTAAAATATTGAGACCAATGATCATGTTCCACTCCTGAGACAAGAACTCGAGCTTCTTCTCGAAAATCACAGGCCCCTGAAGAATGGCCTGGGTATCCTTAGTAACATCATGAGCTGAGGCGTCCACCTTCTTACCCTTCTTCTGCTCTTGACCATTGTCCACCTCTTCCACAAGCTACTTCCCTTGGCTCTTCCTTACCTCATCCTGAAAAACTTGAAGAGTGAGGGTAGTATTCTTCATAGTTTTTTTGTTGTAGTTGGTGATAACCCTAAGGCGTTGCATGGTCTTCTCCTGGTTCTAGTGTATGACATCAATTTCAGCCAATAAATTCTTTGTTTCTTCCTCAAACCCAACAATGCCTCAAAGATCATCCAATTCTTTTTCCCACCTTTCCCACCTCTCAAAGGACCTGGCTAAGGAAGTAATCATGTCCCAATGTGTTTTATTCTCCACCTCCCAAAGCCACACAACCTAATATTCCAAAACCTTACCTTCTAGGATTTGGATCCTCTCTTTAGTAGTAATCAACTAACCCAAGAGCCATTTCATAAAATCCTTCTGAACATTAATAGCCTCTGAAATTTCATTCAATTTTTTGCTTATGGGGTATGTAGGGATATGAATCGACCTAGGTTCAGTAGGTTAGGTTCCTCCAAATTGATGCACAGGTTGGGAGAATTATGAGGGCTAGGGTTAGAAATGGGCGGGGTGTTGGGGACCTCCAAGTCATGGCCCTGAGCTGAGGAGTGAATGGGAGAATTAGTCAAGGTGGGGTTCCATGAATCTTCATCATCATTGGAGTTTTTAGAATCCTCAAACCTCAAAGAAATGGTCATGGGAATGGGATCTGATAGGGGAATGCATTTGATAGGGACGGGAGGGGTATAATCATTAGCAGGGGCTTTACCTCGGGCCCTAGTGCTACAACAAATGGCAGGAGGAATTTTGTCGATAGTGATAGAAGGAATGGGTCCCTAGCTTGGGGATTAGTGGGGTCTAGAATAGTCAAAGTTTTCTTGCATACAGTAGCAGGGGAGGGAAGCAAAGCCTCATGAAACTTACATAAATGCAGGATAAGACCCTAGTGGAGGGGTAACTTCTTACTTTTGGCCTAGACATTCTTTCAACAGACTGCTCAAGCGAAGACATGGTCCAAAAGGGAAAATTCATCTTGATATTGTACCTATGATGATTGAGCATAGGGAAAAGGTGGGCGTGGAAGTAATGAAATCGCCCTTCAAGAGTGACGTACATCATGAGAATTTCAACAATGGCACTCTAAACACTGGCAGGTCCACATGGTTGAAACCATTCTGCAACCTATTCACCTTCTCACCCTCTTTTAGGAATTGTTTCATGTCCTCCTGGTAATAGCTCTTCGACTTGTGTGGAATGCAAATCCCTTCCAGGGAAAGCCCTGTAATGTTTGCAATAATCTCAAGGGATGCCATAAAAGAAACACCACCAACAATAATAGTCCCGTCCACCCACGAATTGGTGAAATCCATAGAAATTTTCTAGTTAACACCTTGCATCCCCTCCACATACGATGCCAACTTTCCCCATTCAAGAATCACCTAGACTTGTTTGTCCTGCTTCCAACCATCACAAGTAGTGGGTTCATCTTGGACCAAATCCCCTCCCATTGTGACACCCATAAAAATTAGAGTAGAGAGACACTAGTAATGAAAATGACTCTATAAACCGAAGTCACAAGTAATGATGGACCATTAAAGATTGATTAGGAGGCTTAAGTGTCATAAATGATGAATATGGAAACCATCAAAATGAGCTGACAAAAAATCCAACTCGATCTCAATTGGATAGTACTTTGACATCATTTTAAATTAATTCAAGCCCCTGACTAGGGATATGGTGGATATTATCCCATTTTTCCAAATTAGGAGTAAAAGATCCTAGATTTTCTAAGGTATCGATGACTTTATTACCGCTCCTAAACACATGATTCACTCTACAATTCTCAAGGGAAATGATTAGATTTCAAGCTAAAGACACAAGGTCTTGAAGAGTCCAACAGGGAGAGGCAAGCCTAGTCAACATAAGAACCGTATTCCTCGAGTCCCCTTCGATGATTAAGTTAGAAAATCTAGTTTGTGTGGAAATTTTAATTCTATGGAAGGCCACTGACACCTCAATACAACTAGAAGATTGAACCCCCAAATTGACTGCATGAGCCATCACAAACCTCCCCATGTGGTCATGAAAGAATCCACCCCCACCCACTCGACTTGGGTTGGGTTTAGCAAAGCCTTCAAAATTGAGCTTCAGCTAGCCAAGATGGGGGGAACCAATTAAGAATAGATGTTTATCTTTACTTATTTAATTTATTTCTTCTTTAATTTAGTTATTTAATTATGAATTATTATCTTGTAACAAATTGTGCATTATAGTATTTTTCATCATCATGGGAAAATGAATTCAAGTTGAGAATAAATAAGATATTTTTGGTAGGTGGACCCGATGTCCATGTTTAGGTTGAGATGAAATCTTCCTAGGTGCAAAGAATTGAGAAAAAACCCATACCTAATTTGGGTACTCTTTTAGTCTTAGGACTCTTAAGAGACTTCATTGTTCTAATATAAACCAAAAGGATTAGGATGTGTGGGTAGAAAAAGACACCTCTAGTAGTTGTAAACCACCCACATATTTTTTCCACTATCAATTTAGTGTCATGAGGTATGCAATATAAAATATTTCTCCTATCAACCTTTAATTGAATTAAAATTGAATAATTTTGTAACATTGTGTTCATCGTTGCTATGTACAAAGGAAATTGAGTCAAGAAAAAATGAGATTTTTGTAGATGGATATAACATCCACTTGTTAGTTTAGAGGAGAGATTCCTAGGTGCAAATTTTTAAGAGAAAATTATGCTAAAGTTTGGTACTTTTTGGTCTTAGCACTCTTAAGAGACTTTTCTAGACCATTGTAGCCTTGAAGGATTAGGATGATGGATAGAAAAATGAGGGATGAGGTAGCTTTCCAAATCAAGCAACACTACAATGGGCTCATATATATCTTGACATATTGATAGGAATATGTTGTCACTACTCAAACTATCATTAAACTCTATTATGGTATAATAGGACCACAATATGATTAATGTAACCAATAAACCATTAGTCACTCTATATTTACACCAAGTGACATCAAATCCTCGCCCATCCTCACACCCCTTTATATGAATGCCAAATCACTTTTTTGATAGGAAGATAATTAAATTTATACCACAAAAATAGTAAATATCCAAACTAACATGGCTTGTGTAGCATATTTGCATGTGCCCTAGGCAGTTTTCATGTGATCACAATTACATAAACATCTAATCACATATTATGAATGTGCTTAATGGCCCAAAATTGTAATAAGGTGCACATCACCAAGGTGTGACTCTTGTACCACATGTATCATCCCAAGTCACGATAGATATGTATTAGCATGTTATGTCCCATAAAAAACTATCGAGTTTTCCTTCATCTCTTTTATGGTGTGGATGAGCCCTCTATATAGGTGTGTCCCTTTGATTTCCTACATGAAACACATGGCCACTATAATAATCATCACCCACCAAATGAACGGAATGACTACATACCTAAGTGCGCCATCCATCATAGTTGAATATTCCCTATGCCATCTCCTAGGATCACAATACAATCAAGTGCTTACATTTGAAACTCTTGTATGTACTCTCCTTCTCAAATCTCAATGATCCACACCTTTTGACCTCACACCAGTAGTTTTAAAATCCTATATACATCCTCTAGGATGAGCTTCATCTCCCCTTTCAGGAATATAAACTACGATGCATGTACATCCAACCTCTCCATCAAAGCCATCAACATCTTATCATTATACTACATCTTTGACATCTAGTACATATAATACATGCCCACCCGGTGTAGTAGCATGATTCCATCCTATGTGAGAGAAACATCTCACCCTCACAACAGTGACAACATTCTCCCCTTAGATGTTTACATATGGTTGATGTTATCTACAAAGAACTAACATATAAAAATACATTCAAATATTTTTGTTCATGATGAAATGTATTTTCTATATTACAGTCTACATATTTTCATTCTAAAAAAAATAATAAAGCTTCTTAAGAAACAAGGATAATTAAACATTAGAACCATTTTTGGGCCCTAGTGCAAGGCTCAAAGGGTAAAAGAAAGATACTTTTAATAAAAGTGTCATTAGTAGACAAAATCCTGATAGGAATGGGCATCTATTTCATAAAAATAGGTATCCATTTAGGATTGGACTCATAAACCTTAACTCCTACCCATATGAAATAGATACCTATTTTAAAATGGGTATACATTTTAAAATGAAACATGTACATGTTTCTATTTACATCATATACCTGTTCCTTTTTAGAACAAGTATGGATTTTGGAGCAGGTACATGTTTCATAAATTTTGAAATTTGAAACTTATGGTTTTTTATTTTATTTTAAGGGTTGGAAACCCAACCCTCAACCTTGGACTTGCAAGTATAATGCCATGAAAACACCAAGATAAAATTTGAATTTATCAATATAGCTTATGAATTTTTTTATATTTTTTGATGAAATAATAAATTATTATAAATGATGATGTCTAGATTTCAAATATATTTTTTTATGATTGGATGTATTTTTAGATTTATTAATTAATTTATGAGGAATGTGGTTTATAAACTTGAAATTACAATTATTACTAGTTTTTAAATAATTTTTTATTTTTAAATTCTTTTGAAAAAAAAAATGTGACTAATCAATACATTATTCTCTACGAAATGAAAAAAATAATAATAACTTTATGATTATTTTAGCTCAACTTATGTTGGTCATACATGATGAATTTTGAAAAATAGCAATTAGGGCCAATAAAAATATATATTTTTAACAAACATCACCATAATACACATCTTTCCACAAAAATAATTATAAAAATAAGTGTATTTAGGTCAAATTATGCTAGTAATATATGTACATCTTTTTGCTCAAAACATAAGACTTTAAATAACTCATTTTTGTACACCCCATAAAAATAACATTTACATATGGCTATTAGAATAAATTACATATTTTGAACAGAACCTAGCTGGTGTCAATTGGCAACTTGCTTTGGTTGTTCAACATATTTTGCAAATGTGTTCCATATTGGAGGTGGTGTCTTTCACCCACATCCCAGAAAAATGGAATAGGGTTGCTGGCTATTTGGCCAAGTGGGCTTCTAAGCATGTAGATGATTAGAAGATTGAGGATTAGGGGCAGCTATCCCTCGACTATTGTCAAGATTTAGAGAGGATCATTTCTACAGATGTAGTGGACTAAGAGGGTTGAAGCTATTTGGGTGATGGTTTCTATCTTGGCTGGGTGTTTCTATGCTTTATTCTCTCAGGATCCTTTGTAATCCCCGATCTCTTTGTAATGTCGAGTTCTTGATTTCAATAAAGTTTTTACCCCTTTTTTATAAAAAAAGAGAATAAATTACATATTTAAAAACTAGACGCAAAATACTACATTTCATATTTTTGAACCATGTTAATATTCTGTGTAATTACTTCAAATTTTTACTCCAACTATGAAAAACTTTGATTTTTTAGGAGAAATACTTTCACTTTTTGGCCACAAGTGGACCCAACTTCTGGAACCTACCCAAATACTTGTATGCCCTATGTACTTACACAAGCACATAGATCTAGGATGCCAATGCATCCCTTAACCCCTTGCACATCCCTAGGATTCTAGCAATGTTTTTGAGATACCTGTGTAACCCATGATTCCCATAGAGCTAAAAATAGACATTTTTTTAAAAATCTTACCTCTCTAAATGGGTGTCCATGAGCCACTTGCTCCCTAAATTGGTCCAATCCCCCTTGTTGGAAGTCTTGTATGCATAGAATTGCGGCTCTAGGAATTCTCTAAAATGTATTTTTTATATTTATAAAGAAATATTTAAAGTCTTAGCACCTTCTTAGCGAAAGTGACCATAGCTTTTGGTCATAAGCTCAATTTTTTGCAGTATTTGTTCCATGCAAACTTAGGCTCACCCCATTCTCTATCATGCATTTTTGTGCAATTATTATTTTCCTTAATAATGATTCTAAGAGTTGGTCGTTCTAAATTCACTCTAATTTTTTAAATGGTAAATTTTCTTCCCCATCTTTGCTGAGTGCATTTGCCATTTTTCATAAGCTCATTGCTTATCATTTGTTTTCCTATTCTTACCTTTTCCAAAAATCAATTATCAACAAGAGGAAGAATACATAGATCCCTTCAAATCTAATTAATTTCATTTTGATTTTAATATTCATTTCCCTTCATTTCAACATAATTCTTTTCTTTTCATCACATTGACAAGTTCTCTCTTATTCATTTTATCCTTCATGTCATTCTTCTTGTTATATTAGATTTCCTATGTTATTATTTCTTTCATGATATACTAACACATTTATTTTACATGGTTATATTTTTTGACATTATTTCCTTATGGGATTATACATTTTTTTATGATATTGTGATCTTGTAGGCTTGTGATTTCTAATACTAATATTTTTTAGGTTCTCAATCTAGGGGTATAGTTCCTCTATTTGAAGAATAATTGTATGTCCTTTATTGTATCCTTTTTGGGGATCCTTTTTCATGATACTTTCTTTTATTTATTTCCTTCCTATAATTTAGTGTATCGTAGACACTCAATGTCATCAACCCACTAAAGTGAGGGAAAAATGTATTGTATAAATTTACATACCCCAACAATTTCATGTTATATTTTGGGATTTCTTTGATGTTTATTCCATAAGAATTTTTTAAGATTATTTATCCTTAGCCTTGGCCTTTTCCCATACTATATTTTCAAAATTTTATATCACACTCTAATTCTCCTTACTAATCGAAGATCATATGTTAAAATTTGGATATTTTCATCAAGACACCAATGCAACGTGCAAACATTTTGTTGTGCCTTTGCACTCATGCCCCATTTTATCCTTGACAAAATGGAAACCCCTCTCTTTTCATTTTATGTGTCTTCATTTTCCTTCCATCTTTCTTTCTCTCTCTTCCTTTTTCTTTCCTTTATTTTTTCTTCCCTTTCCTTGTTATCTTTCAAGTGCCTTATTCAGTTTCAAGGGATTGGGCTTCTCAATATTTGAATACCTACAATATTAGGCCCAATCCCCAACCCTTACTTTGGCATTCGATGTTTGTTTGTTTTGTCACCCTTTCGATCATTAGACGTTGGCTCTCTAGTTTCCTGGATGCTCGACCAATGGGGCCCGATGACAGCGACATCTTGTCACCTCAAACCCCACGCATGCCACATCACTCATTGTATTGAATACACTGAAAAGTCTCTTTAATGCATCATTAATTTGACAATTATTTTACAATTAATAAGGTAGCCAGGGGTATTACAAGATTATTGCCCTCATGTGAACATTCACCCTTGTCATTTGCATTAAAAAAGAGCTCTATGAATCTCTATTGCTAGTGCGCTCGAGCTCGACGTTCACGGTTGTTTTTGTGGCTGTCGTCAGTTCGTGTCTATACGTTTGGGTGCTGTGTGTTCGCGTTTTTTGGTGTGGTGTTTATTCGTTCATGTTTATGCTCCCGCACTCGCTCCTGTTTCATTATGGTCATTCTAGCCCCCTCTCACACCTCTTTTCCAAGTTAGAATAAAACTAATTTTGAAGTATTTTGCTTCCTTTTTGTTTTCCATGGTTTTGGCGTGATTGGGTTTGCTCTTGTTTGTGTTATTTTGTTTGTTGAATCGATCTGGTTTTGAGCATTCTTTTGTTGCATTCTTTCTTCGTTCTTTGTTGTTGGTTTCATCTTTTCCTTTCATCTTTTTTTTTGTTTTCCCGCTCTGCCAGATCAGTTTTCCTTCAGTGTCGGGCCTCAGGCTTACTAAGGCATTATTTTGCTATAGCATTTTGGACCAACCTTGTAGATATTAGGCATCATGTGGTCCGCTTGTTCGATAAATTGATAATATAACAAAAATGATTGACCCCCAATATCTGACCTCGACTCATTACCATGAAAAGGAATTGTAAGTCTCGACTAGTTATCCTTTGGACCCTGGGTTTCGACTATAAGCCTTTTGTGACAAATGAATAGACTAATGATTGAAACCTCGACCTCCAAAACTAAATTCTTAACTTATTGAAAATATTTGAAACCCTAGAGGTGAAAGGTAAGAGATATTCCCAATCCCCGATCCCCAATAATCCACATGAATGCTTAACAAGAAATAATGAGCCTTTGAGAAATCCTTTTGAAAGTGAAAATAAAGATGAAAGAATTGCTTTCAGATGTCGGATTACGGGCATTCCATTTACTTGATGCCAAACTCTTTAAACAAATGCTAAGAAGTATCCCTACCCCACAATTTCTGATGACTTTGAAAGTCTTCAGGTGTCATGAATCGAGCATACCTCCTAATCTCAGTGATAATGCAAGTAAGAGTTAAATGACATACTTGACTCCCAACCCCCAAGCATGGTATAATTAAGCCTTTGGACATTGCTAGTCGGTGTTTTGGCTTAAAAAATATTATTTTTATCGAACAATAGGTAGGTAGTATCCCCAATACTTGACCTCCAAAAGACCAAAAAATGAAGTAAACTTTCCTCATGATATTCAAATCATTTTGACAACAAGTATGAGGGATCTTGATCCCTGATACTGAAAGAATTGAAAGTATGAAAATTGAATTCTTAGGGATAACACTTTAACCCTTTTCGGTATGACGTAAAAGGGAAGCCCAAGACTCTATCCTCAAAATATTGTATGATCTTCTAACTTCTTTTCAAGTTATCATTTTGCAAAGTGAGAGGTATATGGACTAATATAACTTAGTTTTGAAGTTTTTCTTTCTTCTAATATAAGTAATGGTAACATATGTTGTTTGTACATGCAAGAGACATGCCACCAAAGGATCCAACAAAAATGAAGTACCAATATAAAGGCTACCATCTATCTTTGAAGATGTTTTCCCTATACAATGAGGTTTGAGACACTGACCTCGGTCATGTGGACATGGAAGAATTCAAACAAAGAATAAATAATGAGGAAATCAAGGCATGTGCTGCCACAACACTTGTGAATTTAGGATTGGTTTAGGCTATTGCTTTCCTAGTGACCATTGAGTCCCCAAAGTTGGTCCTGACATGTGCACATTACTACAATCATATGAGTAGGAAAGTGATGGGATCATCTAGAGAGGTGGTGCTTGATGTAACTTTGGATATGATTGAGAAATTTTTTAAAATCCCTGCTCAACACCAATATGAGTTGGTTGATATGAAGAAGGCCATACAATACTTTGATGAACATGAGGCCAAAAGTCTGAACTACATTAACAATAATATGTTGGTCACTCCTAGAAAATTAGCTCTTAAGATGGATAAAGTGCAACATAGAAGCGAGTTTAAGGAGGATATAAAGGAATTAATTATCCTATGGTAAAATTCATCTTAACCTCCAATGATTCCACCAAGAAGAAAAATGATTGGGAAACCCTTATTAGTGATACACTCCATGATCAGTTAAGCATAGTCCTCACAACATCAAATTTCTACATGATCTCTTATTTGGTCTATCTCTTGGCATCTCAAGTCTCCTTCTCGAGACTTGATAGAATAGGCTCTTTGGAGCTTGGGGAAGTTACAATATATGAAAATTATCCTCAATTAAAGTTGGAGGATAGTTATACACATTTTTTATGTTGTCAATGATAACTTTGTTTATGTTGTGATTAGAGGATTGGAAGGAGAATTCAATAGAAGAATCTCCAATAAAGCAATGAAAGCATTGTCAAAAGCATGGGGAAATTGGTACATCCAGTTTAAAACCTTCACATATATCAGAGTGGCAGGCTGGACCACAATATGCCATACGAGCTTCCAAGATATCCCTTGAACAAGATGATTTTGTTGGAAGTATGCAAGGTCACAAAAATCCACTAGCACATTGTTGGGAAACATAAGCTTGGATACAACTTCCCCATCCAAATAGGATTATATGCATGTGCTAATATACAAAATTTAAAGGGTGTTGATGTGGAAATGGAAAAGTATAGGTTGGTTCTATACAATGATGTTTGACACTAGTTTGACACAATCGGTAGAATTAGGAAGGTAATTGGTTCATTCTTTGTTCATGAGCCCAAGTTAGAAGATCACTTGCCAATTATGAAGAATAATTTGAAGTTATAATGAAGGAATATTGTTGGTTGATAGTAACATTTCTTAAATCTTGCATCGAGGTTCGGGTCTCAAAAGATTTGAAAGAAGATGGAAAAGTTCTTGATCCAATCTACCACAATCAACAAGTGTATAATCAACCAATCTTCAATCAAGATTGCTCGGTAGATGAATTTACTATTCTCTCCAATGGCTCAAACAAAATTTTCCAATGATGAGATTGTTAGAACCTATAAAGGCAGTGGAGAAAACAAAAAAAGTAGAAGGGTCATTTGTTGTTGTTGTTTCCTGTGCTAAGGAAATTACAAAGAAAATACGTCCTAAGGTGGCAAGCAAGAAAAGGAAGGAAAGGGACCCAATAACTGTTCAGGACAATAAGGAAGAACCTAAGGAGGAAGAGACCCTAGTAAGAAATAAATGTACCAGAGAAGCAATTAAAGAGAGAGATTCCCAAATGGAAGCTGAGAAAACTTACTCCTCCAATCCTCCCCATGAATCTCCATTACTATCACCTCCTCCATCACCCTAGAAAAAACCTCTATCTCGTCCACATGATACACCTCCTCCTCCTCCTCTCCTTGAAGAGGAACCACCATCAAGAGAGGAAGAAATTACTAAGGCTACTGAAGAAGTGGTGTGAGAGGAAGGAGAAATAGAAACTGAACCTCCAAGAGAAGAGGAAGCACAAAGACAACCCCTACTAAAGCGGAGGTTCATGTAGAGGAGTTTCATGTTGAAGAAATTCCTGCTGAAGGAAATGTACCCAAAAAACATATTGAGCAGGAAATGAGTCAAATAGAAGAGACTCATGAGGAATAGCCTCATGAAGAAGAAATGCATGAAGAAAAGCTTCAAGAAGAAGAAGAGGTTAGAGCTAAAACTGAGCAATGGGAGGCCAAAAAAGAAGATGATACTGAAGGCTCCTATAATACTGAAGTCCTCACTTCTCCCTGTAGAGAAGAATTTGCAGTTGTGCCCATTTGGTTAAATAAAACTATTCAGAGACACCAAAGGATGTATGTAGAAGCCTAGACCAAAGTTTGAGAATTTTGACAAAAGCTTTCCAATCCCCAGTCTAGAGAAGGAAAAGAGCTCGAAGAATATCTACCATCTCCATGGATGAATAGGGAAATAGAACAACATAACTAGTTATTCCATTGGTAAAAAATTTAGAATCAAAGATGAGACCAGAGGATTACCAAATCATACAGGTTGACCTGGGTGTTCAAGCAAGGGTTGGAGAATAATAATATCTCCAAATTTCCATTTCTACAATTTTGAAGTGAATGCAAAAGGACAAAAATGCTAAAGAAGAGCTAAAAGCTTAGGTAGCACAAATCATGGCGTGTATAAGAAATTCAATTGGACCATTCAATATTGTCGATCCCAAGTCCACGCTACAAGCCACATTGAAAGGTGAGGTCAGGCATTCTAACTCAGATGGTTGGGTTCTTGCAACACAATAGTGGAAAGTTGATTTGTATACCTTGGCCAATCAAGTGCTAAAAGAAATAATAGTCTTATCACTCAATTAGTGATGAAGACAATGCAACTCAGAAAATTTAGCTAACCATTGATGAGGAACTATTGGTATGGGAGGATTACATCCCTATTTTACATAAAATAAAGTAGACATCAATGGAGGAAATCCTAAAGGTTGTTGTCGTTGAGGAAGAATATCAAGATAAATTGCTAGAATGGGTAAGAGCAATCGAGTTCTTGGTCAAAATATTGAATAAGTGCAAGGCTAAGTTGAACAAAGATAGGAGTCAGGCTAAGAAGACAATAAACAACATTCACTAGGCCATTAAAGAATTAGACTATACATTTTGGGAAACCCTTGTGTTGGTGAGAGATCATAGCAAAATGGTTGGATAATTACATAACCAAATGCAAGGACATGTCACATAGGTGGGTATTGATAAAATAATGAACAAGAAGGTGAAACTCGAGTCACTTCAAGAGGAGTTGGTTATCTTCAAAGATTTACTTAAAAAATGGAAAAATCAACATTTGATTAGAAGGTGAAACTCCAGTATCAAAAAGGGCCAACAATGGAAACGATGAACAAAGTAGTGTTAGTATTCACTGACAACTTTACCAAGTAAATGGAGAAAGAAGATGCAACTACTGTTGTGTGATTTTTATATACTTTTTTCAATAAATAGTTGTTAAAAAATCTCATGCCTAGATGAAAGAATAAAATTGGCATTGGAAATTTTGGGAGCTTATAGTTACTTTCAATTAGACTTTAGTTACTTAAATTAGTTATATTTTTTCATTCCTTAAGTTTTAGTATAATTAAACTAATACTCAAACTAGGGCACCCAATTTTGATTTTATTTAATTTTCAATTTTCTTTTATTTGAACTGAAGTGCTAGAGTTAGTTCTAGTTAGCTTTTTTGTCAGATCCACAATTATAGGAACTCGATTTTCTATCTAATTTTGATTCTAGATTATTTCAAAGGATCTAGTTTTGATGTAATTTTGTAAACAAAATTATACATCTCATCATGGATTTTCCTACTAACTTTGTGGAGATCTAAAATTATTGATTAATCAAAGGATTATACCTATTTTTGCATGCATCTCAGTTTGGTATCATGGTAATGGTATTATTGTTTCATTTTAATCTAAGTCGACAAATTAATGAAATATTATGAGCTATTCTAGAATTAAGGTTTTGTCTCAAATCTTTGTGTGCTTGATAACATTCTATTTGATAAAATCTGAAAATCTTATGTGTTGTTTGATTTCCTTAGAAGATTGCATCAATGTTAATAGTAAATGTGTGAATTTCTATTTACTCTAATCATGGTCTAGAAATATTTTATTTAAACACTCAGATCTAATTTGTGAAATAGTTTATATCATTGTCTATTAAATTAAATCTATTTAAATTCCTTGTTACCCTATCCATCTTTTGAATTTTATTTGAATCAAGTTTGGAATCATTGAAAGATCATAAAATTGATAAAAATATGTTGAAAATCTAAACATGCAAAGTGTTTATTAAATTTCTTGAATCACTATTTTGAAATTGCATGTTATAAATATGATTTTTCCAAAAAAGATAATAACCAGATCCCTTGTAAAATATTTTGACAACAAACGTTGTTTTTTCCCATGTGGTGAGGACCTGACTAGAAAGGAACCTTGGAGTAATTTATTTACTTGTATAAAGAGAAGTAATAACTTGTTATTACTTAGCAAGTTGGAAGTATTAAAACCACCCTCATCAAAATTGGCGTTAGGAGGGCCTAAACTTTAGCCAAGATGGAAAATATAGGATCTTTTTTCCCTAGATAAATACTGTAGAATTCTTATGTATTCTCTAAAAAAATAAGATTTAACTAAACTATTCCAACATAGAAAGGTAAGAAGTGACAAATTTAAAGGCATAGGTGAAACTTCTAACACAGTCTCATCACCATTAAACCTAGATCTACAATCCTTGCATGTAAGTATGGTATCACCACAAAACATAGCTATTGTTGTACCTCCACCACCAACAATTTACTTTTCATAGTAGATGAAAGTTCCTCATAATTAATGGGGGGACCTCTTCATGAGCTACCTAAAATCCTAGAAAAATTCTACCCCAAATACGTTTATGGTGAATCTTGAACAACAAAAGATCACATAAAAACATTTAAGGAAATCTGCAATAAAGCCCTATTTGGCCACCAAGATGTAGTTTGTAGGCTAAATTCCCATACTCCCTAGGAAAATTCTCTTATAATTGGTATCTCAATTTACCTAGAGGAGGAATCACCATGTGGCAAGATCTGGAAACCAAATTCATTAACCAATTCAAGATCTACACAAATATTGCCATCTTGTATCACCAATTTGTGTCTTGTAGAAAATAACCTAATGAACCCGTCAATATTTATAACATGAGGTTATAAAAAAACATATAAATGGCTAGTTGATCTATACCTTATGCTTGAGTTGGAAGTAATTCAAACATATTTCAGGTCCTTAGCTCCCTTAATTAGCTTATTTTTGAGAATATTACTTGACGCTAGTAGGGAAACTTTGGACAAAACTTATAATGAATCAATAATATTTTCCAAACAAATGGATCCCCAAGAAGGGAATCATTTTGGAGATTTATCATTATTAGGTCTTCCTAGGATGATAAATCACCTTTCTGCAATAAACAACACCCTGAGCAATCACACACCTATGATGAATCCTATCCCGGGAGTAGTAAATTCATCCCAAAAAAAAATTCCTTACCATAAAACCCATACCACCCCCATGCTCACATATCTAGGCTATTGGAAAAAGGTAAACCTTACTGAGGCTAATGAGATGAGATAGTCAGGAATACCCTTCTTTGAGTAGCCAAGAATAGTTCCAGAGTCAGGAAAAAGTGCTCAACTAGCCTTTGAGTTTGAGACCATGAAGAAGATGTTGTCTTAGGTTACAAATGAGCTTACCCATCGAAGATTTAACCATCCTCATGTAAGGAAATCAAGATGCGGAAACACCTTCCAAATGCCAATCTTACAGGAGAAATAATGCAGATGGTACTTGTAATTTTCAATTATAGTTCATTTAAGAAACACATACACAAAAATAAATACATAAACCCACACACAGAATTGAACACTAGATTTATGTGGGAAAAACCCACACACCAAGTAAAGTCACTTTGTATTACAGTAAATAATAATTACATACAGAGTTCCAAACTCTACTCTCAGGTGTTAATTCACAGCAACAAAAATTTCCCATATCAACCTCGTACACAGATTCTCAATACAGATTTATTCTCACACACTATTACAATGCTCATAAGCATACAATGTAGAACATTAACCAATTGATAAAACTCTACACCATACTATAGAGTGATTCAACATATGTAATATACAATCATGGTCATTTTAGTTTCTAAACACTAGCCGTTACAAGAATGTAACTACTATAGTTTTGTCGAAATCATTATTTAAACCGTAGACAGACTCTGGCCAATTATCGGTTTCCAACCTAGCACCAATTGAGTCTCTCCTAACTACTCTTCACATGTTATCAAATTAACCATCATATTTCTCAACAACTCAACACTGGTTGAGTTCACCACGACATGTGTCTGAAGCCTGCACACCCCATCAGAGTCACTTGAGACCCACCACAAAGATGCGGGGCTAGCGGGCACTGTTAAATTATTTCAATCGTTACTGTCGATTAATATATATCACATCACATTATCATGGTCCCCACTGCTACCGTGACTTCCAACTCACCACCACTGGCCAAGCCCATACGAAGTTGCTATGTCACCAAAAATCCTAACTTCATAACCTCTATCAGAGGTTAGGAATTTCTCAATACCCGCAACAAGGTGATAACAAAGAAAGCCTCAACATCACTAAGTTGGGAGGTTATAAAATTCAGAACCCCGTGACTTTTGTTGCGAAGTTTGAACTTTCCACAATCTAGCGATATGTCAGAAAGTATTGAATTTCTAGAACTCAGTGACATGACTTCCAAAGTTATGATTTTCAGCGATCACATGACATACAAGATAATAAAGGAAATAAAATTCCAAGTTCAAATGTTCCAAGCCAGCAAGTTGAGGCACATTTTCCAACATGCTCCCACTTGACGAAGACTTACTGGCTTCTTCCAAACTCAAAGTTATTTAAGGTCATAGGCCCCAAATCCCATCGAACTAGCACACCACCTATACTTATTTGTGCTCATGGACTTTGTCAATACATCAACAACATTCTCCAGAGTATCCACCTTTTCAAGATCAACCTTTCCATCCTCCACCATATCATGAACAAAATGATACTAAACATCAATGTGCTTCGTCATGGCATGGAAAGTGGGATTTTTTTCCAAACAAATAGCACTTTGATTGTCACATAAAATCGTAATCTACCTTGCATTAAACCAAACATCTGAACACAAACATCTAATCTAAATGGCTTCCTTGCAGGTGTGTGTAGCTACCATGTACTCTACCTCAGTAGTAGATAAAGTGAATACAACATGTTGCTTGCTCATCCAACTAACTGCACCACTGAATAACATGAAGATGTATCCACTGGTGGATCTTTTGCTATCAACGTCCCCTGCCCAATCAGAATCCACATACACACAAATGTTAAGATATTTTTGTGATCCAACCGAGTTTCCATGATAACACAAAGCATACTCCTAAGTACCCTTCAAATATCTAAAAAACTCTCTTCACAACATCCCAATGCGGTCTTCCTAGATTAGCCATAAAACAATAAGTAATCCCACTGCTTGGGAAATGCTAGGCCTAGTACATACCATTTTGTACATTAAATTTCCAACGGAACTTGCATAAGGCACCCTGTTCATGTCCTCCATCTTAGTAGGAGACTTCGAACAATCTTCAACAGATAGCTTTGTTCCCTGCAACACTAAAACAACTAACTGCTTGAAATCTGTCATACTAAATCTCTCAAGGATAGTATTAATATACTTACTCTAGCTAAGCCAAAGCTTTCTACTTTCCCTATCTATTCTAATTTCCATACCCAGAATATACCTTATTGCACCTAAATCTTTCATTTCAAAATGTGTTGACAACTTAGATTTTAAAACAAAAATCATACCCTTACTATTCCC
Source organism: Sequoia sempervirens (assembly GCA_007258455.2). Taxonomy (NCBI): domain Eukaryota; kingdom Viridiplantae; phylum Streptophyta; class Pinopsida; order Cupressales; family Cupressaceae; genus Sequoia; species Sequoia sempervirens. Next base: position 381,457,659 of record VDFB02047230.1, read on the forward strand.
AAATAACAACATATCATCCACATATAGGGAAATAATAAGTAAATGATCATTTTCAGTTTTATAATACACACATTTGATTTCAATCTTACAAATCCCAAATACAACACAAAAGTATCAAACTTTTGGTACCACATTCTAGGTGATTGCTTTAAACCATAGAGAGATTTCTTTAACTTGCAAACCATATTTTTTTTAACTTTTCCAATGAAGTGCTCAAGCTAGGACATATAAATTTATTCTTCCAAGTCTCCATGAAGAAACGTTGTCTTCACATCCATCTACTCAACCTCTAAGTCATATATTGCTACAAGTGATAATAGAAATCTGATATATGTTAGCTTAGCTATAGGAGAAAATATTTCTCCAAAATCAATTCCCTCCACCTGGGAATAACCTTTTGCAACCAACCTAGCTTTATACTTCTCCACACTGCCATCCAGACCAATTTTTTTCTTAAATACCCATTTACAGCTAACAGGCTTTCGACCTTCAAGCGAAGGTACCAAATCCTAGGTTACATTCTTTTTCAAAGATGACATTTCCTCATTCATGGCTTCCAACCAAGAATTTGAATCAGGCATATTAATAGCCTCCTTTATAGTCCTAGGCTCATTAGTGCTAGTAATCAAAGCATAGGAACATTTTGTATCCAACATGGAAAAACCATACCTTTCAGGTTTCCACTTCTCATGTGTAGACCTCCTCACATGTTGAGGCTGAGGTTGTGGTTCATCTATTTGTTCAAAACTCTTAGAGCTGCTTGATCTCTCCTTAGTTTTAGGTACACTTTGAATTTGTAGTTCCTCTTTATCTTGAGTTTGAGGAATTTCAACTACATCATTCTTCTTTTCTTCTTCTTCTATCTCTGACTGTAAATCAATTGTAGAAGGTTTCAGCTCTCAAATGATTACACTTCTGCTATACACAACTTTCTCAGTAATAGGATTCCAAAGCTTGTATCCTTTCACACCAATTTCATAGCTGATGAAGATACATTTTAAAGATTTTTTCTCTAGCTTAGACCTTTTCTCATTCAACACATAAACATATGCTTCACAACCAAAGACGTGAATATGTCTTAGAGAGGGCTTCTTACCAAACCATGCTTCCATAGGCATTTTTTCAACAAGAGCCAAAATAGGTGAATGATTAATAAAGTAACATGTTGTACCCATAGCCTCAACCCAAAACTTATTCTCTAGACTAGCACTTCTCAACATACTTCTCATTCTTTCTATTAGCGTCATGTTTAACCTCTCAACAACTCCATTCTGCTATGGAGTATAAGGCATAGTTTTATGCCTTTTAATTTCATGGTCTTTGCAATACTTTTCAAAATGTGTTGAACAAAACTCACCACCATTATCTGTCCTTAATCATTTAATTTTCCTTCCAGTCTAATTTTCAACCAATTTTTTAAACTCTTTAAATTGACTAAACACTTCTAATTTACTTTTAAGAAAGTGGACAAATTCCTTTCTCGAATAATCATCAATAAAAGAAACATAGTATTTTTCAAGGCTTTTAAGCCTTTCTCTCCTATGTGACCGAGTCTATGATGCACAAAATGGTTTTCTCTACTGGGAGTTTCACCTCCAAAGATTTTGCACCCAGAGGAACTTTGTTCTCCTTCTCTACACGGACAACCTTTTCTGACTTTACAAAGACATTGTTATATTGAACAGCTTGTGTGTCTAGCTTGTACAGAGTACCAATACATGCACCCCTAGCCAACACCATCGAGCATCTAGTCATTTTACAACCACAACTCAAGAATGTAACTTGAAATCCAACATCATTAAGCTTACTTATAGAAAGAAAATTTTTAGCTAGACTCGGTATGTGCATTATGCCATCAATCCCTTTAATTCTTCCTTCAGGGAATCAAATTCAGACTCTTCCTTGGCCAACAATTTCCAAAGATAAATCACTTGCCAGGTACACCTTTCCAAAAGCATACTTTTCATACTTCATAAACCAAACTCTGTGAGATGTCATGTCAAAAGATGCACCTAAGTCAATCAACTAGAAATCATATGATGTCTGAGTTTCCAAGGTTGTAATGAAGGAATCTACATCACTCTGAGAAGACTCATTATCCAAAGAGTTGTTGTTCTTCCTCTTTTTCTCGTCCTTACAATCCTTCCAGATATGACTAGTCTACCCATAATTCTAACATTTCACCTTGGAATTCTTGCTAGGTGACCTAGATTTTCCCTCATATTTATATTTTGACTTCTTGTCTTTCTTCTTGCCTCTCTCTTTTGATCTACCCCGAACAACAAGAACCTCCTTGTCCATCTCAAAAGATTTCCTTCGCATTTCCTCTGACAATAACAAAGCAACCACGTCTTCCATTTTAAAGGTGGTTGTTTTACTTCCAATAGCCATTACCAGATGATCCCATGTGTCAGGTAAGGAGCATAAAATAAGAATATAGTGGTCCTTCTCCTCTATCTTTACATCCTCAGATTCCAGCTTTGTAACAATCATATTAAAAGAATTCAAATGGTCTGCTATGGATGCTCCTTATTCCATGTTCAAGGAGTCTAACTTCTTCCTCATGAATAACTTATTCACCAAATACTTTCCCTGATAAATATCACCAAGTTTCTTCCATAATGAAGATGCACTCTTCTCCTCATAGATGTTCAGGAGAACAAAATCGGCAAGACAAAGTCTTATCAACCCTCTAGCTTTTCTATATGTGAGGCCCCAATCTTCTTGTTTCATGCTTGATAGTTTTGTGCCCATAACAAAAATCCAAAGATCTCTATCCACCAGCAGGTCTTCCATTTTGAGTTTCCACAACTCAAAATTTCTGCCATTAAAATTTTCAATTTCTATTTTTCCTAATATATTTACCATCTCAATCTATAATCAATACAACCATATTTTTCTTTGCAAGACTGCCATTGGACAAGACTAGCACACAAAAAATGACTCACCCACAAGGATAACACAATTGGCCAGCACTTGTAAGGAAAGCAAGATGTGAAAACACCTTCCAAATGCCAATCTAATAGGAGAAATAATGCATAAGGTACTTGTAGTTTTCAATTATAGTTCATTTAAGAAATACATACATAGAAAGAAATAGATAAACCCACACATAGAATTGAACACCAAATTTACATGGGAAAACCCTTACGGGAGAAAAACCCACACACCAAGTAAAATCACTTTGTATTACAGTAAATAATAATTACATACAGAGTCCCAAAATCTACTCTCAGGTGTTAATTCATAGCAACAAACATTTCCCAGATCAACCTCATACACAAATTCTCAATACAGATTTGTTCTCACACACTATTACAATTCTCGTAAGCATACAATGCAAAACATTAACCAATTGATCAAACTCTACACCATACTACTGATTGATTCAACACATGCAATATACAATCATGGTCATTTTAGTTTTTAAACACTAGTCATTACAAGAATGTAATTGCTACAACCACATCGAAATTATTATTTAAATCGTTGACAGACTCTAGCCAATTATCAATTTCCAACCTAGCACCAATCGGGTCCCGCCTAGGTACTCTTCACATGTTATCAAATCAACCATTGTATCGTTCAATAACTCGACGCTAGTCAAGTCCACCACGACACATGTCAAAGCCTACACACCCTGCGGGTGTCACTCGAGACCCACCATAAGAGATGTGGGGCTAGTGGGCACCATTAGATTATTTCAATCATGATTGTCGATCAATATATATCACATCACATCATCGTGGTCTACACTGCCACCGTAACTTCCAAGTCACCACCATTGGCCAAGCCCATACAAAGTCACGATGTCACCAAAAATTCTAACTTCATAACCTCTATCAGAGATTAGGAATTTCTTAAAACCCATGACAAGGTGATAACAAAGAAAACCTCAACATCGCTAAGTCAGGAGGTTATAAAAATTTAGAACCCCACGACTTCGGTTGTGAAGTTTCAAATTTCCGTGATCTAGCGATATGTCAAAAAGTTATAAATTTCTAGAACTCTGCGACATGAGTTCCAAAGTTATGATTTTCAACAATCTTTCAACATACAAGGTGATAAAGGAAATAAAATTCCAATTTCAAATTTTCCAAGCCAACAATTTGAGGCACATTTTCCAACACCTCATACATGGAGTAGTCAAAAATAGGGTAATATTCAAAACTATAATCATAATCAAGGGAACAGTCAAAACAGTCAAGGTTTCTAGGGTAGAGGTTTCAACTCATAGAGACCAAATAGACCTTGGAATACCAATCCAAACAATGGAGGGGTCCCAAACCCCCTAGATAGTGGAAATGTGGTAAACACATATGCCAATGGTTGTAGGTTTCATGAAACCTTTGACCATGGTGGGGATAATTGTTTAGATATGCAGAGGGAATCTACGATTATGTAGGGAAACACTCAAAATTATCCTAAAAACATGAGTGGCATGATGGTAGATTCTTTGCTATTGAGTGAAACAAATCTAAATCCTCACTCAGAAGAAGAGGAATTTACCTTTCCCTTTGAGAATGAAAATGAACTAAAAAGTGCTAATATTTTCCTTTCGATAGAATAGAAGTAATTACAACTTTAGGAACAAGAGAGAACCCTTAACTAATGGAATTTCACCAAGGGTAGGACCTACCCCTTTGGATGCTCATGATGATAACAATCCCCCAGATCCTTGGGGACCCTTTGAAGGTGGTTTTCAAACCAGCAATTTCCCAATGCACAAAGCCCCTAGCCCGAGTGAGGAAAAATACAGTGTGGTAGAAGATTTGAAGAAAATTAAAGATAATGTTTCCCTTTATGACATGTTGTAGAACTATCCCAATCAAAAGGATGCATTGCTCAAGTCTTTGGATAATCCTAGAATTGTACCTACCAACACCCCTCAGAAGGACAAAGGGCAAGCTTTGAGTACTTTGGATGCAATGGCCATGATATTCATAGGTAAGATTAGAATCCCCCATTCCTATTAGTTGTATGAATGTTTGGGAAGAAATTACACAAATGTTTAGTGGATTCTAGAGCCTCGTGTAATATAATCCCATATTCCATATGCCAAAGGTTAGGAATCACCCCTAAATCAACCAATAAAGTTGTGGTACAGTTGGACAAGACAAAGGTCAAGGTCATAGGAGAACTAAAAAATGTTCACATATAGCTAGCCTCAAATCCTAGAGTCTAGGAATACATTGATATACACGTGGTAGATATTCTCGAGATGTACAAAATGTTACTTAGTAGGAAATGGTCGAAGAACTTGAGAGGATTTTTTCTATTGATTTCACACAACTCTGGCTACCATGGAGGGTGTTGAATAATCAAATTAATATTGATTTTGAACCTAAGCTAAAACATGTACTCACTGAATATAAAACTTTGAATGAAGTTGCATTCACTGAACTAGATTTGGGAGTATACAAAATGAATGATATCATGATGATGTCTTTAGTAATGGGTGAACAAATAGACTCAGACAGTCCCATCAAATGATTGCAAGAATTCAAAACCTATAACCATATTTTCTAAGATTTCTTAGGAAAAATGTATGATAACATGAATAATCATGAGAAGTATGCAGATACTTTTGTGCTTTTATTGCTAGGTTGGTGTTGGATTCATGATATAGACCATTTAAAATTTTCATGTCCTGCTTGTCAAGATGCATTGGCAAGAGTACAAATGATACATTTCCAACAATAGGAAGACAGTGATTCAAATTTCCATGATATTAGATGACTTGATAGATTTAGATGAATATTTTGAAGCCCATGACTACTAGACCTTGGGAGATACCATGAGATTCCCCTCAAGTGAATCTACAAAAAAGAAAAGTCTACTACTTGCATAAGAAAGATCGCTTGAAGTAGAAAAGGAAGCAGTGATGGATTATGGTATTTCTGATTAGAAGGACATACCTATAAAAAAAGAAGAACCACAAGCACCAATCCTGAAAAAGAAGACCATGTGGAAGCTTAGATTTGATGGATCTAATTACAAGCAAGGAAATGTGTTGTGATTGAGTCAATTAACCCATAGGGAAAGCCATTTCTGAGTGCCTTTAGATTGCAATTCACATGTACAAATAATGTAAAAGAGTATAAAGCATTAATCAGAGGGTTGTTTCTTGTTCATCAAAAGAAAGTGGGGTATCTATTTGTGGAAGGAGACTCCCAGTTGGGTGTGAGGTAAGTAATAAGTCAATATTCCTATCACAACAAAAGTTTAGTTCCTTATAGGAATCGAGTATTGGATTTGATTGAAGATTTTGAAGCATTTAATATAAAGTCTATTCCTAGAAGGAGAAACTAAGTTGCAAATGCTCTCACTATTTCAGCCAGCTCCTTGCAACCAATGACTGGATCTCGTTTGAATATTTTTTTAGTAGAGATGGTTCCTACACCATCTATTCTAGAAAAAATCACAAACTTTCAAGTGCTCAAGGATGATCATCATATCCTCAAACTCATCACCAATTCTATAATTTTTGCTACTTAAATTATTGATGAATGTAATAGAGATCCCTTTGAAATAGTTGAGGATGGTATTATCAATTTAAATACCAACAATATTCCTAAGGGAATGCTTTCCTTAGAAAGAATATTTGATCAAGACAATAAAACCAGATCTTAGAAGGATACCTCAGATATAGGTGGAGGTAAATGTCACCCTCATAATCTAGGAGATGAAAATGATAAGAGAGATGTCTTCATTGGTCGGGTCTCCACTACTGAGGAAAGGAATGACATAGTCAGAGCTTTAAAAGATTACATGGAGGTGATTAGATTGAGCTATGAAGAATTGAAGACTATTGATACTTCAATGATCACCCATACCATTCCTTTGAAAAAGGAAACCAAGCCTTTTAGACAAAGGCAGTGTCTAGTCAATGCCTTGCTTGAGCCATTAATTTAGAAATAAGTTTAGAAACTGTTGAGTGCTAGAATCATCTACCAAGTGTGGAATTCAACCTGGGTGGAAAATATAGTACCTATACAAAAGAAAAATGGAGAGAAATCTAGTTGTGTGTTGACTTTTGAAAGCTGAACTGAGCATCCAAAAAGGATAAATATATGTTTCCTTCACTAGAGGAAGTGCTAAAAATAGTAAATAGATCTCAAATGATTCCATTTCTAGATGGATACTCAGGCTACAATCAAGTGATGTTCTAAGAAGAAGATAGACTAAATACTACTTTCACCATGAAGTGGGGAACCATTTCCTATCAAAGAATGCCATTCAGACTCATCAATGTTGGAGCCAATTTTCAAAGAGAAATGGACATAGCTTTCAAAGGGCTAATTGGGAAGTGCATCATCATATATATGGATAACCTCACGATGTTTTCCAAGAATAGAATGAACCATGTAAGTGACCTACATAAGAACCTCCAAAGATGCATGGAATTAGGTATTTCACTAAATCCCAAGAAATGTATTTTGGAGTTACCGAAGGAAAACTCCTAGGTCATATTATTTATGAGAAAGGTATCTCCATAGACCTTGATAGAATTGAGTCCATACTAAAGTTGCCATTTCCAAATAGTAAGAAGGAACTGTAGAGAAGGGGGATTCACTACTCACGATTCTCTTGCTCTCCAAGAGAGTCTTAGGGAAAAAACTTCCCCAAACTACCTCAGGTTTTGCTTAATCAAAATAAAAGGTGGAATGAAGAAATTGCAAAGAATAACCTGAAGGTAGAATATCAAATAGAGTGATTAGATAGACTACCTCAATAAATTGAAAGAGTAGAATACTGAGATCTTTGTCATAGAAGGAGCAACTCTTGACTAGCGGATGGCAACACGGGAGTAGGATGCCAACGCAACATGCTAGAGTCTTAGAGGTATGTTGGTGTCCTATGTGGATAAAGTGTTAAAACTCTAGATAGAAATACCACAAACCTACTAACTAGCTTAGACCTAAGGTTCCTTTATCAAGCTAGATTGATAGAAAGTAGTAAATGTTATATGTACACAAGGAAATGGAGAGCCCACTTACAAAGGTCTTGCATTTGAGATCATCCTCCAAGCTTCACTTGAAAAACCTGCACATAAGATGAGGCTATTGGAGGGAACTCAATCCGGCAGAGTTGCGTTGTAGAAACAAGATTGAGAAGAGAAGAGAAAGAGTCCAGTATTAGAATGAAAGAACCCCCAAAATGAGAGCAAAGGAATGAGTTTTGTGTTGTTGTGTGGGTGGGAAGAGTCGTTACTCTTGAATTTTGACTGCAGGGACATGTTCCATGAGCCAAAGATTCTAAGATTATCTCAAAGAAATGTAGGCATGCTAGCGCACCATATGAATATCTTCACATCGTGCAGGCATCCATCTCATAATTTTTTTGGAAAATGAAGTGACAAACTGCTATCACTTCATCATTGGTCCTTATGGAGTTGAAATCACAAAATTTTGACCCATAAGGATCTTGTCAAAAATGCGACTAGGTGTAATAAATGTGAGGGTCAAATGTGCAAATGTGAAATTGCCCCAAGGATGCAATTTTACAACATTAAATTTTTTCGCCACTTTAGTGGGCTAGATTTTTGGGAAAAAATCAACCACACTAAAGTAGAAGAGAGATCACATACAAAAAACACAAAAAATTTATGGATTTGCATGCCAAAAAGGATATTGTAGAGGTCCTAGAGGTTGAGCAGGAAGGTATTGATAATTCCCCCAATGATTAAACTCGGTGAAGATTATAGCATCTAATGTGAGAGCTCATGCAAAATTTTATTCTACAAAACTCAAATTTTAGATCAACTCAAAAATTGGAAGAAGCTACCAAGGCAAGAAGAATGCTCAAGAAGAATTCAATGGTTTCGAAGAAAAATATGATAAAGAAGTGAGTATATTCCCCCTCCTAATTTTTCCCCCAGCTTGGTGGGGTAAAATCAAGAAAAATGGTGGGACTACGATCACCAGGGAAAATTTACCTTGGGGGGACCTATATATACCCAGGTGGGCCCCTAGAAGGGTCATTTTCACTATTCATTGTGAGAGTTTTTTTTACTTTTATGAGAGAAAATCCAACAAAATGCCACATAGATGAGATATGAGGAGCCCAAGAATGACCGACTATGATTGACAGTTGTTGAGGGCCATGAGGTCACCCAGGTGAGTCCTAAAATCTCAATCTTTGTGTGTTTTTAAGAATTTTTTTGTAGTTTTTTGCACAAAGAGGAGTTTAGGCATATTGATGGTGCGAAAGCATCCTACCAACGCATTGACATCTCACCTATGCACTGGAGGCCTTTGGCCACAATGGATTCCACCTTGCGCATTAGAATCTAGTCAACTATCAATGACAGACCTCAGACACTAACGTGGTGCATAGATGTTTGCAATGTGGTTGTGTCTTAGAGGTTAAATTAGATAATTTTTGAGGTAGATGGTTTTGACTTAAATTTTTTTTCCATTTTTCTAGGATTATCTAGAGATCAGAGAGCACCCTAGTGGACAAGTGCTACAAATGGTACTTGAGCAAGTGCATCGCATGTCTCTGAAGGAGTAGGGACACCTTCAACGAATCGGCCTATGGTATGTGTGCACCATGCCAGAGATGTCATTTCATGACCGTATGCTGATGGAACTGATGGAGTACTGGGATGTGACCACCTCCACATTCTATCTACTGACGGGTAAGATGACCATCACCCTAGAGGACATAAATCACATCACCGATCTACCCATCTACAGACCGTGGGGGACTTTGGATGACACATGTTTTTCCTGAGAGCATGTTGAGGGAGTTTGATACTACATAGGGAATGAGGAACCTAGCGATGGGACTAATCATATCTACATATGTTGGTTCCCCTCGTATGGAGGGCGATGGTTTTTATAGTGGCCATGTGGTTCACCATGGATGGGAAAGGCTCTCACCTTCACAGGGGCCTCATCCATACCATCAAGGTGATGAAGTAGCACTAGAAAATATTTGCATGGGGTTGCAACATGCTTGTACACTTGTACCATGAGTTGGGTAGGTTTTTTTTACTACAAGTATGTGAGCCTCACTGTATGAACCTTGCTATAGGTGTGGGCAATTGTTCACATCACATACACTCAGCCAACTAAGTATCCCTGAGTGAGAAACTATACTGCACCCATGGCTCACTGGTACAAGCTCGTATGACAGTGGAGGCATGGGGACCTCCAATTTTGGTATTTACAATTTGACACTTCACAAGCCGACTAGATCCAATGGTGACCATATAGAGAATTTCGATGGATAGATGACCATGGGTATCTGCAAAACCTACAATGTGACTATTTTTTGTTAGGTCATATTGACTATATTATTATGCCCTCCTATTGGTAGAGGGTTATGAGATAGTTTTGCATTATACAGATAATCCTGTGAGGTGTCCCATCTTACACATGGGCTATGAGGAGCGCTACAAGGTTGAAAAATCATCGGTGTTCGACCATAGCCGACATGGTCCCATTAGATGATGAGGTGGATGACCAGGACCAGCCTCCGATGTAGTCAATGGATGGTGTAGGTGTTACTCATGAGTTCAAGACCTAATGGATGATACACTGACCTATCCCAATTTTCCCAACGGATGCCCCTAGGGGAGATCCTGATGTGTAAGATGAGCTAGTACTAGTGAGAGGATGAGGAGGTAGAGATGGTGGTGCAAAGTAGCAGCAACAACAGGATGAGGAGGTAGGAATAGTGGTGGCGAGACCAAGGTGATGGTGGAGATTGTCATCTCCTCTTCCTGCCATCCCAATATCAATGGTAGTACTAGTAGCATCTATTAGCCTAGTGGTGGCTCTAGCAAGGGTGTTTGATGCGGGAGGCATAGGACCCAACATCACTCCTCCCCCTGATCCACACTCATAGGCTGGGGACCTAGGTACTAAAGTTATTTATGCTATTTCTTTTTAGTAATTTTAGTTTCATCTCATGTATATGCTCATGTTTTATTTTATGTATATATGTCATGCAATATTGATGAGTCCACTCTCTTTTTGGTTGTAGTGGACACACAAGGGTGGACTGCACTCATCGTGCAGTGCATATCAAAATTGTTCCCACTGTGTCAATCTAGGGGACCGTCTTAGAGGCCTACAAATCAGCTTCAGTGGGGTGACATTCCCTTCTCTTCAAGCCAGTTTCATGCCTTAGGATGGAATACGTGGAAGTGTGAGTAGAGGTTATTCAAAGGACCACCGATGCTACCACTACCATGGGACAGAGGGACCAGTTGTCGGCTGAGCTACATACCACACTCTTCGAGAGGGATGAGGCAAGGATGAGAGCTGAGAGTGCCATGGAGGCACATGACACTCTTTAGAGCTGACTCAATGATCTTAGAGGGAAAGTAGTAGCTATGATGCCAACAAGTGATCCACAGTTGCAGGAGGCCATGAGGAGAGCAGAGCTACAAATAGCCTCACTCAAGTGAGACATCAGAGGATTGCAGGAAGGGATGTCATCCTCATGATCACATAGATCTCATTCCATGTCTACCATCTAGCCTCGAGTATAGCCACCACCAAAGCCTAAGGGCTTGGGGAGCCATGCATTCAGGGGCTAGATGTCTATTTTGATGTATACTAGTTTTGTATCAATGAAACACATATATTTTGTATTGCTTTATTTTGTATAGACATCTGACACATATATGATGACCACTATTTTTTATGACAGTGGCATGATACATGTACACAACATATATATGTGATGCATTGGTTCTAATATCATGGTGTTTATTATTTTATGCATATGCTTTTTACTTTCATGCATGATTATGTGATGGATGTTATACTTATGGATGTATGTTAATTAAATACATTAATGATCTAATTTCCTAACCAAAAGATGTAATGTGATGCATAGCATACTAAAACACATGCATGTATGCCATTCACACACACACACATGATCACATCATAACACAAAATGTAATAATTTGTTGATGAAGGTAATTCAACATACAATATGTTGCAATCGACAAGGGACGAGTGTTTCACACGTGACACATAAACACTATACATAGTATCGACAAAGGTGCATCACATTAATAGGTTCTTTTAAAGGTGTCCCATCCATAGATGGAAATTCATAGGCACCAAAACCATACATGTAGATGATAATGTAATGTCCTAAACAATTAGGATTAAACTTTTCCCTTTGATCAAGTGACATATTTAAATTTCTCTAATTCTCATAAAGAACCAGGTCACCTACCTTGAAAGTTCTAGGAAGACCACCTTGATTATAGTGTCTAGATAGCGATTGTTGATAAGCATTAAGATGGTTGAGGGACTACAATCAGTGCTCATCAAGCAACTCAAGCTGATGCAAATGATTAGACCGGTAAGTTTCATTATCAATTAACCATTTAAGGGAACCCGTAAAGATGTAATTTCCAAATCCAAAGGCATGATAGCTTCAACACCATACACAAGGTTGTAAGGAATCATTCCCATTTCCATATGAATTCTTGTGCAATAGACCCATAAAGCATATGTTAACTAAGTATGCCAATCCTTACAATGTTTATTGACAATCTTCCAAAGAATGAGCTCAAGAGTTTTATTAGACTCTTTATCCTAGCATTTGGATTGAAGATAGTATGATGTAGAGAATCTATGTTGGATATGATTCTCTAGGAATTTCTTCACCTCCTTGTTCTTGAATAGTGTACCATTATTGGAAACAAGGGTAGAAGGAAATCCGAAGTGAGCAATAATATTGTTTAGAAGAAAGCTATAGATAGCTTCAATGTTCATGGATCAAAATGGAATAACTTCAATCCATTTTGTGAAGTAATATGTAGCAATGATGATAAATACATGTCCTTTAGAAGAAGGAGATGATATCTTTCTAATAATATCCAACCCCCATTTTGTAAATGGCCAAGGAGATGTCTAGTTCTAAAGCTATTGAGCAAGTGTGTGAATGAGACATCTATGTTGTTGACATTGCAAATACTTCTTGACAAAGGCAAAGGAATCTTGTTCCATCATTTTCCAAAATTATCCCATGGGGATTAGTTTTTACACTAGGGATTAACCACCAAAATGTCCACCCCTAGAACCCAAATGGGCTTCATTAAAGGAAAGGGGTATTATTGCTTTAGTGAGACACCAAAGGAGAAGACCATTATAGGATTTACGATAAAGAACATATGATAGTGCAACATAGTGGATTGAAATATTTCATATCTGAGTGTGATCATTCTTCATCTTATCATTGAGAAAGTTTCTAGTCTTCAGATAGTTGTAAATGTTGGAATACCATTCCTCTGAGTCTATGTGAGCACACACAAGAGCATCAAATTCAATTTGATCATATATAGAAGGAGAGTGAATAATGTGAACTATAAAGTGGTATTCTTATATGTCCTTATTTGAAGGTACCAAGGAGGCAGCGCTCGCCATGACATTCACATGTCAGTTTTCTCTCCTATGAACACAGTCTATTGTGAAAGAAGAGAGGTGATCAAGCAAGGTCAAAGCTAAATCTTGGTACTAAGACAATTTACTTTTCTTAGATTGATACATCCACATGATTTGATTTATGATAATTTTAGAGTCACCATGTATATGAAGATGTTTTATGTTCAAAGCAATCACAACATGCAAGCCAGTGATAAGGGCTTCATATTCACAATGTTATTAGTACAGTGAAATTATAATAAAAAGGAGAGAGGGATTGGCTTACCCTCGAGCAAGATTAAGACTACACCTACCCCAGATCCATTTTGACATCTCAATCCATTAAAATAAATCTCCCATACAAGATCGTGACTAATCGCAAAGAGATCTTCATCAAGGAATAAGTCCAGACCAGGGAAAGAGTGAGATGAGGGAGCATCTACTAATTGATCAGAAATCACTTGACCCTTTATTGATTTCTAAGTCATGAGCTTTATGTCAAACTCAAAAAGAAACATCACCCATTTCGCCAACCTTCTAGTAAGATTAGTTCTAGTGAAAAAATGCTTCAGAAGATCACATTTTACAATGACATGGGTTTCAACATGAAGAAGGTAATGCCTTATCTTCTGTGTTGCAAAGATGAGAGTGATACATTGCTTCTCCATAGTAGAATAACAATTTTCATAATCAACAAGGATACGACTAATGTAATAGAACACCCTTTCTCTACCATCATCATCATATTGAGCAAGAAAAGATGCTAAATCATAAGGTGATGCAGCAATATAAAGTAGAAAGGGTCTATCCTACATAGCCGACATTAAGACAAGAGGATTGGATAGATAACTTTTGATTGACTCAAAATATTTCTAGCACTCATCGTTCCATATGAAATGAACATATTTCTTCAGTAGGTGTGTGAAGGAAGGGTATGATCAAACAACTGAGATATGAATCTACGAATTTCCTAAATCTTCCCTTGCAACCTCTACAACTAAGAGATGTTTCTAGGTGGAGGCATGTTAACAATTGCATCAATCTTATTCAAGTGTTGACCTCGATTCCATGATGAGAAACTATAAACCCTAAAAGTTTGACTACATCTATGGGCCAAAGACACTCTTAAGAGGATTTAGCCTCATCTTATAGAGTTGGAGCCTTTCAAAGATAAGAAGAATATTTTCTAAATGATCTTGATGGGATATAGATTTTTCCAAGATGTCATCAATGTAGTCTTCTAGAATTTTGTGAATGAAATCATGAAATATTAGGTTCATCACTTGTAGGTAAGTTGCACCTACATTATTTAACCCAAATGGGTATGACCATATAGTAGAAGGTACCCCAAGGGGTAGTAGATGAATCTTATACTGATCTTTTGGGTTAATTTGAATCTAGTTATAGCCTGATAATCCATCCATGAATGGAAACAAGGCATGACCTACGGTTGAGTCAACAATCATATCAATATTAGGTAATGGAAAATAATCTTTAAGAGAATCCTTATTAAGATCATGAAAGTTAATGCAAACATGAATACAACCATCAGGCTTGGTAATGGAAATAATATTCAAAATCCAAGGTGAGTATTCAATAGGACAAATAAAGCTCGCTTTTAGGAGCTTCTCTATCTCAGTCTTAACCAACAACACAACCTTGAGATTCATCTTTCAAATCTTTTCTTGAAGGTATTTGCATCGAGACATAGGATGATATTGTGGACCACTATGGACTCATCAATACTAGGCATATCCTTGTATGACCAAGCAAAGATATCACGATGAGAATGTAATAGATCAAAATGTTCTTTAGCTTTTTCTAGAGAAAGGAACTTTCCAATCTTAATTACCTTTTCGGAGGATTTAGGATCCATGAAGACTTCAATAGTGTTCCCATTGAGGAGAGTAATACGATCTTCAAGGTGAGGTATAGGAACACAATCATCCACGTTAGATAGAGGATCCTCCTCATCTAGATTTAAGATGGATTTTCTAAAGTATGCATGTTTATTCAAGTGATATGAGAATCACCACTTATGGTGAAAGGAAGGAAAATGAGATTAGACACCCAAGAATTATTCTAGAGCTTCTCCTTAAGAGAAGACAACTAGGAAAACTTCATCGAGTTCTACCTTATCCTTAATCAACTCAGGATACACTAGATTAAGAGGTTTAGCTGAAATCATACTAACACTCCATCATAGTTTTTGCATAGATTATTCAGGAGAATAACCTAACCCTAAGTTATGCTTGAGAGGCCTAACTTGGATAGGGACCCAAATTCCTTGTTTGATATGCCCAAAACCTTTGCACCCATAACCATACTTAGAAATGAGCTTGTATCCAGGGTTGCAATGTGTCTATAAAGCTTGGGAAGAGGGTTGTTCCACATAGAGACAACCATTCCACCAATGGGTGTCAAATACATCCATGAGACCAAAACCATCCTTCTCTTTTGGATTAAAAACATTAACCTCCTTAGTAGAAGCATGATTATCCTCCTCAGTAGGGGAATAGATGGGCTCCTAGATAGGATCGTAACTATCCTACTCAATGGGAGGTGATCAAATTTCTTAGCAGAGGTATTTGAGATTATTGGAAGGTTGAGGTGGATTGGATATACTTTATATTCTTTGATAAATAATTTAGAAAGCTCCAAAGATCCCTAATCATCACCAAGATATGCATTTGATTTAGAAGAAGCAAACAAGGAAGACTTAAGACTCCACTTTTGGTTGTTCCTCTTTAGGGACATTCATTTTAAGGGTAGTCTCTATAGACGACACCGTTGAAGAAAATGTCAATGCATTAGAGTTAGTGATTGAATACAATTCTTAAGAGTGGAAAAAATCACGGCTCAACTGATAGCTACCAACTCACAAAGGTGGAAAACTTTGAGGTCAACCTTTATTGTAATTACTTTATTCTCAGCTAAAATTTTTATGGAAAGATCTAAAGTGGAAGTCACAGACCCCATAGCATGAATACAAGGCCTTCCCAAAAGAATATTGTAAGGTAAGGGACCAAAAATCATATAAACTAGAGTGATTAAGGTAATGGGTCTAAATTGCAAAAGCAATATTATTGTACTTAGGGCTTGATGACCAATGTTATCAAATCCATGAATATACAAAGAAGTGGCTAAAGAAGAAGAATCAATCTTAATATTAGGTAGTAGATCTATACCAAAGATGTTGAGAGTCGAATCAGTGTCAATGAGGGCACGTCTAATAGTGATATTGTTGATGTTAACTATGGTCATTAATGGGTTCGCTTGATTTTGCACATTTGGGGATAGGAGTTCTTGAAGATAGAACATGATGTTTGACAAATCCACACAAATATGAGCCATCAATGCATTAACATCAACTGACCTAGTAGAGGAAGGAAAGAGGATATTTTGCAAGGCTTCCTAAAGCATACATTGATAAACTGAAGCGATTTGAAGCAAATCCCAAAGTGAGATCTTAGTTAGAGTAACAAAAAGTTGCTCAACAAGATCATTTCACCAGGTGCTTTAGTCACAGGTTTAGGCATTGAAGGAAGACTTGGTTGAGAAGGTGGTAAAGATGTAGGAACTAAAGTAAGTTGAAGTGTAGATATAGAAGGTTGTTGATTCAAGTTTTTTTTTATTTCTTCTAGTGTTATATGTGTTTCCTATAATATTGTAAGAGGTAGATTTTGTAGCTCTTAAGAATCCGCTTAGGTGAAGGGTTGGCTAGAGTCAAGTAAACAATGAGCATCTAAGGCTTTTGAGGAGCCATAGAGACTACAATAGCATTCACTGACTTCTCAACTTGTGAAGAGGAAGTAGATGTTTGTGATGAAGAAGTTTGTTTGGGAGATCTCCATATAGAAGAAGATGCTTATAAGAAATCATCTAGAGCATCATCTAACATATCAAAATCTTCCTTAGAGAAAACATCATCATAAACATTAAAAAATTGAAGAAAAATATTTGACATGGTTCATGTCAAGTTCATGTAGAGAAGGGGGATTCACTACTCACGAGTCTCTTGCTTTTGAAGAGAGTCCCAAGGAAAAATCTTCCCTAAACTACCTTGGGTTTTTCTTACTTGAACTAAAAGGAAGAATGAAGAAATTGCAAAGAATAGCTCAAAGGTACAATATTGGATAGAGTGATTAGATAGTTTGCTTTAGAGATTGAAAGAGTAGGATACTAAGATCCTTGTCACAAAAGGAGCAACTCTCAGCTAGAGGATGACAGTGCGGGAGCACGACGCCAATGCAGTGCACTTGAGTCCTAGAGGTGTGTTGGCATCCTATATGTATAGAGGGTTAAACCTCTAGACAAAAATTCCACAAACCTACTAACTAGCTTAGACCCGAGGTCCATTTATCTAACTAGATTGAAAAAAAGTAAGAAATTCTAGAAATACACAAGGAAATGGAGATCCCACTTACAAAGGGTCTTGCATTTGAGATCTTCCTCCAATCTTCGCTTGAAAAAACTACACACAAGATGAATGAGGTAAAATTTTGGGGCTATTTTGGGGCTTGCCACAGTCAAACCCTCATTTTGGTGTTCCCACCTCCATGAATAGCTAGATAGATAGAAAAAATGGACACAAAGTAAACAAATATGAAGTGATAAAAGCAAACCATGCTCAAGGAGGAGAACCTATATCACAAGATAGAGTTGTAATAAGTTATCTATTTGTAAATATACAAGAAGCAAGAGAGTGTTACCAACAATATGTGGCCCCCTCTTGACTTGAAAAAAATGCCATTGATTGTTTGCGAGAGAGATTTGGCTGTTGGAGGGACCTTAGTCTAGCAGAGCTTCACCGTAGAAGAAATATTGAGAAGAAAAGAGCAAGAGTCTAGTGCTAGAATGAGAGAACCCCCAAAATGAGAGAAAAGGAATGATTTTTTTGTTGCTGCATGGGTGGGAAGATTCGTTACTCTTGGATTTTTACTGCAAGGACACATGTCACGAGCCAAAGATTCCAAGATTTCCCATTTCTAACTCAAAAAAACATAGGGATGCTAGCACACCATGCAAGCATCTAGCTCATTGTTTTTTAGGAAATGAGGTGGTAGACTATTGTCACTTCATCATTGGTCCTTATAGAGTTGAAATCACAAAATTCTGATCCATAAGGTTCTTTGACTAGGTGCAATAAATGCGAGGGTCAAATGTGCAAATTTGAAATTTCCCCAGGGTACAATTTTATGACATTATAGGAACTGAAGTATTTCTTTGGAAAGATTAATTTTGTGAGAAAATTCATTAGTAGATTTGTAGAAATTGTGTGTCCCTTAAATGATATGTTGAAGAAGGATGCAAATATTGAATGGACTATAGAAGCAAAGAAATCCTTCCAAGAGATTAAAGAAGTCATAACCAACACACCTGTGTTGGCTAGTCCAGATTACACCAAGCCCTTTAATATTTATACTATCACTTTAGAACATTCTTGTATTGGTGTTCTAACTCAAAAAGGGAGAAGATGGGGATGAAAGGCCAATAGCTTTCATGAGTTGCTCTTTCAAAAATGTTGAAGTTAGGTATCCTAACTTATATAAATAATCATTTTCCCTAGTAAAAGTTGTGAATAAATTCAGGCACTACATCCTAAGGATAATAATAATAGTCATAGTTCCTGATGCTGCAGTGAAATCCATGCTTATGTAAAATGAGCTTGAAGAATGAAGGGGTAAATGGATAGTCATCCTGCAAGAATTTGACATGTAAATTCAACCCATGAAGCTAGTGAGAGGCCAAGGTTTTTCAAAGACACTAGTTGAAGTAGATAAACAATTGGTGTGTCAGCAGTACACACAAAGGGATATCACATCAAACATGTGGTATAAATATATTGTTCATTATCTATTACAAAATAAGTGTCTAAACAGTATGAATGCATCAAAGATGAGCATTGAGGATTAAAATTCAAGCATATATGGTAAAAGCTAGAAACTTGTACAAAATAAATTATGAAAAATTTGGCACTAGTTGTGGTTCAGCTGAAGCAACTACTCTCTAGATATTGTGAGCATGCTATTATTGGTCATTTATGTTCAAAGATGCTTTCCAGTATGTGAAAGATTATCATGTATGCTAGGTAGGAGCTAGTAAAGAGAGAAATGTGTCCATGCCACTACAACCTATATATAAGGTACGTCCTTTCACCCAATGGGGATTACATTTTAATGGAATGATATATCCCCACTCATCTACAAGACACAAGTTTATTCTGGTGGCTACCGACTATTACACGAGATTGTCTAAAGTAATTTATTGCAATCAAAGCATGACTGATGTGGTGATCAAATTTCTAGAGGATCTCATAATGACTAGGTTTGGAATGCCATTTGCTCTAGTATGTGATAATAGTCCCTCCTTTTCATTAGTGCAAATTGTGTAATGGGATTTTGAACATAAAGTTATTTTGAAATATTTGTCAAATTATCACCTAGGGTAATTGAGTCATAGAGTCGACTAATAAAAAATTGATATGTGTTATTAAGAAATTATTAGATAAAAATCCAAAAGATTGGCACTCCCACATCAAGTTTTTATTGTGGGTTGATAGAACTATAACCAAGAATTCCTTAGGGACACCCCCTTATTAGTTGGTTTATGGTTTAGAACTTGTATTTCCCATGAATCTTATAATTCCAACTTTAAAATTCATGGAGAGTTATCTATACATGGATGACAATGTTCAGGTTAGGTTGTTGAACTTGCTAAATCTGGATTAAAAGAGAAATGTTTCTCTTGAGCATGTTTTGAAACATCAAGTTGTAGTCAAGAAATGGTTTGAAAAAAGATCTAGGATAAAATCTTTTAGGATCTCAGACCTTTTCCTACTTTGGGAGAATTCCAAAGAAAATAAAGGAAGCCATTTGAAGTTTGATCAATTGTGGACAAGCCCTTATTAGATATCTAAGATTTTAGGAGAAAATACCTTTAGGATCAATACTATGATAGGAGAACCTACCCCATTTCCTATCAATGGGAAGTTTCTCAAACATTTTTGGGTCTTGAGTATGAGGATTATTCCTCTCTCTATATTATTAGTGAAACAGAGGGAAAAGTGGGGAGAATAGGTAGACTTAAAAATGATGGACCTATGCCAAAAAGCAAAAGGTGGTGTCCACCTAATCACAAATCCACCTTTTCCATGTTCATTAGGAAGAGGGATAGTGCCAAAAATGATTAGAATTGACTTGAAACCCTCAAGGTGAGTCAACCCTAGGTTTGGACACTATGTTTCCCTAACTTCTTTATGATAGAAATGACTGAACAACAATATTGGGAGAAGAATAAAAGTACATTAACAATCAAACCTATGAGACCTATCACTTGAAACATGAATTATTATGATAATACTAATAGAAATAACCATTAACTAGTAGATCTGAGATGGTTAAGATGGTGTTTACCTGGCTCCAAAAGTGGGTTTCAAGCTCTGTTGAAGGACATGTTTTCCTAGGGGTGAATGGGCCTCTATACATGGCTCTGAAAATTCTTTCTGCAATCCTTAGATCTTTGATCTAAGCTTCTAATTCCCCCAAGTTTGAATTTTGAAAATCCAAAAATAAAACCTATAGGTGACTTTCCATATCTTGACAACTTTGATGAAGACTTTGACAACTTTGCAAAATTTCACTTTTGATCCAATTTCAGTCCTTCTTCACTTGCAAATTTGTAAACACGCAAAGAGGAGAAATTTTTTTGGTGTATAATGGTTTTCCTTGGTAAAACCCTAGTTTGGTAATTAAACCTTGATAATGAAATAATAATAAAATGAAGGAAATGATGAATGAACAAAGCTTATTACATCTCACCAAATCCTTTGATGGCTACCCTTAGAGGAATAAAGTATAACACATCTCTCTAAGGTTTGATCTTGCATGAAATGGATTGATTGGATGCTTTATTTGACACTTGATTTGATGCTTGAAAACTTGAAACCTACATCATAATGTTAGCTCAAAAACATGCATGAATACAAATAAATCTTGACATCATGATAGGATCTTGAATGTTACAATAAATGACTGATAAATCTGCTCTCCAATGCTCTTGACAATATTTTTTTCTTTTAGGATTGATCTCTTGAAGTTCTAGATTGCTTGTTAGATTTGAATTGATAAAAAGACCTTGTATTTATAGGTGTTTCCTTAATTACCCAACAATTAAACATAACAAGTTGACCTTTGCAATTTGAATTTAGATCATAAAAATGTTAGCAAAAACATATTAAAAACTAGATCCTGAGACTTAAGGAGGACCCCTTCGCCCTTGGGAGAATGGGTCCTAGGCCCTAAACCTAGGAAACACATTTTCCAAGATGTGTAATTAAGGGTAGGCATTGATTAAATGTGGGTTCCCCTTTCAAAAAACAAAATTAATTAGGCTTGTGAATGAATAATTATGCCCATTAAAGGCTTAATTAAGGGGATGCAAACATAGTGTGAAAATGTAAAGGTGTACATTTTTCTACACTACAATTAGAATAGGTTTGTTGTTTTGTTTTGTTTCTTTTCTATTTTTTTTATTTTCTCGTTCCTGTTTTCATTTTCTTTTCCCTCTTTCTTGGTCTTCCCTTGTTTATTTGTGGGTTTTGTGAATGTTATAGGTTCAAATATCAACCATGAATAAGATGCATCTGGTATTTTTATTTTCAAACATTTTCCTTGTTTAAACTCAAGGTTTACTAATCCTTTATTAAGCCTAGAAGTCTTAGATGATCTGGTGTATCAAAATTAGTGAACCTCTGAATTTAGTTACCGAAATATTAATATCTACAAATTAAATGAATCAAGATTTAGATTTAGGATGGATGGTAATAACCTTTGAACTCAACGATATCTAAAGATATTTTCCTTTTAAGTGACCACTATTATTCCCAACCCAACACCAGGTGATAGCCTAGAGAAAATATATAAAAATAAGGAAGAAAAGAAACATAAACTATGGAATGGGTAATTCAAATAAGCCCTACCGAGGCTATGGATGCCTGACAATCAATAGATCTATGTTTGAGGTAATCAAAGGTATCTCTATCAGGGCTATGGACACCTGGCTAGTAGTAGAGCTATACCCAGATCACACCAACTATGTCCCAAGATGGAAAAGGGAAAAGAATATATATAAGAGAAAAATAGTTGGGAGAAAGGAAAGATCATACAAGTTTTATTGAGTTACAGGTCATTCCATTTCATCCTTACCATGTTTTGAAGGAATCAATCATCTATACATACTATGAGGTTCAAGTATTCTATTGTGATGGGTAAATTGGTGGAAGTACTTAGATTAACAAGGACTCCTTTACTTAAATTTTGGTTCTTTTTCCTTTTGAGTTTGAAGCCTGTCTAATTTTTTTTCGACTTCTCAAGCATTTTGTTCATTGGTTTCTATTTTTTGTTCCTTTGCACTCACACCCCATTTTATCTTTGACAAAACAGGGACGCCCTCTTTTCATTTTGTGTGTCTTCATTTTCCTTTTGTCTTTCTTTCTCTCTTCCTTTTTTTTCCCTTCTTTTTCATCTCTTCTTTTTTTCCTTGTTTTCTTTTAAATTCCTTGTTAGGATTTAAGGGATTGGGCTTCTCAATATTTGAATACCCAAAATGTCATCCTGATCCCTGGCCCCTACTTTGGCATTTGTTATTTGTTTGTTTTATTGCCCTTTCGAACATCAGACATCGGATCTTCAATTTACTAGATGCTCGACCCATGGAGCTTGATGGTGGCAACATCTTATCGCCTTGAACCCCATGTGTATCACATCACTCATTCAAATTGAATAAACAAACACTTCTCTTTAATGCGTCATTAATTTTACAATTAATGAGGTTTCCAGGGGTATTATCAAGACTATTTCCCTCAGTGAACATTCACCCTTTCCATTTGCATTCAAAAAGAGCTCTATGAATTTGAATCTCCATTACTAGTGTGCTTGAGTTCAACTTATGTGTTTGTATGTTTGGGTGCTATGTGTTCACCTTTTTGCATTTTCTAGTGTAGTGTTCATTCATTCGTGTTCATGTTCCTATGCTCACTCTTGTTTCATGGTGGTCATTCTAACCCCCTCTTGCCCCTCTTTTCTAGGTTAGACTGAAACCAAATTTGAAGTATTTTGCTTCCTTTCCATTTTCCCTAGTTTTGGAATGATTGAGTTTGCTCTTGTTTGTGTCATTTTGTTTGTTGAATCAATCTAGTTTTGAGCATTATTTTGTTTCCTTTTGTCTTTGTTCTTTGGTTTTGGTTTGATCTATTCCTTTTATATTTTTCTTATTTTCTCATTCTACTAGATCATTTTTTCCTCTTATGGTCCAATTGAGGATGTTTATGATGTCATCAATCAAGTGTCAAGCCTTGGGCTTATCAAGGTATTATTTTGCCTTAGCATTTTGGACCAACCTTGCAAATATCAAGCATTGAGTAGCCAGCTTATTTGATAAATTGATAATATAACAAAAATGATTGACCCTTGATATTTTACCACCAACTCATTACCATGAAAAGGAATTTCAAGTCTCAACTAGCTAACCTTCAAACCCTAGGTTTCAACTATAAGCCTATTGTGACAAATTAATAGACCAATGACTGAAACCTCGACCATTAAAATTCAATTCTTAAGACAAAAAAACTCTTTGAAACCCTCTTTTGGGTGTCAAGCGTCAAGCATACCACCTATATACTTTCTTATAGAGGTGAAAGGTAAGAGGTATTCCCGATCCCCGATAACCCACATGAACACTTAGTGAGAATTATTATTTTTCATAAACTCATTTGACCATTGAATGGAGAACTTACCTTTTTCAAACTTCCTTATTGAGGTAGGAGGTATTAATAAATCCTGACCCCTGACACCAAAAATTATAAACAAAATTCACCTTTTCCTTAGCCAAAGTGAGCAATTTCGATAAACGAGCCTTCGAGAAATCCTTTTGAAAGTGAAAAAAAAGATGAAACAATTTATTGCAGACATTGGGTTGTGGGTGTTCCATTTACCTGATGCCAAACTCTTTAAATAAATGCTAAGAATTATCCCTACCCCACCACTTTTGATGGCTTTGAAAGTCTTCAGGTGTCACAAATCAAGCGTACCTCCTAAGCCCGATAATAATGCAAGTAAGATTTAAATGACATATACAACTCCCAACTCCTGAGCATAGTATAATCAAGCCTTTAGACATCGCTAGTCGGTGTTTTGGGGGTGTTGCCACAATAGTGTGTCTCACTTTTGGGATGTGTTGATTTTTGCCTGAAATCACTATTTTTAGAAAAACCAATGATTTAAGTCTTAAGAGGCTCTATCTAAAGGGTTTTAATTTAAGAGGGATAGATAATACCCCCTTAGATCAAACCCCCTTGGATAGAACCCCTTTAGTATTAAATCATACCCACAATGGAGTCTCCTTTGCACCTATCAAAATGTTGGCAAAAAACCACTTTTTCTTTACTTTTTGAGGGATTAAATAATGTCATTTCAAAATTATATTTTGCAATATTGTAGCCATTGAAACAAGCTTTCCAAAAAGTATAGTTTTGATATATTTTCATTTTATCATGTATTTAATTTTCAATTTTTACTAAACATAGGTTTTTCTCTGAACATCAAGCTCTTTGTTGTGCAGAGGTGGAAAAATAGTAAACCATTGTAAAAAAATTTCAAAAACACCCATTCCCTAGATATTGATGTCCTTGTTTCATCCAAAAAATAAAAA
This sequence comes from Sequoia sempervirens, assembly GCA_007258455.2. Taxonomy (NCBI): domain Eukaryota; kingdom Viridiplantae; phylum Streptophyta; class Pinopsida; order Cupressales; family Cupressaceae; genus Sequoia; species Sequoia sempervirens. Next base: position 381,482,768 of record VDFB02047230.1, read on the forward strand.
TTGAATTTCAATACATACACAAGTTAGGTTTGTATGACACATACGTATGTCCAAATTATAGTTATAGTGACTTCAAAAATTAATTTAAAAAAATATGCAACAAAAAATTATGAAAAAATATTATTTCCCTAGATATTGATGTTGAGAATCTATATTTCAAAAATTATAATTTAATCCTTTATAGAAAAAAAGTTATGTTGTACGACACAAACATTACTTTCTGAAAATGTTGTTTTTTGTTTAAAACCAGCTATTAAAGGAGATGTTGATAGATTCATGATTTATTTCAAAAAATTTGAAAAAAAATACATTTAGAATCTACATGCAAATTGCCACAAATCACTAGTTAACATCATCTTCAAATTCTTAACGATTTAGCTACTATAGGTCTCAAAAGATGAAGATTAAGTTAAAAATACTAATGTAAATGTCTATCTTGGGAAAAAAAGTGAGACACAGTACTATGACTTCACCCTTGGCTTAAACAATGTTATTTCTATTGAACAAGAGGTAGGGAGTATCCTCGATACTCGACCTCTGAAAGACTAAAACTTGAAGTAAACTTTCCTCATGAAATTTAGATCATTTTGAAAACAGGTATGAGGGATCCCCGATACCTGAATGATTGAAAGTATGAAAATTTAATTCTTAAGGGATAACACTTTAACCCTTTTTGGTATGAGGTACAAGGGAAGCTCAGCGCTCGATGCCTAAAATATTGTTTGATCTTCTAGCCTTATTTTTAAACAAGTTATTATTTTGCAAAGAGAGAGGTATATGGACTAATGTAACTTATTTTTGAAGGTTGTCTTTCTTCTAATGTAAGTAATGGTAACATATGGTGTTTTTACATGCAAGAGACATGCCACTAAAGGATCCATAAAAAATGTACAAATATAAAGGCTGCCATCCAACTTCCAAGAAGTTTTCTCTATACAACGAGATCATAGACACTAACCTTGATCATGTGGACATGGAAAAGTTCAAATGAAGAATCAATAATGAGGAAACTAGGACATGTGCCACCACAACACTTATGAATTTATGATTGGTGCAAGAAACTTCTTTCCTAGTGACCATTTAGTCCCCGAATTTGGCCCTGACAGGTGTAAATTACTACAATCACAAGACCAAGAAAGTGATGGTATCATTTGGAGAGGTGGTTCTTGATTAACTCTGGACATGATTGAAAAATAATTAGAATCCCTTCTCAACCCTAATATGAGGTGATTTATATGAAGAAGGCCACATAATACTTTAATGACCATGAGGCCAACAATATGAACTACATAACAATAATATGTTGGTCACCCTTAGAAAAGTAGCCCTTAGGATGGCTAAATTGTAGCACAAAAGTGAGTTTAAGGAGGACATCAAGAAATTGTCCTATTGAGCGGAGTGTTTAGGTATCAACATCCATAATATTTCTACCCGTGGATGGTAAAATTCATCTTAACCATAAATGATTCCAACAAGGAAATTGACTAGGAAACCCTTATCAGTGATACACTCCACAATTAGTTAAGCACAGTCCTCACAACATCAAAGTTTTACATGAAATATTATTTGGTCTATCTCTTGGCATCTCAAGACTCCTTCTCAAGACTTGATAGAATAGGCTCTTCTGAGCTTGGGGAAGTTATAATCTATGAACATTATCCTCAATTGAATTTGGGGGATAGTTATACACATTTTTATGTTGTTAACGACAACTTTGTTTATGTTGTGATTAGAGGACTAGAAGGAGATTTCAGTAGAAGAATCTCCAATGAAGTAATGGAATCATTGAAAGCATGAAGAAATTGTTACATCCAATTTAAAACCTTCACATATATTAGAGTGCTATACTTCCAAAATATGACATAACAATATTCTAGGATACCCTTTGAAAAATATGATTTTGTTGGAATTATGCAGGAAGCTCACAAAAATCCACCAGCTCATTGTTGGAAAACATAAGTATGGATACAACTTCCCCATCTAAATAGGGGTATATTCATGTGTTAATATATAAAATTCAAAGGGTACCAATGTGGAAATGGAAAAGTACATCTTGGTACTATACAATGATACCCAACATCTGTTTGACCCAATTGATAGAATTTGGAAGGTAATTGGTTCATTCTTTGTTCATGAGACCAAGTTAGAGAATCATCAGGCCAATTGTGAAGAGGAATTTGAAGTTATAATGAAGGACTACTATTGGATGATAGTAAGATTGATTAAATCTTGCATCGAGGCCCAGGTCTCAAAAGAATTGAAAGAAGACAAAAAAATTCTTGATCTAGTCTACCACAATCAATAAGTGTATAATCAACCAATCTTCAATGAATATTGATCGATAAATGAAACCGATGACATAAAAGAAAGGGAACATAATGTACTATTGAATTCTCTCCAATGGCCCAAACAACCTTTTCCAATGATGTTACTATTGGAACCTAAAAAGGTGGTCTAGAAAACAAAGAAAGGAGAAGGATCATCTATTTTTGTTGTTGCCACTACCAAGGAAACTACAAAGTAAACAACTCCTAAGATGGTAGGAAAGAAAAGGAAGGAAATGGACCCAATAATTGTTCAAGATAGTGAGGAAGAACTTGAGGAGGAAGAGACCTTGGTAGGAAATAAATGTAATAGAGAAGCAATTAGAGAGAGGGCTTCCTAGAGGGAAACCAAGAAAAATTACCCCTCCACTCCTCCCCATGAATCCCAATTTCCATCACCTCCTCCATCACCCCAAAATAAACCTCCCTCTCCTCCACCTGATACACCTCCTCCTCCTCTCCCTAAATAGTAACCACCATCAAGAGAGGAAGATATTCCTAAGGCTATTGAAGAAGAAGTGGTGTGAGAGGATGGATAAATGGAAATTGAACTTCCAAGAGAAGAGGAAGAACAAAGGAAGAACCCTACTGAAAAGGAGGTTCATGTAGAGGAGGTTCATGTTGAAGAAATTCTCGTTGAAGAGGTTCATGTGGGGAGACCTAATGTTGAATAAATTCCTACTAAAGAAAATGTACCCAAAGAAAATATTGAGTAGGAAGTAGGTCAAATGAAAAAGACTCATGATGAATAGCCTCATGAAGAAGAAGAAATGCATGAAGAAAAATTTTAGGAAGAAGAAGAGGTTGGAGCTAAAACTAACCAATGGGAGGCTGAACAAGAAGATGATGTCAAAGGATCCCATGATACTGAAGTCCCCACTTCTCCTCATAGAGAAATGTTCACAATTGTTCCCATCTAGTTAAATTAAACTATTATGAGATGTCAGATGATGTATGTAGGAAGCCTAGACCAAATATTGAGCATTTTGATAGAAGCTTTCCAATCCCCTGTTCGGAGAAGGAAAAGAGATCGAAGAATATCTACCATATCCATGGATGAACAGAGCAATAAAATAGCAAAAATAGTTGTTGCATTGGTAGACAAGTTAGAATCGGAGATGAGATCAGAGGATTACCTGATCAGATAGGTTGATTTGGGTGTTCAAGCAAGGGAGGGAGAATAATAGTCTCTCCAAATGTCCATTTCTATAATTTTAAAGAGGATGTAGAAGGATGAAGATAGATCCTATGGTGTAATAGTGGAAAGCTGATTTTTTTACTTTGGTCGATCAAGTTCTAAAAGAAATAATAAAGTTTTATCACTCAACTAATGAAGATAATGCATCTCAGCAAATTGAACTAACCATTGATGAGGAAATATTGGTATGGGAGGATTACATCCCTATTTTGTATCAAATAAAGAAGACATCAATGCTTGAAATCCTAAAGGTTGTTGTCATTGAGGAAGAATATCAAGAAAAATTGCCAAAATGGGTAAGAGCAGCTGAATTCCAAATCAAAATCTTGAATAAGTGCAAGGCTAAGTTGAAAAAATATAGGAGCTAGGATGGGTAGACAATGAATAACATTCCCCAAGCCATTAAAGACTTAGACTGTATAATTTTGAAACCCCTGTGTTGGTGAGAGATCACAAAAAAATGGTTAAATAATTGAAAAACCAGATGCAAGGATAGGTCACATAGGAAGGTATTGATAAAATGATGAATAAGAAGGTGAAACTCAAGTCACTTCAAGGGGAGTTGGTTGCCTATAGATATTTACAACAAAAAATAGAAAATTCAGCATTTGATTAGAAGGTGAAACTCCAATATCACAAAGGGCTAGTGATGGAAATGATGAACCAAGGAGTGTCAGCATTCACTAATAGCCTTACCAAGTAACTGGAGACAGAAGATGCGGCTTCTGTTATGTGTTTATTATATATGTTTTTCAATAAACATATCTTAAAAATTCCCATGCCCAAATGAAAGAATAAAATTGGTGTTGGAAGTTTTGGGAGCTGATAATTACTTTTAGTTACCATTTTTTTTATTCATGAACCGCAACCTGGGGCTGCAAAGTTGTATTTATATTAATATAAAAGGTTTTACATTAGTTCATCCAACAACTAGGCTATCAAAGATTTTACAAAATGGGAATCATCCCATCTCCCATTGCTAATTACATCGAACCAAAAGCAACACTGCTCAGAATGGCACCATAGACTAGCATCATATGACAAAATGACACAAATCTAGGCTAGCTCTAGCAAGTGGCAATGATGTCAATTTTGAATCATGTACTATGGGATGATCTCCTTGGTACTATGCCCATTTCTCGTCGTTATCTGTATTAACACTCCTGACAACAATGTCCTTGATTCACATCTCTTTTCTAATGATTATGTTATGTCTATGCCTTTATTTACTGCTTGAAAGATTGTTCCCTCATGCGAGCCATGAAGGGATGTCTTCATCCTTACACTAGTGGCATGGTCATTTGGAAGAAGACGAGCTAGGAAAATATTGATTAGGTGCAAGCATTAGATTTACAATTAGGATGGAGTGGGATCACCCATATGATGAAACTAGCCCAGGTGGCTTAGTTTAGTTATCTTTTTTTATTCCCTAAGTTTTAGCATAACTAAACTAATACTCAAACTAGGGTGCCTAGTTTTTCTTTTATTTAATTTTTCGTTTACTTTTGTTTGAACTGAAGTGCTGGAATTAGTTTGAGTTAACTCTTTTGTTAGATCCATAATTATGGGAAGTTGGTTTTCTATATAATTTTGTTTCTAGACCATTTCAAAGGATTCTGTTCTGATGTAATTTTACAAACTTATACACTCTTAGCGTGGATTTGACTACTAACTTTGTGGAGATATGAAATTATTGATTAATCAAAGGATTATACCTATTTTTGTATGCATCTTAATTTGGTATCATGGTCATGGTATGATTTTCATTTTATTCTATGTTGACAAATTAATGAAATATTGTGAGTTATTCTAGAATTACGTAAGGTTTTGTCTCAAATCTATGCATACTTGATGGAATTTTGACTTGATAAAATCTAAAAATCTGATGTGTTTGATTTCCTTAGAAGATTGCATCATTGCTAATAGTAAATATGTGAATTTCTATTTACTCTAATGGTGGTTTGGAAATTTTTTGTTTTAAATGCTTAGATCTAGTTTGTGAAACATTTTTTGTCATTTATCGTTAGGTAAAATTATTTGAATTCCTTGTTACCCTAGCTATCTTTTGAATTTTAGTTGAATCAAGTTTGGAATCATTTAAAGAACATAAAATTGATACAAATCTGCTACAGATCTGAACATGCAAAGTGTTTATTAAATTGCTAGAATAGTTATCTTGAAATTGCATGTTTTAAATATCATTTTCTAGTTAATGGTGAAGAGCTCAAAGTTTGTGGTTGAGGTGTCAATCTCGGGCTTAGCTTAGTTTGGAGAAAACACACCGATTTCTTTGAAATCTTTGGCAAGACAAGAAACGTTAGGGTAATTACGGACCAACATTTAAAAAGAATTTTGCTAAACAATGATCCATTGGTCGTTGTTGCTGCGAAGATGGTTCTGGGCACGAGCCACTTGGAAAATGGGGAGTATGGATGCAACAACTTGCATGTCTCCTCGCATTTCCTGGCTTCCACTTTGGATATGAGGATCTTGAAGGCTGTTGCAAAGAATTTACTCGTGAAAATGTTCTGGGAGGACTTGGTCGAAGGGGTGGATGAAGCCTTGTGTGTGGTAATTGAAGGCAGAGGTTTCCCAAGGCCTCGTGACATGGAACGAATTCATGAAGATGACATGGTAAATATTTTCCCTTTCCTTTTGGACTTGCATGGGCCGGGTTTGATGTGCCACCATATGTTGGCAGGGGCTACGATTGAATTTCTAAAGAAAATTCTTTGGTCTAGTAGTGGTTGGAGAAATAGGTTGGAAATCTGAGTTTGAGGATTTCACAAAATTAAACAAGTTTTTGTAATGTGGGTGTTGGCAATTTTTTTCTTTGGGGGTAAGGTTTGGACTTTCTCGTCTGTAGGTTGTAGCTAGTTGTAGAGTAGTTTCTTTAATGGTCTTTGTTCATGCTTCAGTTTTGGTAGTTCTATAGTGCTCTTGGTGTGTTTGTAGCCTAGTTGTTGGCAATTATTATTGTTAGGGAAGGTGGTGGTTTTTTGGCTATGGTGGTTCTTTTCATGCTTGGCAGAAGTTTGTACTTAGCTTTAATCAATATAATAATACTGACCTTATGTATCAAAAAAAGAAAGATCCAATAGTATGTGGCTTCAACAAGTTTCAATAATGAAGGTTTGATCTACAAAATGTAGCCAAGAGAGCTAAGAGAGCAGAGTGATTTTTTACATGTCCAAATCCAAAATGACGGTTTCACAAGAGGGTTTCTTAGAAGGTGAAGTATCACACTCCAATGGCAGTGGCATTTTTTGAGCAAAAAAATGTTGACATGTAAAAATAGGTAGCTGAATGGAAAATAGACATTTTGAATTCTAGAATCTTAAAGATGCTAGCACAACACATGGATGTGTTGAGGGTGGTTTTAACTCTTCCAACTTGCTAAGTAAATAAATTACTCCAAATTTCCTTTCTAGTCAAGTCTTGACTACATGTGACAACACAGTGTTCATTGTTAACATATCTCACAAGGGATCTAGTTATTAGCTTTTCTAGAAAATGATATTTAAAACATGCAATTTTAAGATAACTATTCAAGCAATTTAATAAACACTTTGCTACCTATTTCTCCAACCACTACTAGACCAAAGAATTTCTTTAGAAATTAAATCATAGCCCCTGCCAACATACGATGGCACATCAAACCTGGCCCATGCAAGTTCAAAAGGAAAGGGAAAATATTTACCATGTCATCATCATGAATTCGTTCCATGTCACGAGGCCTTGGGCAACCTCTACCTTCAATTACCACACACAGGGCTTCATCCACCCCTTCGACCAAGTCCTCCCGGAACATTTTCACCAACAAATTCTTTGCAACAACCTTCGGGGTCCTCATAGAAGCCAGGAAATGCAAGGAGACATGCAAGTTGTTGCGTCCATACTCCCCATTTTCCAAGTGGCTCATGCCCAAAACCATCTTCGCAGCCGCAACCACCAATGGATCATTGTTTAGCAAAATTCTTTTTAAATGTTGGTCCGTAATTACCCTATACATTGCTTGTCTTGCCAAAGACTTCAAATAAATCGGCATGTTTGCTCCAAACTAAGCTAAGCCCGAGATTGACACTGTAGACACCGAAATTTGGTTTAAGCATGTGACTTCCACATTCTTCGTAATTTGTATTCTTCATGGTCATTGATTAAATAATCTTAATTATTTAATTGATTCATCTTAACATTAATTCTTCCATTGATTAAATAATCTTAATTATTTAATTAATTCATCTTCTTTTATTTCTTCTATTAATTAAATAATCTTAATTATTTGATTAATTCACATTTTCTTTATTCTATCTGATTAATTAAATAAACGCTTCTTATTTAATTATCTTACTAATTAACCTTATTCGTCTTGTCAAATTAAATAAATCATTATTTAATTTATTCTTTATCGCACTTCAACTATAATTAAATAAAGTCATTATTTATTTAATTATTCATTTAATATCCCCTTCGTCATTTAATTAAATAAATCTTATTTATTTAATTATCCTTCGAATATCGAGTCTTGAATTAAATGAATTATTTAATTCATTAAGTCTATTTTAACACATTCTTCTATATTTTAGATAATTATGTGAGTTATCTAAATATTCACTTTTACTCAACTCGACATCTATTTTAATCGTTCAGTTAACTATTGATTTAATGTCTGAGTGGCGTCTTCGAGTAATCTCTTCGTCTAACCATTCAATCATCCACTTCTAACTCAATTGCGTGTACATGCGGATTAATTAAATATTCTTATTTAATTAATTAAGTGTTGTGCGTGCGTTCGAACAGAGAGTTGCTTTAATCAATCTTTATCTTTGTCATGCAAAGATATTTCTTATGTTTTCGAATGCCAAACTGAAGATTAAACCATTTATTTAATCTTTAATTCTATTTCTAATTCGAATCACTCATGTCATCACTGATTATCTGAATGCATGTCCAATCTCTCAATCTCAACCGTCCGTTGATCTTTCAATCTTGACCTGTCATTCGAATAATCAATTTTCTATAAATTGATTTGTCATTCTTCATTCCAATCTCTCTCTCGCGAATTTGATAACTTTTGAGAGCACTTTTGTCTTGAATCTTCGATATTTTGCTAATCACTATCTTAGGCTATACTTGCACGAACTTGAAAATCTGAGGGCAATTATACCATACAAGCGAAATGGAGAAGGGCAATCGAGATAATTCATGGAAATACGTTTGAAAATTGGTGAGATTGTTCTAGTTTTAATTACGTTTTTACTTTCCCATGTTCTTTGTTGCTTAACGTATGAATTTGCATTCTAGATTTAGTATTTGTATTGCATGTGTGCTTCTAACGATCTAATCTTCTTTGTTGTCTATTGTGCAAAAGGCTTGTTTCATTTTCAGACGTTACATTTTGGTGAACCGACGTGAAGACACCATCTTCGCGAATCCGTAGATCTTTTAATTTTCAATTTTGCAGATTTTTCGAACAACGACATGTGAAGTTTCTGCACCATAATTGATTTTCGAACGCATGTGAAGTTTCTGCCCGGAACCGCGTGAAGTTTTTGAATATTGAGGGTTTATGAATACATCGAAACGCATCAGCAGTTCGGATGCAGAATTATCGACGCAACTAAAAAAGAAATGCGCATCTGACTGGTAACAAACGACGCAATTGACTGGTAAAATTTTATTTCTGCTTCGAAAGAATTTTTCAATGATTTTCATTCGATATTGATTTTCAGCGTGTGGCCATTTGGGTTAACAAGCTTTTGCGGGGACGATTGCGAAGACAAATTGAAAATTACTAATGATATCTTTTCGGGACGCTTTAAGACCCTAGTTAAATTTTGAAACAGATTGTTTCATAGCGTAGCAAATCTTTCATTTGGTTAAAATTAACAAGTGTCTACTGTGTTTGGTGCGAAAGCACAAGTCTAGTTACCCTTACGATTTGGTATATCGAAGTATCCTCTCCCCTTGCGCATCCGTGCAATCCTGGGTGTAAGAGAAACGGTTACCAACTCTAGAACTTGGGCCTATTCGGTGGGAAAAAGTACTCACCCCAGAATGACTCAGACCGGTAGCACCCCTTAGGGACAGTAGGGTTATACAAAAGTGGGTTCTTGGGGAAACCCCAAGAATCACGAGTGTGGTTCCATGAGATGGATCCGAAAGGGGACTCGCGCCGTATGGATCACACCCCACGAACGGAATGCCCGAATTAAATACCCTTTGTTGTAGAGACCAACCTATTTGTGGCCATTGCTTGGTATTAGTGCAGGGTACAGTATCATGCCCGAAGATTACTCACTACTGATCCCCTTGAGTAGAGATAGCAGTTCTTGGGATGTCATTGCAATGAATTCCATTGGTGTGCTCGAAAGACGTTAATGAGCCGTGGGGAGCCAATGCCACCGATTCTGGCCATACTTTCGAGAAGGTGTTCTGCATCACCAATCAGGTACTATATAGCGGTAGGCTATACAGATATACAAACCTTTAGCCTATTAGGATGTCTTATGCATTTATCACTTTAGCGTTCTTTGAGTCCGAAATTGAAACTAGCTTACTTACTTTGTCACAAATTATCTTTGATTGTTGGTGATCATAAATGAATTGCGATTTAAATTTCCTTATCGCGAAAAATTCAGTGGGTTTATGCATCGTTTTTGAGTATATCATTAATTTTCGTGCATTTATAGGATTTTGATCATCACATGTGAATTTTTGAGTCGCGTCCCTGCGTAATTTTTTTGAGTGATGCTTGTCTGTCCGGTTGGCTTCATCCGGTTATATAGGTCGCCTCGGTTGTTTTAGCGAGCTTGCATTTTGTAATTTAGAGTCGCATGTCGGTTTGACCGCATTTGTTTAAGCTCGCGTACATTATATTGAATTATAAACCAGTTAGTCGCATCACAGTAATTTTAGTCCCCTTGTTTGTCCGGTTTTAGACAATGCTTTGATTTAAATTTGAAGCTAGCATAAAATGCGATTACGAGGAAAAACCAAATTCAACATCAGCGTATCGGTTAAGGTTGCCAGGTTTAGGTGGTCTTCCTTTAAAGCCGGTCTTTGAAGCCCGAAACCTAAAACCAAATTTTACTCCAATTTTTGCATGCTTTTGGGTTCGATGGGTCCATTACCATAGTTGTCTTCAATTAGAGTTTAGCTTCATCATAGGGTACATATCACCTTGCATTAGACTTTTAGAGAGGTCACTTTTACAAACTTTAGGAGTAGTCTATCATCTATACTCTAGAAAGGTCATAGTGTCAACGAAATCTGTCATTGAACCTAGTCTTATCATCATATACTTTGTCCTACAGAGAGTCGTCCTAGCTCATCAGTCTAGTTAGGAAACTCAACTTGTCTTTGATCTTAGTCCTACATTGGTTCCTTGACTTAACTAAATTGACACTTTGGTTTGACTTTAGGTAGTTGGTCCTTCTACCTTGAGTTTATAGAATTGATCATTTTAGGGTCTCACTTAGACTTCTTGCACTTTTAGAGTCTAGACTAGTATCATCATAGGACATCCCTTATTTTGCATAAGAAAACCCCAAAAACATAGAATAGAGTCATACAGTTTCTAGATATAGTTTTGCATTTCCCGCATATTGAGCTTGTCTTACATGGTTGAAACTAGGTCTAAGAGAAGAGAGAGAAAACATGTCGAACCCAAGCGAGTTCATCAACCCATTTTCTTCAAGACCTCATAAGACTCTATTAGACAAATTTACCACTAGAAACACTCAAGGACATGTTACAACAGAAGACATAGAGGCTGCCGCACAAGACCCTGAGTTTGCCTCTTTTGTAGATGAGTACCTAGCAAACGATCGTCAATGGTTCTTAGGAAAATTGCTAGCTGAAGGTGCTACCTTACCTCTAGGATTTGATATTAGTACCTTACAAACTCAACCTACACAAGGGACAAATACCACGACTGCTAGTACTACTATACCTCAAGTCAGCACGACTATGCCATCTAGCACGTCTACACAGAGTACGACAGTCCATACATCCCCATTTGGTACACCTACCATGACATCAGGATTTAGTTTCACTACAGGGGCTTCATCATCTACCCCCTTCGGTCCTCTTAGTGGGAGTAAAAGACCTAAAACATCAGCCCATACATCTTATGTCAGTGTCACAAGTGCGCAATCAACAGCCACACCTACTGCTAGCATTATGGGTACCTTGCCACAGTCGATGGCCATACCTAGTGCTCAGGTCACTAGTACTATACCAAGGATTACACAAACAGGGGGCATTCCCTCCTTCCAATATGGCAATCAAAATCCACCTTTCCAAACTAGCAGTCAAAATCAATTTACATCGGTTCCAAATCAGAACCCCTTTTCACAGATTGGTAGTCAGAATCTGTCTACCCAGATTCCAGGCCAAAACTATTTCACATCGGTTTCGAATCAGAATCCCTTTGTACAGAGTGGTACTCAGAATCCATTTACACAGAATCCAGGACAACATCAATCTATGCCGATTCCAAACCAGAATACATTTACCAACATTCTGAATCCAAATCCACCTCAGAGGCCAGCGTTTAATCAAAACCCATCACGAGACTTTGGATTTCAGAATACATATATGGATCCACATAATCCTTCTAGCACATCTTTGACTCAAGTTGACGTCCTACAAACATAATTGCAGGCATTACAAATGCAAATGGATAACATGTCAGTGTCAACTAAGAAATCATTTTCACCAAAGGACATATGTCCATTCCCTTTTGATAGATCATTGTACATGACACCTTTCCCTCACGGATATGTCATACCAAATCTTCCTAAGTACAATGGCAAACGCAATCCAGTAGAACATATCAGGGAATTTTCTACCATATGCATTGATGTCGCTTATGACCCCATGTACCTTATGAGGCTATTTCCACAAAGTCTTGTAGGGGTTGCACTAGAATGGTTTTCGGGTCTAGATTCTGGCATTAGATCATGGGGAGAGCTAGTCGAGAAATTTGTGGAGCAATTCTCCTTCCACATTGACCATGAGATAAATATAGCAACCTTGTACCACACAACACAAGACGAAGGTGAAACATTCATTGCTTTCTTCCAGAGATGGAGAACTATTGCTAGTAGATGTCCTGTCGGGGCTACGAAAACAAAAGGTTACAATGTTTCAAGAAAACCTTCATCAAAACTTCGGGGAGTAACAAAAAGATTACGATGGCGCATATCTTTTTGAACTAGTGGAAAAGGGTGATAATAGAGAAGGATCTCATTGAAAAGAGGGTGAACTCAAGATATGCCTGATGTCCGAAACAACGGTCATTTCAACGCCCAAATGACAGTGCGGTCACCGCCTTAACAAAATGTCGCAATGATGGGGTGGTTGATGCTAAAACACAGTACAAGAGTTCCTCACATTAAAGGACCTCATGCACTTTTGCCTAACAACAATACTTATCAATCAACCTCCCAACATGGTCCAAAACACTCAACGTCCACCACCAAGGAGATTCCAGAAACGTGAGTTCACTCCCTTAGGGGAACCCATTGAGTCGGTGTTCAAACAACTATTACAACACAACCTCATACAACTGTAGGAACCAAGACAATATGATCCAGGACAGTTTAAACCAACTTGGTGGGATGACAATGCCTTTTGTGATTATCATGGGACTAAGGGACTGGCTCTACAAAGCGTAGTGGCGAACATCATACAGGATCTTGTTGACAAGAGAATCATTGAAGTTAGTGGACAAAAACAAAAGACATCGAACACTGATCATCAAGTCTTTTCAGACCCACTACATGACCATGGGAAAGGAACTGTCCCCAGTTCGAGTACTAAGACCAATATGTAAGCCAATTATGCGAATATAAAACATGACTATGATAGTGGAAAAATCATTCATTGCCTTCACGCTGCCAAGGACAACATCAATACCATTACTATCAAGGCTAATCCGGAATGTGCGGTCAATACTCATCGTACTAAGTTTGTTATCCAAGGCCCTCCATCACAACAAGCATCACAACCTTCCAAGTTACAATATAACCTACTTGACCAGTTGGGGAAGACCCTAGCCCAAATTTCAATCTTGGAATTGTTGCGTATCTCCCCCGAGCATCGGTCTATCCTCGATAAGGCTTTACAGAATACCACGGTCCCTAATGACCTTGATGTCAATCGTTTCCAGGAGATGGTGGGCTACTTGACCAATAATCATCATGCCACATTTTCTGAACAAGACTATGCCACAGATAAGACGAACCACAATGACCCTTTACATCTAGAAGTCCTTGTTGATGACGCAAGTTAGGCGAGTTTTGGTGGTGGAGGCGAGGGTTAAATCTATGCGCTGCAAAACTAGTGGGCGTGGGTATTTGAGCATCGTGAACACCACAAGGTATTGTCATTGAGCTTATGATGATGAAGAAAGAAATCAAGGGGTGGTAACGCTTCTATGGGAATTGGTCGCATTGTGGAGACAACGTTCCAGGTCTTGGATCTCACCCTCCCTTATAACCTTTTGCTAGGTAGACCATGGATTCATGCCATGAAGGCAGTCCCTTCCACATATCATCAGTGCCTTAAATTCCCTTACAATGGGACCGAAATAACTATAGATGGTGATCCTGATCCTTTTCAGTATTGCACTAACCTAAAGGACATCCCTCAATGTCAAGTGCCAGTCAACCAAGAGGCCTCATCGTCTAATCCATCTTCTTATGTTGACCCATCCATGCTCACTCGAACATCTATTGCACCTTCACTTCCCACTACTCCTAGGGTTGAGATCCAAGACAAGGGTTGTGGAGAGTATTATATGAAGACTTCCTATTGTGTTAGCCACTTGGTCCCTCCTAAGTCATATGGTTTGCCTACAATAGGTAGGGGACAGTCTATAATCACTATACATGTTCCCCTCACAACAACTTTCATTAAATGGGGTGAATTAAGCAAAGAGGCTGTAGATATAGAAGATGTTACTTCCTGGCTGTATAAGGAAGATAATCAAGAACCCCTTTTACTTGCTCATATTCCTACAAGACTATATGGAAAGGGTTTCAAAATCATGCAAAGCAAAGGATATGATGGACAAAGTGGTTTAGGCTTAAACCAAGATGGCATAATTGAACCAATATTTGTTTCTTAGTGGCCAAAAGGTAGGGGCTATGGAGGTTTCATAGGTCAGTTGGCGTTCCTAGTACTCCATTACCCTGCCGAGGAAGTGGTGCTTGGAAGACATTAGACATCTCACAGAACCAATAGACAAAATTATTCTAACTTCATTTTGACTTTTAATGATTATGAGTGGGATTCCTTATCCTCTACTTCTTCCATGGACCTTGACAAGTTATTTGGAGAACTTGACTTGCTGTTAAGTTCCTCACCAAATCTTTTAAATTCTTGTCCACCAAAGAAAATGACAAAAGAGGAGTGGTTTAAACACTACTATTGGGAATCGCTTGATCCTACCTCTTGGCAACCTGAGCCACCTCTCTCTGATTGTCAAACCTTGGCATTAGGCCCACCTATTCATCACCTAGACCCAAACCCAAGAGCAAAAAGGACTTGGTACAAGACTTTTGTGATCACATGAATAATTCAATCCTTACCTTGACCCCATTAGATTTTGATAACTCTGACGATGACATGCCCTTAGTTTATCCCCAACTCATTGATTGGGATCAACAAGATACACCCGTTTTAGATACTTTTGAGAACGACGAAGCTATTGCTGAGTTCCTGGGATTACGTGAAGGCATACCTAATGGGGATCATAAAGCTGGTTTTACCATTGACTTAGACAATAAAAAGCATGGCCGCAGGGAATACGATTTCAACCCTCGATTCATAAAATGAGAAAATGAATAAACAAGATAAAAAGGATGAAGATCTCTAGGTGAAAACGAAGAGCACCTCTGAACAATGAAAAAGTAAAAGAAAAGGACATCCAGAAGGTGAAAACCTCGGTAGCCTAAGGATCAGGTTGAACATTCTTCCAGCCACGGGAAAAGTCTGCTGTTGGAAGAAGGATCGCGCGGGCACAAAGAGAATCTACGGCCCGGTTTATTTTGCGGCGTCATTAAACCGAAGAAACTTTGAGTTCCGACTTCTTTACCTGAGAACCGGTCTGGCGATGTATCACCGGACATGCACCGAGGTTAGACTTGTTCTACCATTACCTTTACAACGGTGCCAAACCCGGTGAAACAAAAGTTGAGAAAAAATGCATCCCTGATTGCTTTATTAGTCAAGAGAACTTAGAAATTATTTAGACATTGGTTTCACATGAGACCTATTGACTATGCAGATTAGTTCAATCTTGTACCGATCACCAAACCGTGGGGGGTATCATCTTCCTTTGATTTTGAATATCAACAAGGCTTTCTAGGATGACGCTTTTACTAACTTACTTAGACATGATAGTTGACATGGCGGGATATGAGATGTTGTCCACTTATGGATGAATTCTGGTATAACCGGATAAAAGTGGTGAATCCAACTAAAAGCGGCTTTACTTGGGAGCGTACTGGAATATTTATGCCGTGGACTCAAAAATGCAGGAGCAACCTATCAGCGTGCCGGCTACTATCTTTCATGATCTAGTACACACTTGTATGGAGGATTATGTCGATGACCTTATTGTAAAATCAAGACAAGGGCGAGAACATTTTCTGAGTTTTAGACAAGGTATTTCAGAGATTGGAGAAGTATAATGTGAGACTCAACCCAAAGAAATGTGTGTTTGGAGTCAAGTCAGGAAAGCTGTTAGGTTATATCATTTCAAGACGAGGTATTGAAGTGGATCCGGCTAAGGTGAAAGCAATCATGGACATGCCACCACCCAACAATCTCAGTCAACTAAGGACATTACAGGGAAGGTTGCAATCTATCAGAAGGTTTATAGTGCAACTAGCAGACAAGACACATCCTTTTCAACATCTTCTTCGGAAAGGAGTACCATTTGCATGGACAGCTAAGTGTGCAGAGGCTTTTCAATTGATTAAGGAATATTTACTTACACCACCTATCTTAATGCCACCTGTTGAAGGAAGACCATTGATTCTTTATATCACAGCAACCCATTCATCACTTGGAGCATTGCTTGCACAGAATGACGATGAAGGTCATGAACGGGAAGTCTATTATATCAGTCAGACTTTGGTTGGTTATGAGCTTAACTATAGTAACATTGAACGTGCCTGTCTTGTAGTAGTATTTGCTACCCAAAAACTGAGGCACTACATGCTAAACCATCAAACAATGTTGATTGCTAAAATAGATCCTCTGAAATATCTTCTCAGTAAGGCAGCATTAACAGGACGTCTGGCTAAGTGGGTTATGATACTTAGTGAGTATGATATCCAGTATGTAGAAAGAAAGGCTATTAAAGGACAGGTCATTGCTGATCAATTAGCTGACGCACCAATACAGGCAGATCACCCATTAGTGGTAGACTTTCCTGATGAGTTCATATTCACTTTTGACACAAACATAACATGGAAACTGTACTTTGATGGCTCACATACAAATCATGGTTCAGGGGCTGGGATATTGTTTATCACACCACAGGGTGATTCCATCCCTAAATCATTCAGGATTGCATTTCCATGCACTAACAACATGGCGGAATATGAAGCTTTAGTGACAGGTTTACGCATGGCAGTCAAGTGGAAAATCAAGAACCTACAGGTATATGGTGATTCTCAACTAGTAATAAGACAGGTAAATGATGATTATGAGACTAAGGATGAGAAGCTTGCTCCGTACAAGTGCATGGCTGATAGTTTTAAAGAGTACTTTGACAAAGTCAAGTTTCATCAGATACCTCATGTTTTAAACAAAGCAGCAGACGCTATGGCTACAATTGCCTCACTCCTTGACATTCCTAACAACGTGCCTAAGTTTGAGTTCTTGGTCGAACAGCTTTTGGTCCCCGCCTACGATATCCCAGATTCTGAAATGGTGTGTGACATTGTTGGTCCTGATTCCCCATGGTACAAAGAAATCTATGATTACCTTCA
Source organism: Sequoia sempervirens (assembly GCA_007258455.2). NCBI lineage: Eukaryota > Viridiplantae > Streptophyta > Pinopsida > Cupressales > Cupressaceae > Sequoia > Sequoia sempervirens. Next base: position 381,500,302 of record VDFB02047230.1, read on the forward strand.
TGCCGAAGTCATCCCCATTGGCCTATCCAATAACCAACGTAGGACATTCCTTCACAAGTCAGCCAAATATACCATCGTCGGAGACACCCTATATAGACGCGCTTTAGATAATACCCTACTGAGATGTCTTGATTCTACTGAAGCACAAGCAACCTTGCGTGGGGTGCATGAGGGTATATGTGGTTCCCATTCTAGCGGTCCTACCTTAGCTAAAAAGATTGAGACTGGGTTATTATTGGCCTACTATGGAAAAAGACTCATATGTCTTTGTAACAAAATGTCACCAATGCCAAGTTCATGGAGATTTGATACATGCCCCAGCACAGGAGCTCCGTCCTATCACGTCACCATGGCCTTTTTCCCAATGGGGACTCGACCTCATAGGTAAGATCCACCCCACCTCATCTAATGGACACAAGTTCATTATCACTGCCACTGAGTACTTTACAAAGTGGATTGAAGCCATTCCTATGACATACATTACCGGCACATAGATTTCTAGATTTATCTTAAACTATATCATCTGTCGGTATGGTGTCCCTCAATCTATAATCACTGACAATGGCCGCCCATTTAAGAACCAAGAAGTCCGTCACTTGTGTGATCAATTTCATATTCAACATCACTTCTCTACTCCATACTACCCACAAGGTAACGGCCAAGCAGAGGCGTCTAACAAGACCATCATTAGAATCCTCAAGAAGACTGTCAATGATGCTGGTCGTGACTGGCATTTACAGCTTAACCCTGCCTTATGGGCTTATCGTACAAGTATCCGTACTCCCACTGGTGCTACCCCATACTCACTTGTCTTTGGATCTGAAGCCATTTTGCTTATTGAGGTCGAGATTCCTTCCCTAAGGGTATCCCTGAAAGGCCACATTGATGATGAAGAGTATCGAGTGTCGAGACTCCATGAATTAGAATCCCTAGATGAGCGAAGACAAAAGGCACTGGACCATCTTCAAGCATATCAGAATCGCCTTCGTCATAGCTATAACAGGAGGGTCTTAAATAGAAATTTTGACATTGGTGACCTGGTTTTAATGGAGAACCCAAAGAATCAAGCAGAAAGAGACAAACCAGGAAAGTTTGAACCTAATTGGTTGGGACCTTATTTGTTATGAAAGCTTTTGGATCAGGAGCGTATCAACTCTCTACTCCTGAAGGTGAACCATTGTCCTCACCAATCAATAGTATGCATCTGAAGAAGTTCTACGCATAGCTTCTGGGAGCCTTTGTCTTATTTAGCAAAAATACAAAAAAATAAAAAAATAAAAAAATCGTTATCAAGGTGAAAACCTGGCAAACAGGCGTCTTGGTAACACCAAAAAAATTAGTTAATATGGAAAATAGTAAAGACAAATCAATCGTCCAATGGTGAAAACCACTTCGGTGGCGCTTTGGATAGGTACCATGGTGAAAACCTGGCAAACAGGCGCTATGTGTACTCAACTCTGCTCCTTTGTCTACTATTATTCTAATCTATCTTGTATATACACCACTTCCCTGTACATAGCACACTTCATTATACATAGTCCCTTATCCCTGTACATAGCCCACATTCGTGTACATAGTCCACTATCCTGTATATATCTTTTACCTTTTATGTCCATCACTTGTATATATCAGTCCTAATAAGTGGTAGTCTTTTCCATAGCTTGGAACGATTGACATCGAGAGCATTTCATATCCCCCATCTTACTCTATTCATAGTCAGTTGGTCTTATACTCGACTGGGGGCAGACACTTGACCTGCGTCACATTGGTTCTTACATTGGCTGTGTTGAAGACATTCCACCATGAAAATCCACAAACATCGCAAAATGACCTGAGAAAACACAAAAACATTGAAAAACTTCAAAAAATCCAAAAATAGAGTCAGAGTTAGTCGCACTTGTCAGTCTTTGTCGTCATGTCGAACTACGTTGCCTCTGCGACTGGACGTAGGCAAGGCCATCTGCCGATGTGCCCCCGAGGCATTAGGTCAGTCCGTTTAGGTTTGTCTGTACAAAGTCATGCGTCAATCCATATGTCTATATGACAAGGTCATTGGTAGTGTTGAACTACGAGGTCTCTGCGTGTACAACGTAGGCAAGGCCATCACACGATGAGCCCCCGAGGCCGCACTAGGTCAGTCCATTAGGGTTCGTCACATTCACTTTCACACACGTCTTTTGTTTGTAGTCGGTCTTGTCGGTCGCGATCGAACTATGAGGTCTCTGCATGTACAGCGTAGGCAAGGCACATCCACGATGAGCCGAGGCCACTAGGTCAGTCCTTTAGGGTTTGTCGTCACACAATCAATTGCGTATATCATATCAAGTCATGCATCAATCTGGTGAACAAGTCAGCAATGTCTCTAAGTCAAATCAAACAACTTGCCAAACAAAACAATTCAAATAGATCAACCAACCGTCTGCTACAGGATGTGTCCTTCTTGGAAACAGACATTATCAAAACAATCAACCTATGTCTTATTCAGGATGAGTCCTTCTTGCATAATCGACAAGGTCAAACAATCAAACATAGCCTTACACAGGTTATCACATCAACGGCATCTGACTCAACGTCTTATACGATACATGTCTTTCTGAAACCAGGCTTTGTCATGCCTTATACAGATAGTCATAACATCGAAACCAGACTCATAGTCTTATCCGGTATGTGTATCTCCTGCAATCAGGCTCTATCAATCAAACAAATCAAACAAACAAATCATGTTTTTGGAAAATATTTTCATTGGCTTATTGACTTTATGGCTTATTTATCTTATCATTTATCTTGAATTGATGACTAGGATTCATGTTACTAGCTTTCTCAATGATGTCCCATGAAGGATTTAGAGAAGCAACGACGTATCGAATTCTATTTTCTTTGATTTGTCTGTCGACATCTTTTAAATTTGATTTTGAGTCATGTTACTAGTTTCCTCAAGGATGTCCCATGAAGGATTTAGAGGAGCAATGACGTCTCATGACCTGTCTTTTCTTTTGTTTGCTGTCTGTGGTTTGTCCTGACAAAAAGACTGGGGCAACTTGTGTCCTTAGTATGAGTTAGTGACAATCCTTGTCTGCGACTGTCTGTTTTTAGCAAGTGGATGACCTTGCACACCTTGATTTATGTCATATCCTGGTGTTTTTCTCCATTTTTATTAGTCCCGCCCAATGATGATAAAGTGCAATACCTTTTGTGATATAGCAAAACATCGAAGATTGCTAATACTAACATCTATCTCCTGTCTTTCGTTCTTTCTCGATCTTTCTTTTCGCACTAACATTTTTTTCTTTTCTACATCTTCATCACCCTTATCTATTTTCCTTTATCCTTTTTTGCTTTCATCTTCTAGTTCTCTCATCAATTTCGAGAGCACACTCATGTTCTTTGAACCTGCCTGTCCTCCCGAGGGGGCATACCTTCACCTGTTTTACACTGGGGCATGACTAGGCCATATTTCTTATCGATTTTCTTTGACACAATGCCTAAGTGACATTGTATCAAAGAGGGGCAAATGTAGACACCGAAATTTGGTTTAAGCCTGTGACTTCCACATTCTTCGTAATTTGTATTCTTCATGGTCATTGATTAAATAATCTTAATTATTTAATTAATTCATCTTAACATTAATTCTTCCATTGATTAAATAATCTTAATTATTTAATTAATTCATCTTCTTTTATTTCTTCTATTAATTAAATAATCTTAATTATTTGATTAATTCACATTTTCTTTATTCTATCTGATTAATTAAATAAACGCTTCTTATTTAATTATCTTACTAATTAACCTTATTCGTCTTGTCAAATTAAATAAATCATTATTTAATTTATTCTTTATCGCACTTCAACTATAATTAAATAAAGTCATTATTTATTTAATTATTCATTTAATATCCCCTTCGTCATTTAATTAAATAAATCTTATTTATTTAATTATCCTTCGAATATCGAGTCTTGAATTAAATGAATTATTTAATTCATTAAGTCTATTTTAACACATTCTTCTATATTTTAGATAATTATGTGAGTTATCTAAATATTCACTTTTACTCAACTCGACATCTATTTTAATCGTTCAGTTAACTATTGATTTAATGTCTGAGTGGCGTCTTCGAGTAATCTCTTCGTCTAACCATTCAATCATCCACTTCTAACTCAATTGCGTGTACATGCAGATTAATTAAATATTCTTATTTAATTAATTAAGTGTTGTGCGTGCGTTCGAACAGAGAGTTGCTTTAATCAATCTTTATCTTTGTCATGCAAAGATATTTCTTATGTTTTCGAATGCCAAACTGAAGATTAAACCATTTATTTAATCTTTAATTCTATTTCTAATTCGAATCACTCATGTCATCACTGTCAGTTATCTGAATGCATGTCCAATCTCTCAATCTCAACCGTCCGTTGATCTTTCAATGTTGACCTGTCATTCGAATAATCAATTTTCTATAAATTGATTTGTCATTCTTTATTCCAATCTCTCTCTCGCGAATTTGATAAATTTTGAGAGCACTTTTGTCTTGAATCTTCGATATTTTGATAATCACTATCTTAGGCTATACTTGCACGAACTTGAAAATCTGAGGGAAATTATACCATACAAGCGAAATGGAGAAGGGCAATCGAGATAATTCATGGAAATATGTTTGAAAATTGGTGAGATTGTTCTAGTTTTAATTACGTTTTTACTTTCCCATGTTCTTTGTTGCTTAACGTATGAATTTGCATTCTAGATTTAGTATTTGTATTGCATGTGTGCTTCTAACGATCTAATCTTCTTTATTGTCTATTGTGCAAAAGGCTTGTTTCATTTTCAGACGTTACAGACACCTCAACCACAAACTTTGAGCTCTTTTCCATTAACCCTACTACAGAAGAAGCATTCAGCTTTGGAGAAAACAAACACACACAGACACCACACCCACAAGCTACGAAAATTGAATGCCAAAAAAACCTTTGGCCATCAATAAATAAGAAAACTTTACCCACCATACCGCCGCCGTCATCCACAAATGGTACCCAATCCAACGTGTGGGATGTCCTTGTAATGAGAAGAAAATCCTTCCCCATTAATTTCACTCCAAAAACACTCATGAAAATAGGTGTCGTATATGTCCTTAATATTTTGCCAAGAACCACCAACAAGACCTCGGTGCACCTTCCAAACACACCGCCACCACATCCCTTCAAACAATGACACTTGACCATTGTGGCTTCCAATGCCACCTCCCTCCACCACCTTGGAGGGATGCCCTTCTTGCCACCCACTACTATTGGAACTTAATTAATAATTGAACCAAATGTCCATTCTTATCTACTTCATTTTGGTGATATTATTTTATTAATCTATTCATCCTATTAAAATTATATTGCATCTCTATATCATTTATCTCAATCTGGTAATTTATGTCTTGGTACTTTCATTTTCTAAAATTTTAATACATGCACTAGGTTGTAGCTCCTCATAGAAAAGGGAGTTCTAACTTATAGCTTCATTTATTTATTGTTCTTAGTCCTTGATGCACACTAAATGAGAGAACATATTTTTTCCCTCTTTTTATTTGATTTTCCATGGAGCTCGAAAGGCCAAGATTAAGGGATTGACCATTCAAAACAAGCTCCTAAGAAGTTATTACCCTTTTTTGTGTTCATACCTATGGGTATTTGGAATATTCAACCACACTAAGGATTTTTTTCTTTCATCTTTTCCATGTCATTTCTATTTTTCTTCTAATTATTTTGGAATAAATTAATTCTATAATATATCTATATATTCCAATACCTCCTAGAATTTATTTTTTCTACCTCTATCTCCCTATTGTACAAAAGACTATTTTCTAGGCGAAACAGTCCAATTTCTTGATTCACTGGGATAAAAATGTGTGCATTGAGTGATAGTGCATGGAATGGATGAATTTACATAAAAGAAATGTGTCCACATGACATGCCAAAATCCTAGACAATGGACTCCTCATTTGACACCAAGTTCCTTTATTCTTTCTTTTCTTGGTTTTGTACTCAATTTTTGAATCATGTATCTTGTTTCCCATAAAAAATCATTCTTCATTAACTTTATTTTTTAACTTAGTAAAAGATTTTATTTTTAAAATTTAATTCATTTTTGGATATTTCTAGCATGATATTATTATTTCTATAGTAAGGTAGTAAACAAGATGCTTTCCTTCTAAAAAGAACCAGCTTTATCCTAGCATATGTTAAAAAAATTAACTTAGATAATGTAGAGAAGGGGGATTCGCTACTCACGAGTTATCTTCGTTCAAAGAGCCTCATAGGGTGAACTTCCCTAAACTACCTCAAGGAACAATGCGAGAGTTTTAGAATAAAAAAGAGTAGGTCATGAAGATTCTCTAGAAAAACTAACAAGCTCTTGACCAAAGGACAACATCACAAAATAAGGACGACAACGAAGAGCGTTGGCATCTTGTACAGACCAGAAAGTGAGTTTATCATAGAAAAATAGCAGAGTGGATACTTCTACTCTAATTGCTAAAAAATATTAGAACATGAGAAGGCAATAAAATATAACATAACTAAAATAAAGTGAAACAAAAATGATGAAGATAAGGAGAAGAAAGGAAGTGCTCACAACCATGCAAGTGATGAAGCCTCCAATACATGAATGTCTTCAAAACCTGCATGTGTAATATTTGGAGAAGGTGTTGGGGCTATATAGGGGTTTTCCTCAGTCAAACCCCCATTTTGGTGTTCCCACCTCCACGAACAACTAGATAGGAGAGAGTGTAACTAAAATGGAAAAAGTGTGTGTTGAAAGCAAAACCCGCTTTTGGAGTAGAACCCACACCACCAAATATGAGTGATAAAAACAATCCCCAATCAAGGAGGAGAACTCGTATCACAAAATAAAGATGCAATAGATAGGGGATATGGAATCCTAGAATGCTCACAAGCATAAGGAAAGGGAGATAGATGCTAGAGCCAAGAGGGCTACAAGGAGTGTTGTAAGAGCTTGAAAATATGTAAGAATGTTGGTTTTCCAAGCTATATGAAGTTTTGCAAGCAAGATTTGGAGAGTAAAAGGCTAGAGCAAAATCTAGAGAGGAGTTAGAATGAATCTAGAGCAAAGGAAGAATGGAGCTAGAGAGAGGTCAGAAGACCAAATGGAATGAAAAGACAACATTTAAGGAAGGAAAATAAGCTTCCCAAGTCATTTCAAGGCATCTTGAGTCATTACCACCGACCAAAGGAGGTGACAAGTGGAAAACAAGCACAAAAATGGTCATTTGAACATTCAAACGTTGCAGGATGCTAGTGTGGCGCACAAACGTCTGTGTGACGTGCTAGTGTCCAGACACGTCATGCTACAAAACAACATGAATGGGAAAAAGCAAAAGGTTTGATGCAAGGCTGACATGCGAGGCTAGCTACTGAAAAGGGGTGTTGGAGCATTCTAAGAAGGAAAAAGGCTGATGCAAGGGTTAAAATGAGCCTACTCAAGATGCTAAGGGAGTGGACACTAAAGTAGATGCAAGAATGTATGCAAAGTTGCAAGGGGTACAATTTTACAACTATACAAATAACAAAGGAATTTTTTAGTTAAGTCAATTTTTTCGACATAACAATCCTTCTAAACACTTTATGATTATTTTTAATGTTTTTACAATACATTATTTTGGTCAAAATAAAAATTTCTTATATCATTATCACTTGATGGAAAAAATATTGCATGACAATCAAGTAATATACTATGCATTGTTTATTACTACATTGGCAACCCTAACTCTACCATTACCTTCAACTTCTAAAAATAAATATTAGAGATATGTATGTTTTCACCATTTGTATTATTGTGTAAATAAAATACTATCATTCATAATGTTATTTGTTCAAAGAAAGTCAAGAGTCCAATTCTTATCATCATCATGATCAATTAGGGCTTCAACAAACACATGCATAACTACTAGTGTCTTTTTTCATTGTTCATTCGTTGACATTGTTTGTATCTTCCTTTAGCTTCATTGATGTGATGTATAGTGTTGAAGGTTGTAATCTTTTTTAGGAGTTTGTCTTGTTCTTGTAGGAGAATTTTGTATGTTGCTTTAAATTCTATCTTCTTTACATTGTCTATCTCCATTAACTCTATGTTATAGAAAGTAGGGAATACTATATCATAAGGGTTTATGAGACAAAAGAGTAACTTTCACATTTATCTATCTTCTATTTTCCCTCCAAAATCAAAAATTTTATGTCGGAAGTTGTCTATTTTAAGCAAGTATCCATCAATCATTTCAAAATATTCAAGTTGAGATTGAATAATTCTTGGCATACTCAAAAAGACCTAGTTCATAGTTAGCATTAAAAACTTTTAATGCTTTTTATTTCTCAATAGGGTTCTTTTTACCTTAAATTTAGTTCCCTAACTAAAGGACCACATGTATTGTTAATGTTGTGAATTTTTCTTCTTGAATATGAAATGTTACAAGCTTTTCTTACAAGAGCATGCATTTTATTGAAAATTAGAAAAAAAATTAAACCTTAATGAAAATAAGTTGCATAGCTATCACTAACTACTTATAGTTGTGCCAATGTAATATTGGTTCAAAAAGAATGTTCATAATTGTAGATCCATGTTTCTAAATGAATTCTAACTCTTTTAGCTTATATATTGTATAGATCTCATAATACGCTTTCCAATCCTATAAATGGATGAAATGAACTTGGTATCACAAAGATGTAGCATTTTAAGGATTACTTTGCTAGTGTATAAATAATATTTCCTAAATTTAAAATAATTAAAATTTTAAAAATCGGTGGGAAAACACATCTACACACCAAATGTCCCCTTTTTCTCACCACTTGTCAAATTGTGATTTGCTTGAAATTTGTTAATTTTGATTTCATATAAATAGTAAAAATAAAATTTGGTGTAGTGATATTCACACATGTCAATCACTTTTATAAAACATGGAAATTGTGACATGTTTTGATGTATAAATGTCACATTGGACTATAAACAAACAAATAAGAAAGTGTTGCATTTAACCTTCAAAATTTGTCAACTTAAGTGTCAATTAACTATAAATGTACATTAAATAGGATCATTCCATATAAGCCTCAACATCCACCTCATAAACCACACCAATTAACCAAATAAGTGTTGAACACTCAAAATACTAAGAGGTGGGGTGAATCAGTATTCTTTTAACCCACTTAAACATTTAAGCATTCAATCCTCATAGTATATTCAACTTGTAATTATGATTGAAAGCATGAAAGAAAAAAATAACATCACATAACACATGAACATCAGGATTTTTATGTGGAAACCCCAAAATGGGAAAAAACCACAGTGAGGATTAGCTCACAATATATTATAACCGATTATAATATATTACAAAAGTTCTCACTACAGGTGGACTCACTGCCCACTGAGAAAAGAAAGGATAGAAGAGATTCTGGCACACAACCAAATTTGAACTATTACAAAATGTATCTACATTATGTTGGAGTACAGTTACATTGAAGCTCAATATACTGACTTCACACACTTCATTTTAATTTGAATTAACACTCTACTTTGCTTTACATTCACTCTATATTCACAAAATTTGCATCCATAAAACCTTATCACATGTCACACTCTGCAAAAACATCAAAAAATATCATTATTATATATCCACTTCATCTATAACATCAATTAGTTCAACCTAATTAGATGTAATTTACAAAATGCAACTTGTCGGCTCAAGATCCATACATGCACACTTCTTGTAAAGATTCAAAACCCATAACAATTTGAAATAGGTTGGCATGGACCCAAAATATCACTCACATAATGGATCAACACATGTTCATCCTCCGTAACATACCCAAATCATTAGGTCGAAACCAATAATGACCTAATTATAAAATTTTCAAACTATACACCCACACTTAGACACTCGAACCTAAAAAATATATACCATATAGAATATACATGCTACTGACACCTGTCAACCTTCCTACAAAACTACAAAGATAAATTCCAATCCATGGAGAAATATTAATTCATCAAAACATATGCATTGAACCAACAAACACCTGTAACTACCATTCTAAACTTATGTTACTCGTAACTTTCACACTAGGAGCCAAAACAAGATGAAACTCTAGAATTAGGTCCCTCTATCAACCAACAATTATGTTAGAATCACAAAGCAAGATCTTCATCAATGGACCAATGGGGACCCAAGTACCGGATCCCTTGTACACAGAAACACCTGAATTGATACTTAGTCAATTTCCACAACTATTGCCTTCACTGGATCAAACCTTCCTACAAAATTTCCTTTCGTAATCATCCTTTAATATGTTCAAGCGATCCAAATTGATCTATACAATGGTCTTCATACTAAAATACAATGTTGAAATCAATGACAACACTACAATACATAACTATATGACTTATGCTCATCCCACATTCTCAAGTTGTGAAGAAATGCATCAATGACAAGCTCCTTATTCTTCAAACAATCTCCCCCTTTTTCATTGATGGTAACATGCCAAAATTATCTCCAAAATCATTCTCCCCCTCGGGCATCAAGGGAAAAGGGTGAATACAAAATTCTTCTTCACATATTGGATCTCCCCCTGACGAATATATACATGCATAAAAAATAAAATACTGAATTGATTGAACTAAATACACTAGGTCAAAAGCTTATATCAGAAAACACTATACACCATCCACATATATACCCAAATTTTGATGTTCCATAAACTAAAAATGTATAAATAAATACAAACATTTTCAATTGGAAGAAGTTGACCCTTGGAGCTTCTCAAGGTGGGCTTGCCACTCTTGCTTTCCTTCTTCCCAAATCCTCTTGGATATGCCAAGCATTTTGCACTATGTCTCTAGCTCCATCAATAGTTCTTCCCCTTATTTTGGAGTGATAGGGACCGGATTTAAAGCTTTGTAGCATTATTAGCACTCAACAAGGCATTGGAAACAAATGTGAGCTTGGGGTTCACCAGATCCCTGAGGTTATCGAATTGCAAAATAATATTCTCTTTTTTCCCTTGCAGTTAGAAGAACTACTCATGTAAACTCTATTACTGACCTTGTGCTTCCACCCAATTCATGTGTCAAATCATAGGCATTGGAAGTTTTATTAATCTAGGACTCAATTGATTCCATTTCATCCTTTATGCTCTTTGTGGCTCCAGGCTACTTCATACAAAATTAAAATAAGGCTTTGGCCTCTACCACACAAGCCTATGTACCCTTAAGAATTTCCTAAAATTTATTGTGTGCATGGTAACACTTCTTTTTAATCTCCAATAGCCTCTTCTCATCCATTTTCTTGTCTAACTCTTATTCAAAAAAAATCGTTAATCCAGAGGTATAGTCTTTGAAAGAATCAATCAAAAAAATTAAGTTCTCCATACGAGATAATGAATAATCAATTGTTACATTGGGTATGGCCTCTTGGAGTGTTTTCAAAGCCTCCTCAATCATCTCTCCACTCTTTTTATGAGTTTATATTATCTCCTTCCAATAGATGTATGGGAGACATCTCCCACTTGAAGCTTGTGGAGTGGTGAAATCTTGGCTAATTCCATGTTTCCATGTTGCATGGGCAATTTTAGCAATTGCATGGACACAATAGGCTAAACTGTAATTACATGTTCAATAGATTATTTAGAGAATCTCCATAAGAGCTGAAGGATTCACCAGTTTCCTTTACATCCTCTATATCCTTCTCTTCCAATTCCTTCTCCTTCTCATTATCACCATTGCTAACTAGTGTCTCTACTTTTGTCTTTCCTCCCGCATCACCAAAGAAGTCTTCCTTCTACTCATCATTCTTTCATGTATTGTCTTCACCCCTAGTTTGTTCTATATTATCTGGAGGTATAACTATCTATGGTTGGTCTTGTGCGCTCTCAACATGTGTTTTAGTTTTCTAAGGAGTATAAGTATCATCCTTTGCAGTATCTTCTCTAGTAGCTACATCCTTTTCAAGGTTCTCCTATGCACCAAAATTTTATTTTGTTGTCACTTCCACATCCAGAAGAAAATTTTCTTGTGCATTCCCCTCTTTAGTTCCATGCTCATGTTGAGCATTATCAAGTTGCACATATTCTTCAGAATTCTCATCCAAAGCAAGTATCTCCACATGAATTCCTTCTTTGTTCTCTGCAAACGTCCCCAATCTTTGTGCTAGTTTAACTACTTTTTTAACTCTCCTTCCCGAGCCTCACAAGATCATTTTGATCTCTACCCATAAGGGTTGTCACCCTTTGTTTTGTCCTAAGCTCCTTATTGAATAATTTATCCAATGCGGCTTTATTTTCCTTAGAGAGTGGATCACTAATATGTTCCAATGCATAAGCCTTCAATTTGGCCTCTTCTTCTATTTCTTCTTGTCTTCTTTAAATCAAAATATTTCATAATTTTGTAAGTATTTGTTTCTCTATGTTCCTCATATCAACTTCAAGAACAATAATGTATTTTACAATAGCTTCTACTCTGGTGGCCTTTTCCACCTCATTAGCCTCATTGTATAGAGTTGTAGTTTCCTCTAACATTTTATTTTGTACAATACCATTGAAAAGTGCATCAAGTTTCATTGGACTATGGGTTCTTACCAAATATTTCTTCTTTTTCCTCTTCTTTTCTTCTAGTTTCCTTTTCTTGCTTGCATTTTCCTTCTTCTCTCTCATGTGGATAACAAATACTCTCTTTTCCATTTCCACTTCCTCCTCTTCATCTATATCCAAAATATCAGTCTTTCACTTCTTTTAAATCGCTTCACCTTTCCTTTTTTGGATCAATTGAGGTCCTTCTTCTTCATCATCATCTTCAACATTTCTTGCAACATATTGCTCCCTAGTGGCTTTTGAATTTACTCTCCTTTTCACTGGGCTAGTTTGATGTGCTGTCAGAGCAGCCTTTTCTTTCTCAGGCCTCTTTTACTGCTTTACTAAAGAGGTATTTTCCTTCATCGAAGCACTTGTTTGTTTTGTAGGAGTAGTTTTTTCCTTCCTCTTTTCTCCACTAGATGAAAGAATAGTCCTAGAGGACTTCTAAGCAGCCGGAGGATCTTCTCTACCAAATCTTCTCACACTTGATGATCTTCTTGGAGCTCCATATTTAGCCTAACCTACCTCAACTTGTTCCGGTGTGAGGCCCACAACCTCTACAAATTGTGTAGTCATTCCATCAACATTGTTAACTTGTGACTATCGTTGATCTATGTGCACCTTCATTGATTTCTCCTCATAAATGTTGAATCTCTCCTTAGTGGTGTCCTTAGGAATTTTTAGCAAGATTTTAGCTGATCCATTGATTTCATTTGTAGTAACCTCATATCGTAGTGTTGGGATCTACACTATCCTGGGCTCAAAAATCTCCATTATACATTCATATTTTGTGACAAGAAAGGTAATCTTCTTTTGATACCTCTCCACTAACTGCTTTGGTATCCTTTAACTTTCTTGCATCTTCTCTTGAAAGGTTTTGAAGAACCCCTAGAGGGAATTCTTCTAAGCTTTTGTATCTCCCAATCTAAACAAATAATCTCTAATTTGATGGGCTACAAGTTTGTCTCATATCCATACCGCATTCTTCATTCCAGGTAATCCATTCAAAAAGTAAAATAATAGACAAATGACTAAATTTCCAAACTTAAAGGCATTCTTGGACTCCTTTGTTTTTTGTAGACTTTCCAACAGTTGTAGTCTCAATAATTGACACAAATCATAGTTTTCACTCTTCTCGACTATCTCATACGTTGTGTTGATGGCAGTAGAAAATATAAAGTTCTCGCTATTAGTGAAATACGATTTGTATCCTATCATCATGGAAGTGTACTTCACAAAAGGATTTCTTATGTTCTTAACTATAAATTATGTCTTGTCATATGTCGCACACATTTTCTCCATCACAATCTCATTTTTCATAGATTTGAGTATTGATATTGGTCCAGTTGAGCATAGACTAGTCACAACCCTAATAGATTCTTTGATGATCAAGTGTGGAATTTCTAGCCAGAGGAACTTGTCATGAATTATTCTTAGGGTGTATCTCACCTATTCATCCACATAAAAAAGGATGGGAAACTTATTCCAGACATCAAGACTCTTCTCTTCCAAAACTCCAAACTCTGATTTCAACTTGAAATCATCATCAGTGAGCTCATTGAACCATACATAATTCAACTTTTTTTATTATATTCTTCTATTTTTAAATTCATATAATCCCTAACATCCTATGTGTGCAAAAATACATACAAGATGTGTGAAAATGAATCATCTAAATCATCCATCAAAGATTTATTTGGATGCCTTTTAAACTTAGGTCGTGGAAGCTCTGAGAATTCTACCACTTGCAATGTATACATCTTTACAAAATTTTGAAAGTTCTTTCTGAAACTAGGATAAGTAGAAACTGTGAATACCTTTAATCACTTTCCGACTAGGGTTTTTGCGCACACCAAAACTCAATCACTTCGATCACTCCAATTCGCTTCTTCACTAATTTGCTCTTTCTCTAATTCTCATTGCAAATGAAATTTGATCAAGTGAAATCACTTATAACCCCTTTTGAATTTGACCCAATTCACCATAAATGCTTCACCTAATAAAGCTATCAAAACATTGACTATATGCACACTCAACTTTAAATGCTCCATAAATTTCCGCATCATGATATTTTCTACCAGGATCTTCTCCAATAGATCAAATGCATTGGTATACATCGCATATCCTCATGTTGAAGCATCAGCATCATTTCTCTGGTGGGGGATGAAATATTTCCATTAAATCTCCCCCTAAGCCAAAGCTCTCATATTAGTTTCCAGAGGAAACATCTACATTGGAAGTTGGTACAAACTCATCTTTAACCTCTGTCTCATCCTTCTTTTTCCAAATCTTATCCATCTCTTTCTTTGTCTCTTCTAGATCAATGTTTTGTACTGGATCATTCTTCTTTACCGGATTATCCTTCTTCATGTTTCTGCTTTTGCAAAACTTATCAATGTATCCAATCCTATTACAATTATATCATATGAAATTATTTTAAATTGGCTTACTTCCACTCATTCTAGATCTTCATTGATTAGCTTTATTCCCAAATCCATTACGTGTATAACAGTATCCATTGAAATATTGAACCATTCTACCATTGTTATAGCCATTCATCATTTGACTTCTACATTCACTAGCTCTATGACCAAATCTCTTACATGTAAAGTACTAAACAAGAAAATATGGAACATTCTAATTCATTATACTTCTACATTTCATATACTTATGTCCAAATCTATTGTAATAATAACATAAACCATTAAAAGTCGGATACCTTTGTGCATTTGGTTTTTTGACCGGTGGTCTTCTCACTTCATTCCTTTGATTCCAGATCTTGCCATTGTTCTTTTTGTCTTCAAGTTGGTTTGAAGTTTGATCTATCTTTGATATTTCTCCTATCTCAAACCCTAATCCACCTTTGCCTTTGGATCCTTTCTAATTTTCAATCATTTCATCAAGATCTGTAGAAATCATCTTGAATTTTTCTTCATGACTCCTTTCTTTTTCAAAATTTGATCTTAGATTCACAACTTCTTGTTCAAGCTTTTTGCATTCTTCATAATTTATTTTCACCATTGCATTCAAACATTCTTCAACTCTTTGTCTCTTCAACTTGCACCTTTAGTCTGGTGATTATTTCATTTTCTTGCTTCAACTTTTCATTGACCTTCTTATGTATTTCTTTCAATGTCTTGATTTGCGCTCTCAATTTTTTGATGCTTTCATCTACTTCTTTGAAATTTTCTTTTAGATTTTTTTTTACCTTCAGTTTATTCTAAATCTTCAAGAGAATCTCATGTTTAGGTATTATATTTTTACTAAAGGATGGTAAAATTCATCTTAACCATCAATGATGCCACCAAGAAGAAAATTGATTGGGCAGCCCTTATTAGTGATACACTCCATGATTAGTTAAGCACAATCCTCAACATCAAATTTCTACATGACCTCTTATTTGGTCTATCTCTTGGCATCTCAAGCCTCCTTCCCAAGACTTGATAGAATAGGCCATTTTGATCTTGGGGAAGTTATAATCTATGAAAAATATCCTCAATTCAATTTGGAGGATAGTTATACACATTTCTATGTTGTCAATGACAACTTTTTTTGTGTTGTGATTAGAGGACTAGAAGGAGACTTCAGTAGAAGAATCTCCAATGAAGTAATAGAAGCATTGAAAGCATAACGAAATTGGTACATCTAGTTTAAAACCTTCACATATATCAAAGTGGAATACTTCCAAAAGACGCCATACAAGATTCCAGGATACCCCTCGGACAAGATGATTTTGTTGGAAGTATGCAGGTAGGTCACAGAAATCCACCAGCTCGTTGTTGGAAAACATAAGCCTAGATACAACTTCCCCATCCAAATAGGCACATATTCATGTGCTAATATGCAAAATGCAAAGGGTACTGATATGGAAATGGAAAAGTAAATCTTGGTTCTATATAATGATGCTCAAAATATATTTGACCCAATTGGTAGAATTAGGAAGGTAATTGGTTCATTCTATGTTCATGAGCCCAAGTTAGAGGATCATTGGGCCAATTGTGAAGAGGAATTTGAAGTTAGAATGAAGGACTAATTTTGGATGATAGTAAGATTGATTAAATCTTGCACTGAGGCCCAAGTCTCAGAATAATTGAAAGAAGATGGAAAAGTTCTTGATCCAATCTCTCACAATCAACAAGTGTACCATCAACCAATATTCAATAAAGATTGCTTGATAGATGAAACTAATGACATAAAAGCAAGTGCAGATGATGTAATAGCCTTTTCTCTCTAATGGCTCAAACAAACTTTTCCAATGATGAGATTGTTGGAACCTAGAAAGGTAGTCTAGAAAACAAAGAAAGGAGAAGGAACTTTGTTTTTGTTACTACCCCTACCAAGGAAACTTCAAAGAAAACACCTCTTAAGGTGGCAGAAAAGAAAAAGAAGGAAATGGACCCAATAACTATTTTGGACAGTGAGGAAGAATCTGAGGAGAAGGAGACCCTAGTAAGAAAGAAATGTACCAAAGAAGCAATTAAAGAGAGGGTTACCTAGAGGGAAGCCAAGAATACTTACTCCTCCACTCCTCCCCATGAATCCCCATTTCCATCACCTCCTCCATCACCCCAAAATAAACCTCCCTCTCTTCCACTTGATACACCTCCTCCTCCTAAAGATGAACCACCATCAAGAGAGGAAGAAATCCCTAAGGCTACTAAAGAAGAAGTGGTGCGAGAGGAGGGAGAAATAGAAATTGAACCTCCAAGAGAAGAGGAAGAACAATGGATACCCCCTACTAAAAAGGAGACCTTCATGTAGAGGAGGTTTATGTTAAAGAAATTCCTACTGAAGAGGTTCATGTGGGGGAACCTAATGTTGAAGAAACCCATGTTGAAGAAATGCTTGCTAAAGAAAATGTACCCAAAGAGAATATTGACCAGGAAGTGGGTCAAATGGAAGATACTCATGCGGTACAACCTCATGAAGAAGAAGAAATGCATGAAGAAAAGGTTTGGGAAGAAAAAGAGGTTAGAGCTAAAACCAAGCAACGAGAGGTTGAACAAGAAGATGATGTTGAAGGATCCCATAATACTAAAGTTCTCACTTCTCGTAGAGAAACATTCGCAGCTGTTCCCACCTAGTTAAATCAAACTATTCAGAGACAATTGAGGATGAATGTAGAAATCATAGACCAAAGTCTTAACATTTTGACAAAAAAATTCCAATCCCTGGTCCAAAGAAGGAAAAGAGCTTGAAGAATATCTACCATCTCCATGGATGAAAAAAGTAATAGAATAGCACAAATAGTTGTTCCATTGGTAGAAAAGTTAGAATCAAAGATGAGATTAGAGGATTACCAAATCAGACAACTTGATTTAGTTGTTCAAACAAGGGAGGGAGAACAACAGTGTCTCAAAATGTCCATTCCTATAATTTTCAAGAAGATGTAGAAGGATGAAAACACTAAAGAAGAGTTGAAAGCTCAGATGGCACATCTCATGGTGTGTATAAGCAATTTGATTAGACTAGTCAATACTAATGATCCTAATTTCATGTTGTAGGCTGCATTAAAAGGTGAGGTCAAACATTCTAACCCAAATTGTTGGATTCTTGTGTTGCAACAATGGAAAACTAATTTTCTTACCTTGGTCGATCAAGTGCTAAAAAGAATAGTAGCCTTATCACTCAATTAGTGATGAAGACAATGCAGCTCAGCTAATTGAGCTAACCATTGATGAGGAAATATTGGTATGGGAGGATTACATCCCTATTTTGTATCAAATAAAGGAGACATCAATGGAGGAAATCCTAAAGGATACTCTCATTAAGGAAGAAGATCGAGATAAATTTCCTAAATGGGTAAGAGCAACTTAGTTTCAAGTCAGAATATTGAATAAGTGCAAGGCTAAGTTGAACAAAGACAGGAGCTAGGTTGATCATACAATGAACAACATTCACCAAGCCATTAAAGACTTAGATTGTAAATTTTGGGAAACCCCTATGTTGGTGAGAGATCACAATACAATGGTTGAATAATTAAAAAACTAGATGTAAGGATAGGTCACATAGGCAGGTATTGATAAAATGATTAATAAGAAGGTGAAACTCTAGTCACTTCAAGAGGATTTGGTTGCCTTCAAATATTTACAACAAAAAATGGAAAAATCAGTAGTTGATTAGAAGGTGAAACTCCAGTATCACAAAGGGCTAGTGATGGAAACGATGAACAAAGTAGTGTCAGCATTCATTGAAAACTTTACCAAGTAATTGGAGTTAGAAGATGTGGATGTTGTTGCATGCTTTTTATATATGTTTTTCAATAAATAGTTGTTGAAAATTCCCACGCCCAAATGAAAGAATAAAATTGGCGAAAGTTTTGGGATCTGATAGTTACTTCCAGTTAGACTTGAGTTACTTTTAGTTAGCTTTTTTCATCCCCTGAGTTTTAGTATAACTAAATTGATACTCAAAATAGGGCACCTAGTTTTGATTTTATTTAATTTTTAGTGTTCTTTTGTTTGAACTGAAGGACTGGACTTAGTTCTAGTTAGCTTTTTTGTCAAATCCACAATTATAGGAACTTGGTTTTTCTATATGATTTTGATTCTGGATCATTTCAAAGGATCCAGTTTTGATGTAAGTTTGCAAATGAACTTATACACTCTCAGCGTGGATTTTCCTACTGACTTTGTTAAGATCTGAAATTGTTGATTAATTAAAGGATTACACTTGTTTTTGCATGCATTTCAATTTGGTATCATGGTAATGGTATGATTGTTTCATTTTAATCTATGCTGACACAATAATGAAATCTTGTGAGTTATTCTAGAATTAAGTAAGGTTTTGTCTCATATCTATGCATACTTGACGATGTTCTAATTTGATAAAATCTGAGAATTTGATGTGTTGTTTGATTTCCTTATAAGATTGCATCATTGCTAATAGTAAATATGTGAATTTCTATTTACTCTAATGGTGGTTTGGAAATATTTTTTTTAAATGCTCAGATATAATTTGTGAAATAGTTTGTCATTAATCGTTAGATTAAATTTATTTAAATTCCTTGTTACCCTATCTATCTTTTGAATTTTATTTGAATCAAGTTTGGAATCATTTAAATAGGATAAAATTGTTACAAATCTGCTACAAATATGAACATGCAAAGTGTTTATTAAATTGCTAGAATCATTATTTAAAATTGCATGATTTAAATATCATTTTTCATAAAAGCTAATAACTAGATCCCTTGTGAAATATGTTGACAATGAACCATGTGTTGTCCCATGCAGACAAGACCTGACTAGAAAGGAACCTTGGAGTAATTTATTTACTTTTCAAGAGAAGTAATAACTTATTATTACTTAGCAAGTTGGAAGTGTAAAAACAACCCTCAACACATCCATGTGATGTGCTAGCATCGTGTAAGATTCTAGAATTCAAAATGTCAAATTTCCATTCAGCTACCTATATTTGCATGTCGTAATGTTTTTTGCTCAAAAAATGCCTCTGCCATTGGAGTGTGATACTTCACCTTCTACGAAACCCTCTTGTGAAACCCTCATTTTGGATTTGGACATGTAAATCAATCACTCTTTTTATTTATTTTCTTAGCTCTCTTGGCTACATTTTGTAGATCCAACCTTCATTATTGAAACTTATTGAAGCTACATACTATTGGATCTTCATTAATAGTTCCATATGTTCATTCTTCTCTACTTTATGTTAGTGATATTATTTTATTAATCTATTCATCATATTTAAATAATATTTCATCTCTATATCATTTATCTCAATTTGGTAATATGTCTCAAGTGGTACTTTCATTTTCTAAAAGTTTATTGCATGCACCAGGTTGTAGCTCCTCATAGACAAGGGAGTTCTCACTTATAGCTTCTTTTATTTATTTTTCTTAGTCCTTGATGCACATTAAATGAGAGAACACGTTATTTATCTCTTTAAATTATTTGATTGCTCATGTAGCTCAAAAGGCCAAGATTGAGGGCTTGACCATTTAGAACAAGCTCCTAAGAATTTATACCCCTTTTTTGTGTTCATAGCTATGGGTGTTTGGAAGATTCAACCACACAAAGGATTTTTTTCTTTCACCTTTTCCATTTTATTTCTATTTTGCTTCTAATTATTTTGGAATAAATTAATTTTCTAATATATCTATATATTCAAATACCTCCTAACCTTTAGTTTTGCTACCTCTATCTCCCTATTGTACAAAAACTATTTTCTAGGCTAAACAGTCTAATTTCTTGATTCTCGAGGATAAAAATGTGTGCAATGAGTGATAGTGCATGGAGTGGGTGAATACATAAATAAATATATCCACATGACATGCCAAAATCCTAGAAAATGGGCTCCTCATTTGACACCAAGTTCCTTTATTCTTACTTTTCTTTGTTTTGTACTCAATTTTTGAATCATGTAATCTTGTTTCCCATAAAAAGCATTCTTCAATAGCTTTGTTTTTTAGCTTGGTAAAATATTTTATTTTTTAAATTTAATGCATATTTGGATATTTCTAGCATGATATTATTATTTCTATAGTAAGGTAGTAACAAGATGCTTTACTTCTAAAAAGAACCAACTTTCTACTAGTGTATGTTAAAAACATTTGATTTAGATAACAAACAATTTTTTTAGTTAAGTCAATCTTTTGAACATAACAATCCTTCCAAAAAAATTATGATTAA
Source organism: Sequoia sempervirens (assembly GCA_007258455.2). Taxonomy (NCBI): domain Eukaryota; kingdom Viridiplantae; phylum Streptophyta; class Pinopsida; order Cupressales; family Cupressaceae; genus Sequoia; species Sequoia sempervirens. The sequence goes on from VDFB02047230.1 coordinate 381,521,555, forward strand.
TTTTAATGATTTTACAATACATTCGTTTGGTCAAAATAAAAAATTCTTATATCATTATCACTTGATGGAATTTAAAATATTGCATGACAATCAAGTAACATACTATGCATTGTTTATGACTACATTGGCAACCCTATCAAAAACATACCATGCATTTTTTATGACTACATTGGCAACCCTAACTCTACCAATACCTTCAACTTCTAAAAATAAATATTAAAGATATGTATATTTTCACCATTTGTATTAGTGTAAATAAAATACTATCATTCATAATGTTATTTGTTCAAAGAAAATCAATAGTCCAATTCTTAACATCATTATGAGCAATTAGGGCTTCAAGAAATAGGCATAACTATTAGTGTATTTTTTCAGTGTTCATTCATCAACACTTTTCATACCTTCCTTTAGCTACATTGATGTGATGTATAGTGTTGAAGGTTGTAATCTTTTTGAGGAGTTTGTCTTGTTCTTGTAGGGGAATTTTGCATGTTACTTTAAATTCCATCTTCTTTACATTGTCTATCTCCATTAACTCTATGATATAGAAAGTAGGGAATATTATATCATAAGGGTTGATGAGACAAAAGAGTAACTTTCACATTTATCTATCTTCCATATTCCCTCCAAAATCAAGAATTTTATGTCGAAAGTCATTTATTTTAAGTGAGTATCAATCAATCATTTCAAAATATTCAAGTTGAGATTGAATAATTCTTGGCATACTCAAAAAGACCTAGTTCATATTTAGCATTAAAAACTTTTAATGCTTTTCATTTCTCAATAGGGTTCTTTTTACCTTAAATTTAGTTCCCTAACTAAAGAGCCACATGTATTGTTAATGTTATTAATTTGCCTTCTCCAATATGAAATGTTACAAGCTTTTCTTACTAGAAGCATATGTTTTATTGAAAATTGGAAACCTTCTTAAACCTTAATGAAAATGAGTTTCATAGCTATCACTAACTACTTATAGTTGCACCAATGTAATATTGGTTCAAAAATAATGTTCATAATTGTAGATCCATGTTTCTAAATGAGCTCCAACTCTTTTAGCATATACTATTGTATAGAGCTCATAATACACTTTCCAAACTTAAAATGGATGAAAATGAACTTTGTATCACAAAGATATGGTCGTTTTAGGATCAATTTTCTAGTGCATAAAGAATATTTCCTAAATTTAAAACAATTAAAACTTTAGAAATTGGTGGGAAAACACATCTACACGTCCAATGTCTCCTTTTCTCACCACTTGTCAAATTGTGATTTGCTTGGAATTTGTTAATTTTGATTCATTTAAATAGTAGAAACAAAAAAAATTGTAGTGATATTCACACATGTCAATCACTTCTATAAAACATGGAAATTGTGACACATTTTGGTGTATAAATGTCGTGCAGTGGACTATAAACAAAAAAATAAGAAAGTGTTGCATTTAACCTTCGAAAGTTGTCAACTCAAATTTCAAATAACTATAAATATACATTAAATAGTATCATGCAATATAAGCCTCAATATCTACCTCATAAGCCACACCAATTAACCAAACAAGTGTTGAACACTCAGAATACTGAGAGGGGGGGTGAATCAGTATTCTTTTAAACCACTTAAACATTTAAGTATTGAATCCTCATAGTATATTCAACTTGCAGTAATGAATGAAATCATGAAAGCAATAAATAACATCACATAACTCATGAACACCAAGATTTTTACATGGAAAACCCAAAATGGGAAAATCCACGGTGAGGATTAGCTCACAATATATTATAACCGGTTATAGTATATTATAGAAGTGCTCACTACAGGTGGACTCACTGCCCACTGAGAAAAGAAAGGATATAAGAGATTGTGGCACACAACCAAATTTGAACTATTACAAAATGCATCTACAGTATGTTGGAGTATAGTTCCATTGAAGCTCAATATACCAATTTCACACACTTCATATTAATCTGAATCAATACTCTACTCTACTCTGCATCCACTCTATATTCACACAATTTGCATCCACAAACTCTGGAAAACATCAAAAAATATCCTTCTTATATATCTGCTTCATCTATAACATCAATTAGGTTGGCCTAATTAGATGTAATATGCAAAATGTAACTTTTCAGCTCAAGATCCATACATGCACACTTCGCGCCAAGATTCAAAACCCATAAGAATTTTAAATAGGTTGGTATGGACCCAAAATAATACTCACATAACGGATCAACACATGTTCATCCTCTGCAACATACCCAACTCATTAGGTCGACACCAGTAATGACCTAATTACAAAATTTACCAATTGTACACCCACTCGAACACTCGGACCTCCAAAATCTATGCCATCTAGAATATACACACTATTGACACATTTCAACCTTCCTACTAAACCACAAAGCTAGATTCCAATCCTCAAAGAAGTGTGGATTCATCAAAATATATGCACTAAATTGAAAATTAACTGTAACTACCAATCTGAACTTCTGATACTCATAACTTTCACACCACGAGCCAAAACAAGATGAAACTTTGGAATTAGGTTCCTCTATCAACCAACATACTTATGTTAGAAGCACAAAGTAAGATCTTTATGAACAAACCAATGCGGACCCAAATATCGGATCCCCTTTACATAGAAACACCTAAATTGATACTTAGTCAATTTTCATAACTATTGCCTTCACTGGTTCAAACCTTCTTGCAAAATTGACTTTCATAATCATCCTCAAATATGTTCAAGCCATCCAAATTGATTCGCACAATGGTCTTCATACCAGAATACAACGTTGACATCAATGACAACACTGCAATGCATAACTATATGACTTGTGGTCATCCCACATGCTCATGTTGCCAACAAATGCATCAATGACCAACAATGAGCCCTAGGATTCAAACAAGAAGTTTAGTTATTTAGGGGATATGTCCTTAGTACTTGAGTTATGCCTTACATTCAATAAAACTTTGACACCCCCTAAAATAGGAAATTTAGTTTTAAATATTTCAAGAGGAATCAAGGACACCACACCTTCTTCATAAAGCTAATAATTGCTCCATAATTGCACATCTTCTATGCTCAACACTTCCATTGAGTCCCACCTAGGTTCATCGTTAACTAATTTTGATATTGCCATGTGTGCTTTGCTCAACATGTGGCTTCAACTATTTTTAGAGACTTGCATCACTAGCACTCTACTTTGCTACCTACTAGGCCTTGAATCTATTTCAACTCCCACATCTTCCAATTGTGATGTGCTAAGCCAAATAAAGGGATACTTAATGCAATAAAAAGTGAAACCCAACAAGTTCTCATAAAGAATCCAAATATATGATCAAAACTTAAAAAATTGTGTATAGAGATAGGAATTACTCTAGAAAATCTAAATCTCATATATAAACAAATTTGTGTGCCTTGGGGCCAAAAAGATATTTTATCTTAAAAAAAATCCCTCCCATTTTTAAGGGGGTGTCATTAAATTGATGGTGAATAAGTAAGGTCATATCAATCACCCAAAAATATGTTCATCCCACCTATCATGGTAAATAAAGTCTTCTTTTACAAAAATCAACTACTAACAAAGTTTATTTTTAACATAACTTCTTCCTTGATAAATCAACTACTAACAAAGTTTATTTACCTTATTCATTGCAAATATTGCAAAAAATCAATAGGAGAGAGGGCCTACTAGTGGTGCACCCTAACTTTACAAGCTGATATGGCAACATACATGTAACATTGGCACTAAAATTTATATTGCCAAGCGACTAAGAATGTGGATAATTTAAATATTTTATTTTTTCATCATTATGATTGTCAAACTTATTTTATTAGCACGCTTTTTGTTGAAGTATCATAATAGACCCAAAATAAGTTAGACCAATTGTTCTACATTAGGAACCAATAATTTTGCATATTAAGTCATGTTTATAGTGTATCAATGTGATATCATATGATGTGTTTCTTTTTTAATATAATACACATTGTACTCAATTATTAGTATTAGTCGTTCAACTATTGGATCATCTCTTATAACTAATAGTACTTTACTATTTAAAATATTAGTTTTTTAATATATCAATACTATCACAACTTTAATACCTTAATCATTATTAAACTCTCTCTCTTGTTTCTTGATTTAAGAAACTTCAAATGCTAACTCAATATCATTTCATAATTAGTAAAACAGATGTTCTATAACATGCACATATAGAACACAAACAAGAGAAGTAAAAAAAAAATCCAAAAGCCCTACAATAGTGCTTTGTATAACTTTGAAAAAATTACTTGAATTGATAACAATGGGATTATATCGCATCCCTTTATTCATTTCTTTATTTTTTCTTTCTATCGATTGGCCTTCTATAATTTCTATTATATGCTTGCATGATGTTAACCCATGCAGAGCTTATAAGACGGAATTAGATAGTAACTCTATTAATGAATAATATTAACTTATTATAAACAAATTTTTTTGTATTGTTGAAGCTTGAACTCGGGATCATTTAGATCCCTACAACACAGCTTTGTTGTTACACTAAGCATCAATCGACTCCTTATTACAAACATACATACACATTTGCCCAAGGTTGAATAGACCTTTAAAAAGTGGGATGAAGAACTGCCTTAGGACAAGAAACGAAATTCCATATAAGTTATGATAAATCTTTCACATGCAGATGATGCACCTCTTTTGGACATGTTTTTAAGTCTTTCAGAAGCTGTCAACTTACTGTGATATGAAAATTTGATGCTACTTACTGGTCTAATCTGAAAATTGTGTGTTTTTCATATATCATATGCTCTCCTTGCTGCCCTTTTAAGCAAAATGCAAATTCAGATCTTCACACACTAACATCCTGATAGCACGCTATGCTTTGTATTGCATAGCATGTTTAAAATATGTAAGAGGTTGCTGAGTTCCTTTATGAGCAACCTAAACATGGTTGTTTTCAGTAATCATATATGGAGCAAACCTTCTATAAAATGTCCGTGAAAAAGTGGTCTTGCTTTCTTTTCTTCTCTTGTTTATGGGTTCATGTTTACATTCAGAAACAGAAAAATACAGAATAAAGGCAGACCAAACATTTATGGTTTAGAATTAGGGTATTCGAAATTTTGTTTAGAGTTTACTTCGAATAGTTTTATATTATAAGTAAGAGTTTAAATGAGAATGAGGTTTTTCTTTTAATTTATAGTGTAATATGGTTTTAGGTTAAAAAGATATGGGTTTCTTTTAAGCAAGTTGAAAATAAATTTTAACATCTAATATATTTTTAAAAAAATTGTATTTTTATAAATGAGAATTTAATATTTTAATCATTTAATTTCAATTCTTTTGATTTTTTTATCTGAGGGATCATGTTATTTTGTCTATCAATAGATGGCAGTCTATTAGAACAATGCAAGATGGTTGAAATAATCTTGTCCATTTATTCTACCCTATACCTTAATCTGTACGCACAAAAGGTGAGAAGAATTTTGACACAATGAATGAAGGAAGCAACAGTGGTGCTCACCAAGCTAGCCAAGAGTACAAACTATCAGGCTTGAAACATCAAGCACAATGAGGATCTAAGAACCAACAATTGGTCCTCCATGACCAATTCAAAAGTGTTTGGACACTACCAAATAGTTAATTTGGTCAATGATATTACAACCCCATTTTGTGCATATTTTGTGATCATTGCAATCTATGAGAGCACATCTAATATAATATTATAAAATAAAATTATTTTATAATATAAAATATATTATATTTATATATTTATAATATAATACTATATTATAAAATGGTATATTTAAATTAAATATTTTTATTATTAATTATATTTATTTTATCCATTTACATTATAATAATAGTATATTTTAGAATCATATATTTAATATCTATATATATATAATTTTTATTTAGTTTTATATTTATTATTATATAAATTATTACATAGAAACATAATATTAATAAATATTTTAATAATTTATACAAAATATAATAGCTTAACTAAACTTATATGGTTTGAGAGGGATGGATGAATGGTGGGAGAGGAGATGAAGGAAAGGATAACTGAGAGAGAGAGAGAGAGAGGTGGGAGCGAGGGGGAGGGGGGAGGAGAGTTGGAGAGAGTAGAGAACTGAAGAGACAAAGGGGAGGGCGGGGGGAGCGGGGGCGGGAGAAAGGGGGGAAATAGAGAATGAGAGAAGTATAGAGAGAGGGTGGGGAGATTAATAGAGATAGAGATAAGAGATGGAGGGACAGAGAAAGAAACAGAGACTTAAATGGAGAGAGAGAGAGAGAGAGAGAGAGAGAGAGAGAGAGATAATAATATAGGGAGATTTAGAGGAAGAGATAAAGAGAAAGATATAAAGATAAGAAATGGAGACATAGAGAGAGTGATAAAGGAATAGAGAGGGACATATATATAAAGGAAGAGAGAAAGATAGATAGAGATGAGAGATAAACAAAGATAGGAAAAAGAGATGGAGAGAGAGGGGTACAAAGAGATAGAGAGAGAGGTAGAGAGATAAAGAAATAAAGTGGGACATATAGAGATATAGAGAGAAAGGAAGATTAATAGATGGAGGAATAGAAATAGAGATAGAGATATAGGTGGAGAGACAAAGAAGAGAGAAATAGAGTGTGGGAGGGAAGGTGAGAGATAGAGGCAAAGAGCAAAAGACAGAGAGATGAAAGATAAAGCTTAGCAGAGGGAGAAATAGGAGAAAGAGAAAGAAATGTATAGAGAGAGAGAGGTATGGAAATAGAGAGGGAGGAGATTGATGGAGAGAGAGAGAGAGAGAGAGATAAGAGGAAGAGAGAATGAATGTGTGTGTGTGTGTGTGCATGTGTGTGCATGTGTGTGTGTGCGTGTGCGTGTGCGTGTGTGTGTGTATATGTGTGTGCGTGTGCGCGCGCGCGCACACGCATGTGTGTGTGTGTGTGTGTGTGTGAGAGAGAGAGAGAGGGGGGGGGCAAGAGATGGAGAGGGAGAGGGAGGTATATAGAGAGAGGAATAAAGAAAGTAGGAGAGAGATAGAGATAAGAGATATAAAAGGAAAGAGATAGAGAAAATAGAGATTAACGTTTGATTCATTATTTCAAGCCAACAATCCAAAGATGACACATCCACAAGGAGCTACACTTAGGGTAGTATACCATTTCCTTAAGGACCTAATAATTCACCTTTAAGACCTTTTTGATGTACCCATTGCATGCTAATGTAACAATAACAATAAGCACTATAAGCTAAAGAAATTCATGTTGGGTAATCAACATGGTAATGATAATAATAATAAAGTGTTGAAGAAGCAACAACAAGGCTGAAGGAAGCTGTGTGCAATAGTGACAACTACTCATCGCTTGGAAAGACTAAGACATGTAACCACGAAAGTCTACTTCTGCTATGTGTTGGCTGATTGTGACCTTAAATTTGGTAACTCGTTTGTACAAGAAGAGCTAGGTATTAGTAAAGATACAAAGGAGCTTCTACAATTAATATTTGGCAATAGACCTTTGTTGCACCCCTTCATAGCTTGGTAGAAAAGTTCAAAGTTTTTAACTAGGAACACCCTTCACCACATGATTACGAGATTATCAAAGTTATGTGTCTTTTCTTTGCTCTTACCAAGGTTGTCATATTCTCTCAAAATGAAGTTTATGTAAATTAATTTGTCTCAATTTTATGCATATGTTCAAGCTCCGTAAGGCAATCAATAAAATATTCTTCAAATATTTGGTTGTGGACTTCCAACATTATCCATCAGTAGAATTTTTTAGTTTGGGACCAAATTATTCCTTCCAACCTTCCCTCTAATAGGAATTTTGTTCTAAACAAATCCTTGTTTAGTGGTGCTCGCATTACCATGTTATAAATATAGCACTAGCCCTTCCTTGAAGCCATTACAAAGATAGAGAAAGAAGGGGGGAGGGGGGAGATAGAAATAAAGAAAGAGAGAAGGAATGGAGAGATAAATAAAGAGGGGGAGGGATGTGTGTAGAGAGAGAATATAGTTGTTCTTTCTATGTCATTGTTGCAAATAAATGTTTTAGGTGTATTTTTTTAATGGTTCTTTGTTCTCTTCACCTTTGGTGCTAAGATGTAGAGAGAGGAAAAATAGAGATAGAAAATACACACATAGAAATAAATATATAGAGAGGGGGAGAAAGAGAGAATGGGGAAGATAGATAAAGAGAGAAAGATGTATATTCATATAAACAACTAACAACGATAAGAAAAACTTTAATGGTATATATAGAGAGGCGGGGGGGGGAATTTTGTTTTTGACATTTTTTGTTCATTCTAAGGATGATGCAACTTTGGAGACTAAATTTTAAACATTAAAAATATATAATGTTAATGTAAGTAGATGAATAATCAATCTAAAACTGCCACTTGTTCGTCCAGAACTTAATTGCAAACACATCATTTACATAATGGCTTGTCAATTGACCTCATCTAGGCACAACTAATACAAAACTATATTAAAAATTTACTAAATAACCTTCCACGACTCTTCAACATACCCATACTACATAAAAAAATTACTAAGTAACCTTCCACGACTCTTCAACATGCTCATTGCAAACCAAATTGGAGTCGCTAGTATCTTTTAGATTAAAGATAATTGAATTATATAAGAGAAGGCACCCAAAAACTGCAAAAGGGAAGAATACAATAACTAAGACTGTACAGAACAGCAAGAACTTTAAATAACTTTCCAAAGAATACAATACAAATAAGACTGTACAGAACGAGAAAGAACATGTCTCTTACAAATAATTCGTGTTCTTTAGCTTCCAACTTTTTGTAAAAAATTTCCCTTTATAACCCAGTGATTGGAATGAACACAATTTTATCATATGCAACCATCAATTAAAAACTATATAACCTTCCACAACTCTTCAACATAATTGCTATTATTTTTTAAATTAAACGTAATTGAATTATATAAGGGCAGCCAAAGACTGCAAAAGTGAAGAATACAAAAACAAGACTGTACAGAACAGCAAGAACTATAAATAACTTTACAAAGAATACAATACAAATAAGAACTGTACAGAACCAGAAAGAGCGTGTCTTTTACAAATAATCCGTGTTCTTTACCTTCCAGCTTTTTGTCATTTTTTTTCCCATTATAACCCAGTAATTGGAATGAATACAATTTTAAATTTTATCATATGGAACCATAATTAAGCAATCACATAGCAGAAAAACGGGTTTCAATCAAACATGATGAAGAATGTCTGTGCTGAGGACACGGGGGATGTGGGTAGGGATTGAGGCAGACATAAAGAGGTCACCCAATTTCTTGAACTTTAACTTGCGTAAGAATGTGAATTCTATCTGAATAATCGGCATATTTGATTTTTATGAAGGCTATTATTTTTACATGCGCACAACCAAATGTTTGATAACCCTTACGTACATTTATCTACACGCAACTGCTTAGGCTTGAGTTGTACGGATAAGGTTGTACCTACTCAAAGCTCGGCAATAAGAAATTTCAGACAAAAATGAGGCACTTACCATAAAATAATCAGCTCAGCTTCGTCCGTTGTTATTGATCCCAGCTAGTAAAATCGAAGGTAAGAAAAATCTTTGACGGTAATGGCCATTTAAGCAGTTAAGCAGGCCATGGTCTATTAGAAATGCAAAGACAGTGTCGTGATGATTGCTCAAGTTTAAGTCACGCTGGACATGCTCCTTTCCTTGTGTTATTAGAGGTGCGATAATATGCGCCCACTTGAGCAAGGCTGATGCAAGTCCGACATATTTAAGAATAGTAATTCGGCAGACATGGTTTCTTAGCCAAACATTCTGAGCTTCACAGTGTATCCATCCGGTGCATTAAAAAAGACAGCGGATGTAAGAATTTACCGGTTGACCAAAAGTGCAGGCAGGTCTGGTTTATACCGCTTGGCTGAACAAAAAACCTCTTTCAGGAAATACCTTCGATCACAACACAATTTACGTTATTTACAAATTCCACAAGCATCCTGTCTGATTAAAGAGACATAACATTTGAGAAATTTTTATTTACTTGAAAAGACATTTACATTTAATTTCAACACCTCTAAAGTATCCGAACGCTTTTACAGGGTTTCTTCTGTAATGCAAAATGTGGGAAATATTTTGGAAAATAGGCCCCCAGAGACCAATACCTATTGTCTACCCAAGTAGATGAACCTAATGCAATTCAATTATTTTGTGTTCTGCTTTATACGTAGCATTATATATTGCTTGATATCAAACTAAGTTCAGTATGACAAATCTCATCTCCTGGCATCAATATCGAATCCAGCACCAGTCCACCCAGAAGCAGTTTCATCCTTCGGTTTCTGAAGAACCAAATTACCTTTTCCTCGATTAACATTATGGGTACGACCTTTTATTATGTGGGCAGGCTGCCGTTCAGACCCTGACTTGATTGATTGTCCCTGACTATTTGGATCTGACTTATCAATACCCTTTTTTTCAGATGAATGCTTTGTGTGCCCAGCATTTGATGAATGATCTGGAAGTGAATGAGAGTTTGTTGAAATAACAGAGTCACAGGTTTCAGACTCATTCAGTTGTTCACTTGACGATGTATTCTTGACATTGTTTGGCACCACTGATCCCATTTTTGTAGACTCCTGCAAATGAACAGTTAAAATCAAAATAATACAATTAAAATACATACAGATGCATGTAGCAATTCTGCCAGGGATCAATATCAGTTGCAAAGAGCTACAATATTCTTGTCCATTATGCAGTATGCATGTTGAACATGGAATAACGGTTATTTTTTACCCATAAACATTACAGCCCTAGTTGGCATGCAATCTTTGTCAATTATTTCCATATTGATGTAAAAAATAGAGATAAAATGTGAACAAAACTGCAGATAGAACTGATGAAAGTCATTTAATATTAGATTAATAATTTAATTCTAGTACTGGCACAAGGCCCCGATCAAGCAAATGATTTATTGGCCATTGCATTCTCATTTTCAACACTAACCCTTTTTTCCTCTGGATTCAATGCTTCAAGCCGCGTCTTTAGTTCCTCTAACCTTGAGTATTGTGCAGCTGCACTCTCTTTAACCTACAGAAACAATGAAAAGAATTAAGTTCATTCGATTTTAATCACATCTTCATCTGAATGCATGAAAGGATTTGAGATAAATGCATACCAAACTATTTAGATCCTCGCAAATTCTTTGTTTTTTGGCCTCCTCTTCTTCCAAATCCTTCTTTGCTTCTTCCCACATCTAAAGAGCATCAATTGGATCTTTGTGCGGTCAGATGATATAATCTTCTGTGCAATTTCTTTCAAACAATTTTAATTTTGCAAGGCAAGAAAAATATGAAACAAAAGAATGATATAGTTCCTTGTTCTCTCTTCCAACATTTAATCATGTTATTATTTGGTTGTTTCACTTCAACATCCACATAAGCATTAAGGGTATTGTCATAGCTTGATAAAGCTTATTCTAATGTTGTTCCCTATGAATGGAAATGATCTGCAAGATCTAGGAGATAGTTTGGTTTGTACAGTTCAATAAAAAAAAGCATAGTATATTTCATAAAGTGAAACTGGAAGATTTGCACAAGTTGAAGAGATGGATTATAAAAAAAATCTTTCCTATAAAAGAAACGAAAGAATGCTCGGCCGGTGCCCAGCAGGCAGTGAATAAAAATCTTTCTGGAACCATCTAGTTTGTGTTAATTTTCATAGCCAAGTCATGTTTGAATGCCTTTAATTTCCCTAGTCCGCAGATAACTGCCCTGCATTTTTCTTAAACCTGGATCTTCTGAAGAAAGTAATAGCAACTAGCTGAATTGTTTGGTAAAGATATTTGCATGTCTCTAATCATCCAAGAGTCAACAAAGAAAGAACCTTACCAAGAAAGGGGAGCAATCAAATAATGTTCTACTCAATTTGAAGCCATTTCAAATAAATTCTTGAGGTATGACTTTTCCAGAAAATGTCACCAGTTGTCTCACCCTAATGGACAATATTTTTACCATTAAACCTTGATGGATCAGCAGCCACCCCATAACCTTTTGAAGGAGTCTCTGATTTTCCAAATACACTAGCAACAGCTTTGTAATCTTGTTTCAAGGTCCTCGACTCTCCAATGCTTGTTTGGATGGAAAGAAATGGTTGTAATGCTTCCAAATTGACTATACATATTCCTTGCATCATCATTACAAACAACTTTCCCAATACTCAATTTCCAATCCCTCCTATAAGGACCTGAAAGTAGCAACTTGAGAATGAAACTTTCTGGGATCATTTTGCAAAGCTTCTGAAAAGCAGGTTTATCTACCACCTCCAACACTTGTGCTCAGTTGAGATAATATTTTATGTCATTGCTGTAAATCAACATTCCAGAGATTACACTGATAAGGCAATTTTTACCTTCATTCCAAGATCATACCAATCGAACAATTTTTTTGTTGCCAGCCTCTGGCCTGCAAAGGATGATACAAGGCCAAGTTGTAATGTTGAGCTTAGAAAGTCCATATAGATTCTACTGCTAGACTCCAAGCATTGTGTGGCTCCTTATTAATTTCCCATGCAGTCCATATTTGTTTGATTGGATTTGACCATGTAAGCATTTAGCAGATTGACATTGAAAATAGGATGACAGGTAGAATAACCTTGTATTACCATTTATGTTGTGATCATTTATGACTCCATGGCACAAAAGTATTTTCCATGGACCTTCAACCTCCACTACTTTGAGAATCCGCTTTTCCACAAGGTCCGCTCTTGTCCCTCAAAAGGGTGCACACTACCAAGGCTACTAGAGCTAGATACCAGTTTAACGCATCTTTGCATGGCCTGAAGAAAAATCCAAAGGACCTTGTATAGAATTTTAGAACTTGTCAAAGAGGGGAAAAGGAGTACATATGCCCTGCTACAACGTTCTGTTAACAATTATAATTTTGCCAACATCCAGGAGATCAAGGTTATGTATGAGTTGGATCTTGTTCCCAAATCTGTCCATTATTAAATACCATTGATTTCTTATTGAATAGGATCCCAAATGGGATGCCAAAAATAGTAAATGATCTGACCATCTTTTATGAGTTTCCAATAATCATTTAAACAAAATGGAACAAAATTATAACAAATGAGGAATCCTTGGAGAATTGATCAATGCAAGCATGATAAAGCTCATAACGAAAGGCTCTAAAAGCAGATGGTTGGAGTTTCACACCTTACCATGGCCTCTGGCAGTGTCCAGCAAGATATTAGTAAAACTCTTGAAGAAGAAATGAGTTGCTTAAGTTCAGTCATTCTAACCAATCACAGTGAACTCGATTTTTCCCTTCCTCGCCACTAGTCAAGATGCTTGGCAAAGGTGTCATGACATGACATTGTGCCTTCAATTGATATACACGAGTTCATCAGTCAATGTCCAATCATCAGCAAAATGAACATTGAGAAGTTGGCAACTCCTGGCAACACAATGCCTCTAATTTGTCCAATCACTTTGGCTGCCTCCAAGAGATAGCCCAATGCATAAACAGCAATCATGCATATATAGAAGGCAAGAGGACAACCCTGATGATCGGACCTCTATAAGTGACTAGGATTTGAAGATTTGCTATTTTTCTTAAATACCCCAATGGGATCTGAGTTAAAATTTCTGATTTCTGCCCTAGATTTCTGATTTATTTTTCTGCACTTTTCCGATTTAGTTTTCTGCTCAAACCCTAGGACTGAATTCTGATTTTTATTTTCAGAATGATAAACACTTCTAGGCATCAGTCTAAGTTATTGATTCGCTGCTCCTAGCCCCCTGATCCTGGCTTGGTTCGGCTCCGGCTCAAGGTTCCAGTCTGGTCCGGTGGTCCAGACAGGGTCCGGCCCACAGCCTGTGGGTTTGATCCTATCGGACCCAAATTGAACCCGGGTAGTTTTCACGCCCAACTGTGGTTTGAAGACTTTTTTTGCAATTTTTTATTATTTTTTGACCTTTTTTTACTTTTAAAGACTAAATATTCCTCCCAACCCTAATATTTGCCTCCTAACACATCGAATAAGTAAAAACATACTCATTTAAAAATTTGTGAATGAAAAACAAGTTTTTTTGCCTCCATTGCTGAACTTTCTCTCTTGCTTGAACAAGTTTCAATAGACTTGAAGGTTGAACGTTGATTGTTCAAAGTTGGTTGTTGTGCTATTCTTAAGCACTTGTAAGTGTTCATTCATTGCCAAGAAGATCGTAGAACAAGATTTCTTCAAAAGAGGTAGGTTTTTTGCAGTTTTTTGGTTTTTTTTTTTTAACATTTTTATTTTACAAATTAACTCTTTTGTTTTGTTTTCATTCTTCTAAGTGTCTATAACACATGTTAAATTTTTTCAGTTTTTTGAAATGAATTAAATTATTAGTTTCAATACCAAAATTTCAATATGTTGTGCCTTAGGTATTACAATGGCAACCGGTTCTACCTCCTTAGGCTCAAACCAATCTTGTTTCAAAACAAACCCAAACTCTCCCCTTTGGAAATATGTTGAAATGGTTCTACAACTTCCAAGTGGTGAAGCATATGTTTGGATTTGTAGTCATTGCAAGGTTAGATATTCAAGCTCATACAGTCGAGTGAAAGGGCACTTGTTCAGGATCCCTAGACTAGGCATCAAAGCTTGTCCAAGTCTAGATAAACAAGGCATTCTAGAACCCATAGGTATTGGGATATATTGTTGAGCAAGAAAAAGCAAACCAAGCAGCAATTCATCTTAAAACAAGTCATCCTTTGTTAAAGAAAGGATCTCGAGTGATGAAGCCCCCTACACCATCTTCTTAGTTTCCACCTGCAGATAGCCATCCATTTATGTCCATCCCTCGAGAGAAAACCGTGCCCTCTACAAATAAAGATCTAAGGGACCATTGGAAACTTCATTTCAGAATGAGGCAAGAGAGATTGCCGATCAAGATATAGCAAGATGTGTCTATGTCCATGGATTGGCATTCAACGTTGTTCGTTCACCATATTGGCAAAAAATGGTGAAATCTATTAATGAGGCTCCAAAGGGGTATAAGGGCCCAAGTTTCAAGAAGGTGTGTTGCACCTTATTAGATAAAGAGGTGAAATATGTACTGGACTCTTTGAAGCCCATAAGGGATTTGTGGATCAAAACAAGGGTGACCATCGTTTCTGATGGATGGAAAGATGCAAAAAATCGCCCACTGATCAATGTTATTGCAGTGTCCCCTAAAAGGGCAATGTTTTTGAGAGCAGTGGATTGTGAAGGACAGGTGAAGGATGGTCCATTTATTGCTAACTTTGTCAAGCTATTGAAGAAGTGGGCCATCAAAATGTTGTGCAAGTTGTAACTAACAATGCAAAAAAGTAGGGCTGTTGGGTTATTGATTGAGAAGTATTCACATATTTTTTGGACACCTTGTGTTGTCCACTCCCTCAATCTAATGCTAAAAAAAAACTTGGAACCAAAATTGAGTGGATCAAACAGGTGCATGTTGAGGCCGAAGACATCCAAATGTTTGTCACCAACCACCATATGACACAAGGCATATTTAGACAATTCTCAAAATTGAAGTTGTTGAAGGTAAGTTAATTCTCAGTATTTTTAATTTTCTTTTAATTTTAAATTTTGATTTTGTAAATTTAAATTATATTTTATTTTGATTTTCAAACAGGTTGTTGAGACCCGTTTTGCCTCCAACACAATTGTGTTAAGACGACTTGTGAAGCTTCGTGAGGCACTCTCTAATATGGTCATCATCCCTAATTGGTCCATATGGAGGCAATCTAGCACTGAAAGGGAAAATAAGGTTAATCAAATGATCCTAGATGACAATTGGTGGGATCGTGTTGAGTATCTCCTCAGTTTCACTAAGCCCATATTGAGCATGATCTGTTACACTGACATGGATAGACCTTGTTTGGGCGAAGTATATGATGGCATCGACTAAATGATTGAGAAAATGAAAACCATCATCAATGCAAATGAGGAAGATCTTGAAGAAAATTTCTTCAAAGAGATACATCAAATCATTGTAGAGAGATGGAACAAAATGACCACTCTGTTGCATCTTCTTGCTTTTGCATTAAGTCCCAAACACTATAGTGCTGAGATACTTTCTATTTCATCAAGAGTTGCTCCATATAGAGATGTTGAAGTGGCTCAAGGGTACAAGGCAGTACTTCATAGACTCTTCAGTGGTCGTAACCAACATGATCAAGTGAGGGCTGAGTTCATAGGTTTTGCATGCTCCAGTGATTGTGGTCTTGATGCTTTGCAAGACAAGTATAGGGTGCATGCTCATAGTTGGTGGTAATTCCAAGGCCAGGAATACACGCACCTCCAACCTCTTGCAATAATTTTTTTATCCGAAGTAAGTTTTATACTCAATCTTTTATATTTTGTAATTTTAATTTTATTTAGTTAAATTTTGTAACTATTAAGTATTTAATTTGGTCTTAATAGGTCGCTAGTTCATCTTCTTCTTAGAGGAATTGGAGCACATACTCCATCCACTCAATAAGGCACAATAGGCTACATTCAAAAAAGGAAGAGGACTTGGTGTATGTGCATTCAAACTTGCGCCTCATTACACACAAACAAAGTTCCTACAAAGAAGGAGACACAAGGAGGTAGGATATTGAGCCAAAGCTTCTTGACTTGGATGCTTCCACAAGTCACTTAGCTGCACTTGATATTGATGATGACTATGAGCCTGAGGCAGCTACTGAGCATGAGAGTGCTAGTGTTAGTGCTAGTGGCAATGCTTGTGCGAGCGCCATTGACGCTATTTGTGGTTCTACTAATTTACCACAACATGTAGCATCTAATATGGATGCTGATGAGGATTTTTTGATGATCCATATGATTGATCAATGATCAATAATGGCTGATCGTAAACACTTGACATTATTATGTTTTTGACTATGAAAGTGGTGGTGTATTTTTGCCATGTTATTTGACTATTAATATGGTGGTGTATTTTGAACTTAATTACTGCTGCAAATATGTATATATTTCTTATTTTTATATGTTTTTGTATTAATGAATCCAACCCCAAAAAAAATTTGCCTGAACCCAGAACCTGAACCCTAAAACCCAAAACCCAAACCCAAAACCGAACCGGTAACTTAGAGGCATCCAATAAACATATGCCAAACATCCATAGAACTGTGCCAAACACATAGATAATATCAACTATGATAGCAACCATGAAAATCAACCATCCAAGTGCCAAACTGTAGGATGTGTCCCTTTGGGCGCGCGGGTTTCTCTTACAACCGATAATCATTCGGTTAAACAAACTTAGCATATACACCTTCACACATGGCAGATATATTATATGAATTCCGAATTTTATCCAATGCGAATTTTAACATCATTTATTCGATTTTATACATGCTTTATAAAATTCGATTTTTACTTATTTCAAGAAATATTAAACATGAAGAGCAATTGATCTTATATAAACAATGATGATGCTTATAGCAATCATCGTTTATATCTGACCTAAGCTACCATTCATCAACACTCCCTCTTAGCTAGGGAAGATATTTCAAATCAAATAAATGGAGATATCACCTTTACACCTGATATCGAAGATATGATATGTTTTCTCAAAGTTGTCGAGTCACATGACATTCTTCATAACACATCTTCATTATGGTATGTGCACTGACATCAAGTCACATGATGTCTATCATAATTCATGGCATATCCACGGATATAAATATCCACCATGATTATCTCTTAAGGATCACAATGATCTTCAAATAATATCAAGTCCCATGATATCCATCAAAGTGTCCAAGAGATACTATCATGACATGTCCACAGATATCAAGTCACATGATATCTATCATGATAGTTTATCATTGTAGAGTCGTCACTTTACAATGTCAAATACAAGTGTTCATTATTAGAAAGATCGTCACCTTTCAATAATGTACATAGGGGGAGTAGGCCCATAAAGTCATGGAGTCACACACATGACAAAAGAGTTTACACATTAAACATCTTTATATATTAGTACAATTTTATAAACAATTTGTATTTCAAACATAAATAACAAATTACATTTCAACCATACCAAGTTTCTTCCTGCTCTACCTTGATTCGAGAGAGGCTTGGTGAGAATGTTTGCAGTTTGATCATTTGTACTAATATACTCCAACCGAATCACTTTCCTTTCCACCATATCTCTTACATAATGATAGGGGATCTCAACGCTTAGATCTATCATGAAAGAGGGATTTACAGAGAGTTTGATGCAACTCGATTATCACAATGAATAATTGTAGGATTCAAGGGCTCACCAAAGAGTCCCACAAGCAATTTGAAGCCAAACTGCTTCTCTTGCTCCCATTGAGGCTGCAATGTATTCAGCTTCTGTTGAGCTCTGTGCAACTGAAGATTGTTTTCTGCAAATCCAGGAGATCATAGCTGATCCTAAACTGAAGCAACATCTTGATGTGCTTTTTCGATCGGTTACACTTCCAGCCCAATCTGAATCAGAGTACCCATGTAGATCTAGTTGATCATTTTTGTAAAGAAGACCATATCCAATAGTGCCTTGAAGATATCTCAAATATGTTTCACACCATTATGAATTTCCTTTGGCTCACACATGAATTGGCGAGAACATTCACTGCATAGCAAATATCAGTCGGTGTTAACTAGATACATCAAGGATCCAATCATGCATGCGTAAAGGGTTGGATCTGCACTTGGATTTGCTACTCTTCTTTCACTTTGTGAAGGTTGGTTTCCATAGGTGTAGACATCGGTCTACAGTCCAACATTCCAAATCTTTCAGAATATCAATAGTATACTTCCCTTGGTTTAGTATAATGCCCTCTGATTTCTGCCATACTTCTAAACCTAGGAAGTAGTGTAGAATGCCCAAGTCTTTCATGTCAAATTCAGAAATTAGATCCTGCTTCCCTTGAGCAATGAGGTGATCTCCTGTTATAGCAGGTCATCAACATATAAAATAATTATTAGCATATCACCTTTGATTACCTTGAAGTAGAGATTGGAGTCAGCATCATTCTTGGAAAATCCTAATCCCAAGAGATAGTTGTCAATTCTTTCATACTAGACCCCGGGAGCCTTGTTTAAGTCCATAGAGGGCTTTCTTCAGTTTGCATACATGTGAGTCAGGTTTATGTATCACGAAACCTTCGGCTGTTCCAAATAGACTTCTTCTTCAATGGTTCCATTCAGGAAGGCAGTTTCACATCCATTTGATGGATCTTCCAACCTTTGCCTGCAATGGCTAACAACTTGCTCTCACTGATGTGTAGCAAGACAGGTGCAAATGTTTCTTCGTAATCAATGCCTTCCTTTTGAGAAAAACCTCTTGCCACAAAGCGTGCTTTATGTTTTTCTATACTGCCATCAGCAGCATGCTTGATTTTGAAGAGCCATTTGGAAGAGACAATAGATTTCTCTTTTGGTCTAGGCACTATATCCCATACATCATTCTTTAGAATAGACTGATATTCCTCTGTCATTGCATCCTTCCATGCTTGATGTCGAAAAGATTCTGTAACACTAACAGGTTCTAAGTTTATGATGTTCATTAGAGCAACATAGCTAGAGAAACGTTTGGGTCTTTTACTCTCCCTGAACGTTCCTTTGGGTGTTGCATGATCCTCTGCTTCTTTGATCATCTTCCTGGCCCAAAGTGGTCTCTTTTTGCCGTTGTCATTTGAATTCTCATTTGAAGTAGAAGGAAGTTCATGTGGCTTTTCCTCAGGATGCTCCCTCTGAATCTCAGGAGCAGGTTCCATTTCAAGTACTCTAGGGGAATAGGTTTTTGTCTCACTAGAACTTCTTGCCCTCTTGAATGCAATGTCTTCTTTAAAGATAACATCTCTACTCAATTCAATTTGATTCTGCCTGGGTATGAATATCCTGAAGGCCTTGGAGGTTTCACTATATCCCATAAATATCCCTTTCTTTCTGGAAGGTTCAAGTTTGAATCTCTTCTCCTTGGGCACATGAATATAGACGAGGCAACCAAAAATCCTAAAGTGACTAATGTCAGGTTTTATGCCAGTGAAGGCTTCTTCAGGAGTTTTGTTATCAAGATGAGAATGAGGACATCTATTTTTGATGTAGACAACAGTCCTAGAGGCTTCTGCCCAGAAAGAGGTTTCAATGTTTTGGTCAAGCATCATTGCTTTGGCAGCTTCTACAATGGTTCTATTTTTTCTTTCAGCAACCCCATTTTGTTGAGGGTTGTAGGCCACTGTGAACTCCCTCTTAATTCTAGCACTCATGCAGAATTCCTTAAAAATTTCAGAGGTGTATTCTTTCCCATTGTCTGTCCTTAAGGTTTTTATTTTCTTCCCGGAGAAGTTTTCTGTAAGTGCTTTGAACTCTTTGAACCTTTTTGAGGTTTCTATTGACTCTTTCAGGATACAGATCAGGTTTTCCTAGAAGTCATCTATAAATATGACATAGTATAGAAATCCTGCTTTAGAAGGTACAGACATGGGTCCACATAAGTCAGAAGTGAACCAGATCTAACACATTTAGGGTTTTGCTCAAACTAATGGGAAAGGATCCCTTTGTATTCTTTCCTAAGGCACAACCTTTACAAGTTCCTTCATGAGATGGTTTTAACTTAGGTAAGCCTGTTACAAGTTTTTCCATAGAAGGTAGGGCACGAAAATGAAGGTGTCCTAATCTTCTATGCCAAATCTCATTTGACTCAAAGGTGTCAAGGGTAAGGGCTTGTTTAACTTCAGTGCAAAGTTTGTAAAGGTACCCTTGTCTTACACCTATGGTTTGGGCTTTCTTGATAGTTGAGTTTTTAGGCCATGCTAGAACTTTTCCATCCATAAATGTAACCCTATATCCATTGTCTTTAAGGGCAGAGATAGATATTAGATTCCTCTTTATTCCAGGTACAAATAAGACTCCAGTGAGATGAAAGGAGAGACCAGATTTCAATGTGATGGAACAAGTTCCAACCCCTTTTACTTGATGTGTAGAGTCATCCCCAATTGTTACATCTTCATCAGACTCTTCAGTCATAGTGTCTAAGTGTTCTCTAAACCCTGTGATGTGCCTCGAAGAACCACTATCAATTACCCAGTTGTTGATATTGTTAGATACTTGACTAGATAAGGCTGAATAGAACACAAAGTTCTCAGATTCATGATCTGAATTTGTCTTTCCTACTTTGGCAAAAGATGCTTGTTGCTTTGATCTGTCAGGGCACTTCATTGCATAGTGGCCATATTGATCACATCTAAAGCATTGCACTTGAGAGATGTCTTTCTTTTTAGAAGATCCCTTTCCATTGGAATTTCTCTTTCTTTTAAAAGATCCTTTCTTGTAGGAGTTTTTCTTATTCCTTTTATTAGACGATGTGTTGAGTACATGAATGTCTTCATCTATGTTTTTCTGTTTGTTTTCTTTTGAGGAGAGTCTTGTTTCTTCTTGAAGGCAGTCAGTTCTTAGCCTGTCAAACTTAGGGAGTTTAGATCTTGCACTTATTCCTTGAACAAATGACTCCCATGAGTTTGGTAGGCCTCCTAGTGCAATTAGAGTTAACTCTTTGCTATCAATCTGATATCCAATTGTGGATAATTGATCCCTTAGTTCAATAATCCTCATGAAGTATGCATTAATGGACTCTCCTTTGTTTATTTGAGCATTGTTGATTTTCCTTTTTAATGCAAGAGTCTTGCAGGTGTTGTTGATCTCATAGGTACTCAAGAGATTTGTACATATTGTATGTAGTTTCATGTTTTGCTAGGATAGGCACTATATGATCCCTAACTGCATCTATTAGGATTTTCATGGCCTTTTCATTGTTTTCAATCCATTGAGTTTTCTTAGGTTCAGCCTCTGGTTCCTTTTTATTTTCTTTCACAAGTGAGTCTAGTTTATTCTCTCTAAGGATCATCATGATTCTAAATTTCCATTATGTAAAGTTGTCTGCTCCTGCAAGACAATCTTCAAATCTGATCACACTTGACATAATGAAGAATGTGAAGTGAATTCAATTTTTTTAGGAAATACGAATTTTCTAGAGCAATCTGAAATCTAGATTTGATTAGGATTCACACAACGTGGCTCTGATACCATGTAGGACGTGTCCCTTTGGGCGCGCGGGTTTCTCTTACAACCGATAATCATTCGGTTAAACAAACTTAGCATATACACCCTCACACATGGCGGATATATTATATGAATTCCGAATTTTATCCAATGCGAATTTTAACATCATTTATTCGATTTTATACATGCTTTATAAAATTCAATTTTTACTTATTTCTAGAAATATTAAACATGAAGAGCAATTGATCTTATATAAACGATGATGATGCTTATAGCAATCATCGTTTATATCTGACCTAAGCTACCATTGATCAACACAAACAAAGGTCCAATCAATCTGATTTCTGATTAAATAAGTTTTCTACTACAAAACTAAATATTGTGGACTGATTTTACAATGAATTCATGGGTTCAAACATGCCAAACATATGCCTAGATTTCTGCTCTACAAATCAAACCTAAAACTATGATTGTACGTACCAAAAATATGCAAAATAGTCTTCAAATATCAAACCCTAGATGGTGAATTCCTCCTTGGCAAGTGCTTAGGGTTTGCTGCTCCAAATATGCAAAATCGCCCTCCAAAGATGGGCGATCAAGTCTGCTCCAAATTGGCATTCCAAATTAGGGCAAAACCCTAAAGCAATATGCTCACAAAATGCCACAACAATGATGCTCCAAATCTGATCTTCCAATCTGATTATGCAATGATGCTCCAAACCTCCAAATGTCTCCAATGAAGTGCATTTAGAACTCCGTCATGAGTTCTCCACAAGATGAGCTAAGGTTTCATCCAACTCACCACATTCACAAGAGTTTTTGTCCTTGGAATAAAGCCCAACCAAATTTGCAGCCAAAAGAAGAATCTCCATAATGAAATAAGATATGAATGGATGCTCCAAATGACCTCAAATGTTCTTATATTTATAGCCACCTTTCCCTCCAAATCTGGCCGACCTCCTCAAGGCAAAAATATTTATTTTATTTTCTTTTTTTTCCTTTTTCTCCTCCAATCTTGACCATTGTTTTATTTATTATTTATTTATTTTTTAATTATATCATTAATATTTTAATATTATAGTGTTTAAAAACACTATTAAAATAGGGTTGATTTAGGGCAGGAAAATGGGGATGTTACATTCTCTAAGGAATAGAGCACTGAATCCCAACAAATGAAGTGTCGTTCAATCTTGTCGCATGCTTTATCAAAGAGTATCTTCAAATATCAATCCTTTTATCCAGATTTATGTGCCCATTCAATGTCCTACAAGAAAAGATAAGGTTATCAAGTATGTATTTTCCCTTGATAAAGCTAGTTTTATCTTTCCATACCATTTGCATCATAAGCAAATTGATTCTCCTAGCAACCATTTGCCGCAATTTTTTGTAGGAGATATCCACAAGCATGATGCAGCACCAATGTCCAATCATTTCCCTTTTATATCCTTTAGATATGAGTTTTGCAGGACCTACATTGATTAACTCTCCTATAATTCCTCTTTTGATGGATGTGTGGCACATGTTGAGACATGTCAATCCAACAAAATGCCAAATTTTACATAGAACTCCCTGACAAGATTGTCTGGACCTGGTGTTAAAATCTTAGGTAGGCTTTGTCTCCTACTTCAAATAATTGAAGTGTTCTATGCTGATCTTGAAATAATTTTAGCCTCGACTCTTTATATGTTTCATTTACACTCATTAAATCTGTGATTCACTAGTTACTCAATTATGTCCTGACCTATGAGGAGTATCTATGATTCACTAGAAAATATGAACCCATTTAGCAGATAACTGATGGAAGGTGGAACGAGTAACTCTACCAACACATTCATGCAGCCATCTATTACTTGAACCCGATGTTTTTCTTCTCCTTGTTAGTTTTTATGATCAGATTTAATGCACAGAAATTAATTCAAAAATTCAACACAAAGACACAGCAAATACCCTGGGAAAACCCTCCTCTCGAGGGGAAAAACCCAGCAACAAATATCTCTCTATTATATATTAATAATGGCAACAAGTCTCTTTACAATGAGGCCAATCTCAAGGTCGATATGCAGCACCTTCACAAGATGCTATGATAACAAGTAATCAGCACTTTCTTGTAACTCAGATCTGCTCTTAAGAAAATCGCTATCTGCTCTTGATAATTCGCAATCTGCACTTGATTGATCAGCCCTTGAAGAATTCGCACTTGGAAGAGAAGAAATGCTCCAACTTGATTGATGCCCAAATGGAGTGGAATGATCTTGTATTTCTACAACTTGAAGGAGAGAGGTTGCAACTTTTCATTCAAGGTTGGCCATCATAAAATATAATTTCAATTTAATAAATACAATTTACAAGGAAGGTCGGCCAAGAAGATAATTACAAAGTTGCCATGTGAAGCATCTCTTTACATTGAATAATCACATATAAATAAGTATGAAGCCCGAAGCTGCAATTACATCAACACTCCCTCTCAGCTAGGGAGGAATACTTCCTGCTACACAAGACACATCACCTCATTGTGATATCAACCACAATGGCTACAATCATATGTGGAAAAGAAACGATATCACCTCATCATGATATCAGATATCACCTCATCGTGATATGGCTACAACCATATGTGGAAAAGAAACGATATCACCTCATCGTGATATCAGATATCACCTCATTGTGATATCTACCACAATGGCTACAACCATATATGGAAAAGAAACAATATCACCTCATTGTGATATCAGATATCACCTCATCGTGATATCAGATATCACCTCAGCGTGATATCTACTATAATGGCTACACCTATGTATGGTATGTACAAATGTTGATCATTTACGCGATGTTGTCACATCAACGTGATGTTCACCATGGCTCTCCCAGAGGGTGGAAACAAGGGCTTTCACCTCAACTTCTCTTGTAGAGAAGAATGCATTAATAAGGGATTTCCCCTCGAACTTCTCTCACAAAGAAGAACTCATTAAAGAGGATCACTAATACTGAGACTCCTCAGTTAGGGTTGTATTCTCCACCATACCAAGCTTATCTCAAAAGTACACACTTTATCTTGGAGAGAGGCTTGGTGAGAATGTCTATCATCTGCTCATCAGTGCTGATATACTTCAACTAAATACCATATCTCTAGTATAGTGGTATTTGATCTCAACATGTTTAGTTCTGTCAAGGAACACTAGTTTGATAGAAAGCTTCACGCAACTTTTTAATTATCACAATGAATGATAGTAGGCTCCAATGATTGTCCAAACAATCCTGCAAGGGGCTTCCAAAGCCACACTGCTTCTCGAGCTGCCACACAAGCTGCAATGTATTCGGCCTTTGCTGTACTTAGTGCCACTGAAGACTGCTTCCTGCTACACTAGGAAATCATCGCAAACCCCAAACTGAAACATCTAGAGGTACTCTTCCGATTAGTAACACAACCTGCCCAATCAGAATCAGTATAACCATGCAGCTCCAAGTCCACGCCTAAGGAATATCTCGAGCCATATCCAATTGTGCCACGCAAGTATCTCAGGATATGCTTCGCTGCAACTAGATGTGTTTGCCTTGGTTCACACATGAACTGACTAAGTGCACTCACTGCATAGCAAATATCTGGTTTGGTATTGACTCAATACATCAACAATCTAATCAACTATGCATATAGAGGATCCACCAGATCTAAACTAGCTGCAACCTCCTTAAACATCTCCTTCAGGTTCAGTAGACTCCCTCTGAATCTTCAAGTACTTGCATCAACCTT
>VDFB02047230.1:381547461-381748425 GCA_007258455.2 Sequoia sempervirens
AATTTCAATTTAATAAATACAATTTACAAGGAAGGTTGGCCAAGAAGATAATTACAAAGTTGCCATGCGAAGTGCCTCTTTACATTGAATAATCACATATAAATAAGGAAGTATGAAGCCCGAAGCTGCAATTTCATCAACACTCCTATTCCTTTAGTGTCAATAAGGAGGTTATGGATGGCTTGAACACATGCATAAAGAGGATGCCACTTAACAAAGGCCTTAGATACAAGATTTTGGACAAGTTGCAGATTTACAAGAATGCAGAGCGGAGGTTTCTTTCTTCAGCTCTATACATTCAAAGGGAAATGACTTGGCTTCCAAATAAAAATAAATATATTAACTAAGTTTAGTAAGTGCACTTTTAGTTTACTAAGTTATTTACAAAGCTACAAATCTTGTCCTTGCAAATTTGTGGTGGGAAGATTATGGTAAGAAACACCAACTCTTCAAAGCACTTCCATCCACATTTTATGCCAGCTATGTAGTGCTTCAAGGTGTGAGCGCAATTTGAGCACATTTGAGGCCATTCACACAGAGAATTGCAACAAATTGACCCAAAAGCGCCTAATGACAAGTGTGTACACACCCAATTACTTTATGGGCATGGGAGCTTCTTCAATTGGTCTAGTCTTTCTGATCCATCTAGATGGGATATTGGACTATCAACAATTTTTTCAACTCAATTTCCTTCCAATAAGCATAGATGCAAAAAAGAGATAGACAACACCTATGGAACCCCATGGATTTAATACAATTTCATACTAATAAGGGTTTTGGGTATGTAATCAAATTGTAATGTTCTATTGTGTCTGTTTTTTCAATCTAATGAAAGTTTTAAGCTTATTATTTGAACTAACCCAGATATTGAAGAATGGTTTACCACAATTAATTGATTCCAACCCTAAGGTTAAGTTTCTTGCATCATAATGTTGGAGATTTTGCACTTTTCAACCGAATGCTTTACAAAAGAGATGATTGTTTTAATTTTTATTTAGTTTATTTAAAATGCTAACCAAGTGTTTTGGAACCCTTATTATATCAAACTCAATACTAACTCATGTCCTAATTGTAGTTAATCACAAGGTTATCTTTATTGCAAACTCACATAAGTAACCAAACATTTACTAATGCAATAATATTATGAACCTTGGGAAACTATTAAATAGGATTTGTTTAAACTAGTTTTCCTTTTTAAATGTTAGGAAAACTATTAAATAGGATTTATTTAAAGTTTAAACTAGTTTTCCTTTTTAATAGTTTTTTATAACTGACTTAACTGTAAGTGATTATGGACAAGTTACAAGACTAATCGAGGTTAATCAAATAGTTCACTTTCTTGCACCCTTATAGGAAAATTTTATAAGATTCTTTGCAATGGTTTCTAGTTTTGATTGTGTGATAATTTTTGCATCAACGTTTCGGATCACACTCCGTGATCCATCATCAGGATGAACAAAGCTGAAGGATAGAATGAAAGGATGCAGACCAAGAGCTAATTAAAAAGACCAAGGCAGGGAAATGAAAGAGAGGGCACGAAGACCAAGACCAAAAAAGATAATTAAAGAAATTCACATAAAAATATATACATATATATAATGTTTAGATACTCACATAAAAATTATACATATATATAATGTTTAGATAATTAAAGATATTCACAAAATGATATATATATATATAGGAATCACATAATTAATAAAATGACGAAAATCTATTTATATATAAATGAAAGACAAGGAACCAATCAAGAAATAAATATAAATATCTAAACATTATAAAAATGTAAAAAATTAAAAAGGAATTAACTCAAATAAAAGGAAACAAAGAATTAAATAAATTAAAAAATAAAAATAAAAATAAAGAAGAAAGGAAACAAACCGAATTAAAATGAAAGCAAAATAAATATAAGCTTATGGGGAAACAAATAAAAAGATAAATAAGGGATCTCACTAAAAAAGGCAAAGAAAAAAGACATAAATATATATATCTAAACAATTATATATATGACAAGGAATTAATAAGGACATAAATATATGTATCTAAACATTATATATATGTAAAAAATTAAAAAAGAATTAACACAAATAATAGGAAACAAAGAAATAAAATAATAAATAATAAATAAGGAAGATAGGCAACAAACCAAAAAAATGAAAACAAAATAAATATATATAAAAGTAAAAATTAAAAAAGAAATAACTCAAAAAAATAGAAACAAAGAAATAAATAGAAAGGAAGATAGGAAACAAGCCAAAGTAAAAGTGAAAACAAAAAATAAATGTTTAAAGGAAAGAGGTTCGAGATTCCTTTTTTATCTATTTATTTGTTTCCCTTTAAACATTTATTTTTTGTTTTCACTTTTACTTTGGCTTGTTTCCTATCTTCCTTTCTATTTATTTCTTTGTTTCTATTTTTTTGAGTTATTTCTTTTTTAATTTTTAATTTCTTTTATATATATTTATATTTTGTTTTCATTTTGGTTTGTTGCCCATCTTCCCATTTTATTATTATTTATTATTTTATTTCTTTGTTTCCCATTATTTGTGTTAATTCTTTTTTTTTTTAATTTTTTACATATATATAATGTTTAGATACATATATTTATGTCTTTATTGATTCCTTGTCATATATATAATTGTTTAGATATATATATTTATGTCTTTTTTCTTTGCCTTTTTTAGTGAGATCCCTTATTTATCTTTTTATTTGTTCCATGTTTATATTTATTTCATTTCATTTTAATCTCGGTTTGTTTCCTTTCTTCTTTATTTTTATTTTTATTTTTTAATTTATTTAATTCTTTGTTTCCTTTTATTTGAGTTAATTCTTTTTAATTTTTACATTTTTATAATGTTTAGATATTTATATTTATTTCTTGATTGGTTCCTTGTCTTTCATTTTTATATAAATAGATTTTCGTCATTTTATTAATTATGTGATTCCTATATATATATATCATTTTGTGAATATCTTTAATTATTTAAACATTATATATATGTATAATTTTTATGTGAGTATCTAAACATTATATATATGTATATATTTTTATGTGAATTTCTTTAATTATCTTTTTTGGTCTTGGTCTTCGTGCCCTCTCTTTCATTTCCCTGCCTTGGTCTTTTTAATTAGCTCTTGGTCTGCATCCTTTCATTCTATCCTTCAGCTCTGTTCATCCTGATGATGGATCACGGAGTGTGATCCGAAACGTTGATGCAAAAATTATCAATTGCAAAGAACATTATGGATTGTGGAAACTTGATATCATTAATTTTATAAGATGGCAATTAGACTTATGGATGCGATGGCAAACTTCAATAAGTAATGTTGACTAAGAAAAGACAAAAGCTACAAGAAAAGAACATGTGGTACATAGGGCCTAGTAGAGAAATCTTGACAAAAACAACAAAATATGGATGGACTTGAGGCATTTGTCAAATCTGATTTTATTGCTTGGATCACACACTTGCAGCCAAAGCATGTTGTGATAGAGACTTTGATCCTATGTTCCCCAAGTACATGTCCCCTGCATTTTTAGACCTTCTTTCTTATAGGTGATAGAGACTTTGATCCTATATTCCCCATGTCCCCTGCATTTTTAGACCCTATTTCTTATAGGGGATGTTTCAAGGATCTAGGCACAGGTAGAAGACATCCCCAACCATCTTTGATTTGCAAATATTTTAGGGAATGTCCCTGAGACATTCCTTTTACTAGGAGACAGTAGTGAACAACTAGTTGTCCCCTATTGCTCAGTCAAAAAAATAAAAATTAAAACATAAAACTGAAAAAAGTACATATCATTGGGCTTTGGTTTAACTGTATAGTCTGAGAATGATATAATAAATCCACCTTACCTATAGCTCATGATATGAAAAACAATTCCTTATAGCATTCAAAATTTTGCCCAAATTTAATGTTGCTTTGCTATCAACACATTCAATACCCAGTATTTGGCAACCACAAGCCACACCAACAATTTCTATGTATTTTTTTTTTAAACTAATGATTGTCAATCAGCCTGCCACAATTCTTGATTCTAGTAAATCTTGGTTTCAACAAGAACACTAATTGCTTCAGCCAAAGAGAGTTATAAGCAATGTAAAGGAGACTACTATTTCAGTGGACCATTGATTGTCAAGTTATTAGATGTGCACCTTCTAACTTGAAAATTTCAGTACTCTATTAATATACAATCCATATGCTTGACACATATGCATTTCTTATGATAGTGTGTATATCATTTTTAAGTGTCATTTATATAAACTTGTTCAAGGCGAGTACAGTGGACAACATTTTCCAATTCCAGTGTATTTTTTAATTAAATTTGCCCCAAGTCTAACTTAAGTCAAATAAGATGATTGCAAAGGCAGAAGGCATCTGATCAAACTGTTGTATCAGGTGTGTGAACATTTAAACTACAAGAGCACTGCAAAAACTTGAAGTATAAAGCTACTACTTGAATATGAACGAACAAACATTTGACTATTCCAAGCGATAAGCACATTCAACACACACACACACACACACACACAGATGTCAGTTATTAATGTGTGTCAATAGATATGCATATTGACAATGAAAGTAACAAAATTTTGTTAATTTGTGTTTTGACTTGTAAAGTCTCAATTCAGCTCTAAACTTATGTATTAAGGTTCTATAATGTATATGACAAATGTTATCATATGATTGAAATTTCCTATATTTTTTAATATTTGTACCCTAAGAAATGGCCTCCCAAAATCCATTCTGGAAAAGTCTCCGCTGATCCCCTATCATCCCCATGCCGAGAACTTGGTGTAACATAGCTTTGAGACCAATAACTCTCCAAATGTGATATCTCTTTCAAATTTTGTTTATAAAATGATCACATATGGGTAAAGTTAGGTTGCTTGAACAAAAAGGCACAAGGAAATTTAACAAAAAATAAACATCAACAAGGTATACTTGCATGTTTGATCTTCAAGCATAATCTAGGTTTCCTTTATCCCAAACATTCATCTAGAACCCAAATTTATTAATCATGTGATCACATTTCTTTGAGGCAACAATTTCTCCCAATCACCAATTGTGTGGTAAAAGAAAGATTCCATGGGAAACCAGTGCAATATTACCTAATAATGACAATTTTTAGCAATATAATCAAACTAGTAAAGTAACTAGTTGAAAACGAATCAAATAAATTCCTAATTAAGTGTAACAAGCTGGATGGGAATAATTCTTATCTATGTGTTTCAAATGAACAATTTTCAACCACAAATACTTGGCATGAACTTGCAGCTAGAAAAACTCAAGAACAATCCTAGGCCACATGTCCCTAGAAACAATTTTCAACCACAAATTCAAGGGGATGTTTGGCTATAAAAGGATCTAAATTTGAATGTCAAAAAGAGTGGAAATCTTACTAAATGACCAAAATTCTCTTGGGATATTCATTGTGTTATTGACAAATTTTGTAAATTTCAATTCAATATGAGTTTCATAATTGAAATATTGTTGGCATGTGTCTTCTAAAGCAAGATTTGTTTATGCTTGTTGATAATCTTGCGTAAGATTGGATCCTTAACATCATATGTGTGCACATTCATGGTCTATGGTATTGAAGATATCTGTCATAATCAAATTCCTCAAAAGCTTAACAATTTACAATTATTTTAGTTTTCTCATATTTTCAATGAAATTTTACTTATCAGCTAAATTTATACCATTGAAACATAGTTTTTCCAATTTGCTAATTGTGTCATTCCAATACCAACATCCCCTTGTAAGGAGACAAGCTCATATAAACTCTAAGCTCAATCACATTAACACCCTCACTAGGTATACCAATCCTCAGAATATTTTATTCCTTTTCAAGGGAACGAACTAGTTCCACAAGTTGACCTATCAACATGCACAATTGACATGATTGAAGCACTCCAATGAGTTTGTGGCCTTACAATCCTCAAATGATTCCATCCAATATTTCTCCAAATGTAGAAGCCAACTATGATCCGAACCACAAGTAATCACCATGCTCTCTATCTTGCTAAAGCCAATTATGATCCAACCCATAACCAATCACCATACTCCTAGTCCTATTGAATCCAACTACGATCCAATCCATGGCCAATTTTGTAATGTCCCCATTTTTGGTCACTTCAGCATTGTAGTTAGCTTCAGCTTTCTCGATGACCATCAATCATGCTAGAGGGGATGTTTGATGTTCCCGATGAGCTCCTAAGTATTTTTGCACCTTCAAATTTCACTTCCGAACTATTTTTGTATTTTCCGCATCTTCAACTGGTTGTGTGGGGAATATTTAACAATTAAATAATTAATTGTAAGTTATCGGGAAAGAATAAATTAAAAGACAACTTAAATTAATTATTTATAACGTGAGTATAAAAGTGACTTAGGTGTTGGAAATGTTCATTAATTAAATAAAGTCACTTTCCAGAGCAATAAGGTTTATTATTTTTAAAAAGGTGATTTAAAAAGTTTTATTCTAGATATTGTATATTTCTTTTGGAGATTTGTGCCTGTGGCTAGATTTCTCACTGAAGGGACAAAAATCCCAACAGTTTTTTTGACGGATGAATACCCAGAAGGAGATGTAATTCCAACTAGCGATCGAGGAGTGTTGAAGAATTGGGATTTGCGGACAAAAACCCTCAAAATCCAATTGAGTGATTTCATCCAAAGGTCATCATTGTGCTGAAAATCAATAATTGAATAGAAGGGTTTTAATTTGCAATTTTGTGAAGTCTTGTGAAGCAAGACAAAATTGATGAAGTTTTGCAGGAGGTTGCTGGAAGTTGAAATTATTTTGGGTATCTGAAAGTATTGCATACATTCCTAGAAATAGAGAGGACATGTTAGAAAACTCTCCAAGAAATGAGATGCCATAAATGAACTTCATTGTTGATAGCTCCTACCATTGCAAGCCGTACAAGACAGTGATGGGTGTTTGGGGTTGTGTGCCAAATTTGGGAAGTTGAGGACTAAAAATGCCTTGTCTACATGTGCACCTAGACCTGCAGATGATTTAGTAAGCATTTTTTGGGCACTAACAGTCCCAAGGAATTTGTTATGGTTTTTTCTGAGGAAATCGCCTAGCTAGGAGTTGTGCTAGCCTTTGGAATGGATGACAGCTGTAATATCTCTCTTTTTCTGAGTGATCAGCCAGCAGGGTCATCTAGCCTACTTTTATTCCCATAGGCTATGGTGAGAGGTTATAAGGGAATAAAATAAAATTAATTATTTATAAAGTTGTTCATTTAAAAATAAATCTTAAGGATAACTTTATTTTTATTAAATTTAATTGAAGTGACTTATATTAAATACATTGTTAAAATATTAAATAAAATTCATTTTTTAAAATCATAATATATTGAAAATCAAAAGGTGGTGAAAATATAAAAGGCGGTGAAAAGGACATGATTATCTATCTTTTTGGAAATCAATTATTGGAGAATTGGAGAGCTTGGTTAGAGGTTTTGGGCCTGAGGAAAAAAAATCCTTGGGTTTGGAGGATTGGATGGAAACCCAATACCTTCCAAAGTGAATTCACGGTAGAGTTCACACAGAGTATCATTGATCAGTTTTGAAGTTATTTGAAATTTGTGAGGTCTTTTGAAAGATAAACTTCAGAGTATTCAAGGATTGAGGAAATAATCAGAGTTTAGTAGAGGAGTCTAGATTTAATGTTGGAACAATTGTAGAATTAAAATATTAGTAATATGTAGATGAATAAGATTAAATGTTGTTAATTATGTAGATGACATGTCGTGCCAATGCAGAGTATATATTTGGTAAGGAAAAGCTGAATATTATATTTAGTGGTTGATCCTTGGTATTATCTCTCCTAAGTTTACGCGGCTTATATCTAACTTCTATACACCTACAAAGACCCCATATGCTACTTGGAGGAGACATATGGTAAATTAGAAGCACAAATTATGACTTAGGAGCATCACCGCTATTTATCCTACCAACGCAGCCACCTGGGATTACTCATACCATGTCAGATAATTGTGATTTAAGAAAGATGGAAACAATGAATCACATATAATGGAGGTTAAGGAGGGTGGCTAAAATTATGGCTAGTCATTTCCTGTAACCGCCAAACAAAATTAAAGATGTCACATATTTATTTAATGTCAATAAACTACATCTGTTGAAGTTCCAAACTCCAAACTTAACAAGACGTGAGAATTATGCAGTTAGAGGTTGGCATAGTTTTTAGAATCTTTCATGGTCAACACTGCCACATAGGAAGTTGATTTCAGCATTGTCTTATTTAATATTAATGAATGTGTTGCACATCTAGGAAGTCACAGCTAGCTGGGGCCACATGTTAAATTTTGAACCAGAAATGAGAGCAAACAGAAAATGTAACACAAAGAACAAATGAACACAGTATTTATCCTAGGAAAGCCCTCCTCATGAGGGAGAAAAACCCAACCACAAATGTATCTCTCTTATATTAAGATGAAATAGTAGCAATCAGCTTACAACTTGACCCATGGAAGAATAGTACCTCTCATAGATACATGCATACAAAAGAACTCTGTTTTCCTCCTTAATATCAATCTGCTCTTCAAAAGATAATAACCTGTTGTAGATGGCAAAATCCTCCTTGAAAGAACGACTTGACTTAAGCAAGAATCAAACCCAAATAAGGAATCGTCTCTCCTATTTATGAGCAAGGAGAGGTTACAAGTGCATGCAAAAGGAGATTCACTAGGAAGCATTACAATTTCCTATTTTAAGGAATACAAACAGAGATTCTCATGCATGTCAGTATGCAGATTCTCCTGCATGTCAGTTACACTTATTTAAGGAAGATTCTTCTGACACAAGAAGATACCTCCTGCTGCTACTAAAACATTAACACCACAAGGAAGTAAACTGTCATGGGAATAGAAATTAAAGGTTAGCAACTGAAATAAATGTCTTCTTTTTGTGAATTCAAATATCTAGAGAATATTATATAATTTCTGAAAATCTGTGGCATTTCTATAATTTTATAAGTCAACTTTGTTTTGGTATTTTCCTAAATATTAAATTTGAAAGAAGTTGTTTAGATAGTTAACAATTGGAAGTTGAATGATATTACTGTTAACTAATTTTTTTGAAAAATCAGAACAAAAAAAAATGAGAAAATATATTTTGCAAAATCAGCAAAGCATGCAAAAATAATAAAGGAGTTCACTAACTCCAAAGAAGTCAAAGGGCAAAGGATAAGGATTACAAATATCTTATCCACAGAGGATAAGGATTACAAATATTTTATCCACAAAGGAAAGGATGACAACTCACAAGATAAGATTGACAACTCATAAAGCAAAAAGGTGAATCTTATCCACATAGGATAAGGATTACAAATATCTTATCCACAGAGGATAAGGATGACAATGTTGAATATTTTGTCATTGATGTCAAATTTGTGGTGATTGCAATTAAACTGATAACTCTGCCATATCATCTTAGTTCATTCAAGAGGATTGAAGGAATTAATCTGTGGTTATTGGTAATGTATTGAAAGCTTTCCATTATCAGATTAGAACATTGAATCAAATAGAACTTTCCATTATCAGCTTTTCATTATGCAGCAGCATATTCCAAGAGAACATATTAAGAGAAGTTTCAGACTTGGTTACAATGATTCTTCTTTTGCATTATCCTTCTTTTCTTTCTTCTTTCTTTGCTTAGAAAAATCTGCTAAATCACTTCTACAAGCTTGCAATATCCTACAACATTGCAATCCATTTTGTGCATATCCTGCAATATTGCAATCCATGAGACCACATTTCTTTCAAGGATGTTGTTGCGCATTGTCTATGCTTTAAATTGTTTTCAGTTTTGTAAATTATTTTTTTAACATTGCAGGTTTTCTAAAAATAATTTTAACATTGTTTTTTGCAGCATCATTATCATAATGAGTTCTTATAGCAGAAGTGAAGATGAGGGTCATTTAGGAAATTAATGAGGGACATAAGGTATTGATTTAAAATTATTTTTAATTTCTAAAGGTAGGGGAGTTTGGAAAAAAGAATAAAATAATAATGTGAGCTCATTGATATTCATGATTTTGTATTTACAAATGGAGAGAATATCTCCTTATAAAGAAAAATACAAGACAATGTTTCTAAAAGAAACAATCGTTAACTGACGAAAACAAAAGCTAAAAAGCATGAAGATGCTAAAACATGCAAAAGTTACTAAAAAACACACTAAGATAACTAAAGACTAACTAAAGTTGAATAAAAGCAAAGATGACCATTAATATTACTTTTAATATTTTAATACCCTCCCTTAATGGTCATTGTACAAACAAAAACTAAGTCTACCCATATTGTGTCGGTCATCAAAATCCATAGTATGCAAACTCTTGCTTAGTCTGCTTCATCATGTGAGCACTTTGCTGAGATGTTTCCTGGTTGGACTTCTCATCAGCCAACCGCTTTCTACAATATCTCTATATATGACCAATCTTCCCATAGTAATGGCAAGTAATAGACTTCTTGGAGCCCTCGTCTGAACCACCTCGTCCTTTCTGCTAAGTGGAATTGCCTTTGCCAATGTCCTTGGCAGTGAAAGTTTGTTCAACACTAGGAGACTCACTACTGCTTGCAAACTACTTCCTCCACCTATCCTGCTGCAATAGCTTGTTGCGCAGCCCATCAAACTTCAAGTCAACATTGGTGGATGTAATGTTGAGCGTTTCGATGAAGTTCTCATAGGAACGTGGCAAACTCTTCAAAGTGATCACCACCATATCCTCCTCTTCCATCTTACGACCAATGGCCTCCAATTGATCACGATTTTTTTTTTTTTTTCATCAAGTGCTCCTACAAAGACACTTGATCATCCATCATAATAGAGAATCATATTCTTCAGAAAGAAAGCCCT
The DNA here is from genome assembly GCA_007258455.2 of Sequoia sempervirens. NCBI lineage: Eukaryota > Viridiplantae > Streptophyta > Pinopsida > Cupressales > Cupressaceae > Sequoia > Sequoia sempervirens. Next base: position 381,558,358 of record VDFB02047230.1, read on the forward strand.
TCCCTTGTCTAAGGTCTCATGAAGATCTTTCAAATGCTTCCAGATCTCCGCAGCAGATTTACTAGATGGTATTTTTGGTAACATCTCATCAGCGACAGATAAATAAATGCCTCCCTATCACCTCCATCATACTTGTCCTGATCCTTCCCAATAGAAGTGGGACGAGTTTCTGTACCTAGGACAAATGCATCTAAACACCGGTACTCAAAGATGGTAAGCATCTTCTGCTTCCAGGCATTGTAATTCTTTCCATTGAACCTCTGCGTACTTTCCAAAATAACATTGGACAAAGACACTATCCCTCCCATTCTCCAAAGAATGAAAAACGAGGTAACTCTGTGATCAGCTGGAAAAACACTAGACAATCAGCTGGCACAACACTCGATTTTTCAAAAATCATCTAAAAAAGAGGCTCAGAAACTGTAAGATTTTTTTAGAAAAACCCTTGAAAACTCTAAAAGTAAGATTTTTTTTCAGAAAAAAATCCTCAAAAAACTTCTGAAAGACAGCAAAATTTTTCAAAAAGTGTGTAAATTTTTTAAGAAAAATTTCGATAACTCTATACAAAAATTTTATTTTCCCAGAATTTCTATCAAAATTGGCTCAAAATAAAAAAAATTTCCTTCAAAATGCCATGAAAACTCAAAAAATTACTGTAAACCCTTGAACAACAAAAAAATCACGAGCAAAAAGAAACCCTAGCTAGTTCACCGTAGTGCAAATTTGTCACAAACCACCTCAAAATCTAATCGATCACACAGCAAGATCAAAAAGAATAGAGGAAATGCGTTCAAAAAAGTCAAACCCAAAAATGCATGACCTGGTAACAATAATGCAGAGACCCGCATCCATAAACAATAGAAATCTGCTTCTTGAAGAGAGGAAAAAACGCGACCAAACGCAGCCCTAGAAACCCTCGCATCACACAATACAGATCCAAAAAAATCAAAAAATTGCGTTTTGAAGAAAGAGTGATTTTAGCAGCCAAAAAACTTCAAAAATCGCCCTAGAAAATGGATGAAACTCCTGCAAAAAGACGCGACTAGAGAGATGGAGAAAATGCACAAAGAAAAAACACGTCCAGATCTACAAATCGTCCCCAGAAAAACACGAAATTTCGTCAATTAAAATCCACAATTTTTATTATTGCAAACATCCACGATTTCTTGCTCTTCAAACCCTCGATTTTCAAACCAAAAGAGGGTCGAAAAAATCCTTCATATAAGAGAAACTTCACCAAAGATGCTGCGATTTTCTTCACAAATCCGCCTTATAAAATTTTGAAATTTTTCCCACGAAAATCTTTAGGAAAACTTCTTCAAACAATCGCCTCAAAAAAAACCTTCAATTTTAAAAAAACGGCTTCACGAAAAATAAGAATTATTTAATCAAGTTCAAGCCTAAGCTCTGATACCATGAAAATATTAATGATATTCATGATTTTGTATTTACAAATGGAGAGAAGATCTCCTTATAAAGAAAAATACAAAACGATGTTTGTAAAAGAAACAATCGTTAACTAACGAAAACAAAAGCTAAAAAACTGGAAGATGCTAAAACGTGTAGAAGTTATTAAAAAACACACTAAGATAACTAAAGTTGAATAAAAGCAAAGATGACCATTAATATTACATTTAATATTTTAATATTTTAGGGAGACGGGAAAAAATCATTTCGAGGAATCATGCAGTGAAACACTTCAAAAACTTCCTGAGAATGGAAACCCTTAAGGAGAATATTGGCTACGATGGTGAGAGATCCACCTTGGTTGATGGCTAATCGATTTAATCTAGCAGGTTTGATTATGGGGCTTACTTTGTATATTTTTCAATAAATTCTAAAAAAAGAAGACAAGTTACAGGTTTATTTGTTGGAGTGTGGTAAAATAGTTTTATTTTATTCAAGTTGTTGGGGTGCAAATGTTGAGTGTTTGAATGCAATGACCTCTCTGATGTGCGCAATGTCACCATTTAATGGACTTCAACTTGACTAATTGTTGGGTGATGTATCTTGACACCTCAGAAAGAAGGAATAGAATTATTTGAACAAAATTAGGGGTAGAACCAAGAAGTTGGGTACTCCATTTAATATTGGCGATAAGCACTATGAGGTGATTGTAAGTCGCAATTGTAATTATTAAATGGGTGTGTCTAATTTGATAGTTGTGCATCACTTTGGTAGTAGCCATAGACTTTTAAAAAAATTATGTAAGTGTGACATTGAAGTGTGACATGGTTTTCCTTGTAAGTTGGGTGACTTGCTATTGAGATTATTGACCATAGTTTTGGTACCTATTTTAAATATTTATATCATCCTCCTTTGTTGGGCGTAAGAGGAAGGCTACAAGTGGTGAGTTTTTAAAAATAAGTGTTATTATCCTTTGCAGAGCATAAGAGGGAAACTACAAGTCGCGAATTTAAAGAAGTGTTAACCAGTTTTAGGGGCGTTTGGAATGAATTCCCATTCACCCTTGTTACTTATGGCCGATTACTCTACACATGATATCAAGGATTATTAAAGCTGATCAGTTACAATTCAAGGTGCAAACAAACCAACGAATAGCATAAGTGAACTACAACTTGACTAAACGTGGCAGATCAAATTCATAGGTTGAGGCGTCTGAAGGCAGAAATACTGCAAATTGGTTGGGACAATTGTTGCACAAAAGGAGTTCGGGCATCCAATTATCTTGATATTCAGTCTCTTTTCAAGTGTGAAGAACTATTCAAAAGGTCAGAATATTTAGTTCTAGTCTATGAAACTTGTTATTGAACAACAAAGAAAAAATTAAAGTTTATACACTTTTGGAATAGATTTCTGGTATTTATATATATATATCTTAGTGCAATAATATTTTCTTGTGTGTTTTTTCCAATTATTGCAAAAGATATTATATATATCAAAATTAATTTGATCCAGCCACCCATGAACCTGCAAACTAGAACTATTGATTGTATCCATGCTAATTGTTTGTTAAAATGCTCATTGGGAAAAGAATGTTAAAATTTGGTGAAACAAATTGGCAGAAAAAATTGGGTGAGGATCTTTATAGTGGTATCAGAGCACAGTAGTTTTCCTGCAACCTGTCAGGTGAGTAATGCATCCAAGCACTCATCATTATTATTTGAGGAGAAACAAGTCTAATCCAGAATTTGAAAATCAGCCAGAGATTGAACAGGAAGAAAAATTGGATATTTTTTAAATGGGTGAAAGAAGGATAGAACCTTCTAATTTGGAAAACAAGATGAATGATCTTGCCAGGGCATAGCATCAAATGGTGCAACTTATGACACAATCACAGCAGCAGATGGCACAATCACAGCAGCAAATCACTCAAATGTTTGCACAAATGATGGAAAACAATGCTAATGTTGGGACCAAGGCTAACAACGGGGCTAAAGGATCTATAGTGAATAACCAAGCTGCTTATACTAGGATATTTTGTGGCTCAGTTTATTCTAGACCCTCTATGCCAAACTTTATTCCAAGAGATAACCCTCCAGAGGTGAATAATGAACCATCAAAAATAGGAAATGCATGCTCTAGATTGAGAGATTGGAGAGCATTAGGTGCATATTTCCAAGCTGAAATGTCATTTCAAGATTATTTGGAATTCAAGAAAAGGCATAGACCCCATAGAGGTGGAGGTGGTAGGCCACAAAACAATGACTTGCAAAGAAAAGTGGGTAAGCTATCAATTTTGTATTTTGATGGTTTTGGAAAAACTATAGCTAGAGCTTGGGTCCAAAAGCTTTATACTTATTTTCAATTCAATCCTATGGTTGAAGATGAAGCAATTAAATATGCAACTTTACACCTGGATGGGAATGCACACGAATGGTGGTACCACGTAATGATAAATTTGGGTCATGATCAAATTGTGTCTTATGAGGAGTTCACACAAAAATTAATTGTCAGATTTGAAAAAAAAAATCACAAATTGCACTTGAAGGAATTAGCGTAGTTGAGACAATGAGGTTCAGTGGACACTAATATTGCATATTTCCAAAGATTATTAGTGATAGTGATAGATATTTCAGAGCGAAGGTTGATTGTATTGTTCATTGATGGACTATCTAATTCCTTGAGGGTTGGATTAAGACCCTTAGCCCACAAACATTACAGGAAGCTATTAAAAAGGCAAGGGATATGGAATCTTCTATTTTCCAAAGTAAATTTCAGTCAAGAGGTTTCCAACAAAGGAAAGAAACCTTTTCAAAGAGATTCAAATCAGAATACAAAGGGGTCAACAAGACTGAATGAAGACCAACTTAATGACGTTCATAGGAAGAAATTATGCTTCCAATGCAAAGAACCTTGGGACCCAACTCATAAGTGCTCAACTAAGACTAAGGCTAAGCTAATTGAGTACTATTTAGAGGAGGAATCAGCTATTGAAAGTTCAAAACAACAAACTGATTCGGATAATAAAAAGGAAGAAAGTTCTTCAGAAGAGTTAGAAAATGAGCAAGCAAGTGGAGGAACACTTGCCTAACTCTCTAGCTTCCAAAAGGTTAGTTCTTTCAAGGTTTAGGATGTACTATTTGGACAATGGATAGTCACTTTAATTGATACAGGTGCCACACACTATTTTATAAATGAGGGAGTGGTAGCTAGGAGGGGAACTAAGATAAAAATTTTGATGGCTTCGAGGTGATGGTAGCGGATGGATTCACGCTCACATGCACTAGGAAGATCCCGAATTTGACCATTCAATTAGGTGAGTATGAGATTAGAGATGATTTTTATGTGGTGAGCATAGAGGACACGGATGTGGTTTAGGGTATGCAATGGATGCAGTCTATTGGAGAGTTCTATATGAACTTACAAACCATGGAGATGAAATTTGAGGCTAATGGTAAAAAGGTTTTACTCAGGCGCATGTCCAATGGTGGACCATGCATGGTTTCTTTTAAAAGAATGGAAATTCTTATCAAGCATGACCAAGTACAGTGGGCAGTGGAATGCATCGTCCAACCTACTATTACAAAGCAACAAAAGAAGAGTTATCACCCAGATGTATAGGGTTTAATGTCTAAGCACAACATAATTTTTGGTAGTATACCTCCAGGGAGGCCCCCTAAGCGAGGCATTGAGCATGTTGTTGAGTTGGAGGAAGGAGCCAAACCTGTGATAACTACCACATATAGGCACTCAAAGAGGCATAAAGATGAAATAGAGAAGGCCATAAATGAGTTGCTCAAAATGGGATGCATTAGGCCCAGTAAGAGTCCTTTCGCGTCTTCGGTGGTATTAGTTAAAATGAAGAATGGGACTATGCGTATGTGCATAGATTACAGGGCCTTAAATAAGAAGACAATAAAAAAAAAATATCCTATCCCAAGGATAGATGAATTGCATGGTGCTTGTTATTTTTCCAAGATTGATTTGAGATTGGACTACCATTAGATCTAAGTCCGTCAGGAGGATGTACAGAAAACAGCTTTTAGGTGTCACTTTGGGCACTATGAGTTTTTGGTTATGCCATTTGGCTTAACCAATGCTCCTGCCACTTTCCAATCTTGTATGAACAGGGTCTTCAATAAGCAACTCCGCAAGTTTGTTCTAATTTATTTTTATGAAATATTGATATTTCGCAAGACATGGGAAGAACATATGAGGCACTTAGATGAGGTGTTAAGCATACTTGAGAGGGAGTCCTTATATGCTAAGGAATTGAAATGTGAATTTGGTATGACAAAGCTTCTCTACCTCAAACACATAATTAGTTCAAATGGAGTGAGGATGGATCTAGATAAGATCAAAGCTATTTTAGATTGGCCTCCACCCATGAACCTTTCATAGCTTAAGGGATTTTTCGATCTATGTGCGTTTTACAAATGGTTCATAAAGGGGTTTTCACAAAGGGCAGCTCCACTCATTGACTTGACTAAGAAGGGGGCTTTCATTTGGAGTAATGCAATGCAACAATGTTTTGATCAGTTTAAGCAGATTATGAGTACATGCCTAGTTCTTGATATTCCCAATTTTTCCAAGCCTTTTGAGCTTGAATGTGATGCTTATAGAGAGGGAATAGGTGTTGTTTTGGTGCAAGATAAGCATCCCATTGCTTTTGAAAGCAAAAATTTGAGGGGTGACAAAAGGAGTTATTCTATATACAATAAGGAGATGTTGGCCATTATGCATGCATTGGCCAAGTTCAAATCTTATCTTGTGGGAGGTAAATTTATTGTAAAAACTGACCACAACAGTCTTAAATATTTTTTGAATCAAAACGATTTGAATGACCAGCAATAGAAATGAATGAGTAAGCTTCAAGCTTACAACTTTGATATTGTCTATGTCAAAGGAAAGGGAAATGTTGTGGCTACTGCCTTATCCAAGAGACCATACATATGATCATCAATGGAGGTTATAGCAGATTGGAAAGAGTAGATTTCAACTGAGTATGTTAAGGATCGTTGGGCTACTAGTATCATTGAAGGTACTACACAAGATGACAGGTACACTATGGTGAATGAACTCATTACTTGCAAAAATAGAATCTATTTGGTGCCTAATTCTCAATTTAAGGCAAAGGTAATAAGGAACTTTCATGATACACCAATGGTTGGTCCCCCAGAGTTCTTCAAGACATACAAACAAATTCGGGAATGGTTTACATGGAAAGGACTTAAAAATGAAGTCCTTGAGTATGTTTGGGAAAGTCACACTTGTTAGCGAAATAAGGCAAAGCATACTTATCCTACCGGTTTATTGCAGCCCCTCCCAATTCCCAACCAAAAATGGAAAAGCATCTTGATGGACTTCATAATGCAACTTCCTACTGTGCAAAATAAAGATTGCATTTATGTAGTGGTTGACAGACTCACCGAATTTGCCCACTTCTTTGCTATCTCAACAGGTTTTTTAGTAATACAAGTGGCAGATTTATTTTTTAGCGTTCAGGTTACATGGGATGCCCAAGAACATAGTCAGCAACAAAGACAACAGGTTCTTGAGTTTATTGTGGCAAGAAATTTTCAGATTGAGTGGGACTAAGCTCACTCCTAGTACCAGCTATTACCCATAGACAAATGCTTAGACTAAAATTGTTAATAAGTGGGTGGAAGGGTATCTAAGAAATTACATATCAGGGCAACAAAAAGCATTGGTAAAATGGTTGCATTTAGGTGAATATTGTAATGTTCCCTTTTTTAGGGTTTCCTCATTTGGCAGTTAGTGTTATCTTTCGAGATCTATGTCTACATATTCAAAGGAGTATATTGATGTCGCTAGAGAGATTTCTGGGTTTTTCTAGGTTTTCTCTAATCATTGGTGGGCAATATTACTATTTTTAGCAATGACTATTTTTAGCACTTACTATTTTTAGTAAGTTTCAGGGTATCTCAATTTGGGCCAGTTTGGTGTTTGAACAAACTTTTTTATGCAATATTCTATTTTGAGTAAGTGCTATTTTGGGAAACTGGTCTTGCAGCAGTGCCGTGCAGGGTTTCCAGTTTGGGAAGTGCTTGGCAATTGCAATTTGGTGAGTTCTAATGTTCTAGCATATTATTCTCTTAAGTCTTCGAAAAAGGATTTTATGACTTATGTTATTAAGTTATTAAAGACCCACCCCTTGGCCTAGTAGAGCAAACTTGTTTTTAAAAAGGGGCCAATGTTTTATCTTGTGTGGGGCCTAAAAGGGAGTTTATTTGTCATTTTTTAAGGCTGATGTTATGCCTTATAAGGTGGGTTGCCTAGTTTGAGCTTAATGTCAATTTTAAATAAAAAATCAGAAGTGAAATTTTGGAGGCATAAAGTTGGATGCCCCTCTTGGGGTAATTTCATGTCATTTCATAAAGTGAAACGAGAGGGGAAAAATTCAAATTCAAATGCAAGTTGCCCTAACTTTTCCCTCACTTTATAAATATGAGTTTGAGCTCTCATTTGCATATGAGAACTTTGGCAACTTGAGGAAACTCTGCTGGATTTTCTCCAAGATTTGTATATTGCTAATTGAGGACGAAAACCCTCATCTCTAGTTGTTGGTTTCGATGGTGAGAGATCCACCCTAGCTGGTTGGAGTGATTTTACATCAGGGATCACCTTTGCATTCACAAATTTAATGATATTCATCATTTTGGTTGTGTTAGAATGAAGATATTTTCCGTATTTTGAGTTGGAATCGAAGATTTTGGTTTGATAAATGGTTTCAATCTTTTGGGAGTGTGTTTGGAGCTGTTTGATTACATTTTCAGAGGTCTGATACACTTTTTCTGAATTCTGGAAAAATACATTTTCAGAGTGGTTGAAAGCATAAATCTGCTCGTAACTCCGTATGTGGGAAGTGCATCATTCTGGGTGTTGTTTCTATAGATTCCTTGCAGCTGGGCGCCTCATTTTGACTACTCATTTGTATCTCCCCTCCTAGGGAGCCATACCATTTTGGGGGTTTGCACTTTCAGACTTCCTTCTCAGAACAACAACTTACAGAGGTTTGCAACAGCATGTTAATGTTGTCTTTTCTCAACTGAATGTTGGCCAATGTGAAGGAGAATGCTAAGGTTTGATAGTTTATGCATTTGGTGCCTTCCATGAGGAGTTGTAAGCATTTTCTGCTCAATGTATGATAGTGGAAGGGACCTTATATGACTATAATCAGGTCTGATATGTATTTCTTTAAGTCTGATTTCAATTATTATTAAATGCTAAGATGATTTGTAATGGTTCAATATGATATGTTGCAAGTCCATGTCATTTCCTTTCAATTCAATGTTATTTCTACAAATGCCACACATGTTGAGTGAACCTTGAAACAAAACGAATCTGCAATCTACATCATACTCATAAACAAACAAAAAAATCAGGGGTGGTTATTACAAATACTGTTACAACTCCTCTTACCACATGTCAATTGGGAAGTCACGATTCATGGATTTATATGGGTATGAAACTCCTAGCTTCATAGATTTACTCTTTGGCAATAGTAGGGTACGCAAGGCCAAGGACTTATTACAGGAAAGTCAGGATATTATGAAGTCCTTGAAAGAAAACATACAGCAAGCTCAAAACCAGCAAAAACAATATGCAGACCAGCATCGCATTGAGTGTGGCTTTGAGGTAGTTGATATGGTATATTTGTGGCTACAACCATACAAACAGTCCCACTCTCAAGAAGAATGGATCGGAAAAACTTAAGCCACAATTTTATGGCCCGTTCAAGATCTCCAAGAGGATTGGAGAAGTGGCTTATGAGCTAGAGCTACCGGCAAGTAGCAAAGTACATAATGTCTTCCATGTTTCATGCCTCAAGAAAGCACTTGGGCATAATGTAATTCTTTCTTCTGAGTTGCCACCATTGGTTGAGGAAGGAAAATTGATTCTTATTCCAGAGGCTATGATTGATTTCATGGACTATGCTTTAGGAAGAACTATCAAAGAATATTTAGTTAAGTGGAAGGATTTGCCAGTTGAGGATGCTACGTGAGAGAGCGGGCAAATTCTTCAGCATCCAGATTTACAATTGCTTGGGAGCAAGCAATTTTTGGGAGGATTGTAACTTTCTCGTGAATTGGCCAGTTGTCGAGTATTAGCCTATCCATCGGGTTCTTGTAGGCTAATTGGATGGTTCAAGGAGCCTACAGTTCTTGGAGTAGTAGTGTTCGGCATCATTCTATGTTAGTTTGGGGAAGTGTTCCCAAAGTGTTTCCGTAAGTCAAGTGAAAGAAGTGCGATAAATGCTTAAGTTATTATATAATAATAAGTTCACTTTAATATTTACGTAAATATTTAAAGTGACTTATTTGTTAATTAAGGTGGCTAAATAGGAGCAAATTTTAAAAAGGGTCTTATTTAATGCTCATTTGGGAAATTAACGAGGGACAGAAGGAATTGATTTTAAATTATTTTTAATTTCTAAAGGCGGGGGAGTTTGGAAAAAAGAATAAAATAATAATGTGAGCCCATTTTGTGGAGAGGGAAAAAAGTCATTTTGAGGAGACGAAAAAAATCTTTTTGGGGAATCATGTAGAGAAACACTTCAAGAACTTCCTGAGGACAGAAACCATCAAGAAGAATATTGGCTACGGTGGTGAGAGATCCACCTTGGTTGATGGCTAATCAATTCAATCAGAATCGGTGCCAATGCATAGCGGTTTATTTAGCAGGTTTGATTATGGGGCTTACTTTGTATACTTTTCAATAAATTTTTAAAAAAAGAAGACAAGTTACAGGTTTATTTGTTGGAGTGTGGTATAACAGTTTTATTTTATTCCAAGTTGTTGGGGTGCAAGTGTTGAGTATTTGAATGCAATGACCTCTCCACCATGCGCAATGTCACCATTTAATGGACTTGAACTTGACTAATTGTTGGGTGATATATTTTGATACCTCAGAAAGAAGGGATAGAATTATTTGAACAGTATTTGAGGTAGAACCAAGAAGTCAGGTATGTTGCTGATAAATGCAACATCATGCGATTCCTTCCAGCCTATCTATTTTTTGATTTTGTAAATTAAATAATAGCTTAAAGCTATTTAATTTATAGAGACTTCTATTCTTGAAGAGGCACAAGTATTTAGAGGTGCTATCTATTTGTTAAAGTCGACATTGTGAAGAGGTGTGCTTCATCTGAATGGCACGAGTTCTTATGTGTGCCGACCCATTCTTTATTGGATGTGATCCTTCTCTAGACATCAGTTATTATTGTTGGAGGCCGACTTGGAGTTTCATGAAGAAGTGCGTCTCTTCTCCACACGTGTATTTATATTCATTGAGTTTCATTCATTCATCATCCATTCAACATTTTCAATTCATTCCATTATCACTTGTGTCAAGTGCGAATTCATCATAGGAGCAATGCAAGTTCATTATATAGCTTCAGTTTTGTGTTAGCAGATTATATGTGATAAGATCTGTGGCTGCATCATCTGTTGGTGCATCATTTGGCCCCTCTTATTGGCCTCATTTGTAAAAGTGTTTTCTCTTCAAGTTTCAATAATATAAGAGATATTATTGGCTGGGTTTTTCTCCCTCAAGAGGAGGGTTTTCCTAGGGTATCTGCTGTGTATTGTATTGTGTTTTGAATTAATTTTTGTACATGTCAATCTGATCATTAAAATTTAACATGGTATCAGAGCGGGTTTGAGAAGATCGTGATCAGATTTGTCCTTACAGCGATACTCTATTCTCTTCTTGATATTTATTTGTCTATCTCTACCTTAGTCAAGATGGTGAACAGTTTGAAGATTGAGGATAGACTTGAGGGAGCATCCAACTATACATCATGGAGGTTTAGAATCATGCTCACATTGGAAGAGAATGATTTGGCTGAGTTTGTGGAAACCAAAGTTCCCAAACCAAAAGAGGAAGAAGAGAAGTTGCAATGGAGGAAGAAAGACATCAAGGCAAAGAAGTTGTTGGTTGATTCTGTCAAAGGCCATATTGTTCCGATTGTCTCCAAGTTGAAGATGGCAAGGAATATGTTCAAAACATTGGAGGAGATGTACGAAATCAACAACACAGGTCGAGCACTTGCACTGAAGCAACAACTACACCATGTGAAGATGGCAAAAGGAGAAACAGTGATTGCCTATTTCATGAGGATTTCGAAATTGAGAGATCAACTCTCTACAATTGGTCATGTGGTTGATGATAAAGATTTGACCATGCTTGCTCTAAATGGTCTTCCATTATCATGGGAGTCCTACATTCAAGGAATCAGTGCAAGATCCAAACTTCCTAAGTTTGATCACCTGAGGGCCGATTGAATTCAAGAAGAGTCAAGATTGGTGGCTAGAGGCGTTGGTCAAAGCTCATTTAATGAAGATATTCATGTTCTCGCCTCCCACACGTCGAAGAAGAAGGGAAAAGATGGAAAGAAAGGATTCTTCAAGAGGAATCGAGATAAGGGAAATGATGGTGCTCCCCCTTCCAAGAAAAAGAGAGAATTGTCCAAGATCCAATGCTTTAGGTGTGATAAGTTTGGCCACTTTGCTAAGCATTGTCCAACTAGACCTAAGCAACAAGCCACCGTTGCAGATGTTGATGATGCTTCTCCGCAGAAGGATACATGAGAATATTTATTCTACTCAACATTGTCAAGCAATGTACCTACAGACACCAACACTTGGCTGATCGACAGTGGAGCTTCTCGACACATCACAGGTTTTAAGGAGCACTTATCAAGCTTGGTGGAGAAGGAGTCTTCTAAACAAGTCATTATTGGAGATGATGCAAGCTACTCCGTGAAAGGGATTGGGACTTCTACTCTTCATTTGGATTTCGGCATCACACTTCAATTGAGCAATGTTCTTTATATTCCAGGAATCAAGCGCAATCTCATTTCAATTTCAGCTCTAGAAGATAAAGGATATCAAGTTGCCTTCTCTAAAGGCAAAGTACTTGTGTGGATGGAGAATTCCAGCTTCAAAGATGCTCAAGTAATTGGAGTTAGACATGAAAGTCTCTACATACTTTGTACACGTCCACTACAGGCATTAGTCCATGATTCTTCAAGTTTATGTGATCTTTGGCATCGAAGATAGGCTCACCTACACTTCCGAGCCTTACCTATCATGGAGAAGATGGTTACGGATCTTCCTAAGTTCAATCAGGAGCATGAAGGAACTTGCAAGGGTTGTGCATTGGGTAAGAATACAAAAGCTCCTTTCTATAGTAGAGAAATTAGATCTAAGTGTATTTTAGACCTTATTCATTCTGATTTATGTGGACCTATGTCTGTTCCATCTTCGAGTGGATTTTTGTATTATGTTCTGTTTATTGATGACCACTCTAGAAAGACTTGGATTTATTTTTTGAAAACTAACGAGTCTGAGGAAGTGTTAAGAAGGTTTAAGGAGTTCAAAGCCTTGGTAGAGAATCATTCTGGTAAAAGAATCAAGGTCCTCAAATTAGATAATGGTGGAGAATACACCTCTGGCAGCTTTAGGGATTTTTGTATTGATGCAGGGATTAAGAGGGAGTTTTGTGTCCCCTATAATCCTCAACAGAATGGTATTGCAGAAAGAAAGAACAGGACGATCGTGGAAGCAGCAAAAGCCATGATCTATGACCAAGATCTGCAAACCTTCTTATGGGTAGAAGCTTCTAGGACTATTGTATATGTTCAGAATAGAAGTCCTCACAAGATCTTGGAGAATATGACTCTGGAAGAAGCCTTTATAGGGAAGAAGCCTGAGGTTAGTCATTTGAGGATCTTTGGATGCCTTGTCTATATTCATGTTCCAAAGGAAAAGAGAACAAAGTTGGAGCCTTATGGCAAGAAGGGAATCTTTGTGGGCTACAGGCGAGACATCAAAAGCCTACAGGATATACATTCTAGGGCAGAATTTGATCAAGATTAGTAGGGATGTCACATTCGAGGAAGATGTTGCATTCAGGAGATCCAGGGGCACTCATATGGAGATCGATAATGAAGAGTCTCCTCAAGATATGGAAGTTGACCATACTCCTGAGATTCAGAGGGAGACTTCAGAAGTGAAAGAAGATATTGATCCTATTGAACCCTTAGAACCTATTGATGGGCCTACCGACATTGTAATTGGGAGAAAAAGACCTCTATGGGCCAGGCGTACTATGCAAGAGGCTGAAAGTTTTGCAGCTCCTAGAGGCACATTCAGAGAAAGTAAAAGGCCACATAAGTTCTCTAGTTATGTTGCCTTAATGAGTCAAATTATTGAATCCGAGCCTACCTGTGTTGAGGAAGCATCTAGTCAACAGGTTTGGAGAGATGCTATGGCAGAGGAGTACCAATCAATTCTCAAGAATGATGTTTGGGACATTGTTCCTCGACCCGAGGGCAAAGATGTGGTATCTTCGAAATGGCTCTTCAAAATCAAGCATGCTGCAGATGGGAGCATTGAGAAGTACAAGGCAAGGTTCGTGGCTCATGGGTTTCAATAGAAAGAGGGAGTTGATTACGAAGAAACATTTGCTCCTGTTGCTTGCTATACTTTTGTCAGAACCATCATTGCTATTGTTGCATCTAGAGGATGGAAGATTCACCAGATGGATGTGAAGACAGCGTTTCTGAATGGTGTGATTGAGGAAGAGGTTTATATCGAGCAACATGATGGATTTGAGGTTCATGGGAAGGAGTCTCATGTTTGCAAACTGAAGAAGGCCCTGTATGGTCTTAAGTAGGCTCCTCGTGCATGGTACGAAAGGATTGATCATTACCTGTCAAGTTTGGGTTTCTTGAAGAATGATGCTAATTCAAACCTATACTTCAAGGTAATTAATGGTGAAGCATTAATTTTGGTCCTATATGTTGATGATTTGATTCTTACTGGAGAAGATCACCTGATTCTCGAATGTAAGGAGTTGGCTTCTGAATTTGAGATTGACCTTGGGCTCATGCATTACTTCCTTGGCTTAGAAGTCTGGCAGAAACCAGATGAGATGATTCTAAGTCAAGGGAAGTACACCATTGATATACTTAAGAGGTTTGGTATGATGGATTGTAAATCCATGTCTACACCCATGGAGACCAACTTACACAAATTGAAGGAGGCTGCAACTAGTTCAGACTTGGTGGATCCTAGTATGTACAGACAGCTGATCGGGTCCTTGATGTATCTAGTTAACACTAGACTAGATATCTATTATGCTATGAGTGCACTTAGTCAGTTCATGTGTGAACCGAGACAAATACATCTCATTGCAGATAAACATATCCTAAGATACTTGTGTGGCACAGTTGGATATGGATTGAGATACTCTTCAAATGCAAACTTGGAGTTGCATGGCTATACTAATTCTGATTGGGCAGGGTGTGTCACTGATCGGAAGAGCACCTCTGGATGTTGTTTTAGTTTGAGTTTTGCTATGATATCCTGGTGCAGCAGGAAGCAGTCATCTGTGGCATTGAGTAAAGCAAAGGCAGAGTATATTGCAGCTTGTATGGCAGCTCAGGAAGTAGTGTGGCTTCGTAAGCTCCTTGCAGGATTGTTTGGACAATCAATGCAGCCTACTATCATTCATTGTGACAACCAGAGTTTGCGAGAAGCTTTTTGTCAATCCTATGTTTCATGACAGAACCAAGCATGTTGAGATCAAGTACCACTATATTAGAGATATGGTACTGCGGAAGGCTATACAGTTGAGGTATATCAGCACTGATGAGCAGACAGCAAACATTCCCACCAAGCCTCTCTCCAGAATAAAGTTTGTGTACTTTCGAGATAACCTTGGTATGGTGGAGAATCCAATCTTAACTGAGAAAGAGTCTCAGTATCAGTGAGCCTTGTTAATGAGTTCTTCTCTGTGAGAAAAGTTCGAGGTGAAATCCCTTGTTAATGAGTTCTTCTCTGCGAAGAGAAGTTCGAGGTGAAATCCCTTGTTAATGTATTTCTCTTTCAGATTTGAGGTGAAAGCCCTTGTTTCACGCTCTGAGAGAGTTGTGGTGGATGTCATGTGTGTGACTCCATGACACATCTTGTACTTGTGTTTCACGCTCTGGGAGAGCCATGGTGAAAGTCATGTTGAGGTGACAACATCACGCAAGTGATGAACACTTGTACACACCATAGAATGGTTGTAGCCATTATGGTTGATATCATGTTGAGCTGATATCTAATATCACGATGAGGTGATATTCTTCTTTTCACATTTGGTTGTAGCCAATGTGGTAGACATCGCGTTGAGGTGATATGTCTTGTGTAGCTGGAAGCACTCTCCCTAGCTGAGAGGGAGTGTTGATGATAAATGCAGCATCATGCGATTCCTTCCAGCCTATCTATTTTTTGATTGAGTAAATTAAATAATAGCTTAAAGCTATTTAATTTATAGAGACTTCTATTCTTGAAGAGGCACGAGTATTTAGAGGTGCTATCTATTTGTTAAAGCTGACATTGTGAAGAGGTGCGCTTCATCTGAATGGCACAAGTTCTTATGTGTGCCAACCCATTATTTATTGGATGCGATCCTTCTCTAGACATCAGTTATTATTGTTGGAGGCCAACTTGGAGTTTCATGAAGAGGCCGTCTCTTCTCCACACATGTATTTATATTCATTGAGTTTCATTCATTCATCATCCATTCAGTATTTTCAGTTCATTCCATTATCACTTGTGTCAAGTGCGAATTCATCATAGGAGCGGTGCGAGTTCATTGTATAGCTTCAGTTCTGTGTTAGCAGATTATATGTGATAAGATCTGTGGCTGCATCATCTGTTGGTGCATCATTTGGCCCCTCTTATTGGCCTCATTTGTAAAAGTGTTTTCTCTTCAAGTTTCAATAATATAAGAGATATTATTGGCTGGGTTTTTCTCCCTCAAGAGGAGGGTTTTCCCAGGGTATCTGCTGTGTATTGTATTGTGTTTTGAATTAATTTCTGTACATGTCAATCTGATCATTAAAATTTAACAAGGTACTCAATTTAATATTGGTGATAAGCACTGTGAGGCAGCTGTGAGTCGTGGTTGTACTTATTAACTAGGTTTTTCTACTTTGATAGTTGGGTGTCACTTTGGTAGCAGCCGTAGACTTTTAAAAAAATTATGCAAGGGTGACATTGAAGTGTGATGTGGTTTTCCTTGTAAGTTGGGTGACTTGCTATTGATATTATTGACCATAGTTTTGGTGCCTATTTTAAATATTCATATCATCTTCCTTTGTTGGGCATAAGAGGAAGGCTAGAGGTGGCGAATTTTTAAAAATAAGTGTTATCATCCTTTGTAGGGTGTAAGAGGGAAACTATAGGTCGCAAATTTTAAAGAAGTGTTAACCAGTTTTAGTGGCGTTTGGAATGAATTCCCATTCACCCTTGTTACTTATGGCCGATTACTCTGCACATGAAATCGAGGATTATTGAGGCGGATCAATTACAATTTAGGGTGCAAACAAACCAGTGAATGGTGCAATGAAACTACAGTCTGACGAAAAGTGGCATTTCAAATTCATAAGCTGAGGCATCTGAAGGCAGAAATTGCAAATTGGTTGGGCAGTTGCTACACACAACACAAGGAGTTTGGGCATCAAATTATCTTGATATTCAGCCTCTTTTCAAGTGTGAAAAAATATTCAAAAGGTCAGAATATTCAGTTCTAGTCTATGAAACTTGTTATTGAACAACACAGAAAAAATTAAAGTTTATACACTTCTGGAATAGATTTCTAGTATATATATATATAATCTTAGTGCAGTAATTTATCTAATGAGTTTTTTCCAATTATTGTGAAAGATATTATATACATAAAAACTAATTAGAACCAGCCAGCCATGAACCTGCAAACTAGAACTATTAATTGTATCCATGCTAATTGTTTGTTAGATAGCTCATTGGGAAAAGAGTGTTAAAATTTGGTGAAACAAAATTGGCAGAAAATTTGGGTGAGGATCTTTATAACTTACAACCTTTCAAGCCTTGTTTGGTTTATGGCATGCACATCTAAGATTTATAAAAAAATTATGAAAATATTGTACATCATGAAAATTGTATATCAAGAAAGGCATCAGTTTCTTTTCTCAAGCTTTATATATTATAGAAACAAACCTTCCTTGCTTGTTCCTCCTTCTGCCTTGCTACTTTGATTTTCTCCGTTGATAATTCTATCTTCTTCCGTAGATGCTCAAGTGCTGATGTCATGTGTCATAAACATAGAACTTGATAATGTAAACATTTTCAGATGTTGACTGTATCTTCTATCAGCAAAATCTTGAAAATTTTAACCAAACAATCAACCAAATAACTTCAGAAATAGACCACTTATTGACTGGTGATACAGATCATCTATCTGTGAATTGAATTACAAGAAATGAAGCCAAACCATACCTGCCTTCTTTGGGCCTGCTGTGAGCTTCAACTCCAAAGTAAGTTTTTCAAACTCACGCTCAACATCCCGAATTTTAGAGTAATTTTCTTGGATATATCTGTAGAAGGCATGGTCAATTACAAAAGGCATACTTACAAGCATTTGGAACGAATTTGTATCCCTCTAACAATCTTCAAACTTAAAAAGAAAGTAAATTGAACCTATTAGAGTAATTAATATTAATGGTCATTTAATAATATTTAGTCATCTTTAGTTTATTAGGTAAGTTTCTATTTTCTCCGTCAGTCTAGAAAGTTTCTATTTTGTTCTCGGTTATTCTCTATATAAGGAGACTATGTCTCCATTTGTAATTATTCAATCAGTAATTAATAAAGTATAGTTACAGAACCTTCACAAACAATGACACATAATTATTTCAAGTGTTTTCTGTAACTCTTATGAGATTAAAAGAGGAACCGTGGGGTAAGTGAAATGGGTAAACTGGAACAGTAGTGAAGCTTTTATGTTATCATTGTGTCAATTTGGGATAACAGTTGACGAGTTATGCTTTACAGAGGATAAGAAACAACGAAGTACAAGTGTCCAAAGAATAAGTGCTTAAAAGTGTACAAAGCAAAGATCTAGCCAGGACAAACATGTCACATCTTATTTTTTCATGTTTATCTGTTATTTTCCCAAGGAGTGAAATGCAAACCAATTTCAATTAATTTTGAAGAAAAATGCTAATGGTGCACCCATTTAACCATCCATCTGCACAATAGCATCAAAAACATAGAGAAATAACCAATTGACTATTATAAAGAAAAAACATAAAACATTGTAGTATGCTTTCTTTTCATCACAGTTCATGAATCTATATAAAATATTTGTATTTGAGTAACCTTTTGAAGTGTGTTGTTTCATGTGAATTTTCTAGAATCATCTGTGTAGTATGTAAGTTCACGAAAGATTTGGGTTCATCTGCAGGATCCATCATCAGGGTTAAGAAAGAAGCCTGTGCTTGGTTTAAATAAAAGTTGTATTTCAAAGGCATTTGATTTATCTTACAATGATCAAGACTCTGTCCTAAATATATCAATGTCATACATCCCACAGTTGATATCAAAATTGATTGTTTTTTCTGCCATAAAAACACATACATACTTGTTATGCAGAAAAATAAAACAGAAAGAAATAACTTCCATGGTAAATTTTCAATGCGAAAAACAGAGAAAAAATAACCGATTATGTAAAATAAAGGTAGAAAACATGAAACATGGCATACACTTTCTTTTCAACACATTTCTTACATCTATCTAAAATATTTGCTTTGACTCTTTGACCAACTTTCACTGTGTGTTGTTTAATGTGCATCTTCTGGAATCATCTATGTAGTATTTAAGTTTACAAGCAATTCAGGTTTATCTGGGGGACACATCATTAGGTTAAGAAAAAAGCCTTTGCTCAATTTATCTAAAAGTTGTAATTTTGATGGCATTGGATGCATCTTACAGTGATCAAGACTATATACCCTAAATATTTCAATGTCATATATGCCACAGTTGATATCAAATTGATTGGTTTTTCTTTGAAGATAACACATATGTACTTGCTATGCAGCAAAGTAAAACAGCAAGAAATAACTACTATGGGGAAACAGCGAGAAAAAAATCAGCACAAAATTTGTTTTCATTAAAAGCCTTGAAATTATCTAGAAGTCACCTTTTCAATGGCAGATAATTTATCTTACTATGATCAGGACTTCTGTCATAAATGTCTCAACACCATATCTACCAAATTTGGTAAGAAACATGATGTTTCCACAATCCATAATAGTGCAAGATAGTGCTTCTGGATTTAACTGCATAGTTATTTTTAGCATCAATGTTAGATCACAGTCCATGTTCCTCATCCCGATGAAGGATAACCAAGTGTGATCTAAAATGTCGATGCTAAAAATAACTACAGTAAATCCAGAAGCACTATCTTGTACAACATTTCATTTTAAAATTGAGTGTTAATTCCCTCAGTGAGATGCTAAATACATAATTGTTCTCTAAACATTTCTCAACCCAATTCCTGCCAAACAATTCCATTTCTGATTCAAAAGTTTCTTTCTTATAAACATTCACATTAATGTGATACAAGTACACATCAATTTCTCATATAATCTAGCCTTTCAAATTAATTATATTCAGGTTTTTTTGCATCGTAACCTTCTGGGAAGTATTGTTTTGAGCAAATCAAGGCAAAAGCCATTTGCCTTTTCCAATATGCCATTTAGATGCCTATATCATGATTAATGAGTTTGTTGTGTGCCTTTAGTCCAACATAGGATTTGTGTGAATTAATGTAAGGTAAATAAAGTTTTTCTCAATCAGTTTTGAAGAAAAATGCTAATGGTGCACTCATTTAACCATCCATCTGCACAATGGTGTCAAAAACATACATAAATAAGCAATTGACTAAAATAAAGGGCAATCTGGCATATACTTTTTTTTAATCACAGCTCATGAATCTATCTAAAACATCTGTATTTAAGTGACTTTATGAAGATGTGTGTCTTCTAGAATCATCTGCGTAGGATGCAAGTTCACCAAAGATTTGGTTTTATCTTTGGGACCCATAATTAGGATTAAACAAAAAGTTCATGCTTGATTTATCTAAAAGTTGTTTTTTAATGGCATTTAATTTATCTTCCAATGATCAAGAATATGTCCTAAATGTCTGCATGTCATACATCCCACAGTTGATATTAAAATTGATTGTTTTTTCTGCCATAAAAACACATATGTACTTGTTATGCAGCAAATTAAAACAGCAATAAATATCTACATGATGAACTGTGAAACAATGAGAAAAACATCAATGTAAAACTTCTTTTCATTTAAGGCCTTGGATTTATTTAAAAGTTACCTTTTCAATGGTATATGATTTATCTTACTATGATCGAATTTCTGCCCTAAATATCTCAACACCATATCTACTACATCTGGTATCAAAATGGATTATTAATTTCCTCCACGAAATGCTAACAAATAAATAATTGTTATCGAGCCATTCCAACCCAATTCCTGCCAAACAATTTCATTTCTGATTCACAATTTTCTATCCTATAAAAATTCACTTTGTCATGATACAAGTACATATCAATTTCACATATAATCTAGCCTTCTAAATTAATTCTATTTATTTTTTTTCACCTTGTTATCTGCTGGGAAATATTGTTTTGAGTAGATCAAGGAAAAAACCATTTGCCTCTTCTATGCCACTAAGACTACTATATCATGATTAATGAGTATGTTGTGTGCCTTCAGTCTGATATAGGATTTATATGAATTAATGTAAGGTAAATAGAGTTTTTTTGTTTGTGGAGATGATTAAATTCAATAGTTTCCAGGAAATTAATGCTAACGGTGGACACTCAAGGGTTGTGGATCTTTCCCTGCTATAATTATTAAGAAATGCCACAACTGCTGTCTTCCTACATTCACTTGGTAACTTTAATTTTCTTTTCTTCTAAACTTTTGGAGAAATGCCATATATATACACACACAGTGGGAGGGGGAATCATGATATGGCATTTCTCCAAAAGTTTAGAAGAAAAGAAAACTTAAGTTAACAAGTGAGTGCAGGAAGACAACTGCTGTGGTATTTCTTAACAATCATAGCAAGGGAAGATCCACTAGGTAGTGAAGTCACAACCCTTGAATGTCCACTATTATGTATGTATGTATGTATGTTACATATGTGTGTGATTAGCACACGCTTATACTGAGAGGGGGGAGGGAGGGTGAATCAGTATAAGACAATCTTTTACTTTTTCAAAAACTTAACAACCACAACAATATCAATCACACAAGATCTAACAATTATGCAACAAAAGAAAAACACACAATTTGTGTGGAAACCCTTACAAGAGAAAACCACAGAAAAATATTGAATTATTGATTCTCTAACAATTTTAGTAGGCACCAACCTACTGGAGACACCAATCTCCGCTTGTCTTCGTAGGCACCAACCCACTGGAGACACCGATCCCCACAACTGGGCACCAACCTAAAGAGACACCAATCTCTTCAATGTGAGAGGTACCAACCTCTAGCACAATAAGGTCTGCTCAAATCTGCTATAATCTCCTCTTAGATCTACTATAACTCCTTCCCAAATTCTGCCTTAAATCTGCAATAAAATCTCCTCAAAATGGTTTGCAATCAACTTTGCAAATTTCTGGTCTGACTACCAGCTTTGCGAACTTCTCAACTACATCTGGCTTTGAGGGACTTTGGTGTTGAATCGGTAAGTTTCATTTCCTATGACCAATTTAGATGAACTTATCCACATTTGCAAGGAACATGAGGCCAACTGCCATTGCAGGAACTTCATGACCTTCTGCCTTGTGGGAACACCTTGTTTATCTGACCTTTTTGGGGACTTCACCTCCAACTAGTGCTTGCAGGAATCTTGTGGCCAAGTGGATTTGTGGGAAAATGTTACTGAACCATACAGGTGTACTGATCAAAATGTTCAATTCAATAAGCAACTTCCACACGAAGGACAACATGTATAGAGTGCAAGGTTTTTCAAGTGATCTGGCCATTTGCAGGAACCCAATACTGAACTACTTTGCAAAACTTCCAATTCCTGTTGGTTTACGAGAATTCCTTATTTATTTGCTTCTTTTGGGAATTCCTTATACAGAAGTTGTGAGTTACTCGTGGCCATCTGAACTTCGTGGGTAAAACCAAGTGCACTGAACATTGTCAAGTTTAGTCAGCTGGTTTAGGTGAATAAGATTGTTGATGATGTCAGCATGATGTAAGCCGACTTAAGTAAGATGATGACATCACCAAGTACAATTGCGGAGTTTTATTGGCCTACTGCACTTGAGGTGGGATTTTTCATCTGATATAGCCATTTGTGGATCTTCCCCTTGCATTTGCATCTGTTGATTTTTAGCTTGCTACTAAACTTGTGGACTTTTGACCTGCTACTGCACTTCGGCATTTTTGCAACAAATTGGTGGTTGTAATGGCCAAGATCAGATCTGATTCAATTTCCTTGGCTACCGATGGATAAAAGGAAGTGTTGTCTTCATTTTTAGAGGCCTTTTGGAAGGAAATAGAAAGAATAAGGCCAAATCTGCAACAGGATAATGGTGATGTAGGATTTGTAGGTCTATAAACCCTATGTAATGAAATTCTAATAAGAAATAAAGGATGTTTGTTGAATTTATATGAGTGGAAGTGTGGTTTGACTACATGATTGGGCTGTTTGTTAAGACCCCATAGTCATGACTACATCACAAACCTTCTCCATCCATTTCTCATATTCGGTCTTGACCCAAAATCCCACATCCCATTCTCATATTGGATTCCTACAATTCTTCCAAAATACCTCCTTTTCGCTTCGACTACTCCCAAATTGCTTCAAAACTGCCATTAATGCTAGATTTGACCTTGCAACTACCCAATCAAGCATTTCTTGCCCAAAAACCATCATCTAATCTCAAGGGCACGGATTCTAATGTACCTTTTGTTGATGTTTTGGGGTAGCTTCGGGAGGTATTACCCATAAAAGAGCCATATACAAGCCAGTCGGCCTAATTATAAACAATTATTATTATTGCTGAGTTGGCTTAAGTATAGAATGGCGCATACTCCTGGATTTGTATAAATGGGAGAGAGACTCTCCTCACTTACATACACACATTCAATCCATTTGCCATTCTTTGATCAAGAAGAAGGTTCCCTACTCAAGAAGAAGGAGGATTGCTATTGCTCAGAAGTTCTCACTACTTCAATGTTGGGCTATATTTTGTACTCTGCCTAACTTGGTTGATTCTCAAGTGCTATTTTTTGCACTGTTGTACCTGATCTTTTATTAGTAAAAGTGTTGTTGGGATTTTCTCCCTCAAGTAGGAGGGTTTTCCCAGGATAAAATTTTGTGTTCTTTGTTCTAAGTTTATTTCTTTTTTTTTTTGCTTATTGTTCATATCTAATCCAAAATTAACATGGTATTAGAGCCAAGGTTCAAGAAAAACTGATCAGATTTGACTAAGCATAATTTTGGGTTGTGTAGACGAATTGATAGCATAGCTAGTCATTTGCCTAGTCACCTACGGGATTTGTCAGAACAATCATTGTGAAGGCGACTTCAGAATCGTGGCATGGAACCATTCAAAGTCGTCAACTTGGAGGGCTTCGTATAAGACAGGAAGAATAATCTCCAGGCCTCAAGTACACGCATTATACGAAGTAGAGTCTCTGAGCTGCAATCCTACTGCTGGTGGTAGCATCCCTCAGTGCCATCTGAAGACTCAGCAGTCGTCGGGAATTTCCCATGCTTCATAACGGCATCCATCTCTATGTGGCGACCCAGAGCATCGAGCAACCTGAAGGATTTATAGTTGGAAGATATTATTGATAAAGATTGTTTGGTCGACATCATTCCTGAACTGGTTGTGGATATCATATTGTCTTCATCGTGCTCCTGGCATGAGATCGTTGGTCTGTCGAGCACTCATCATTGTGCATCCCATTGTGAAGGTTGGTTAAGCGACAGGCAGAGGTACTAGTGCCGAACTTTGTTCTATGATCAAGAGTCACGGTATCATTGTCGGCGACCATCTAATGCGCCATTCACACATTTGTAGCTATTGTGATCACTCACTTGGGTGCGCTTTGTCAAAAGGAGGCCATCATTTGTATCCTGTGCATGGTATCATGTCTACATTGCATAACAAATACCGACATGTGATTGGTTTCCTTGGTTGTAACTGCTATTAGTATAAAGCATATATTTTTGCAACTGGGTTCCTATTCAAATCGGTGTTTCACTGTTTCATACAAGTCTGCTGTGAGCTTATTGTGCTCAGTTTGATTTCAATTAAAGAAGAATTTGTCTTATTGTTGGAAGCTAAATAAATATCAAAGCAGGAAAGCTTTTAATATAATAGTAATCCATTTTTTTTTCTAAGTGAAGGAAGAGCTGACAATAAATGGAGACTTGATGGAGATTGTGTAAAGAAGAAGCCGCGCACATTAGCAGGAAATCTTATGCCTTAGAGGTTGTCAAAAGAAAGGCAGCAAATAAAGGAGATATAGAGGGATGTCAAATCATCGCAGAACAAATTGCGAAGTGAGAAACTTGCTTGAATGTGCAGAAACGGCACCAGGAGAAGTTTAAGATTTTGTGCAAATGTATACCTTTTGTTTTTGCTTTGAATTTATGGAGGATTAAGCTCTGGAGAAGAGTCAAATGAATAACTGGTTGGCAAGGTATTCATATTGTTGGAATCAGTCAATGGGTGGGAGATAATTCAGGATGAACTAATGCAGCAAATTAAATTCTTAAACAGATGAAGTTTCGAGGAAGGTGAGTGGAAAGGTGAAATGTAGAATAAGAGGGTCATGTGCAGGCTGGGATGTTTTGAGGGATCTTTGATGATGGAATCCAAACTAGTGGGGGTGCTCATGTGGAAGAGCATAAGAAGACAAAAAGTTGGAAGCCCGAAAGGCATTAGAGTTGCTTGATATGTTTTGTAAAACTTCATGAAATCTGAATTAAAGAATTTTGAAATTGGATTGAAAAGTTGTGCAGTTGTAATCGAATTTAAATTGACAGATGTAATTGTCAATTTTAAATGTTCATGATGTTGTTTGTAATCTGTAATTTCAAGGCACAAGTTGAGAACATGTCCGGAAAAAGGATTAAGGTTCTGAGATCAAATAATGGAGGGGAGTACACTTCTGAAGGATTTTGTTGTCATGTCCCCGAAATGGAACATTAAAATAACTAAATGTTGAAATGCAAATAAATAAAGTGACAAATTACGTATTTACAAATATTAACAATTTAATATTACTATAATTATAATCATAATATAATATTATAGATATTAACAAAATAAGTATTAGCAATTTAAATATTATAATTATAATGCAATTATCATAATGGATAGAACTATTAATATTACTAATTATAAATATCATAATAACAAAAAATAATATTCACAAGAATATAATTATAATAAAATGGATGAAACAATTAATATTATTTGTATACATTATAATAATAAAAAAAATATATAATAATAATAATTTGATAATATTATTATCATGCAAACATAATAATGAAACACAAAAATAAATAATAAACACAATTATCAGCCCATTATAAATATAATAATGAAGATGGGACTTACATCAATCTATGGTCATAAGGGAGAACCACGATTACTATCATTAATAGGTGCAGCAACTATGTTTATAAAAGGCAGTGATTAAATATATGTTAGTCAACAAACAATAATAAAGGTTGGTCACTAACTAAAAGGCATGCCCTTATACGTGGACATTGCTCATCAAAAGGACATGACCCTCCCATTATGGCATTAAAATATAAGAATGTTAACAAGTGGAGAGTAGAAGGCATCGATGGAAAAGGATTGGAGAGATATATCATAAATTGAAGAAAGGAGTCTGCAGATCGCTGGCTGTAGAGAAGAGAAGAGACAGCAGATCATTGGTAAAATCAGAATATTGGTAAGTATATTTATTATAGGTAAGGATAGTGTTGGTGTACGTTTTATCATCCACTGAACACACAGAATAAAATGTCCAAAGACACTCTATCCTCTCTTGAGAAACCACCGCGTATGCTAAGATTGCGAGAAGATCATATGGCGATTCCAAGGTTTCTTTTGTCAGGTCTTGACGTGTGGATAAGCTCAATGGGTGTTGTGATTTTCTGGTAATAAACAAGGGGACTTACATTAAACAACTTTTCACAAGTTTGGGACTTAGGTGGATTTATCATTAAAGGCTTTCTTCACTTAGGACTTTTGATGTGGATCTCAAAAAAAATGGCGAAAGGATAAGGGTTCAAAGAATCTATTCTATGCCTAGGAATTCAAGAGACAATAAAGACTCGGTGAAGGGAATAAACCACACTTTGTTTCACCTCCTACTGGACAACATACGCAAAGTGAGTGCAATCTTCAAAGGGTGTGATAATGATTTTCAGACCTCGAATGAGGCTGAAGTTAAGCTTCCACGATTATAAGCTCAGGCTAACTTTACACATCGAATGCAAATCATCCATTCAAAGAAAGTATGAGCAATACTTCACCATTGAATCGATACGATCAACTCATTCATTCAATTTAACTACAACTTTCAAAGCGAAATATCTCTACTATTTCTAACAAATGAGGGGCGAGCCAATTTATAGGCTCCCCAATTACAATTCAATGGCCAAGATTGATTTCAAATCAATGGCCGAGATTACAAAATAAAACCCTAATTAGGGTTTGTCACTTTCGACCAATGAGAAAATTTCATTTGAGGACACTTGTCCTTTTGCTATATATAAATCAACAATAAAATAGAATGTTGTTGCATGTTGATTTGGAACAATTTGATTGGTTGGAAGATGACGAGGCGCCACCTCAACGTGCTGGATGTCTTCCTTGGTTGCTTCGTTTTTCTTCCACGTGCTTTCCTTAGAATATTTTCCCTGCCGATGACTCTGTTCGTTGTTCTTGTTCCTTCCTAGCTTTGATCTTGGATTCCTTTTGAGACTTTGATTTCTTCTTCTTACCTGTACTGGAATCTTTGAGGTCTGGAAGTCTCCCCTTGGAGCAGGTGTTTGGACTTGAAGTTGGTTGCTTTGAACTTCCTCCTGCTTAAATTGGGTTGATGTTATTCCTTGGGATTTCCTCTCTGAATTCTCCAATGCGTGTCGAGAAATTGTCTAAGTACGGAGATCTGTTTGGAACACTCTTCTTGTCACCATCTGATTCTGATTGGAAGCTTGTCTTTAATTCTTCAGGAGATGAAATCCCTCAAGAAGTTGCCCTAATTACTTCAACAGGTATGGGATTGTAGATGAAATCCTTCCAAGATGTTTGGATATCCATTCAAGTGTCTTGAATTTGGAGAAGAATGCCCCTGTGCTTTCGCCATGATAGAGGAAATTGGAATTTTCTCTGTGAAGTATTTCCCATACTTAGCCAAATTTTGGCTATTCAAGTTCATTTTGTACCACCTTCACACAGACTATTCAACATTTAGCCAAGGTTTTGGATGAACTTTGCCTGTGGATTTTTCTTCAATTTTGAATTTGGCTTGTGCTGTGTAGGACAAATTTCATCCTTGGACAAGGATTTTATTCACTTCCTCTTTATTTT
Organism: Sequoia sempervirens; assembly: GCA_007258455.2. Classification (NCBI taxonomy): domain Eukaryota; kingdom Viridiplantae; phylum Streptophyta; class Pinopsida; order Cupressales; family Cupressaceae; genus Sequoia; species Sequoia sempervirens. The sequence continues at coordinate 381,586,268 of VDFB02047230.1, forward strand.
CCTCTTCATCCTTCCTGTTTTCCGTCCAACACTTAGTGAATTCTTCTCCCCAAGGTATCAACACTTAGCCAATTTTCTCATCCTCTCCTTGGGCGGACTTCACGAGCGTGGACATTTTCTCTCTCGGCCTAAGTCGGACTTCAAGCCACTTTGGACAAACATCTCAGGGGAGAAGTCGAACTTTCTCTAGTGCTTACCATCTTTTCTCTTACCTGGGGCAAACACTTTGACATTTCTTTTCTTGGTCTAGGTCGAACTTTGCATCATGTTTGCCATTGTACTTGGCGGATCTTATGGATGTTCAAACATACCTTCTCCAAGCAAAGTCGGACTTTGTAAAGGTTTGGACATGATGTGCTTGGGAAAAGTCAGAATTTCTTGTGCCGTCCACCCATTGAGCAAGGTCGGACTTCACTGGTGCCTTTCCAAATTTTTGAATTTTTACTTAGCCAATTTTGAGTTTCCTTGGCTGGGCGGACTTCATCAAGCTTGGGACAAGTGCATGGCGGACTTTGAGAACTTCTTTCCATTTATCTTCCCAAGGTAAGGGGGACTTAGAGATTTCTTGCCAAGAGATAGGTCGGACTTTCCACTAAGCTTGCCATTTTTCATCTCCCTTCTAGGCAGTTCATGCCTTAGAATATTTTCCACCATGATTGAGGGCGGATTTTGGACTATCTTTGGACACTTCTCTAGGTGGACTTTGCCTCATGCTGGACATCTTCACCTTGGGCGGACTTGAAGCTTGCCTTTCCATCCATTATTTTGTCCAAGGCATTTCATATTTTTAAGTATTTGGAAATAAATTATTAAAATATTAAAATATTTTAATTTATTTCCAACTTGTTCGTGCTGGACCCATGGCTATTTCGATCTTCTCTTCATTTTCTTTGGCCAAAAGTTTATTTTCCAATTTTATTCCCAATTTCGTCTAGCCAAGCCAAAATTTTAGCCATTTTGTCGATAAATGTTATGCCAGATCCTTATTTTTCCCTGCCATGGCGAATTTTTTATTGCACTGAGCTTATTTTCTTCTGCCAAAGTCAATTTTTTCTTGATCAAACAAATTTCTCTAGGAAAAATCTTTGTCTGGATGTCTTTATTAGGCGAATTTCCATGACGCTTGACAAATTTTATCCCCTTCTGGCCAAGGGCGAGTTCTTCTTTCCCTTTGCTTTGTGCATCTTTTCTCTGTATACTTGACCAAATTTATCCAATTTTGTCTAGACATCCAAACTTTAGGTGAATTTTTTTCTTCCCTCTTCCTTTCATACTAGGCGAACTTCATTTTATTCTTTGTCGTAGCCTAGGCGGACTTCCTTAAGTCTTTGCCATCTTCCATCAAGGTATGGCGGATTTTCTACTAGGCTCACCTTTCATACTTAGCCCAAAATTCCCATTTCTCCTCTTGAAAATGTCAAAATACTTGGCCAAAATTCAATTTTCCTTCCTTTTAGGCCCCTATACTTGAGCAAATTTTCGGATTTCTTCTTTTAGGCACGTGAAATTTTCAATTTTTCTTCTTCCACATGCCTAGGCAAACTTCCCAACCTATTTGCCAAAGTATGGCAGACTTCAAAGAGTCTTAGACATGCTTCCTTAAGGCTGGGCGGACTTTAGATGACCTTTGCCAAGTCTAGGCGGACTTTGGACAAGGTTTGCCATCTTCCTCTTAATGCTGGGCGGACTTTCCTAAGTCCTTGCCATCCTCTCCTTGTTGCTGGGCGGACTTTCCTAAGTCCTTGACATTTTTTCTTTACTGCTGGGCGGACTTTGGATAGTCCATGCCATCTTCTCCTTCGTCCCTCTTTTCAAGGGCCATCTTTCTTACCTTGATCTTGGCAAATTCTTCAGACTTAGCCAGAATTTTCATGAATTTCATACTCTTTTGGGTGATTTTTCTGTGATTTTTGCACAGTTCTGATTGATTTTGGACTGATTTTTCCAGAATTTGATACTTTTCAGTCTGATTTTTTCATGCTTTTTGCTTGCTTTTCCATATTTTTCAATGATTTTTTGATTTTCTCTTTGATTTTTGGATCTAAAAATAGAAAGTTGACTCACTGACCAGGGTTGACTTTCTAAAAATAGAAAAAGCAAAATCCCTAAAAAATAGGGAACCCCGTTTGGTCCAAAAATGCCAAAAATGAAAAAACGAAAAAGCAAAAAGCAGATTCCCTAAAAAATAGGAAGTGTCAGAATTGGCCGAATGCACAGGCAATCTTCGTTTCCTGGGCCTTCTGAGCACTCCTGTGATGTTTAGGCTCTAATTCAAGCATGGATTATTGACTTGGCTTGGATGGCTCTCAAAAGACTGACCTCATTGTAAAAAGACAAGTGATAAGCAGTTGCGACACCGAGGCAAAAAGCGAAAATAGGGGGTCCCCATTTGCAATGGGGCGATGTGTGAAATGGTCACAACAGATAGTAAGGTATTAGTAATATTTCATATAAATAATAGTTACAATGTGATGATAATATTTGATATATAAGGTTATTCATAATGTTATTTGACTATTTATGGTATTAGAATGTAATAATATTTGATGTATAATATTATTTAAGATATTATCCTTAGAATGTAATGTTATGTGATGAACAATATTATTCATGATATTATCATTAGGATGTAATAATACTTGGTGTCTAATATTATAATACCGTCGCTAGGATGTTAATAATATTTGATACTATAAAGTATAAATAATTACAATTTATTATATAAGTGATAATAAAGGAATGAACTAAGAGTTTAGTAATGGCTGAAGTTGCCATATATGTTTCATATATATATTTGATAAATATAAATATATTAAATATAATATGTTTTCGGTATATAATTCATATGTTGATAAATGTATTTGGTAATTGATGAGTATATATATATATGTATATCTATACATATATTGAGACTCATAAATACCTCATAGGTGGTGGACACATACAATATATACAAGATAAAGTATATACATAATATATTATTTGTGATTACCCAATAATGATGCTTGTAGCAATTATTGAGCCTTATAAGTAATAATGACTCCATTCATGCACAATGATGTTAAATGGTATAATAGAACTCCATCTATGGGATCTCGAAAGACATTTGTACCCATAAAGGAATCATTCTTAGTAAATAACAGGAAGGAAATGAATAATCCTTTGGCCAGGAACAAACAATTAAATCATCCTTGATCTAATTAGATGTTATTACTGAAATTTATCAATCTCTAACATTTCTAATGTCTCTTTCAGAAACACTTTGAATGCAAGATGCAGGTTTAAGTGCTTCCACTAGAAAGGGGTCATTACATTCGTATTGAGGCAGGGATCAAGAGGAAGTTTTGTGTTCCATACAATCCTCTACAAAATGGAGTTGCTGAAAGAAAGAACAAATCTATAGTAGAAGCAGCAAAGGCTATGATCCATGATTAGAGTTTGCAAAATTTCCTATGGGAAAAATCGCAATATATGCTCAGAACAAAAGCCCTCATCAGATATCGGATATATGTTAGACACTGAGTTTAGGGAGTAGGATGTTGTCGAGGACAAATCCGAGGAGTAAGTCAGGTGGCGGATAGGCCCTGATGTGGGAGAGACCAAGAGGAGGCCGAGTCACAAGGGAAAATCCTTACCAATTTTATTGGACAAGGTCAAGCTGAATGGGAATTCTGAACTAGGAGTTTTGGCAGAGTCAAGTCAGTACAATAAGGCATTGATGAAGGTGTTGCAAAGGTTTCATCCATGAGGAGTGAGCACAAAGGAGGTTAGTCGGAGTTTTCTTTTGGTGCAGTGTTACAAGTAGAATTAAACGCAAGGCGTGCCAAGAGGCAGTTAATAGGCATGCAGAAGAAACTCAACTGAGTTTGGGGCTGCTCAGTATGGGTGAAGTAATGTAGAAAGGGGTGTCTTTGGAAGGCACCAAGGCAAACTCAAGTGGGTTAACAATAGAACCATCTTGGAAGTGAGAATGAAGAGGAAGAGTATCTAGGGATACACGAAACAGAGTAAATGGATCAGCAAGCGTATGTTGAGTTGCACTCGTGGTGGAAGTGTTTTGGATATGAATGGGTGCAGGGGGACCCCATGGAGTCCTATGACATGAGGAACTAGAGTGGCTCAATGAGAAGAAGTTGTGACACTGAAAAGCAGAAGTGGAGTCTAGAGAAAGTATGCCAGAATGTTTGGGCTCGAAGAGGAGTCACAGGTAGGTCTTCAAGGAGAATTGGAGACTGGGTCAAGTGGAGGAAGCGAGGAGGCAAATCGATTGGCTAGATGTGTGAAGGTGTCAGCTAAGTGGGTTGCAGTGTTGCAAGGCCAGGTGCGAAGTCTTTGGAAGGTTTTTTTTTAGCTGTAGAGAATGGAAATTGCACAAGGCAATCAACCTGGATTTGACATTGGTAGCACCGCAAACCTATTCAAAATAGGGTGATTTGGGATGAGGTTGAGGAGGACTAAGTCTTGGAGTGAAAGGAGGGTTGGACTCTCACAAGTTAGTTGGAGGTGCTACTAGGAGTAGTGCCAGAAGTGTGGGATGGAGGTCGTTCCACTGGGGCAAGCATTGCAGGCAACCTTGGACGAGGTCAAAAGGTTGGTGCGGGTGCTTGGAGCTAAGTTCAGTTGGGAGTTAGTACTTCAGAAGATGTGAAAAGGTGTTTGTGGTGGCACTTGGATGAGAAGTTTGAGTAGCTTGAACCCGACCAAGTAGCATGTAAGGTTTGCAGGAATGTATCGAAAGAATGGATCAGCTTAGTAAAGGAAGTCGAGGTAGAGTTCTCTCGGTGGTGGAAAGAGTAGTTTGTTAAGTATGGCAGAGTCAGAAATGGTGCTGAGGAAAGCAATCCAGCTCCAGAGGGAGTCACAACATCATTAAGATATTCTCCCTAGGTTAGGGGAATGGACAGAACGACGGACTAATCTCTCATAACGTATATTTCTCTAAGATGGAGAAATATGAGGTGAAAGCCCTTGTAGCGTATATTTCTCTGAGACAGAGAAATATGAGGTGAAAGCCCTTGTTGCGTATATTTCTCTAAGACAGAGAAATATGAGGTGAAAGCCCTTGTAGTGTATATTTCTCTGAGATGGAGAAATATGAGGTGAAAGCCCTTTGTACAAAACACATCTTTGAGACTGAGTTGTGTTTCCCACAATTGGGTGTAACCATTGTGGACATCATGTTGAGAGAATCCATGACGAGACATGATACCCTTGAGTGGGACTCATGTAGGACTCTTCTATGATATGAAGAAGTCCTTGTTGATGAGAATACCTCCCTAGCTAAGAGGGAGTGTTGATGTTTTGGGGTAGCTTCAGGAGGTATTACCTAGAAAAGATCCATATACAAGCCAATCAGCCTAATTATAAACAATTATTATTATTGCTGAGTCAGCTCAAATGTAGAATGGCGCATACTCCTGGATTTGTATAAATGGGAGAGAGACTCTCCTCACTTATATACACACATTCAATTCATTTGCCATTCTTTGATCAAGAAGAAGGTTCGCTACTCAAGAAGGAGGACTGTTATTGCTCAGAAGTTCGCACTACTTCAGTGCTGGGTTATATTTTGTACTCTGCCTAACTTGGCTGATTCTCAAGTGCTATTTTTTGCACTATTGTACCTGATCTTTTATTAGTAAAAGTGTTGCTGGGTTTTTCTCCCTCAAGTAGAAGGGTTTTCCCAGGATAAAATTATGTGTTCTCTATTCTAAGTTTATTTCTTTTCTTTTTTTGCCTACTGTTCATATCTAATCCAAAATTAACACTTTCAACAATGAAGGATGAAGGTAGCCATTTTTCCATTAATGAAGTAGGCGAACTTTTAGCTCTTGGGGACTTTTGTGCCAATCTTGGTTGTTTATCCCACAGATTTCCTAGGCTATGCCTTGCATTCTATTCCAAAATGATTACATCAAGTTCATTGTCAAGTTTTTGAAAACCACTAAGGTGAGGATTATTTACCCCTTGCACAATTCTAAATGCCATTGAAGAGCTTGAAGGTAAACACGACTAGAAGGGAAATGATTTCTACACAATTCTAGGTAGGAAGGCCATGTCATGATGACACAAGCAGTTATGGGTGACCTCTCACATTGTAGGTGGCCATGGATCTTCTCCCTAGGCTGTTCATTTATGCTGAATGTTATATAGTTCAAATTTTTCATTGTTCAAAAGGAAGGGATAATAGGTTGTAGAGCGAATAACAAGAGGAATCTTCTAGGTTATTAGGGTTCGCTTCCAATTAGAGGATTTCAAACATTTTTGTATTGTATCAATTTGGGTTTCAACCCAAGTGTGTAATATGATATTTTAATCCCAAAAGAATGAATTAAAAGTGTAGATTCAGCATTATTTGAGTGTCTCCATGTGTATTGCATGCATCTCTAAAGGATTTGTTGTTCTTCTCATCACATCTTGTGATCTAGGTATTAGCTTTGATTAGTTGGTCATCTAGACAACTATAGAATCCTTGATAAGCTTTTGTAAGGTATCTTCTTAGATTAATACAAGAGATGTATGGGCTTATTCATGAATAACTAAGTTAGACTCCTTTAATGTTCTTTAGTTTCATTTATCCTTTTATCTGTCTACATTTAAAAGAAATATAGTCTCTAGTAGCATCTTGATTAAGGTGCTACAAAATAGATTTTAGTTGTTTCATTCTTTGGTTTGTGAAACCTTCAAACTCTATTTGCCCAGCTGAATATAGGTACCCATCTACTTCATGCTCAACCTCCCAATCACTCCAACACACCTAAAACAATCAAATTTAAACATCATTTTAGTTAGTGTTAAGGTAAATGTCTGTTTCTTTTAGTTGCACCAAAAAACATCTTAGGGAAGCCCCCCTTCATCTAGCAAAACCAGAAGGTGAAGAAGTCCGTACCCACGTTAGACAATTGTTCCATTGTTGCCGTTCCGTTGTTGCCTATCCTCATCATAAGTTTGAGATCTTCATCTTAAGTTCGACACCCCTAGTGCTCTAGACAGGATCTGGCTTTAGTGATTTAGGACCTTCAACTATGAGCACCAACAGTCCCATGGAGGGGGCTTCATGATCTAAAATCACAGAGAGATAGGTCCCATGATATGGGAAAAAAATTATAACAAGATAAATTGGAATCTTATCCTGAAAAATAGGAACCCCTATTATTCTCAATTTTCAGCAGTTGCCTATACTGTTGCTAAAGGCATCCAATGAATTTTGGGTAAACATTTGGAGAAATTTTTCCTTTTTATATTTACAATGTTGGGATGCAGTATTGCAGGTTTTAAACAAATCAGAGGATCATCAGCTTCCTAAAAATTCTTATCTTAAGTTTTTACCATTAGCTGCTCCTATAAATTCATGGGACCACCAGATTGTAAATTGCTCCTAAATTTTCTCAGTAGCACCTGCTGGGAAAGTTTAGGTAGCCCCACTCCAGGGGACCATAGGCTAAAGTAGATATAGAGGATAAACAATATTACAAGTTAAGGATATTTAGAGAACAGAAAAATATTGTACACAACTCTGAAGCCTGTGTTGGGCCAAGGACGACATCCACATGGCCTCGAACATTTGGGCCTAAGTTGGCATTCATTGCTTCTCTGGAAACTTTCTATTCACTATTATGCCCTATCTCATACATGTTTCATCATAATCTAGCTTGGTTTCATTTCCAGTTTCAGCAGATTGAATTATTTTTTTTGGCACTTACTTTTCCATTAGCTACATTCAAGATAATGGCAATTTCAGATTTTTCAGTAGCTACATCCCAGATAATGGTAATTTCAGATTTCTTCTCAGCTCTGTTTTTATGTTTCCAGATCTAGAGAAACTGTTCCTAACATTTTAGGTTTGAAAACATTTAGTTGTTTAAGTTTTTCCAGCAGCTACAGTTTAGATATATAGCATTTGAACTGTTTTATTCGGAAATCAGTTTCTTTCCAATTTTTTCTGGATTAAAACTGTGTGTCACTTTTATTCATCAACGTTTCGGGTCATACTCCATGATCCATCATCACTCTTCTCTCTATCTGCATTGCATCCTGATGATGGATCATGGAGTATGATCCAAAACATTGATGTAAAAAAGTGACACACAGTTTTAATATAGAAATCTTATTACTATACTATCATGGACTGTGAAAACTTCATGCTTTTAACAAACATCTTCTTTCTGCAAATAAAAAATGGCAGAAGGCTTTCTATGGTTGAAAGTTGAAACCCATCAGCTTTGCAAGGCTATCCTTCATCACCATACCAAACCTATCAACTTGCATAAAGCCCTACCAAGCTATTATCAATATTATCAAAGCTATTGCCACAACATGCCCATTATAGAACTGGGAGAAGGAGTGGGGTGCTGAGAGGCAGAGCACGGGAGTGTTCTGCAGCATGATTATGGGTCCATGGGATGAATACGGCAAGGCAGATCCTGAGGTGTTCAGTTTGCATTGATCATCCTATCAATCCAGCTTTTCTGCCTCTTTACTTTTGTTTAACCCTAGATTATTTACGTATTTTGCTTAGCACTCATCCATCAAATGGTCATCCTGCCTATGCCTTCTTATCTTTTTAGCATTCCTTGTACCTAATCATTGCTTCACTTGTCTTGTCCTCTTTGGTACTTGGTCTGGCCTTTTGCTCATAGATTGTAGATGAATCATCCATCCCTTTCTTGCCTGGGATTCTTAAAATGGCTTCTACATAGTTCTAACTACCGTAAACGTCCTGTCTTCGCTTGGTTTGGGCCAGTCTGCTTGATATTTCAACTGTTTACATTCCAATTCTTAACGTGTTCACATGCTTAGGGTCATCTTGACGCTTAGATCTTCATTTGGCATTACAAAAACCAGCTCCACTCTATGACAAGTTCTTCCTTGTTGGGCTGCTTGGTGCAGCAGCATGCCCTTTGAAATTTTATCCATCTAGACTGTAAATGAATATGTTTCTACCCAGAGTTGCACGAGATTAAAATTAGTATTTATTATCTTAGCTTACCTGAGAAGGATTTTGAATTCAACAGTTTGATAAAACAAATACATAGCAAAACACTCAGAAGCCCTTCATGGCAAAAACATATACGAGTCCATGAGCATAGTCAGCACCCTCACAGAGAGGTGTCATTCAACTTCTGATACCAACACATATGGCCATATTTCAGCTACAGGTGAATAACTGAGATTGGATAATGGCATGCACAAGCTGTAATAGAAAGCGAAGCTTGAAAATGGTGCCTCATCATCCAAGCCGCAGCGCTTCTGCGTCCGCCAGTGCAGCCTCTGTTTAAGGCCTTACACTGAATTATCATGCATTTCATTGCCTCTGACTGAACAAAGTGTTGCCTTCCGGCATGTTAATAATTCCATTCTACATTTCTTTTGGCAGCTAATTTGAGACATTGAGCTGGGATTTGACACATTTCATTAAAAGTTAAAACTCTTTACAAAATGAATTTATTACTATTTTCAAACTAAAAACAAATTTATAAACTGCCTCTGCTGGAGAATTTTTCAGAAAACTTGTAATGAATGCTAATTTCGTTGATAAACTACCTCTAACTTTACATAGCAAATTGCATTCTGTAGAAATGGCAACTAACATTCTGTAGCAAAAGCTAGGTTAGCTGAGGTGAAGAGAATTGCATACTTCTTCAATTGCAGCTCCTTCTCCTCCAACACCTGTAAACATGCATTGTCAAGATGTATAGATCTCTAGATTTTCATTCTCAGAAAATGCTTAACTGATCAAATCGAAACAATATCAAATCAATGCAGATCGATAAAGCAGAAAGCAATGCGTGGGCATGAGATCTGACCTTTTCAGTGTAAGAAATGTGGGGCAGATCTCCTGGAATTGGATCAGCTCCAACTCCAGCTGAGGAATTGGGCTGAGGCTGAGATGCATTGGCTCCCATTCGCATTCCCACTGCTCTGCTACTCCTCTCTTTCTATCACTTGGAAGTTAAAACCGTGGATCAGATTAACAGTTATAATGGTTAAGCGGCCATGGTAATCTTGATTTTGCACGCGGCCAAGGTGAAGGGGATCATAGAGTTTTCGCCCAGTGACTAGGATCGAACCCGGCTCGAATCCACACCCAGTGACTAATAATTTTCTCCTAAATTTCTCAATCACAAAATTAGTGGGTATCGAAGCCGGCTCCAATCCATCCCCGTATTACTTTGGAGCCTGCTATGTGGGGCATTGTCTGAGCACATAGTTTTCATCAGCTGAAATAAAGGGCCTTTTTAATCTTTGGTTTTTTCTTTTAAATTCTCATGAAAAGTTTATAGTAAACTAGAGTTTTTCGGTAATTTTATGTTAAAAATATAGTTTTTTGAGATAAATATTTAGAATTTTTTAAATTTAATGTTAAAAATTGAAGGATTCATTTCACTTAATTAAATTGGAAGTTCTAACTTTATAAATATTTTCAATAATTTTTTTTTAAATATTAATTTAAAACTAGCAATTGCATCTTAGTTTGCAATGGGTACGTCGAAGTAGTGTGGAATGTTAATTAGGAAATTTTTGGTCTATTTTTTGCATACATTTGTGCAGTACATTAGGTCAATTGGTAGGCCATTTAGAAAATGATGTTTGTGGAACAAAGATCTCGATGGAGAAGTGATAGCTTCAAATCAACTATGCATCCACTTACAGGAATCCAAACATGACAAAAAAACTGCTAAATTAAGATGATAATAAATTTCCATTACCAACAAGCTCATCTTATGTTTGCAATAGGGGGAGAGGGAGAGATGTATAGAAAGAGAGAGAGAGAGAGAGAGGGGGGGAGGGGGGGCGCGGAGAGGATGGCGGGGGGAAGGGGGGAATATGGAGAGGGAGAGGGAGATAGATATTGAGAGAAGGATAGAGATTCCTTTATTGGAACTCGAGTCTTGTTTTAATGTTGATTCTTGAGCCTCCTCATCTAGGCTTGATTTTTTCAAAGACTAATTAATATACAAGAGGATATAAGTCAAAATAAAATTGCAGATTGGAAAGACATATTGTTTGGCACTGGTTTTTAAAGGTATTTCGATTTCATTCCAAGTTTGATGTTTCAAGTATTCGAACACACAACACAAGGCTTTTATGAAACAAATATTTTTACCACTTACGACTTGGAGTTGTATGCAAAAGAGTAGTACTTTCTATGTGTTGGGCCTGCTAGATTTTATTTCGAATTTATATGTAATGTTGTGTATCAACAAATCTACACATAAACGAATTGAATCGTCTTGCATCCCTTTTAGCATAGACCGAACCATCAATTTTAACTTTTAGCTTGATTTTCTTCAAATAGAGAATGTATTCGACGTAATTAATAATAATATAATATAAGATGATAATAATGTCATTATAATATTATAATAATAATAATATATCGACCTACTTTATATAGATTATATTTAAGATATATATACTAGTTTAAATTTCAATTAAACTTATGTTTAATTATAATGATCTACTTGTAGTGAATTTTAAAAAAAAATCAAATATATGTAAATATATATTTCAAAATATGGACTCTTAGATTTAGAAAATGTTATTTTTAGATTTTTAATGTGACAAAAATTAAATTTTGGGTGAAACTATTTTGAATCTCACATCTATATAATTTTATTAAAAAAAATTGTCAAAAAAAAATTGGAAAGAATATATTTTAGACAAATAGATAAATTGATTTACTTAATTTCTTTTTAAGCGAAGTAAGAAAAAGTTTGAATATGGTAATGGTGCCAATTTAGAGACAACAAATCCGCCAAATAATAAAAGTGGGTAACCCCCCAAATAAGGAAATTAGATATTATGAAGTATATAACAAACTTGGACCGATGGAATTGAGAGCTAAATTGAGTGTGGAGAAACCAAGCAGCACCTCCCTTAGAACAGTTATACATATTAAATCCTACGCACAATATTTCATATTACTGAAAATTTAAACCAAGTTAAAAATGTATGTCTTAGTAGAGCTGGAGCGAAACGTAGCATACTTTACGTGGCAGTGCCCATTGAACTTTTCGTATTCATCTACAATATGCCTGATTATTTGAAGTTTGATCACATTGCTGCACTGCCGTGTTTTTCAAAGGAAAAGAAACTTCAGAAAAAAGTGGCAAAAAAAATCAAGGTTGTAATTGCTTCAACCTTCTTGCAAGGTTTATCCGGTAATATCTGCCTTCCATGCACAATCCACGAAAACACGTTTAAAGAATAACTGAACATGAAAAAAGAAAAAAAAATTAGAAGAGTGGAAATTACATGACCATGGGTAATGGTGTGGAGGGCAACAAGAAGCGAGAGAGCAGAGAAAGAGGCTCCAATTTTTCGAATTTCCCAAAAATGTCCTCCTCTTCATCTTTTACATCCCTTTTAATCTCTGTGCTCGGTGGCTGCTGAGCTTCCATTTCAATATTTTTTCTACGCCTCTTGTTGAACTCCACATGACCGTAGTCTGAGACATACTCAGTGTAGGCGGTGGCATTGAGGGGAAAGTTGAGCAGAGCCTTGGCCCCTCTCATTTTAAAAGCGACATGATCATATGCCACAACAACGACCTCCTTGGTGTGGAAAGTTCCGAGCCAAAGGCGGACCCCATGCCAGCGTTGCATCTAGATATATTGCAAGTGTTGCATCTGCCCCAACTGCTGCCATTGAACGAGCAGCTCGTGTGGCCCCAAAACCTTCCCTGTGAACTGCCGGGCACGTCCACCCGCCATGACTATCCCCTCTGTAGGTCTCTCCCTCCCCCGAATGGAGTCCCTGCCGCCCACACCTTGTAAGGGCACTGGTTTTCTATGTCGAAGCTCACACCTTCGACTCCTGCAGACGAAAAAACATGAAAACCGTTGATGTGGTTAAAGAATGGCTTTAAAGAATTCTACAGTTACTGAATGAATGTATGGACTCTGACACTAAATTATCTGAGTTGAATTGTATACCTGCGTAGAGTGATACCGCCATTATTGTCAGCAAAACCCATAATGTTGCCCGCACCATTTCAATTACAAACTGGAATGATATGGAAAATATCGATGGTGGGATTCCGAACAGAAGTGTTGATGAAGTATGAAGGCAGGCAAAGAGTATATATAAGAATTTATGATGGTTGGAAAGAGATGCAAGGCGGAGGCGGCTAGACCATGTTCGATGAGGCGGCTGGTGGTGGGTCCCTGTAGTGTCTATCCAGACTTCAGAAGGCACAATTCACTATATTTATTATTTAATAAAAAAACTAACAGTCCGTTTACTGTGGCAATTCAATCCCTGTTCCGTATTGCGAGGCAAATGATCTCGATCAACGCGCAATTTCAATCTCTGCTAAGTTGCTTTTAAAAGATCAACGGTTGTAATTGAGGGAACTGTCAACCATGCCGTCTCCTTCCATCTGAACCCTTGAAGGAGAAAATGAACTTTGAAAGTTCATATAGGGACACGCCTTCGTCGCAATTAAGTAAAAAAAAAAATATTTTTCATGAGAATTGGTCATATCTTTCATGATGGAAACCTTCACATATTTAGTCAAAGATAAAGACATTCAATAATAAGTTTTGGTGTGCTTTTGACTAGAATATAACTAATAGACTCAACCATACTATATGGTCCCTTCTTGTCTACAAGTAAATTTAATATTAATAAAAATTATTTTAAATATTAATAAAATTTTGTAGTCTTTTATAATGGATGAATATATTAACTCAAAAAATTAAGAATAATAAAAATAAAATAAGCATAAAGTTGAGTGTAAATGAAATATAAATATATTAAAATTAATATATTTTGATCAATGAGTTATAATTTTTTTTATAAATCTTAAAATTTTAATCAAATTTTTTAGTATCCAAATAAAATCATATAATTTTCATTAATTTTTCTCAAATATTTTTTTTTTGTGATAATGCAAATAAAATCATCCAAAGAAATTAAACTTCATTGTAACTAGCAATTTCTATAAAAAGATAGATCTAGTTCATGCACAATCTAAATTACTAGTCAAACAGATATTGCCTTCACGTTGGATTACAAGAAAATATTTTAATAATAGACAAAGAAGAGAAGAACAGTAAGGGAATCATAAGACAAATAATGGGGTTGAAATGCTTTGTGACAAAGCAAATTCAAAGACTAAGAAATTTGAGCATTTGGTGGCTCCCTACCTTCTCATACACAACTATGGATTATTTAGGTAACATCCATGGTTTTGTTGTGGACATGCATTATTCAACTAAAGGTGTTAAGGGAATAATGGGGGTGCATGTGTTAAGGGGTTGTCCTTTTGTTTTACTTTAATTCACAAATGCATTATCCTTACATGTTTTTCTTCTTTTGGAAATACTTATCACAAAAAAGATCGCCCTATGATCAAAAAGTAAGCTTTACTTGCTTCATTTTTTATATTCCAAGAGACTTTGCATTTGATCGAGTATTTACATATTTAATATTTTTTAAATATCTCTAAATCCAAAATGTGGATGGAATCATCTATCTGAGGGTTCATGAGTTTTTGATGAATTTTGAGTTATTTTGAACTACTTTTGATATTAAAATTGACCCCTTTTTTCTTGCTTCAATTTATTATTTTGTATACTGCAAAAAAAGTCAAAACAAACACATATCCAATGTAGGATTTTAAATATTTACCTAGTTTGATGTATTTTTATAATAATTTTATAGATATATGTCATAATTATTAGAGCATTTAATGAGTCTATCAATGGAGGATGATTGTTTTTCAAGCATTGATTCATAGTTTGTAAGGTTTTAATGTAAGATTTTTTGTAAAAGGTAAAATTGTCTTCTTTTCTTTAATATGTTGTTTGCCTTCTTGAAATAAGGATAATCATATCAATTTTCACTCAGGAATGACAATATAAAGCTCTATTTGGGTGGCTTATTTTGAAACTTTGTTAAAAAATAACCAAAAGAAAATTGCATGCTTAAGGGATGTTTGCTAAGTGATGCAAAAGTGAGCAAGATTTATAGAATTCCTATAAATTGGGATGCATTTACGTAGGATCTCCATGACTCTAATTTTGGTTGCATGTGAGTTTCTTTATCTTCTCAATTCTATAATTGATAGTAGTGATGGATTTAAAGGTGAAATTTTGTCCATTCTTTACCTTTTTCTCCTCTTATTATTTCTTAATTAGTGAGAAGATTTCATTTGTATTTGTTGATTCATATCATTAATTTTCTTATATTCTAATAGGTGGGTGTATTTCATTATATATTAATTATTTAGATCTTATTTGTTGGTTTATTGTAGATTTTGGTTAGTTTTGAAGTTACTATTGTAGGTTCATGAAAATGAATTACTCATAGTTCAAAATGAAGAGAGTAATAAAAAATGATTGTAGTATTGTGTGGCCTCTTTTGATGATGATGTAAAAAATATTATGTATGTTTATACCATGTTGAATTTAGATGCTAATGAGGAAGATACGTAGAAGGTAAATAATTAGATTATAGATCAAAGTGGCAAGGAAAAATCTCTATCTAGTTATATTAAAGATATAACGATGAAATGTCAAACCTTGAATTAGAGGAGCTTAAAAGTTCCCTTAAATTTATAGTTGATGAATAAATTCCTCACATGATTAAATTATTAAATGAGTCTAGTATATTTGGGAAATGTTTAGATAGTTGTCCTACTTTTTAAGGTCAAGCACAAGCTAGAATTCTAGATTCTCAAATAGGGTTAACTATAGAATATCATGCATGCATTGAAGAATCATATGATCATGAGGAAGGTTTGGTAGTGTGATGAATCTATAGGCCTCTTGACCCCTCATAGATAGCTTTTTTGTTTGGTAAAATGCAACCTGTGGATTGCTTCCATTCTATTAATAATAAAATTCATTTACATAGATTTGGGTAGCAAAAATTTGATTTTCCCTTTCAACTTCTATAAAAAAAAATGCTATAGAAATATGAATATCCCATACATATTCCACTAAAACTACCCAAAAACTAGTGGCATATTAAACCTTAAATCTAATCCCTACTGCAATTACGATATAAATTTATCAATTATATCCTTTAAATAGATTCATAACTACATAATAGAGCATACATATTTTTTCACTGAGAAACTACTAGAGACTCATTGAAGAAATTGTTGATATGAATAACCAAAATATCTAGGCCCTCTAAATCAATGATACTCGATATCTTCTTCAAAAGCTCCACACCCTTGGAAGCCTTAAGTTGATGTACCAAAACTAAAAAGGTACTATTGGAAAAGACAAATAAATACTACTCTCCCAAGTCCCTATGAGTCATAAGTTTAGAAAATTATGAGGGCATTGGAACCCCATTGCCATATATGCCCACCTCTAAGGCATTGTTCAAGTTACCCAAGAACTACCTCTTCGCCAATGTCATGGCAATTGCTTCACTACCTCTTCCAATTCACCCGAATATAACAAAGAAGCCATAAACATATATGTTATATCTAAATTAACCTAGTACCTATGATCAACTCACAAAAGTCCTCCCCTAAAACCCACTAGGCCATGAATAATATGAGGCTATGAAATGTATTAAAGACACATTGCAATCTTCTCTCCATAATATTTCCTAGGAAATCCATTTAGAGCTAATAAGAAACAAGGTGGATAGGCGTGTCCATCTCAAGAAACCAATTTTTTGAGAAAAAATTGCAATGTAGAGGCATTTTGTTTAGTCTAATTAATAGACTTTATGTATGGGTAAACATATGAGTAAAGTGGAAGTGAACTATTGCTATTAATGTTTTATTATGCATCTTTTTCCCATATGTCCTCGTTAACACAAAGTTATAGTTTTCATTTTTTGTAGATTCATTGGAGTAGCTTAAATGTAGTGTATTGTAGAGGATTTCCTTCTATTTCTTTATTCTTGTCAAGTTGTTCTATTTAGCTCCAACTTCATTGTTGTTATTTAGTTTTGTTGTACTCTTATTTTTTCTGTTTAATAAAATGTTCTTATTCCAATAAAAAAAATTACTTTTCCTTTTCTACCATCCTTCACTAGTATTAGAGTAATCATGCTCTAGTACTTCATACACTAGGTCATCTTCTCTATTAATACCCATGTTAGCCAATTAATCTACTTCCATGTTCTCTTCCCTATACCCATGGTTGCGAGTTAAGTCTTCCAAATTTAGTAGTTCACTTTGAATTGTAGAAAGTATTGAATTTAGTTTCCACCCATGGAGATTTTTGGATCTTACTGCATTGATTTGTCAATGAAGAGTCTCCCTCAATCTTGACCTTCATCTTTTTTTCAAATTTGAACATATTTTTAGAACCAAGAATAAAGTCTATACTCCACTTCGTTCTTAGTGACATAATCAAGCTATTTTGATACTTTGCATACTATGGCTCTCATCCAATCATGAATGATGCATCTAGCTACTAAAGAGCTAGGATTTCCTTCCAAAGCTTCATCAAAATTCAATTGTATCCATCTAAATTGAGGGTGGTTTCAATTTTTCCTTTGCTCTTTCTTTAAGGGCATCAACACCCCCGTCCCCATTAACAAGAAGCCCCTCATAGATAGTGTATAGTTTTGGTGTCTCCATTTTTCTCTTACAAGGTATGTGAAAAGTGGAAGAATGTTAGGATAGGTGTGTCATATACCTTATGATTCTAACATTTGATTTATTAATTATTTGTGAACCCTCAAAGAAAGGGCATGTCCAACTATGACTTAGTTAATGTTCTATGTGTAATATAATGTATGATGTGTGTAACAAGTTGTTGTAGATACCCAAAATTATCCTAGTCTACGAGTAACACCTTTTTACTAATTTTCACCTTTTCTCCTAATTATTAAATAATACCTTATTATTTAATTATCATCAAATACCATATTTTGTTATTAATTAAGTGACTTTACATTATTTAATTTATTCATTAGTTCACCCTTTCTGATTAATTAAATAAATCCTGTTTATTTAATTTTGTCCTAATTATCATTAATCTTCCTGAACACCTCAATTAATTAGAGTATCACCCACAAAGAATCTGTAACAAAGGAAAGCTTATTTAGATTAGCAATCTTAAAGTTTTACAAAGTATTAAGCTACATAAACACCTCATTTTTTATCATTTAGTATCAGAGTTGAGGTTGGGTAGAGTATTGGGATGCCTTTCTCTTAAAAGATGGAGGTTTTTTGGATTAGTGGGAGCTTTTCTTATTTTTGTTATTGTTGATTTTAGAAAATAAGTTTGTTACAATGAGTTTGAATTCTTGTTTAGAAATTGAAAGGTTCAATGGATCTAATTATGAGATGTGGAAACTAAAATGGAGGATCTCCTTGAAGAGAGAGATCAGTGGTTACCTATTGGTAATGAGACAAAGTCGCCTACAATGATGTCAGATGAGGATTGGGCTTAGAAGCTTGATAAGAAGGAAAGAGAGACCATAAGACTATGTCTTGTTGATGTTGTTCTCTTGAATGTTTCAAAAGAAACTACTGCATATAAGTTGTGGAAGAGAATAGGTAATATTTATCAAACTAAAAGTCTTACTAGTAAGTTGTATCTGAAAAGACAGTTGTATTCTTTATAGATGAAAGAAGGTGATTCTGTTGCAAATCATTTGAATGCTTGTAATTTGATTCTAAGTTAGTTAGCATCTATAGATGTAAAGCTAGAAGATGAATATAAATACATTTTTTTACTTTGTTCTTTACTAGAGTCTTGGGAAAATCTAATTGTTGCTATCAGTGGTAGTGGTGCAAATCCTAAGATGGACAATACAGTTCCTACTCTCCTATCAGAGGAGATGAGGAGGAAGTCTAAAGAGGGAATCCAAGATGCCTTGTTTGTAAAAGGTAGGCCTAAGAAAATGAAACCTAAGGGAGACAAGGAAGGAAAGGGTAAGTCTAAAGGACGGTCTAAAACCCCTGGTAAGAGTAAGGTAATTTTTTGGAACTATGGGAAACCAGGACATGTGAAGAAGAATTGTAAGAACAATAAAGAGAGTTGTGATTCTTCTACAAAGGATTCCTCGAATGACAGTAATGATGCATTGGTTATTTTAGCTAATATTGTTTGTGATAATTCTTTGCTTCATGTTTCAGAGTGATCTTCATAGAGAGGATGGTAGTCACGATGCCATGTGTGACTCGGTACCACAGTTCAGTGGGAGTTATTGGTAGTGACATGGATGCATCATTGGTAAGGTTATCTTCATGAGATTGGGGATATGATTTTTTATTAGTTTAGGGTGGTTGCTATTATGTCATGGTTTACTCTTGATTCTAGATTGGAGTTTGGCATATTACATGTTCTCTTGAGACTAGGATGTATGTTATGGTGCATGTAATCTCCTAAGAGGAGATGGTTAGATCATGGATGTCATGTTTATGTTCAAGATTGGAGATTTGACATTGATCTTGTGTAGTTCTCTTTTGTATTGGGTACATTAATCATTTGCTTGATTACTTCATGATAGTGCTATGTTGCATTTGGAGTTTGGCATGGATTGGTTGGTTACAAGTCCTCATGGATACTTGGAGAAATAGGTGAGTCTTGAGTTCTCTTATGGCTAGATACATGTGTTGGAATGGTTACTAGCAAGAAAAAAAATTCCAACAAAAAAGACCGAGGAGCCTACACCTTGGTTGAACGTGAGTTCAACACACTCGGTGGTTACACATGCCTTCGAAAAGGCAATTTGGTTATAGAGACTGGGGAAAGGTATTGGTTTTAATTGCAAGTAAGTTAAACTTGAATGTGATAGTTAGAGTGTTATGTGTTTAGCCAAAAAATCCTATGTATCATACTCGTACTAAGCATGTTGATATTCAGTATCACTTTATGCGAGAAATGGTTGAAAGTGGGAAGGTACTAATTGAGAAAAGTTGACACTTTAATTAATGCTACAGGTTATCTTATGAAGCCTAAAACCAATTCCTACAGATAAGTTCTATTGGTTTTAATAATTTTCTTGGAGCTTCATCATTATGCAGGTTGCATTTGAAGTTGGCATGGATTGATTAGCTGGTGTAGGAAGGCCATTGGCCTTGAGTCCTGTACCTGATTTAAAATTATTATTCCTTGTTTAGAATAATTGCAATGCATAATGTCAAGAAGGAGAATGTTGGAAATAGGATGCCATTTAATTGCAATCCTAAGCATTATTTATTTCATGTATCTCCTAAGTCCTTAGAATGTGTTCATCAACACTAGGATTAGGAAGAGATTAATATTTGATGAAATAATCATGTTAATTAACATTTGCAATTAATTCTAAATGTTAGGAGCATGTGAGGGCATCCATTTTGAGTTCCTAAATAATAGGGGCACATGGGGCACCTACATGGTAGGTGAAACTCACCTTGAGTTTAGTTAACTATTCAGAGTAAGAGATAACACTTTTGAATGCATGTAAAGATCCTAGGAGTTAGGGTTTGATGTTTGCATGCATGAAGTTTAGTTCAGTTCAATTCAAATTAGTTCAAAATCAATTTAGTTTAGTTTAGTTTAGTTTAGTTTAGTTCAGTTATGGTTTAGTTATCTTCAGTTAGTTTTAGTTGTGTGCTATTTGACTTCAGTTAACTTGGAATGCATGCTAATAACTTGAGTTGCATGATAGATAACAAGGACTACCTTTAGTTAACAGGATATGACCATTCTTGCATGAATGGTGTTGAGAAATGTTTCAGTTAATAAGAAATGACTTGGACCCAACTTGGGCACCCAAGTTGGCTTCTTTGAATTAACTCCTTTGCAGGTTGAGATATTTCAGAAGGCTGAGTTAAGCGGGCCCTCTCTTAGGTGCCTACTTTGAGGATGAAGCCTTGAAGATATTTACAAAATGAAGGTTGAGTTGCTACTTTAGTTTGGGATAGCCAAATACATGAAGATGAGGATTTTACATTTCTCTTCACGACATAACTCTACTTTCAAGAGATGGGCATACCTTTTAGGGATAGGGCTTGAGCATTGTAATTGTAACTCATGTTGAGTTTACAAAGTTGTTTAATGCCTATTTATCTCAAGCAATTTGAAGAGAGTTATTATTAGTTTTATTGTAGGTTGTGAAGAATATTTGGTGAAGGAAAAAGAAGCATTCTCAAGCAAGAATTGGAGCTATTGTAATCTACTTCAGAGATTGAATAATACATTGATTCTTGGTGAAGTTTTTTCTTGAAAGGGTTTCTCCACGGTATATGCTTTTGTATCTTTCTAATATCTTGTCTAATTCTTCTACAACTTCTGTCTTCACTCTACAAATGATAAAATGAATTAATCAGATAATCACCCACAAAGAATTTGTAACAAAGGAAAGCATATTTAGATATGCAATCTTAAAGTTTTGCAAAGTATTAAACTACATAAACACCTCAATTTTCAACAACACTGACTAATCAATCAATTCCATTAACTAATCATTCTTGAATCCATTGGCTAATAAATCAATCCCATAAATTAATCAAACAAATTCCATTGATTGACCAATCAATTTCCTTGATTAAATCAATCGAGTCAGTTAACTCCCTAATCAATTCCTCTCAACAATCCTTGACCGTTGATGTTCATCTTTCATCTTTGAATCTAGATTGTTCATCTGAATGAACCATTTTTATAAAAGCAATCCTTCATAGCACATTGTGGCTAACCACAAAACTTTGGTGTTTACATCATTGTGATCATCACATACACTTGAAGATTAAGGCGAAAGAGCATACCAATTTCTAAGAGAAAAATCAAACTAAGAAGAGCAATGAAAGTAATCCATAACAACATGGTAAGGGTGAAGGTATCATTTATTTGAATATAATTTTATCCATGTTGCACATTTTATATTGATTAAATTGGATCATATTTGAGTATAGGATTGCAAATTGTGGTTATTTGCTTTGATTCCTTATTTCTATAATGAATGAATGTCAATTTTTTTATTTACATTTTGGTGAACTCGGCATGAAACTCACATAATTAACAATTTCTATGTGAAATTTATATTTTTTGAAGCTACAAGAAGTGAAACGTAATCATAAAAAGTAGCAACACATTCATTGAGTCCTGCACCTCAGTCGACGTGCCTTTCAGTGCATCTACTCACTTGTGTGATGCATACAAAAAATTTTAAGCCATATTTGTCACTGTTATTTTTCTATTTTTGTAGGATCAAACCAATCTACCACAAATGTTGAAGCCTACACCGTAATCGAATCCTTGTGAACTACATCTGAGTCTTTCTACACTGCAATTAACTCTCTATCCATTGCATCTGCTTCATCCTACACCACATTCATCAATTAACCCTACACCACAAGTGATTGTTACATAAAGAAAGGTAAAATGTTGATTTATACTTTGTTGTTTTTTTATTTTTCAATAGGGTAATATTTTTTGTGTTACTAATCTTTTTGTTTCCAACTTGTGGCAATCTCTTAGATTATCTCACACATTTCTTTTTAGTGCTTAAAATAAACATGATCTGAAACATTTGGTTTTAGTGTTTAAAATGAACACAATCTCAAACATTTAGTTTTAATGCTCTTAAAAAGAACAATACAATCCTCACTTTGCAATATATGGATTTAAGATTAACAGTGTGCTTGAACATGCAATACTTCACTTAGTGCTATAAAATTAACATACCAATCACACATTTACTTTGGTGTACATAAAACAAATAATTGTATATTGTATTTGGTGCGCTTGCACACATGTTTTCAATCCACTAAAAGTAGGTATTATTTTAAAGTATCATCTCCCCTTGCGCACCTCGTGCAATCCTAGGTGACAAGAAATTATAACACAAAAAAATTCCACTTTTTTAAGTAGGAGGAATACCTTGGGATATATTTTTATTGAGAATCCAAGGGATCAACCTCAAGTGACGTTTTATGGTGCGTTATAGAAATTGGATGAGAGTGAAAGTTGTAGTTCAATCCATGCATGTAGTGCTCTAGTCTTTCGCTAGGGGCTTATGGTTTTTCAAAGCCCGAGGAGACATTTGAGAGGTTGATGGTGTTCACATAGTTCCACCCACTAAAAACCTTTTTTGTAGAGGCCTTGAAGTCCATTTGAATATACCAATAGTGGCATGGTGTGATGGTTGAATTGTTGTGTTGTTATTCTTTCCATCAAGGTTCAAACCCCATTGGGGTGTAATTATTGAGAATTCATATTGGGGATGAGGTCCCCCATTTGTGACCTCACCAATTCGTAGCTCCAGGTCAAAAGCATTTACCCCTCTTTTAAAAAAAAATAAAATCCATTCAAATAAATATTATAGTGTTGCAAGGGATGTGGATCATACCCTAAAGCTACTCACCATGTACTTTCTTAGGTCATCTTGTTGAGTTGCTAGCAATAGCCTCTCAAGAAGAGAAAGAAGGTGTGCTCATGGCGTCTATCGATGACCCTGTGTCACTGGACATCTATTATCTGCCTTTGTATAGATAAGGTTTTGAAAATAATTGTCTCAGCTGTTTCACTACCCAATCTTTCTAAGTAAATTTTCCCCTTTAATGGGAGGTGGGCCTACTTAAATATTACACACCTGTTCTACTATAAATTAAGTTGTGAATGTTTTGAGTCTTGTTATTACCAGGTGTAAACAATTGGCCTTAGGGCCATATCATTGACACAAACTATCAAAACTTATAACTAATAACTTATCAAAAACTATTTTTTGTGTTTTCTTAAATTGAATCACAACTAAAATAAAAAAAACTAGTCAAGACTAGGGTTCCTTAGTGGTCATATTTTTGACAAAACTTGTGCATCGCATCTATTAGCCTATGCATCACAACTGTGTATCTACACTGCATGGTAAGTGCACCAAGTTGTGGCACAAAAATGGCTCTTAAGATGCCACTTTTTTCTTTTTTTTTTCTGAAATCAGAAAGTCTAATGTTCACGAGAAAATGAAGATAGTTATGCTCAAAATTTGAAGATGCAACAAGAACAAGAGTTGAAGTGCTCTGAGTCTACTTTCTAAACTACTTTTTTTTTTTGAAAATAATGAAGATTAAATGTTTCAAAAGGGAGGCTCAAAAGTGGTCCTATTTTTGTAAAAATAAGAAGCATAGCGTCTGTGGGCCCCTACCTTTTTTGTTAACTTTTTTTAGAATTTCAAAATCTGAATGATGAGAAATTAGTTAACACCATGTAGTTTATCATTGTTATTTCAACTATTTTTTAATGAATATATAATATTTTATGAATTTTCAAAGTGGACACATCCTGAAAAGCTGAAATTTGAGCATGCTCCCCCCTAAGTTTTTTGAAAACTAATAAAAAATTATTTTTTCATTACTTGTAGAATGGAGTCTACTTTAAAAAAATTTAATCCATTTCAAGATTCAATGAATGAGTAAAAATCTATTCAAAAACTTGTTGTGTGGTCTTACAACACACCTTAAGGCTGTAAGCTTGGGGACCCAAGTGAAAAATTAATGCTTATGGTAGGTGCTTGTCGACAGAAAGGGTCATTGGAAGTTAAAGTTAAAAGGAAGTCTTGAAGTAATTCATGATTTGAAATTACTGGGTACCAAGATGCCAATGTGGTTGAAATGTTAATGTAAGGTTTGGTAAATGTTGCAGTCCAGAAGTCAAAGCCTAGGTAATGTGAAGGTTTTGGTAATGACTGAGATTCAAGAAATTTTTTTCCCAATAAAGACTGAAGTTGTCAGGTATTGGGTATTGGGTAATAATGCATGTTAAAAGGTTAATTGTCTAAGTTTGTCGAGGAGTTCAAAATATTCGGTAACCCACCTAAAAGGTTGATTACGTGAGAATGCATTTAAAAGTGTGTTATTTATTTTTTGTTTTAAAATGATGATTTATTAATGATGGTTTTCTTTTCATGAGAGTTTTATGAATGTAAATTAAAGAAGGGATTAATATTTGGAATTTGTATGTGCAGGAGGAACAAATTGTGATGTAATATTTAGGTATGAATGGTTAGACAAATTTGGATTACAAGTAGTGGCATAATCAGGTAACACTTTGGGAGTCCATGTGAAGGAGAAGCTTGAGATATCGAAATACTAAGAAACCTGGTATTACGCACATGACGAAGGGGAGTACCTAGATCTGGGGTAATTTACCTCCGAGTGTGTTATGTCTGAGTCTAAACCTAAGTGTAGGAACAAAGTGTTGGTGTCCATTGGGATATCTATATCCGGTTCCACCTAATCATTTTGAATTTTTGATAGAGGAAGTTCCTACATTTTGTTTGACAAATCTACTTGGCTCCAAGTTAATGTCCTGATTATATTAAAGATGGAGATCCCAAAAGATTTTAAAGTGTTGAAGAAGGTTGACATCCGTTGACTTATTCAACATTTCTCTTGGTAGTTGTCATATTCCATGTGCCTTATTGTTATTCATCCCTTGGATTCCCTCTCATGTGTTGATCAAATTTCCCGAGCATCTTTTTCTTATAAAAGGCCAAGAGATGTTCCATTTTAAGTTAATTTCAAAATTTGTGAATATTAGAGAACCAAAACTTTTTCAAGTTTTGTTCTTCTTCCTATTTTTTGTTCCATTCCAGATTAAAAACTTGTATGTTTCATTAGAAGTTAATCAATATCCGAGCAAATTTGAAAGCTATTTTCTGATATGAAATCTTATTTGATTGTTTGTTCCTATCAGATAAAACTATGTGTTGTGTCATTTAAGGGTGCATACTGACACTATCTGGTGGTAAATGGTCCCCCTTTTCTTTAAAATATCGCATCATTCTATGCATATCTATGAAGCAATCTAGTGACATGTATGGAAAGGTTTTCTTTGCTTTGGTTATTTCTTGAGGCATGCGTGGATAATACCTCGAACAAATTTTACTTTTCAGTAAATTTTTATGCTTTATTTTAGAATAGATATTAAATTTCAGAAAATGTTCCAAAAAAGAGATGAATACATGGAGTTTTATTGCAAATCTTTTGATTCCATGATATTTTTGAATGCTTAAAGCTAAATCTACTTGGATAAATGCAAGTTATTTGAATTTCAAGAAATGCTATTACAAATTTGTCGATTTCATGAAGTTGTTAAATGATTGAACTGAGATTATATTTTTCTTATCTTTATGATTCCTTTGAGGACTGGAAAAACCGTTTACCCCTCATGATTAGCAACATTATCACAATGAACCATGATGCAAACCTAGTGAAGTCAAGACCTAATATAAACGAGCCTTGGGATTAAGTTGAGTTAGCCTAAGATTTATGTTGTCCCGGTGCAATCTTTCAAGTAAGATAGGTTCTTGTGGTGTGTCTGTGAGGATTTATTTGAACTGTTGGTGTGTTCATCTACTAACATTGTCATCAATGGAATTGGTGCTAGAAGGAGGATCCCTCTAGTCTTCTTCAAAATCGGTATTATTGTCTCAGTTTTGGGTTAGAGATTTTTTTTCTTGTGAAGACAAAAGTTTAAGCAAGCTAGTTATGGAAAGTAAAATGGAAGTTGATAAGCTCTGGAAAATCCTTAATTGGAGGCTCTATCCCTTGAGTTTTTTCACCTTTGGTAGGGTTACTGAGTGTAGAATTCATGATACAACCGATCATGGTGAACTTGATTGTGAAATTTTATTTAAGTAGGGTAAGTTTGGCCATTTATAATGTGATTCCATTAAGGAAAGGGTCTCTAACTACTAGAAGAAAGGAACCGTTAAGGAAAATAAGTTTGGATTTTCAAGAGATGCCTAACCCTAGTGAAAGTGGAAATAGTAAAAAATTAACTATTAAATCAAACAGATCCACTAACCATAATTGTCATGAAGAAATTCCTAAAATTTTGTAAGAAAATAAGCAAAGTGATCAAGAATTAGAAACATGTCTAAAGCATGAATGTGAAAGTGATGAGTCACTAATCTTCTCCCACGTGGAGGGTGACAATGAAGAGAAAGAGTGAAGAAAACGAGTGGGAAACGTGTGCTTTTCGCCTCTAACTATGAATCCACAACCTAAAAGGGAAGAAATCCTTGATTTTATGCAAAAGAACAAAGAACAATCCTTGATTTTGCCTCTAACTATGAATCCACAATCTAAAAGGGAAGAAATCCTTGATTTTATACAAAAGAACAAAGTATCAAGTTTTTACTTTCTCTCTTTCTGATGATAGTGTAAATCATGTTAATACTTGGTCTAATGACATGAATAGTGATGTTAAGGTTAAAGATAGGACCAAGGACTTGAGAAATATCTGAGAGAAATTGAATCAAGAAATGAGTACAGTCATTCATGGAGGAAAGCAAAGTGAAAGGGAAAACCATGAACCTAGACTAGAAGAAGATAAAGTATTGAGGAACCAACAAAGATGTGTGCAATCGACCTTTAATGAGGTCATTTTCATACATGTGAGCCAATTCTTGGTAAGTACACATTTGAATTTACATTTGTCAAACGCAGAAAAGTTAAGCTAATTCATTGTTAGAATAGGATATTTGAAGTGTATTCAAGTGAATTTAAAGACAAGCCTACTATAATTTATACAAAAAACACTATAAAAATAATAGTATAAATTAGGGTAAATTTCCTAGTTAGGGTTAGTCGTTTAATTAGGGTAAATTCTAGTTAGGGTAATTTGCTTTTGTAGGGTTTGTTTTGTCCTTCTAGTTTGTTCTCGACATTAATGAATTCTACTTAATTTAAAGCACATGAGAGATTTTCCTTTAAAAAAATTCACTCTGTAAATTGAAAATATAAAACTATGCAGAGTAAATAAACACTTTATGTACAACCGGGTGAGCAACAGAGAGGACATAGTCCAAATTCCCCATAAATTCAGGTCACACTATCATGCTTGCAACTTCACGAACTTTAGCAACAGAAAGGCCAAGATCCAGTAGTGAGACCATGAACTATGAAGCCAAGTGCAAATTCAACCTATAATACACTTTGAAATTCACATAAGCTTCCCTAAGGATTAAGCACAAGTTTGATTTTGTGATCGGAGTCCTGAGAAAGAAAACCTTTATGATCCTTTGGGTCATGATTTGACCATGGAATCCATTTTGGTGGCAAATGCAAGTTAGGTAGATGGGAGTATCCATAAGCCTGGAAGCAACAAAGCACAAGCAAAGCAAAAAAGAAAGAAAATTAAAGAAGGAAATAAGAAGTGAAGAATTTGAAGGAGAAGTGTGAAATTTATAGAAAGTCATGAGAAATTCATAGTGCATCCAGTTGCTTGGATATAAATCTTGGAAAATGCAAGTTGAGGTGGCAACAGGACACTTTTCTCCAAGATTAAGGGTTAAATCAAATAAATTCTCACAAAATTGGTGGCCATTGCTTCAAAGTTTTGTAGTATGAATATCACAAATCGAGCAAATTGAGGATTTCAAAATTTAATGATGGTCATTTCAATTCATTTTATTGAGTCGTATTAATCATGAAAATGTCTATGTGGGCATGTTTCAAAAAGGGAAATTAACCTAGTGAGGTGGCACACATCAGCATGTAGAGAATTTGAAGGAAGTAACATGTGTGTGTCAAGGCATGCAAAATAAATGCAGAGTATGATGGTTGGACTTAAGTGTAATCATGAAAACTCTGATGCATTAATGTTGGTGAAACACCATCAAAATCAAAATTGTTGGCCAAGTTTATTTTAGCGATAGCCATAAAATTTAAAATGGAAGGGTGGTAACCTGTATTTCTAAATTTAGAATTAATTTGGTGATTTGACAACTTGCTACTAAGTTTTAACTTATGCATATTTTTTGGATAGATAGTGAATTACAGTTAGCTGGAATTTGGCATAAGGGTGGTAAAATTTAGCTGAAAAGTTGCACATACAGGGAATAATTAACTAAATTTTTGGGAATTGGTGAAACGATGAAGGGATTTGCATTGAATGAAAATTCAAGATGTAACCTTCACTACCATAGTAATTCCCAACCTAATAGCATGCTTCATTGCTTGCAAGTTGAAGAAAATGAGCTTACAAAGAAATATCAAATGAAAAATTAAAAAATGAATATCAAAGGAATATCAAAAGAGAA
The DNA here is from genome assembly GCA_007258455.2 of Sequoia sempervirens. Lineage (NCBI taxonomy): Eukaryota > Viridiplantae > Streptophyta > Pinopsida > Cupressales > Cupressaceae > Sequoia > Sequoia sempervirens. The sequence continues at coordinate 381,615,224 of VDFB02047230.1, forward strand.
AATTCAACTCTTTAGGCTATCCAAATATCTCTACCAAGGGTATAGATGCCTGGCTGACAGTAGAGCTATGTTTGGGGGAATTACAAAGATAACCTTGTTGGGGATATGGACACCTGACTAGTAGCAAGGCTCTATCTAAGGTTCGCTTTGGAGGATTACTAAATTATGTAGTTCAATGTCAATGAACTACTTTTTTCACCAAGTTTTGGAGACTAGAATTAATCAAAGCACACACTAATACTTTTCGAAAGAAATTTTATAATCTTTATGCCAGGATTCAGGTAAAGGTAAGGAGTTACTGTTAGAAAATATGCATAAGTTATAATTTATAGTGAATGACCCGATCTTGGGATTTTTTAAAATTTGGTTTATTGGTTGAAATTTGTTGTGTGGTCTCACAACACACCCCAAGGATATAAGATTGGGGACCCAAGTGAAAAATTAACACTTATGGTAGGTGTTGGTCGAAAAAAAGGATCACTAGAAGTTAAAGTTAAAAGGAAGTCTTGAAGTAATTCATCATTTGAAATTACCGGGTATCGGGTACCGTGAGGCTAGAGTTGTAACAACCCCTGTATTTTGCTCAGTAAAATTTCCAAATTTTAACCTCGTGCATAAACCTTGATGTCATAATATAGAAATATTTTTTTTCTTTTCCATAATGTAAATTACATGCACATTTGATATAAACACTATTTGAAACTTCCTATGCATTCCAACGTAATTTCACAAAACTTTCTAAAACATAGATATCATATTGAGTAAACTCAAGTTATTCAAGATTACATCCTTCCATGTAAATGGGTACATGATACATACATATCTCTTATGAGCTTCATCTGGCAATATATATACAATTGGTCTTGATGTCACCACATTGGCACATACATTTTGGATGTCCTCGCTTGCAGGTGCAAACACTCTAGGTGTCTCCAATACTAGTGCAATCATACACAAACCTCGACCACCAATTGAAGAGGAGAAACATCACTCAAGCGATTTTTCGCCAACCATGGACTCAAATGCAGTCCCTCGTACATCTATCACACATGACAAGATGGCCCTAACCTTTGACGAAGAGATTGGTTGGTAAACCCCATAACAATAGCCTATTTGAGCTTAGTGTTGTGTACTACAAACCATAAACTAATCACACATTCATCTTCCATATGAGTATGAAAATCTTGAACTAGAATGCATAAATGGAACACACTGAATTGATAGTGTAAACAATGGCTACTTACACTACTTTGGCTAAAGTATTCTGACCCAGTACTTTGAGTGGAATTCATCTCATTCACATACACTATCATAGCTCAATTCAAGGATTATGACTATTCATATACTATGTTTAGGGAATTTCCTCCAATGGGTAATCTTTAACCCCAAAAATAACCTACTCCCCTTTTTTCACAAAATAAAATGGTATCTCTACCAATAAGCCTAAGCACTAGTTACCCCTTCCATGGATATTCCTATCCCAAGTATAACATATGCTCTTATCTTTGCATAAAAAATCTATTCTCTTAAAAGACAATCTAGTCCTAGGTATATCTTTATAATCTAGAGTATAGCTATATAAGCCTCATCATAGATTAAATAACTGACTCCATTCAATAAAATATCACATAATAAGTGATACTTATTAAGAGTATAACCTTATCAATGAATGACCTCAATCGATGAATCATCATAGAAATATATGACTCCATTCAAGAGTACAATATCCTTAATTAAAAGGATTTAAACAAAGAGTCTACTCTTGTCAATACTATAACTTTGTATTTAAGAGTGTAATGCCATTAATCAAGTAGTAGCTCTAACTCACTAAGTAATTCCTTCCTACATTTCCAAACATATAGAATTCCATAAACTTAAGTGATTTAGCTTAATCACAAAGGTGAGTTTTAACCTTGATAGATCCTAATCTTAGGATATAGTCATCAACCAATGACTAGTTTGATTATATAGGTTACTCTAACCCTAGATGTTCCAATCAAGACCAAACATACAACCCAACCAAGTTATTACCAACCTACAAGTATCAATGAGTATTCAAGTACATCTCCCAACCCTTAGTAGGTAAATCTCAACCTAAGGTTTCACTCTTTAATCAAATGAACTTCTTGTCCCAAATAGGTTATTTTAAACCTAGGGTTTAATTCGAGAGTATAGTATGATCAAGTGATCATACAAGTAAAAATATTTGATGTGGTTATCATAACGTCACATCATATCTTTCATACCTTCACTTTTGTATGCTAACCCTATCATTCCCAAGGTTCCCTAGCATAATAAGCTACAAGGTCAAGTCACTTCATGACGTTGATACATTTCATAATATACATGTAGTATTTCTACCTATGTATAGAAATAACATCATTATCTAAATCCCCATATAGGGTATATAGGAGTATTAGGACACTACTCTTAATCATATTTCATCATTCTAGGTATATAATACCACTGATAAACAAACACTCCTATTATGAAGTAAATACAAGCACTTTCATTGAAAAGCATAAATCAGCTTCTTTTTCCTTTCCAAACCAAATGTTATAAATTCCTAATGTAGGTATTCTCAAGCAGTAACAAACAAAGCATTCAAAATTCTTTCATAAATAAAGACAAATAAGAGAAGAATAGACCCTCATGCTTGTAATACGCTGAACCAATTGCCTGACTTGAAACACACCCTTCCAATAGAAGCTTCCTAGGTTCACTTAGCTTTTCTAAGAGAAATAATTCACTAAGAATTCTCTTCACAAGTTGACAATATGCTCTCACAAATATAACTCACACAAATACAACTCTTCACAAAATACTCAAGGCTCTCACAAAATACAACAAAATGCAATTGTAGAATAATGTAGATTAGTGTGTAATAGAATGCATCCAAATGAGAGAACATGCCTCTCTATTTATACAACAAAAAGAGATATTGCAGCCTATAGAAAAGGCATGCAAAATGATAGAAATATCCATGCTAGTCAACTCACTTCACTCAGCAAAAAAAGTGGCATCAATCAAAGATTTTACTTAGCACAAGAAGCTACAGGTCAACCTCTATGTTTTGACAACTTAAGAGTATTTCAATCTACATATGATCAAATGGTGACAATCGAATTGTTTCCAAATAGACTTCTACAACATTTAGAACTTCATAAATCTGGTGCCAAGTGTGGAACCTACTTTCCTATTTGACGCAGCTTTACTTCTTGAATCAGTCAACATTCAAAATGCAAAACATGCACAAGGTCAACTAAGTCTAAGCTTAGTGGAAAACAAAGGAATGAAGAGTCACTCAAGCGCACAAATATGCTTTGGCCAATTCTTCTCCTTGCTATAACTTTTCTTATTATCATGCATTTTACATTTTACTTTGTTGTTGGAAACTATTCCATCGCTTTATGATGAAGCATCTAAAAGTAAATTGTTGTTTACTAAGTCAAAGATGTCATCCCATAGCATTGACTAAGGTGTATATGCTATATTGACTTAATTGCAGTGCTATACGTTGCATATAATTTGATCTTTACTCAATGCCAATATATATTATATTCAACCTCTAAATGCTTTGTATATGTTATATACAATCAGTTTATGTTCATTTAAATAAAATCGGCATCTAGCATTACATATGTTAATCAATCTCAATAATATATTTATAAATATATATTAATATATGTACATCTACATATATATATATATATCACACACACACACACACACACATATATATATATGTATATGTATAAATATATATGCCATATATACACACACACACACCATGTCAATTCAAGTATGAATACATTCGATATATGAATGAATACAAACAAGTTAACATTCACATAACAATAATAATATATTCTTATTGTTCAAAGCAATAAAGCCATAATCCATTTGATAATCGAACGATTACGACTAAGTAATATATTCACAATAATAACACATTTGTATATACACACATGTACATATATATATTATATATACACTTCTCTAATAAGCATTAACGTTAATGCATGCATATATATATACACATATATACATGATATATATATTCTTTAGCAATTAATAGTCAAATAATCCATTCGATGTCCAAAGTGATTATGACCATGCGACTATATTCATCATAAAATATTTATACAAATATATGCATATCTATACATATGTTGTCATACTCGTATGGACATCCCATTATATCAAACGTACACGTATGTTGACATAAGTATATATATACATATATGCATTTATCCCAAATACTCATTTAACCATACATTCAAGCATAATAATATCAGGAAGAACTCATAAGCTCAAATAGATAAACATCATCTAAGCATGCATTCAATAGTAACCAAGACCCTTACAAATGCAACACATCATACTAAGTGTAACGCCAAGAAAGTGCACAAGACAACAGATTAGAAGCAAACATGCAATACTAAATCTATGATGCAAATCTAATGTTAAGCGACAAAGAACAAAGGAAAGTAAAACGTAAACAAACTAAAACAATCTCACCAATTTCAAACGTATTTCCATGATTCATCTCGATTGCCCTTCTCCATTTTGCTTGTGTAGTATAATTGCCCTCATATTTCTTGTAAGTTCGTGCAAGTATAGCCTATGATAGTGATTAGCAAAATATCGAAGATTCAAGATTAAGTGCTCTCAAAAGTCATAAGATTTCATGAGTTTTCGAGAGAGATTTCGTGAGAGATTGGAATGAAGAATGACAAATCAATTTATAGAAAATTGATTATTCGAATGACAGGTCAAGATTGAAAGATTAACAGATGGTTGAGATCGACAGATTAGACATGCCTTCTGATAACTGTTACTAGTGACATGAGTGATACAAACTAGAAATAGGATTAAAGATTAAATAAATGATTTAATCTTCAGTTCAGTATTCGAAAACAAAAGAAATATCTTTGCATGACAAAGATAAAGATTTATTAAAGTAACTCTTGTTCGAATGCACACATAAGATTTAATTAATTAAATAAGAATATTTAATTAATCCGCATGTACACGCAAATAAGTTAGAACTAGAGGATTGAATGATTTGATGAAGAGATTACTTGAGAATGCCACTCATATATCAAATCAAGAGTTAACTGAGCGATTAAAATAGATGTCAAGTCGAGTAAAAGTGAATACTTAGATAACTCACATAATTATCTAAAATATAGAGGAATGCGCTAAAATAGAATTAATGAATTAAATAATTCATTTAATTCAAGATCTGATATTTGAAGAATAATTAAATAAATATTTAATTAAGTGATGAAGGGATTTAAATGAATAATTAAATAAATAAAAGAATTTATTTAATTATAGTTGAAGTATGCTAAAGAGTAAATTAAATAAGAATTTATTTAATTTGACAAGAAGGATAAGGTTAATTAGTAACATAATTAAATAAAAAGCGTTTATTTAATTAATCGGATAGAATAAAGAAAAGTGTGAATTAATTAAATAATTAAGATTATTTAATTAATAGAAAAATAATGAAGATGAATTAATTAAATAATTAAGATTATTTAATCAATAGAATAATTAATGTTAAGGTGAATTAATTAAATAATTAAGATTATTTAATCAATAGAAGAATTAATGTTAAGGTGAATTAATTAAATAATTAAGATTATTTAATTAATAGAATTAATGTTAAGGTGAATTAATTAAATAATTAAGATTATTTAATCAATAGAAGAATTAATGCTAATTAAATAATTAAGATTATTTAATCAATAGAAGAATTAATGCTAAGGTGAATTAATTAAATAATTAAGATTATTTAATCAATAGAAGAATTAATGCTAAGATGAATTAATTAAATAATTAAGATTATTTAATCAATAGAAGAATAGGAATTATGAAGAATATTGAAGTTGTAGGCTTAAACCAAATTTTGGTGTCTACATTTGCCCCTCTTTGATACAATGTATTTCAGTGTTGTGTCAAAGAAAATCAATAACAAATATGCCCCAATAATGCCCCAGTGTAAAACAGGTGAAGGTATGCCCCCTCGGGAGGACAGGAGTTCAAAGAACATGAGTGTGCTCTCGAAATTGATGAGAGAACTAGAAGATGAATGAAAAAAGGATAGAGGAAAATAGATAAGGGTGGTGAAGATGTAGAAAAGAAGAAATGTTAGTGCGAAAAGAAAGATGAATAATAAAAGACATGGATGTTAGTATTAGCAATCTTTGATGTTTTGTTGTATCACAAAAGGTATTGCACTTTATCATCATTGGGCGGGACTAATACAAATGGAGAAAAACACCAGGATATGACATAGATCAAGGTGTGCAAGGTCATCCACTTGCTAACAACAGAAAGTCGCAGACAAGGAGTGTCGTTAACTCATACTAAGGACACAAGTTGCCCCAGTCTTTTTGTCATGACAAACCACAAATAACAAATAAAGTAAAGGACGGGTCATGAGATGTCATTGCTCCTCTAAATCCTTCATGGGACATCCTTGAGGAAACTAGTAACACGACTCAAAATCAAATGTAAAAGACAGTCAACAGACAACAGTCAAAGAAAATAGAATTTGGATACATCGTTGCTTCTCTAAATCCTTCAATGGGACATCCTTGAGAAAGCTAGTAACATAATTCTCATCATAAAGTCAACTGAAAAGATAAGATAAATAAATCAGAAAGTCAAAAAGCTAGTAAAAGATTTGCCAAAACTTGATTTTGTTTGTTTGATTTATGTTGATTGATAAAAGGATTGATTGACAGAGCCTGATTTCAGGAGATACACATACCGGATAAGACTTTGAGTCTAGTTTCGATGTTATGACTATCTATATAAGGCATGAAAAAGCCTAGTTTCAGAAAGACATGTATCGTATAAGATGTTGAGTCAGATGTTGTTGATGTGATAACTTGTATACGACTATGTTTGATTGTTTGATCTTGTCGATTATGCAGGAAGGACTCATCCTGTATAAGATAGATTGTTTTGCTGATATCAGTATTAAGGAAGGACTCATCCTAAATAAGATATCGGATGATTTCCATGATGATGATGTCTGTTTCCAGGAAGGACACATCCTGTAGCAGACATTTGTTGATCTGTTTTGATTGTTTTGTTTGGCAAGTTGTTTGATTTGACTTAAAGACATTGCTGACTTGTTCACCAGATTGATGCATGACTTGAGACGATGCGTTGACAATTGACTGTGTGTGATGACAAAACCCTAAAGGACTGACCTAGTGCGGCCTCGGGGGCTCATCAATTGATGGCCTTGCCTATGTTATACACACAGAGACCTCATAGTTCAACTTGACTTTGACTGACAAGACTGACTACCAATAGAAGACGTGTGTGAAAATGAATGTGACGAACCCTAATGGACTGACCTAATGCCTCGAGGGAGCATCGGCAGATGGCCTTGCCTACGTCCAATCGCAGAGGCAATGTAGTTTGAAAAATGACAAATACTAACAAGTGCGACTGACTTTGACTCTGTTTTTTGGATTTTTGAAATGTTTTTATTTTTTTGGTCTTTTTGAAGTTTTCTGATGTTTTTGTGTTTTCTTAGGTCATTTTGCGATGTTCGTGGATTTTCCATGGTTTTACGTCTTCAACACAACCAATGTAAGAACCAATATGACACATATCAAGTGTTTGCCCCTAGTCGAGTACAAGACCAATTGACTATGAATAGGGTAAAATGGGGGATATGAAATGCACTCGATGTCAATCATTCAAAGTTATGGGAAAGACTACCACCTATTACGAATGGTATACACAAGCGATGGGTACAAAAGATAAGGGATATGTACAGGGATAGGTAGTATGTATAGGGATAAGGACTATGTATAGGGAAGTGGACTATGTACAGGGTAGTGGACTATGTATAAGGATAAGGACTATGTACAGGGTAGTGGACTATGTATAGGGAAATGATTCCTACAAGCAACCAAGCAAGCATGCACAAGAATCCAAGGACAACCATGATCTTGCCCCTAGTCAAGTTGAAAACCAATTGACAGGTGATGAGGATGGTGACGATGTTGTTTGACGACACATCCTGAAACAATGTGAGGATGACGATAATGTGACTAAAGGATCAAGGTTTGCAGCCAGGCTAGAAACAAAGCCAATGAATGTTTTGAATGATGCATTAGGATACATAGAAATATTATATGGATTGGGCTTGTTGCATTTGGAATGAATTTTCAGGATTAGATGGTATGATGGAAGATCCTTAGACCATTGACAAGGGAAAAAACAAGGCATGCGATAGGTATTTTGTATAAGGATAACGTGTTTGAAAAAATGCTATGAAGGCTATGACATGATATTTCATGGATAGTGTATAACCAAAGGATAGACATGTCAAGAGTTTTTCTAAAGCATGATTTATGTTTGTACCCATCCTTATCAAGATCAAAGTAGGTGGAAAAATGGATGTGAGTGGTAGGGCTAAGATGGATAGATGGAAAGGTCATACGAAGGGTATGGGAGATGAGACAACTTGCCCCCAAGTGTGATAGTCCACATAGATAATTTCTTACACATGACGCCTGTTTGCCAAGTTTTCATCATGGTATTTATCCAAAGCGCCATAAGAATGGTTTTCACTATTGGATGAATTTTTTCTCTTGACTTTTTTTTTTGTTCTTTTGGTGTCACCGAGATGCCTGTTTGCCAGGTTTTCATCAAAGTGACTTTTTTTTTGGATGGCCTTGATGCTTTAGATGATCATTGATTGTGTCGAATCCATTAATGGTGCTGATGTAGAGACTGGTGCCATGATATACCAATAATAACCTTGATGAAGTAGTTGCCTTGTCAAGATCATAACACTTGTATACAATTGATTGATGTCATTGTGATCCTTGTTGACACTAGAGTTGGCCTTATCAAAATACGCACATCGCGATAGAGTGCCATGGGAGTCCTTACAATAAAGAGTTGCTGCCAAGATGGGACAAATTTGTGACGTAGGATTTTTAGACTTTAGATGATATGTAGGATTATGACGGATGATGGGAGACGTGTTTGGCAATTTAGATGTAGGAATTTTCATTTGCCAAACTTGGGGTGATGGATGATGGAGATTGGATTTCAGATTGGAATAATGTTTGGAACCATGACTTTTATATGCCTTGTATGATGACCATTTTGAAGGAGGTGGACATTTATTATATGTGGGAGTCCTCTTTTCTTGTGTTTCCACATTTTGATTGACTTTTACTTTTGAACTATTTTGTTTGCTTGATCCATTTTTCTTTGGGATCCATTTTAACTTTATTTGTCCACTTAGATTTTTAATTGATTCAATAGCCTTTGATATTTGATTTTGAACTTTGAATTTGTAAGACTTTTGTTTTTGTTGGTTCCAAATGGAAGGTTTATTCATGTTGGAATGAAAATTTATGGTGTGGGTGGAAGGAATGTTGGCAACAACCTTATGGTAATAACTACTCATGGCCTCCATTTTGATGTTTTTATCAGATAAAGTTGCCCCCAATATCGAGGAGGTACTATTAACATCATTAGATTTGCTGACTGAAGGATAACCAAGACCTTGATGTCTAGGATTTTCTTGAAACTGCATTGGTTCTAGAATTCCTTGCTCATGTATGCCTAGTCCTTTTCCTTGATACTGCATGCTCTGACAGATTCTGTTTGCGATGGGATATTTTTCTTTTTGGAAGCAAGATGCTAACCCATCACTGTGCATGTGAAAAATGTTACTTGGAATCTTCTCCTCTACAAGAAAGCCTGATTTGATAAAAGTGGATGATCCTAGTTGATAAGATCTCTTATCTTCATTGACATGTTGGATATCTTTGGTGTGATTTTGTGACACATCAGATTCAAAGGATTCTATTGGTGCTTCCAAGTCGATGTTGAAACCATCTTTATGGTCATTTTCAAATAGTCCAATGAACTCAGCTATAGCCTGATCATTTGCAAATATGTCTAGAGTAGGAGACTCTTGTTCTAGAGGAATATCATCTATGTTTTCAAAGGAGGCAAGTGTCTCATTTTGGGAAATTGATGCATTTGGTACTTGGATAGGGTCATCTTCAAATGTTTGATCATGAATGGCATAAAGGTCAAGGAGTGGATCATTTTGGACTTCTTGCTCAATAGTAGTGTCTTGATCAAAGACGGGTTTGTCTTGAATGATATGATTGGGAATGAAATCTTGATCAAGGATAGGTGTACTTTGGATGCCATGATTTTCTAGAAGGAATTCTTGGATGGACTTAAAGATAGGGTTATGGGATAGACTACTTTGATCTTGACATGAAGGTGAAGCCACAGAGTCATGCTTTAGACTTTCCATTTGACATGTATCCTCAAGTTTAGTAGATGGGATGTGACTTTGGAGACCATGAATAGATGTATTGTCATGACTAAATGTAGAGTGAGATGGAGTGGCATGGAAGGGATTAGTGGATGAAGGACTAGGATAGGACATGGAGGCTTGGAAGGAATTAGTGGATGAAGGACTAAGGTAGGACATGGAAGCTTGGAAGGGATTAGTGGAAGGTTGGTTTCCCTTGTCAAGGTTAGGATAAGGGTGATAAGTGGACGTTTGTTGTGGATTCATGGCATGGATTATGATAAGGGACTCTTGATAATGAGGGTAGATGGATGGAGGACTAGAACTTATGGATTGTTGGTAGGAATGATATGTGGGTAGTTGACCATGAGTTGATGTTGATTGGCATTTGGATTAGATATATTGTCTTTTGAAGTCTATGGCTTGTTGGAATTGACCATTACGGAGTAACTGGTATTCAACTTGACTAGCACACATATCAAGGTAAATTGCAGAAATGGTGGTAAGGTTATGACAAAAGGTGGAGTATGACTAAGGTATGTGATATGAGGTCTAAGGTATGACAATGCAAAGAGTAACTTAAGTCTAAGGTATGCAACCTAAGCTATGTTTTTGGGATTTTCTAAGTGCAAATAAGGAATGAATGCAACTATTTTTTTTGGTATTTTCTATGCAAATAAGGTATGTCTAAAATGATGCTATCCTAAGATGATAGTATCTAAAGATGTAAAGTCTAAGGAAGCTTCTAAGGTAATCAATTTTGTGAACCTGAGACGAGGTTACCAACTACCTAAAGTCTAACCAAGGCGTCAATTTAGTTAAGTCAAGGAACCAATGTAGGACGAGGATCAAAGACAAGTTAAGTCTCCTAACTAGACTAATGAGCTAGGAAGACTCTCTATAGGACAAAGGATAAGATGATAGGACTAGGTTCAATGACAGATTTCGTTGATGCTATGATTTTTCTAGAGTGTAGATGGTAGACCTATCCTAAAGTTTAGAAAAATGACCCTCCTAGAAGTTTACTCTAAAGGAAAAAAGTATGCCAAGATGAGACCAAATTCTAAATTTAGGACAACTAAGGAAATGACCAAATGAACCTAAAGGATGCAAAATTGAGCAAATCATTTCAAGTTTCTGTTCAAGGACTGTTTGTGTAAAGACAACTGAAACTGGTATAATTGTGTTGACTGGATAGTGACTGTGAATTCTGGTTTTCTGATAATCAGACGGATGTGTCTTAGGATCTCACAGATGCAGTTCAAGTTAACAGTTGTGACTTTCCAGTGATCAATTACGTTTCTCTAGTAAAGTTCAATGTATGACTTTGATAGATGCAATTAACCTTCTAACAGATGCGACTCGTAATGATAGTTGCGACTCAGAATATAAGGCATGCTATTTTTTGCAAAGCAATTGTGAGCTAAACTGGCAGATGCGACTCTACCGTAAATAGATGTGACTGATACTGACAAATGTGACTCATAATAATAGATGTGAATCTAAAAATCAATTGCGACCTTCTGGTGAATAGTTGTGACTCTCTGTGTATTTTCAGTGATGAGATTTAAACTGACTCCGTTTTTCGTGATCAAATTCTGGCAATCAAAGACAATCATAAGACAAAGTGTTTTCAATTTTGATTTTGGACTCAAAGAACGTTTAAGTTTATAACAGACAAGCACATCCTAATAGGCCAAAGGCCTAGGGTTTGTATACTTGGTATAGCCCACCTTTTATACCCCAGATTGGTGATAAACACCTTTCCTTCTCAAGAGCAGATATTTTAGAAATTTGGTGGCATTGGCTCCCCTCCATGGCTCATTAACGTCTTTCGAGCACACCAATTTCAAATTCTCTGGGTAATGACCTCCCAAGAACTACTATCTCTACTCAAGGGAATCAGTAGTGAGTCTTTTCGGGCATGATACTGTACCCTGCACTATACCAAGCAACAACCACAAATAGGTCGGTCTCTAAAACAAAATTTATTTAGTACGAGCATTCCGTTTGTGGGGCATGATCCATATGGCGAGAGTCCCCTTTCGAATCCATCTCGTCGGAACCATACTCGTAATTCTTGGGTTTTCCCCAAGAACCCACTTTTATATACTGGCTGGAAGTCCCTCGGGTTCAAAGTGCTACCGGTTTGAGTCGTCCTGGGGTGAGTACTTTTTTCCACCAGAACAGACCCAAATTCTAGAGTTGGTAACCATTTCTTTTACACCCAGGATCGCACAGATGTGCAAGGGGAGAGGATACTTCGATATACCATGTCGTGAGGGTAACCAAACTTGTGCTTTCGCACCAAACATAGTAGACACTTGTTAATTTTAATCCAAATGAAAGATTTGCTACACTACCAAACAATATGTTTCAAAAGTTTAACTAGGGTCTTCGACATGCGTTCTGCAGAAAGATTCATTAGTAGTTTTCAATATTGTTTTCGTCAATCGTCCTGCAAAAACTCGTTAACTGTTTAAAACACACGCTGAAAACATAAGATTAGTACAAAAAATTTTTAAATGAAAACAACAAACTAAAATAGTGATAACTTCCTCAAAACTAAACAAAATTTTAAACTGTAGATATCTATGGAAAGCTAAGACATAGACCTTCAAAACCCAACAAATGTTTTGCAAAATCCTACAAGACAAAAGTTTTATAAACAAAACAAAATCCACATTTTAACAGTTAAAGCTTAAAAAACTGCGATCACTAAAATGGTCATAAATTTCTCAAATATTAACAAAATTTTAAACCGTTTGAAGTTTTGAAAAACTGAGAATGAGATCTACAAAACCCAAAAAATGTTTTAAAATATTTTATTCGCCCATTTTTTTGTGCTCTAAAGAAGGTGACGAGATTTCATATGAATTCTTGGCTGTAACCTGCAAAACAACAAAAACAAACAAGCAAACACACAGATTTCTCTACAATTCATGTCAGGTTCACCAAAATGTAACGCCAAGAAAGTGCACAAGACAATAGATTAGAAGCAAACATGCAATACTAAATCTATGATGCAAATCTAATGTTAAGCAACAAAGAACAAAGGAAAGTAAAACGTAAACAAACTAAAACAATCTCACCAATTTCAAACGTATTTCCATGATTCATCTCAATTGCCCTTCTCCATTTTGCTTGTGTAGTATAATTGCCCTTAGATTTCTCGTAAGTTCGTGCAAGTATAGCCTATGATAGTGATTAGCAAAATATTGAAGATTCAAGATTAAGTGCTCTCAAAAGTAATAAGATTTCTTGAGTTTTCGAGAGAGATTTCACGAGAGATTGGAATGAAGAATGACAAATCAATTTATATAAAATTGATTATTCGAATGACAGATCAAGATTGAAAGATTAACGGACGGTTGAGATCGACAGATTAGACATGCATTCTGATAACTGTTACTAGTGACATGAGTGATACAAACTAGAAATAGGATTAAAGATTAAATAAATGATTTAATCTTCAGTTCAGTATTTGAAAACAAAATAAATATCTTTGCATGACAAAGATAAAGATTTATGAAAGCAGCTCTTGTTCGAATGCACGCACAAGATTTAATTAATTTAATAAGAATATTTAATTAATCTGCATGTACACGCAAATAAGTTAGAACTGGAGAATTGAATGATTTGATGGAGAGATTACTTGAGAACGCCACTTAGACATCAAATCAAGAGTTAACTGAGCGATTAAAATAGATGTCGAGTCAAGTAAAAGTGAATACTTAGATAACTCTCATAATTATCTAAAATATAGAGGAATGCGTTAAAATAGAATTAATGAATTAAATAATTCATTTAATTCAAGATCTGATATTTGAAGAATAATTAAATAAATATTTAATTAAGTGATGAAGGGATTTAAATGAATAATTAAATAAATAAAATAATTTATTTAATTATAGTTGAAGTATGATAAAGAGTAAATTAAATAAGAATTTATTTAATTTGACAAGAAGGATAAGGTTAATTAGTAACATAATTAAATAAAAGCGTTTATTTATTAATCTAGCCAATAGTTTAATGCAATAGAAGAATTAATGCATTTAATCAATAGAAGAATTAATGTTAAGGTGAATTAATTAAATAATTAAGATTATTTAATAAATAGAAGAATTAATGCTAAGGTGAATTAATTAAATAATTAAGATTATTTAATCAATAGAAGAATTAATGCTAAGGTGAATTAATTAAATAATTAAGATTATTTAATGAATAGAAGAATTAATGCTAAGATGAATTAATTAAATAATTAAGATTATTTAATCAATATAAGAATAGGAATTATGAAGAATATTGAAGTCGTAGGCTTAAACCAGATTTTGGTGTCTACACTAAGGATGGCTTATCATTTCCCAACATAATAACTTGACTCAGCCATTCTACTGTGAGTGTGTGTGTAAGCTCAGATAGGTTTCATTTAGGGTTATTTGACCAATCACTTCTCCTAAGTGATAATTCCCCTCCACCTAAAGGATTTGAACCTGTCCTTGCAACCAACTCAACACATTTGCAATGGTAGTCATATGTTCATCATAAATTCATATGCATCATAACTTTAGCATATTCATATAGAAATCAATGTAAACATATTTACTCTTTCAAAGCCATATTAACCATTTATCAACACTTTCACATAATACCTATTTACGTATTCCATTCTTTTAGCAAGCATATCAACTTATGATTGCATTTACCATCCTATTTACCCGTGAAGGTAAAAGTAAATTAGTAATAACAAGATGGGGTGTGACATGCTTCCCCCCTTGTGAATTATCGTCCCCGATGATCTATAACACTTTAACATATAAATAAAGTCAAATAAAGGTTTATACTTAATTTTTTCAATTCATGTAAGAATCATAAAACATTCTTCCCTCGTAGCATTACTCTTTGCAAACTTGTCCTTCCAGGACCTTTCATCGAGTGTCCTTTCTAATGCATGGGGAGAACTTATATGCATCACACACACTTACTCTCCCAAAGAGCTTATGTGTTGTATTCACAATATCTCATATGTACATCCCATGTACAATAATATTTGAATAACACATGACACCTATACTATAGTGACTGGAAAGCACGTTCTCATTTTCCCACAAATTTATCCACAGTTTAATCCAAATAGAAAAGGATTGTCGGTGCATTGCACACTACACCATGGGTCCCATCCTTCCCTTTGGTATTTACACTTTCAAACAATTTAGATGTTGAGTCCATCCATCACTTACACATCCATTTTCCTTAATTATAACAATGATGCTCTTGACTACTTGTCCAACTTGAGTATAACATTACTCTTGGACACCTGTCAAATTCCTTACATAGCGATACTGTTTCATATTTCAAGCTTTGTATCAACAAAGGTTTATTTGATCATTTTGATCTATTATTCCTTGTTGAAAACCTTTCTAGATTAATTTTAACCCTATTTTGTAGCCTTTTTCAACTTATTAGATTTTCCAACCTTCCTTTCCATATAATGGATCAAACCTTAATAGTAGAAGTTTATTAATATTGTACAAATAGTTTAAAATTTGGTATATCACTTTTGCCTATTTGGCTATAATAATGTATTGAGCATTCATTCAATTGAATTTCTCACAAGATGGTCATGGTTTACACAACCTTATCAGTATTTTCTCATTCACAACTGAGACAACCTTCTCAGGAATACTAAGCAACTACTTCTCACAATATATTACTTAGGACTAGAATCCTATAAATCAAGTTTCCAACTAGCGTTGGTTACCTTGGTGAGTTTGTCCACCATAACATTATGTCAGTTCTACTGACATTGACAAGTTAAACTATCTGTGTTCTACCACTCCCCCTTTGGAATCTCAAGAGAGTACACATGTCCTATTAATGATGACATCTTGTCCTCATTTCTTGGCACATTGGAAAATAACTTGTTGCATAAATTACAACATCTTACTCCATCCTTTTCCAAATTATAGTGGTTCCTTATCCAACAATAATTTTGTCATTCCAATATCCTAATTATGACATCAATTTACTTATTTCATTCCTTAATATCCCAAAACTTTGGGTACATAGGTTATTTCACATCCCATAATAGTCTATTCTTTGACTAAATGAAAACCTATCTTGTGGACCCATGCCACATAAGCATAATTCTTAGATATTTTGTGGAGACAAATCTCATTCATCCTAGGATATCCATACCTTGTATTTCTTCCATCCTTGGATATTTTCAAAATTATAAACCAATTTTTAGCTCAATCCATCTTTCCTAATGAGCATCGATACCAATTTAGAGTAACGAACTTCATTCAAGTATGCCAGTTCTCAAAAGATATCAAATTTAATTGCATACCTAATTTCCAAGCACAAAATTTTTCTCATTAACTCCAAATCATGAGTAATCTAGATCTTTCCTTGTGTATCCCATAGGAAATGATCTTCCCTTTCATGATTGAGTAACATGGCAATCCTTTTACAAGGCATCAATAATAGTAGCAATTTGATCTTTCAATCAAATATATAACTTGTATGGTGTGATAGCTGATCATAATCCTTGACCTTTCCCCTATCTATCTCCAAAAATTCCAATACCTTATCCTTATGGCCATGAAATATATTACTTAATTGTCATCATTACTTACAAATAATTCAATAGTTCTTCCAAACCGAAATGTATTTACGATTTTTCGTTGGGTGGGGTACTTAATTAGAGTCAATCCACTCTCTTTCTTCCCCCCCTTAGTGTTTCCACAACATTCGATCAACTTAAAGTTGAACACTTAGCAAACATTTGCTTTCTCAAAATGATTTATCATTCCTTGTTGTTGGCTTTCTATTGCCTTTTTCTTGCCCCCATGGCATATCTTGAATATACTTTTTCCCAAAGTTAGATTCATTACTGATCTCTAATCTCATAGATTCAATAATTGGATCATCAATAAAGAGATCTATTGAATAATTAGCAACCTTAAAGATACGATGCTCTCTAATATTTCAATTATCCTCTCCATGTATACCAATTTCCTTTTTGTGAAGGAATATCCATATCCACAAAGCCTCTTTGGTTGGTGCATCCTCAACTTAGACCATTGTTTCCTTACAACTTTTATAGTTTTAACACACAGTGTCACATTGTATCCCATTTCCTTTTGGAACCTCTAAACACATTTTGGTTTCCATTGATGTGTTGGTGAGTTCAATTTATACTCCAACCAATCTATGTACTATCCAAACCTTTGTTGGGCCAACCTAATTTACCTTTTCAGGTTTCTTTCTCATAATCACCTTTTCAAGTGACTTTGTCCCAATTCTTGGTAACTTCATAACCTTAAGCACTCTAAGGCTACTTATTTTCTTTTCCTTATCCTAATCAAAACTCCAAATTGATCTCGTCAATTTTGATTGGTGGAACCATGTCCACTTCATTGATTACTTCTTTTATGACCATTTTGGTCTCTTCCCTTATTTCTAAGGTACTATCTCCTTTCTTGCAAGATCTTAGGCTTGCACAAAAAATAGATTAGTTAAGAGTTCTCCAACCTCTTGGATACCTCCTTCATTGACTATTTACTTCATTTGAAGTTTCTAATTTATGCCAATAATGCATACTCATCTAAATTTATAGTGTAATTACTAAATCCAAGAATTATTTACTCCTTGCAACTATAGGTTGCTATCAATAATGGAGATTATTTCAATCTTCTCTATCCCTTAGAGTCATTTTAACTTTTAGTAGGGTGAAGGTACATATTTTTTATCCTTCATAACCTTTCTATATAACTCGATTGCATAATCTTCCACAATCCAAGGTGGATATCATAATAAGTTTTTGGTTTAGGAGTTTCCAACTCTAGGGATGACTCTTATCTAGTCCCAAACTAAAACAAGTTTATTGGAATCTTATATTCCTTTTCATTTCCCTTTGTTCTTTCTCTTGCCATCTTGGCATAAGAACTTTTCAACCATTATCTTCTGATAAGGTTTATGTAACACTTATGTAATGGGCTCATAGGTTCCAAAGATGAACCTAGTAGCTCTGATACCACATGTAACAACCCCAGTGTTCTGCTCAGTAAAATTTCCAAACTTTAACCTCAAGTGTATAAACCATGATGTCATAACATAGTAATAAAAAAATTATTTTCCATAATCTAAATTACATGCACATTTCAAATAAACACTATTTCAAACTTCCTTTGCATTCCAATGTAATTTCATAGAACTTTCCAAAACATAGATATCATATTGAGTAAACTCAAGTTTTTCAAGATTGCATCCTTCCATATAAATGGGTCATGATACATACATAGATCCTTTGAGCTTTATTTGGCAATAGATATACATCTGGTCACAATGTTGCTATATTATCACATACATTCTGGATGTCCTTGCTCGAGAGTGCAAACACTCAAGTTGTCCTCAATACTAGCACAATCATCTAAAAACTTCGGCCAACTAATGAGGAGAAGCATCCCTCAAATGTTTTTCTACCAACCACAGACTCAAATGCATTCCCTAACACATCTATCACACATGAAAAGATGACCGTACCCTTCGATGAAGAGATTGGTTAGTAAACTCCATTACAATAGCCTATTTGAGCTTAGTGTTGTGTCCTACAAGTGAAAACCTAATCATACATTCATATTCCCTATGAGTATGAAAATATTGAACTAGAATGCATAAATGGAATAGTGTGAACTGACAGTGTAAACAGTGGCTACTTACACTACTTTGGCCAAAGTATTCTCACCCAGTACTTTGAGTGATAGTCATCCCATTCACATACACTACCATAGCTCGGTTTGGATGATGAACATTCATATACTATGCTTAGGGAATTTCCTCCAATGGGTAATCTTTAACCCCAGAAATAACCTACTCCCCTTTCCCCCAAAATACAATGGTATCTCTACCAATAAGCCTGGTGCACAGGCATCCACAAATCAATTCATGCCTTCAAGTGGTCAAAGAATGATATTTTGCTTTGTTTGAGTCAATTTCATGTAATATGGTCTTCTTAGACTATTTCATAGGTATTTGAGTCAGTTTTGAGTTATTAGGGGTCTTGTTGCAAAATATGTCAAATGTTGTCAAAGTTGCACAAATCAACTTTTACATTTTTGGTGTCAAGTTGAACCATTGTTATTTGAAAATTGGTTGTAAATAGTTGGGATTATATTGGAAAAGGTTGGAAAATAATTTGTAAGGTCGAAGACAATTTTGGTTGTTGTTGGATGTTGAATTTTGGGGATCAAACCAATAAAGAACTCTGTTTTCTGCATTTTAGAATGCCAATTTGTTGCTACAGTCAATTGTAAGGATCTGTATGATCCTTCCATGGCTTGAATTCAATTGGGATTGTTAGAGTATGTAATCCACTTTCTATTACATTTGGTTTTACTCATTTTCATTAAGATTTGAGCAAGTTAGAGGCATTTCCTCTCAGAGTAGTTAAAACCCTAAATAGGGTAACTTGGGAGTAAGAAACATGCATATCTTTCCATTCCACTGATGAAAACCCCTCAAACTTAGTGGAATGGATTATTAGGGAATGCATTTTAAAATTCCAAACTTGCAAGAATAGGGGTGGAGACCCACATGTGTGGAGGTGTTGTAGTGGTTTGGTGTCTTCATATATCAAGCTTAGAAACCTTGGGGGCTTAGGTTCTTTGTTGAAGAGCTTTTGGGAGACTAATCCACTTGATTGGAATTGATGATTCAGACCATGTATGAAATGTTTGAGGCACTAGAGTGGAGATTTAGAGACCGAAGTTCAAAAACCCTATTGCTACCAAGCTTATTCAAGCAATTAGGCCTAGGTAGCTATAAGTGAGATAATCAAATTTTGGATTTGACATTTCAAAGGAACTCTACCTAAATTCTTGATATCTGTTAGAAGGCTCAAAAGGGTATCTGAATCTATTTTTATAGTTTGGATTTTAGGTTTTCTCCAGAGGTTGTAGTCAGAAAAGCCATTTTGGAGGGCTATAAGGGTTATAACCAATTTGTCAAGGAATGCCAAGTAGGTTGAGAATCCAAGTTTCTTGAGAGCCATTGTTGGTCTACATGTGTTGTTTCCACCTTGTTTGAGGTGTTTCAAGTGTTTATTAGAGGTTTTTGAGGCATTGATGCCTTATTTGGGGTTTTGTGACCTTTGAGGGGCATGCTTCATTTTGGAAGAGTTTTGAACTTTGAAAGATGAATGAACCTATTGTTGTGAAATATGGTATTAATCATGTAACTTCTGCCCCTACTCTACATCAAAGCCTAAGAACTAGTTACCCCTTCCATGGATATTCCTATCCTAGGTATAACATATGTGCTTATCTTTGCATAAACAAGATATTATATTAAAAGACAATCTAGTCCTAAGTATATCTTTATAATCTAGAATATAGCTACATAAGCCTCATCATAGATTAAATAATTGACTCCATTCAGTAAAATAGCACATAGTAAGTGATACTCATTAAGAGTATAACCTTATTAATGAATAACCTCAATCGATGAATCAACATAACAATAGATGACTCCATTCAAGAGTATAATCTCCTTAATTAAAAGGGTTTAAAGAAAGAGTCTAATCTTGTTAATACTATAAATTCTTATATAAGAATGTAATGCCACTAATCAAGTAGCAGCTCTAAAGTTCATTAGGTAATTCCCACCTACATTTCCAAACATGTAGAATCCCATAATCTTAAGTGATTTAGCTTAATCACAAAGGTGAGTTTTAACCTTGATACATCTTAATCTTAGGATATAGTCATCAACCAATGACTAGCCTTATTATATAGGTTACTCTAGAACCCTATATGTTCCAATCAAGACCAAACGTACAACCCAACCAAGTTATTCCCAACCTACAAGTATCAATGAGTAGTCAAGTACATATCCCAACCCTTAGTAGGTAAATCTTAACCTAAGGTCTCACTCTAATCAAATGAATTCCTTGTCCCAAATAGGTTATTTTAAACCTAGGGTTTCATTTGAGAGTATAGTATGATCAAATGATCATACAAGTAAAGATATTTGATGTGTTTATCATAACGTCACAACATATCTTTCATACCTTCACTTTTATAATGCTAACCTTATCATTCCCAAGGTTCCCTAGCATAATAAGCTACAAGGTCAAGTCACTTCATGACATTGATACATTTCATTATATACAGGTAATATTTCTACCTATGTATAGAAATAACATCATTATCTAAATCCATGTATAGGTTTTATAGGAAAATTAGGACACTACTCTTAATCATATTTAATCATTTCGGGTATATGATACCACTAATAAATGAACACTCCTATTATGGAGTAAATACAAGCACTTTCATAGAAAGCATAAATTAGCTTCTTTTTCATTTCCAAAGAAAATTCTATAAATTCCTAATGCAGGTATTCTTAAGCAGTAACAAACAGAGCATTCAAAATTCTTTCATAAATAAAGACAAATAAGATAAGACTAGATTATCATGCCTATAATACACTTAACCAATTGTTTGACTTGACACACAACCTTACAACAACTTCCTAGCTTCACTTAGATTTTCTCAAAGCAATACTTCACTAAGACTTGGGTGAAGCCACAATAGTGGTTTACAATTCAAGTGAGGAAGGAAAACTCACAAAAAATGACCCCAAAGAAAAAAAATTGATTTTGGGGGTTCATACGAACCTACTGGTTCAACTGAATGCATTAGGGGTTCGCTTGAACCAATGTTCGAGCGAAATCCTTTAAATTTTGGCCGCCAAAAAATAAAGCAAATGCATAGCAAAGGGGGTTCGAGCGAACCCCCTTGAAGAGGTTCGGTCGAACCCTGGTTCGAGCAAACCTCTAGGGGTTTGCTCAAACCCCCCTTGCCCCTCATCCCCCTCCTGAGACACAAAAAAAGTCTATTTTTTTACGCTTCGGAGCTCAGGTTGAGGATGAAAATGGAGAAGTCTTCAGAAACCCTTCTAGAATTAGATAGTCCTTGGAATAAGCTATCCAATGAATATAATTTTTATATTTTTATTTTATTATGTATTTGTTTTTTTAGTTTTATTAAACATAGGTTCTTCAGAAAATGAAGGTCTCTGTTCTGCACATGTGGAAAAATAGTAGATTATCAAAAAAATTAAAAATTATGAGTGCACCAGATATTGGAGTCCTTGATCCAACAAATTTTTTGAATTTCGATATATACAAAAAAAGTTACGTGTTATGCAGTCACGCTATGTCTGAATTGTAATTGGTTTGACTTTGAAACTTGATTAAAGAAAAAATATTCAATAAAAAACTATCTAACTAAGTGGAAGCACTAGATATCGTAGTTACAAATCTAAATTCAAAAGAATTAGAATTTTATCCTTCATGGAAAAAAAGTTATGCATTATACGATGTGTGTCACTTTTTTAAAATGTTGTTTTTTGAAAAAAACCAGTTTTCGTGGGAGATGGAAAAAGAAGTGCAATCTGATTCCAAAAATTTTGAAAAAAATATTTTTAGAATCTACAGACAAAATGTGAAGAGACTCTAGTTTGCATCATCTTCAAATTCCTCACGGTTTAGCCGCTATAGGTGCCCGAATGTGAAGATTTAGTTAAAAATAATAATTTCAGTGTCCAGTTTGGCTAAAAATTGTAAACCACTATTGTGGGATCACCCACTTCTCTTCACAAGTTGACAATATGCTCTCACTAATATAACTCACACAAATACAACTCTTGACAAAATACTCAAGGCTCTCACAAAATATAGTAGAATGCAATTGCATAATAATGCAGATTAGTGCATAATAGAATGTATCCAAATGAGAGAACATGCCTCTCTATTTATACAACAAAAAGAGATGTTGTAGCCTACAAAAAATGCATGCAAAATGATAAAAATTTCAATGCTATTTGAATCACTTCATTTAGAAAAAAGGTGGCAACAATCAAAGAGTTTACTTAGCATAAGAAGCTATAAGTCGACCTCTATGTTTTGACAACAACTTAAGACTATTTCAATCTACACATGATCAAATGGTGACAATCAAATTGTTTCCAAAATGGACTTCTATAGCATTTAAAACTTCATAAGTATGGCACCAAGTGTGTAGCCTACTCTCCTATTGTTTGGCGTGACTTTACTCCTTGAATTAGTCTACATTCAAAATGCAACACATGCACAAGGTTGACTAATTCTAAGCTTAGCAGAAAACAAAAGAATGAAGAGTCACTCAGGCGCACAAATATGCTTTGAGCAATTCCTTGCCTTGCTATAAATTTTCCTATTATCATGCATTTTACATTTTACTTTGTTGTTGGGAACTATTCCACTGCTTTATCATGAGTGTCCAAAACTAAATTATTGTTTACTAAGTCAAAGATGTCATTCCATAGCATCAACTAAGGTGTATATGCTATATCAACTTAGTTGTAGTGCTATACATTGCATATAATTTGATCTTTACTCAATGCCAATATATATTATATTCGGCCTTTAAATGCTTTGTATATGTTATATACAATTGGTCTATGTTCATTTAAATAAAATTGACCTCTAGCATTACATATGTTAATCAATCTCAAGCATATATTTATAAATATTTATAAATATATGTTAATATATGCACATATACACACATATATATACCAATAAATCAAATATATATGTATACTAATCTATACATATACACACACACACATATATACACACACACACATATATACACACACACACAAATATATATATATATATACATATACATATACATACATACATACATACACACACACACATATGTGTGTGTGTGTGTATGTATATACACACACACACACCATGCCAACTCATGTATGAATACATTCGATATATGAATGAATACAAACAAGATAACATTCACATAACAATAATAATATATATACATATATATATATATATATATATATATATATATATATATATATATATATATATATCCAATCCCATATATATTCATATCATTCAAAGCAATAAATCCATAATCCATTCAATAATTGAACAATTACGACTAAGTGATATATTCACAATAATAACACATACGTATACATGCACATATGTACATATATATTATATATATACACTTCTCTAATAAGCATTAACGCTTACATGTGCATATATATATGACATATATATTCTTTTGCGATTAATAGTCAAATAATCCATTCAATATCTGAAATGATTATGATCATGTGACTATATTCATCATAACATATTTATACACATATATGCATATCTATACATATGTTGTCATACTTATATGGACATCCCATTATATCCAACATATGCATATGCCAACATAAGTATATATATATATACATATATGCATATATCCCAAATACTTATTTAACCACACATTCAAGCATAGTAATATAAGGAAGAACGCATAAGCTCAAACAGATAATTTTTACATCATCCAAGCATGCATTCAATGGTAACCAAGACCCTTACTAATGCAACACATCATACTAAGGATGAATTACCGTTTCCCAACATAATAACTTGACTCAACCATTCTACTGTGAGTGTGTGTGTAAGCTCAGCTATGTTTCATTTAGGGTTATCTGACCAATCTCTTCTCCTGAGTGATACTTCCCCTTCGTCTAGAGGATTTGAACCTATCCCCGCAACCAACTCAACACATTTGCAACGGTCGTTAGATGTTCATAATAAATCCATATGTATCATAACTTTAGCATATTCATAAAGCAATCAATGTAAATAGATTTACTCTTTCAAAGCCATATTAAGCATTTATCAACACTTTCACATAATACTTATTTATGTATTCCATTCTTTTAGCAAGCATATCAACTCATGATTACATTTACCGTCCTATTTACTCGTGAAGGTAAAATTAAATCAGTAATAACAAGACAAGGTGTGACATACTTCCCCCCTTGTGAATCATCATCATCGTCGATGATCTATAGCACTTTAACATACAGATTAAGTCAAATAAAGGTTTATACTTACCTTTATCAATTCATGTAAGAATCATAAAAATAAAGGTTTATACTTACCTTTTTTGAATTCATGTAAGAATCATAAAACATTCTTCCCTCGTAGCATTACTTTTTCCAATCTTGTCTTTCCTAGACCTTGCATCGAGTGTCCTTGCTAATGCATAGGGAGAAATTGTATGCCTCACACATACTTACTCTCCCAAAGAGCTTATGTGCTATATTCACAATATATCATATGTACATCCTATGTATAATAATATTTGAATAACACATGACACATATACTATAGTGATTGGAAAGTACTTCTCATTAGCCCACAAATTTATCCATAGTATAATCCAAATAAAAAAGGATTGTCGGTGCATTGCACACTACACTGTGGGTCCCTACACTTTTAGACAACTCAGATGTCGATTCCGTCCATCACTTACTCATCTATTTCCCTTAATCATAATAGTGATGCTCTTGACTACTTGTCTAACTTGAGCATAACATTGCTCATGGACACCTGCCAAATTCTGAACATAATGATACTATTTCATAATTCAAGCTTTGTATCAACAAAGGTTTCTTTGGTCATTTTGATCTATTATTCCTTTTTGACAACCTTTATAGCTTAAGTTTAACCCTATTTCTTATCCTATTTCAGAGTATTAGTGTGTGAGTAAAATATGTGTAATGAGTAACAAACACAATCAATACTTATATAAATAGATTTAAACAACAATTAATTTCTAATAAAAGCAAGAAATCTATTGAAAGCGTCATATTGCTCTCTATCTCCAAAGATTTATTAAATCACGGGGCTCTCAGATTTTTTAAGCACTGTGACTGTTAAAATTCCAATCTAGAGAATGAGATACTTTTAAATGCAAGAAACTAATCTTATATGATGATTTCTAAATGATATGTTGATGATACTGTGATTGAAAATGACATGAAACTAATAAAAGAAGCTATGGTAAACTAAGATGTAGCTAAATGAAAAACCATGATCATGATTCTAAAATGATTGCTATTGCTATTACTATTTTCTCAAATGCTTGATTGCTTAATTGATATTTTTGCATAGTAAGTTTGCACAAAGTTGGGATCCATTTCCTATAGAAAGAGGCTATATTTATAGTTTCCCAACAACACATTTGTGAAGGGGCAGCAAAGGAAAGGTTTGGATTTTATTTGAAGGATTCAATGGTGAAAGATGAAGATGCTTGAGATGATTATGGGGATTGTTCCTCCCCATAAAAACATTCAGCCAAAGGATAGGAAGAATCAATTGAGGAAGATGAAGAAGTTTTCCTACAATTTGTCTCTAATTTGTCTCCAAATTTGTCTGTGAAGGCTGAGTTGAATTAATTAGATATCAAATATCTAATTTGGTAGGTACATATGATGAGTGAAAAGAGGAATTAGCTGTAGAAATATGCCTTTATTTGAATATTTTGGATTTATTCAATTTTAGCAAAAGAGGATATTTAATTTAATAAAACAAACTATAGTAAGTTGTTTATTAAATTAAGATGGAAGAAATAGATAATTAAATAAAATAATGTATGTGAAGTTGTTTATTTAATTTAGATGGGATGATGTGATTAAGATAAAATTATAGAAGAATTAGATAATTAAATAAAACAAAGTATGTGAACTTGTTTATTTAATTAAGATAGAAGAATGATAAAGATAGAAGAATTTAAATGTGAACTATATAAATAAATGATTTTATTTATTTAATAATAAATGGATTAAAGGAGTCAATTAATCAAATAAATCATATTTACTTAAATAGATTATCTAGACCATTTTTAGGTGTATACAATTAGAGTTTCCAACCTTCCTTTCTATATAATGGATCAAACCTCAATAGTAGAAGTTTATAAATATTTTACAAATCATTCAAGATTTGGTTTATCACTTTTGCTTATTTGGCTATAATAATGTATTGAGTTTTCATTCAATTAAATTTCTCACAAGATGGTCATGGTTTACACAACCTTATCAGTATTTTCTCATTCACAACTAAGACAACCTTCTCAGGAATACTAAGCAACAATTTCTCACAATATATTACTTAGGACCGAAATCCTATAAATCAAGTTTCCAACTAGCGTTGTTTACCTTGGTTAAACTGTCTTGCGTTCTACCACTCCCCCTCTGGAATCTCAAGAGAGTACACATGTCCTGTTGATGATGACATGTTGTCCTCATTTCATGGCACACTGGACAATAACTTGCTACATAAATTGCAACATCTTACTCCATCTTTTCCCAGATTATAGTGGTTCCTCATCCAAAAATAATTGTCATTCCAATGTCCTAACTATTTCATCAATTTCCTTATTTCATTCCTTAATCTCTCAAAATTTTGGGTACATAGGTTCTTTTACATCCCATAATAGTCTATTCTTTGACTAAATGAAAACCTATCTTGTGGACCCTTGCCACAAAAGTATAATGCTTAGACATTTTGCAGAGATAAATCTCATTCATCCTAGGATATCCATACCTTGGATTTCTTCTATCCTTGGATCATTTTCAAAATTTTAAATAGATTTTCAGCTCAATCCATCTTTCTTGATGACCATTAGTACCAATTTCGAGTAATAACCTTCATTCAAGTATGCTAGTTCTCAAAAGATATCAAATTTTATTGCATACCTAATTTCCAAGCACATACATTTTCTCATTAACTCCAAATCATGAGTAATCTAGATTTTTCTTTGTTGATCCCATAGACAATGATCTTCCCTTTCATGATTAACATTCTGATCCTTTTCTAAGGCATCAATAATAGTAGCAATTTGATCTTTCAATAAAATATATAAGGTATGGTGTGATAGTGGGTCATAATCCTTGACCTTTCCCCTATCTTTCTCCAAAAATTCCAATACCTTATCCTTATGGTCATGAAATATATGGCTTATTTGACATCATGACTTATGACTTGAAGTCAATAGTTCTTCCAAACCAAAATTATATTTATGATTTTTGTTGGGTGGGGTACTTAATCTAAGCCAATCCACTCTCTTCCTTCCCGCCTTAGTGTTTCCACAACATTCAATCAACTTAAAGTTAAACTCTTAGCAAACATTTTCTTTCTTGAAATGATTTATCATTCCTTGTTGTTGGCTTTCTATTGCATTTTTCTTGCCCCCATGGCATATCTTTAATATACTTTTTCCCAAAGTTAGATTCATTACTGATCTCTAATCTCATAGACTCAATAATTGGATCGTCAATAAAGAGATCTATTGAATAATTAGCAACCGTACAAGATAAGAGGCTCTCTAATATTTCAATTCTCTTCTCCATGTATACCAATTTCCTTTTTGTGAAGGAATATCCATATCCACAAAGCCTCTTTTTTTGATGCATCCTCAACTTAGAGCATTGTTTCCTTACAACTTTTATAATTTTAACACATAGTGTCACACTGTATCCTATTTCCTTTTGGAACCTCTAAACATATGTTGGTTTTTGTTGACACATTGGTGAGTTCAATTTATACTCCAACCAATCTATGTATTATCCAAACCTTTGTTAGGCCAACTCGATTTACCTTTTTAGGTTTCTTTCTCATAATAACCTTTTCAAGTAACTTTGTCCCAATTCTTGGTAACTTCATAACCTTAAGCACTCTAAGGCTACTTGGTTTCTTTTCCTCATCTTAATCAAAATTCCAAATTTATCTCGTCAATTTTGGTTGGTGGAACCATGTCCACTTCATTGATTACTTCTTTTTTGACCATTCTGGTCTCTTCCCTTATTTCTAAGGTACTATCTCCTTTCTTGCAAGATCTTAGCCTTGCAAAACAAATTAGATTAGTCAAGTGTTCTCCAACCTCTTTGATACCTCCATCATTGACTATTTACTTCATTTTAAGTTTCTAATTTATGCCAATAATGCATACTCATCTAAATTCATAGTGTACTTACTAAATCCAAGAATTATTGACTCCTTGCAACTATTAGTTGCTATTAATAAGGGAGATTATTTCAATCTTCTCTGTCCCTTAGAGTATTTCTAACTTTTAGTAGGGTGAAGGTACATATTGGTTATCCTTCATAACCTTCCCACATAACTTTATTGCATAATCTTTCACAATTCAAGGGGGATATCATAATAAGTTATTGGTTTAGGAGTTTCCAACTCTAGGAACAACTCCTATCTAGTCCCAAACTGAAACACGTTTACTGGAATCTTATCTTCCTTCTCATTTCCATTTGTTCTTTCTCTTTCCATCTTGGCATAAGAAATTTTCAACCATTGTATTTTGATAAGGCTAAGGTTTACGTAACACTTACCTAATGAGCTCATAGGTTCCAGAGTTGAACCTGGTAGCTCTAATACCACATGTAACAACCCTAGTGTCCTCCTCAATAAAATTTCCAAATTTTAACCTTAAGTGTATAAACCATGATGTCATAACATAACAATCAAATTTATTCTTTTCTATAATGTAAATTGCATGCACATTTGAAATACACACTATTTCAAATTTCCTTTGCATTCCAACCTAATTTAACAATACTTTCCAAAACATAGATATCATATTGAGTAAACTCAAGTTATTCAAGATTACATCCTTCCATATAAATGGGTACATGATACATACATAGCTATTTTGAGCTTCATCTGGCAATAGATATAATTTTGGTCCTCATATTGCTGCATTGGCGCATACATTCTAGATGTCCTCGCTTGAGGGTGAAAACAATCTAGTTGTCCCCAATACTAGCACAATCATCCGCAAACCTCGATCACAAATTGATGAGGAGAAGTATCACTCAAGTGCTTTTCCACCAACCATAGACTTAAATGTAGTCTCCTACACATCTGTCACACATGACAAGATGGCCCTACCCTTTGACAAAGAGATTGGTAGGTAAACCCCATTACAATAGCCTATCTGAGCTTAGTGTTGTGTCAGGTACAAATCAAAACCTAATCATATGTTTGTCTTCCCTACGAGTATGAAAATCCTAAATTAGAATGCATAAATGGAACACAATGAACCGATGGTGTAAATAGTGGCTACTTACACTACTTTGGCCAAAATATTCATACCCAGTACTTCAAGTGACAGTCATCCCATTCACATACACTACCATAGCTCAATTTGGATTAAGACCGTTCATATACTATGCATATGGAATTTCCTCCAATGGGTAATCTTTAACCCCAAAAATAACCTACTCCCCTTTTTCCCAAAATACAATGGTATCTCTACCAATAATTCTAAGCACTAGTTACCCCTTTCATGGATATTGCTATCCCAAGTATAACATTTGCACTTATCTTTGCATAAACAAGCTATTCTCTTAAAAGACAATCTAGTCCTAAGTATATCTTTATAATCTAGAGTATAGCTACATAAGCCTCATCATAGATTAAATAATTGACTCCATGTTGTAAAATATCACATAATAAGTGATACTCATTAAGAGTATAACCTTATCAATGAATGACCTCAATCGATGAATCATCATAGCAATAGATGACTCCATTCAATAGTATAATATCCTTAATTAAAAGGGTTTAAACAAAGATTCCACTCTTGTCAATACTATAACTTCGTATTTAAGTGTGTATTGCTACTAATCAAGTAGCAACTCTAACTCACTAGGTAATTACTGCTTACATTTCCAAACATGTAGAATTCCATAAACTTAAGTGATTTAGCATAATCACAAAGGTGAGTTTTAACCTTGATAGATCCCAATCTTAGGATATAGTCATCAACCAATGACTAGTCTGATTATATAGGTTACTCTAACCCTATATGTTCCAATCAAAACCAAACGTATAACCCAACCAAGTAAGTTATTCCCAACCTACAAGTATCAATGAGTAGTCAAGTACATATCCCAACCCTTAGTAGGTAAATCTCAACCTAAGGTTTCACTCTTTAATCAAATGAACTCATCCCAAATAACTTATTCTAAACCTAGGGTTTCATTTGAGAGTATAGTATGATCAAGTGAACATACAAGTAAAGATATTTGATGTGGTTATCATAACGTCACATCATATCTTTCATACATTCACTTTTTTAATGCTAACCCTATCATTCCCAAGGTTCCCTAGCATAATAAGCTACAAGGTTAAGTCACATCATGACATTGATACATTTCATAATATACATGTAGTATTTCTACCTATGTATAGAAATAACATCATTATCTAAATCCCATATAGGGTATGTAGGAGTATTAGGACACTACTCTTAATCATATTTCATCATTTTGGGTATATAATACCACTGATAAACAAACATTCCTATTACTGAGTAAATACAAGCACTTTCATAGAAAATATAAATCAACTTCTTTTTCCTTTCCAAAGTAAATGCTATAACTTCCTAATGTAGGTATTCTCAAGCAGTAACAAACAAAGCATTCAAATATCATTCTTTCATAAATAAAGACAAACAAGAGAAGACTAGATCCTCATGCTTGTAATATGTTTAACCAATTGTTTGACTTGACACACAACCTTCCAACAACAACTTCCTGGCTTCACTTATATTTTCTCAAAGCAATACTTCACTAAGACTTCTCTTCACAAGTTGACAATATGCTCTCACTAATATAACTCACACAATTAAAACTCTTCACAAAATACTCAAGGCTCTCACAAAATACATCAGAATGCAATTGTAGAATAATGTAGAATAATGTGTAATAGAATGCATCCAAATGAGAGAACATTCCTTTCTATTTATACAACAAAAAGAGATATTGTAGCCTGCAAAAAAGGCATGAAAAATGACAACAATCTCCATGCTAGTTGACTCACTTCACTTAGCAAAAAGCTGGCAGCAATCAAAGAGTTTACTCAACACAAGAAGCTACAAGTCAACCTCTATGTTTTGATAGCAACTTAAGACTATTTCAATTTGCACATGATCAAATGGTGACAATCAAATTATTTCCAAAATGGACTTCTACAACATTTAGATGTTTGTAAATCTGGTGCCAAGTGTGCAACCTACTCTCCTATTTTTTGCACGGCTTTACTCCTTGAGTTAGTCTACATTCAAAATGCAACACATGCACAAGGTCGACTAAGTCTAAGATTAGCAGAAAATAAAGGAATGAAGAGTTACTTAGACACACAAATATGATTTGACCAATTCTTTGCCTTGCTGTAACTTTTCCTATTATCATGCATTTTACATTTTTCTTTGCTGTTGGAAACTATTCCATCACTTTATGATGAAGCATCCAAAAGTAAATTATTGTTTACTAAGTCAAAGATGCCATTCCATAGCATCAACTAAGGTGTATATGCTATATTGACTTAATTGAAGTGCTATACATTGCATATAATTTGATCTTTACTCAATACCAATACATATTATATTCGACCTTTAAATGCTTTGTATATGTTATATACAATCAACCTATGTTCATTTAAATAAAATCAACCTCTAGAATTACATATGTTAATCAATTGCAAGCATATATTTATAAATATATATTAATATATGTACATATACATATATACACCATTAAATCACACACATATATGTATATGTATATATATACACACCATGTCAATTCAAGTATGAATACATTCGATATATGAATGAATACGAAGAAGTTAACATTTACATAACAATAATAATATTATATACATGTATATATCTAAGCACATATATATTCATATCGTTCAAAGCAATAAAGCCATAATCCATCTGATAATCAAACAATTACAACTAAGTGATATATTCACAGTAATAACACATGCATATACACACATGTATATATATTATATATACACTTCTCTAATAAGCATTAATGCTTACACATGCATATATATATTCTTTAGTGATTAATAGTCAAATAATCCATTCGATATCAAAAATGATTATGACCATGCAACTATATTCATCATAACATATTTATACACATATATGCATATCTATACATGTGTTGTCATACTTGTATGGACAACCCATTATATGCAACATATGCATATGTCGACATAAGTATATATATACATATATGCATATATCCAAAATAATCATTTAACCATACATTCAAGCATAGTAATATAAGGAAGAAGTCATAAGCTCAAAAAAATAAACATCATCCAAGCATGCATTCAACGGTAACCAAGACCTTTCCTAATGTAGCACATCATACTAAGGATGACTTACCA
The DNA here is from genome assembly GCA_007258455.2 of Sequoia sempervirens. NCBI lineage: Eukaryota > Viridiplantae > Streptophyta > Pinopsida > Cupressales > Cupressaceae > Sequoia > Sequoia sempervirens. The sequence continues at coordinate 381,648,688 of VDFB02047230.1, forward strand.
TTTTCCAACATACTAACTTGACTCAACCATTCTATTGTGAGAGTGTGTGTAATATCAAATACATTTCATTTAGGGTTATCTGACCAATCACTTCTCTTGAGTGATACTTCCCCTCCACTTGGAGGATTTGAACTTGTCCCTACAACTAGCTCAACATATTTGTAACAATAGTTAGATGTTTGTAATAAATCCATATGCATCATAACTTTAGCATATTCATATAGAAATCAATGTAAACATATTTACTCTTTCAAATCCATATTAAGCATTTATCAACACTTTTACATAATACTTATTTCAGTATTCCATTCTTTTAGCAAGTATATCAACTCATGGTTGCATTTTCCATCCTATTTACCTGTGAAGGTAAAAGTAATTCAGTAATAACAAGATGGGGTATGACAAGAGTGGTTGAAATGCTAATGTAAGGTTTGGTAAGTGTTGTGGTTTGAAAGTCAGAGTCCAGGTAATGTGAAGGTTCTGGTAATGACCGAGATCTGAGAAAGTTTTATTTCGGTAAAAGGCTAAATTTGTTAGGTACTGGGTATCAGGTAACAATGCATGTTAAAAGGTTAATTGTCTAAGTTTTCCTAAGAGTTTGAAATGTCTGGTAATCTGCCTAAAAGGGTGATTATGCAATAATGCATTTAAAAGCGTGTTATTTATGATTTGTTTTAAAATGATGATTTATTAATGATGGTTTTATTTTCATGAGAGTTTTATGAATGGTTTAAAGAAGGGATTAATATGTGGAATTTTTATGCGCAAAAGGAATAGATTGTGATGTAATATTTGGGTATGGATGGTTAGGAAATTTTGGATCAAAAGTAGTGGCATGACTAGGTTAGGTAGTACACTTCAAGAGTCCATGTGAAGGAGGAGCTTGAGATATTGGAATACTAGGAAACATGATATTATACATGCGATGACGAGGAGTACCTGGATTCACAGTAATTTACCTTTGGGTGTATTTTGTAATAGTCCAAACCTAAGTGTAGGAAAAAGTGTTGGTGGATTGGTATATCTATATCCAGTTCCACCTAATCATTTTAAATATATGATAGAGGAAGTTCCTACATTTTGTTTGAAAAATATACTCAGTTCCAAGTTAGTGTCCTGATTATATTAAAGATGGAGATCCTAAAAGATTTTAAAGTGTTGAAGAAGGTTGACATCCGTTGACTTATTTAGCATTGCTCTTATCAGTTGTCATATTCCATGTGCCTTGTTGTTATTCATCCCTTGGATTCCTTCTCATCTGTTGGTCGAATTTCCTGAGCATCTTATTCTTATAAAAGGCCAGGAGATGTTCCATTTTAAGTTAAGTTCAAAATTTGTGGATGTTGGAGAACCAAAACTTTTTCAAGTTTTTTTATTTTTCCTATTTTATGTTCCATTCTAGATTTAAAACTTGTATGTTTCATTAGAAGTTAATCAATATCAAAGCCAATTTGAAAGCTATTTCCTAATATGAAATCTTATATAGTTGATTGTTTGTTCTTATCAAACAAGACTATGTGTTGCGTTGTTTAAGGGTGCATATTGACACTATTCGGTGGCAAATGATCCCCCTTTTCTTTAAAATCTTGCATCATTCTATGCCTAGCTGCAAAGCAATCTAGTGATGTATGGAATAGTTTGCTTTGGTTTGGTTATTTCTTGAGGCATGTGTGGATAATACTTAGGAGAAATTTTACTTTTTTAGTAATTTTTGATGCTTTATTTTAGAATAGATGTTAAATTTTAGAAAATGTTCCAAAAAAGAGATGATACATGAAGTTTTATTGCAAATATTTTGATTCCATGATATTGTTGAATGCTTAAAGCTAAATCTACTTGGATAAATGAAATTTATTTGAAGTTCATGAAATGTTATTGCAAATTTGTCAATTTTATGAAGTTGTTAAATGATCAGACCAAGATTATATTTTTCTTATCTTTATGATTCCTTTGAGGAATGGAAAAACCGTTTACCCCTCATGATTAACATCATTATCACAACAAACTCTAATGTGAACCTAGTGAAGCCAAGATCTAACATAAACACGCCTTGGGATTAAGTTGAATTAGCCTAAGATTTAGGTTGTCATGATGCAATCTTTCAAGTAAGATAGGTTCCCACAGTGTGTCTATGAGGATTTATCTGCACTATTGGTGTGTGACTAATATCATCGTCAACAAGAATTATTGCTAGAAGGAGGGCCCCTCTGGTCTTCTTTGGAATTAGTATTATTGTCTCGGTTCTGGGTTGGAGTTTTTTTTGCTTGTGAAGATGAAAGTCTAAGCAATCTGGTTATGGAGAGGAAAATGGAAGTTGATAAGCTCTGGAAAATCCTTAAATAGAAGCTTTATCCCTTGAGTTTGTTCACCTTTGGTAGGGTTATCGAGTGTAGAATTCATGATACAACTGATCACGGTGAATTTTATTGTGAATTTTTTTTACCTGGGGTAAGTTTGGCCACTTATAATGTGATTCTCTCAATGGAAGGGTCTCTAACTAATGGAAGAAAGGAACTGCTAAAGAAAAGAAGTTTGGATTTTGAAGAGATGCGTAACCCTAGTTGAAGTGGAAATATTAAAAATTTAACTATTAAATCAAATGGATCCACTAACCATAACTGTCATGAACAAATTCCTAAAATTTTGTAAGAAAATAAGAAAAGTGATCAAGACTTAGAAACAACATATCTAAAGTGTGAATGTGAAAGTGGTGGGTCATCGATCTTCTCACATGTGGAGGGTGACAACGAAGAGAAAGAGTGGAGAAAATGAGTGGGAAACATGTGCTTTTCACCTCTAACTATGAATCCATGATCTAAAAGGGAAGAAATCCTTGATTTTATGCAAAGAACAAAGTATCAAGTTTTTACTTTCTCTCTTTCTCATGACATTGTAAATTGTGCTAATAATTGGGCTAACAAAATGAATAGTGATGTTAAGGTTAAAGACAAGACAAAGGACTTGAGAAATCTCTGATAGAAAGTAAATCAAGAAATGAGTACAATTGTTCATGGAGTAGGGCAAAGTGAAAGGGAAAACCATGAATCCAGACTAGAAGAAGGTAGAGTATTGAGGAACCAACAAAGGTGTGTGCAATCAACCTTTAATGACATCATTTTCATACATGTGAGCCAATTTATTGGTAAGTACACATTTGAATTTACATTTGTCAAATGCAAAAAAGTTAAGATAATTCATTATTATAGAAGGATATCTGAAGTGTATTCAAGTGAATTTAAAGACAAGCTTGTTGTAATCCGTACAAAAAAAACTATGAAAATAATAGTAAAAATTAGGGTAAATTACCTATTTAGGGTTAGTCATTTAATTAGGGTAAATTATAGTTAGTTAGGGTAATTTTCTTTTGTAGGGTTTATTTTTTCTTTCTAGTTTGTTCTTGACATTAATGAATTCTACTTAATTTAAAGCACAAGAGAGATTTTCCTTTAAAACTTTGCACTTTATAAATTGAAAAGATAAAACCATGGAAAGTAAATGCATGCTTTATGTATAGAAAAGGAAAAAAATTCATTATACTTCGTATATACATGGAAATACAAAATTTCTTATCATAAAAAAAGTAAAAAGCAAAAAAATGAGTTGAGCTAAGAGCAGAAGGTGGGTTAGTTAGTTAATTTGGGATGCTTCATCCATGAGGGCGGTATACCCTAGGTAAGCGTTGTCCCTATGGGTATCAAGGTTGGGGGTGTGCAGATCTATCAGGAAGGGCCAAATGGGAACTGATTCCCCTTGTTCCAAATACAATGGAATATCTTAAGCAGAAGAAATTCCAACAACCAAGTGAGCAACAGAGAGGACATAGTCCAAATTCCCCAAAAGGCTAGGCCACACTATCATGTTTACAGTTTCACAAACTTTAGCAACAAAAGGGCCAAGATCCAGTAGCGAGGCCACAAACCGTGAAGCCAAGTTCAAATTCAACATATAGTACGCTCTAGAATTCACATAAGCTTCCTCGATGACTAAGCACAAGTTTGATTTGGTGGCCAAAGTCTTGAGAAAGAAAACCTTTCTGAGCCTTTGGGTCATGATTCAACGAAGGAAGCCATTTAGGTGGTGAATGCAAGTCAAACAAATGGGAGTATCCATAAGCCTGGAAGCAAAAAAGTACAAGCAAAGCAAAAAAGAAAGAAAATTAAAGAAGGGAAAAAGAAGTGAAGAATTCAAAGGAGAAGTGTGGAATTAATAGAAAGCCGTGAGAAATCTGTGGTACATAGTTACTTGGATAGAAATCTTGGAAAATGCAAGTTGAGGTGGAAACAAGACAATTTTCTCCAAGAGTAAGGGTTAAATCAAATAAATTCTCATAGAATTGGTGGCCATTGCTTCAAAGTTTGCCAGTATGAAGATCACGAATCGAGTAAATTGAAGATTTCAAAATTTAATGGTGGTCATTTTAGTTCATTTTATCAAGCTGTATTAATCATGAAGATGTCCATGTTTGCATTGTAGAAAGAAAAATTAAGCTGGTAAGGTGGCACACGTCGACATGTGGAGAATTTGAAGGAAGTAACGCGTGCATTTCAAGTTGTGTGAATTAAATGCAAAGTATGATGGTTGGACTTAAGTGTAATCATGACAACTCTGTTGTATTAATACTAGTGTAGCACCATCAAAATCAAAATTGTTGAACAAGTTTATTTTAGTGGTTACCAAAAAATTGAAAATGGAAGGGTGGTAACTAGTATTTCTAAATTTAGAATTAATTTGGTGATTTAATAACTTGCTGCTAAATTTTAACTTATGCATATTTTTTGGACAAATAGTGAATTACAATTAGTTGGAATTTAGCATAAGGGTGGTAAAATTTAGCTGAAAAGTTGCACATAAAGGGAATAATTAACCAAGTTTTTAGGAATTGGTGAAATGATGAAGGGATTTTGATTGAATGAAAAATCAAAAGGTAACCTTCACTACAACTATAATTCCCAACCTAATAGCTGGCCTCATTTCCTGCAAGTTGAAGCAAATGAGCTTACAAAGAAATATCAAATGAAAAATGAAAAAATGAATATCAAAGGAATATCAAAAGAGAAAATTCAACTCTTTAGGCTATCTAAATATCTCTACCGAGGCTATAGACACCTGGTTGGTAGTAGAGATATGTTTGGGGGAATTATAGAGATAACCTTGTCGAGGCTATGGACACCTGACCGACAACAAGACTCTATCCAAGGTTGGCTTTGGAGGATTACTAAATTATGTATTTCAATGTCAATAAACTAATTTTTTCACCAAGTTTTGGAGACTTGAATTAATCAAAGCTCACACTGATACTTTTCAGAGAAATTTTGTATTCTTTATGCTAGAATTCATGTAAAGGTAAGGGGTTATTGTTGGAAAATATGCAAAAGTTATAATTTATAGTGGGTGATCTGATCCCAAGTTTTTTTAAAAAAATTGGTTTTATTGGTTGCAAGTTGTTGTGTGGTCTCACAACACACCACAAGGCTATAAGCCTAGGGACCCAAGTGAAAAATTAACGCTTATGGTAGGTGTTGGTCGACAAAAAGGATCACTAGAAGTTAAAGTTAAAAGGAAGTATTGAAGTAATTCATGATTCAAAATTACCCGGTGAAAGGTGGAAAATTGTTTTCTCTCCCACCTTTAGGGTTTAGGTACCTAAAATGAGCAATTTTCACTAACTTTCACTCAAAAACAAACCCTTGAGATCTTAATGCAAAGGGGAAAGAGATCTTGCAAGAGGGCTATTCTAGGGGTTGAAAATGATCTAATGAGGGCTTCACCACCAAGTTTAGACTTGGAAAAGACAATGAAATGCAGATGAAATATAAAATTGTAATTAATTGCAAAGTGACACTAAATGACCTAGAAAAGTAAATGAAATAAAATTGAAAACTGAAGACAAGAAGGTGTTCACCTAAGAAACTGGAGATGGCTAAATGGAGGTCTAAATCACTGGAAATTTTTCTTTTACTGCTGACAGGGACTCATTCATCAATCTAGGTGAATCAGTCCAATTTCTGGAAAACTATGCAGGAACAGGTTTATGCCAAAAGGGTATCCAAATCTGCAAAGTCCTGAAAAATGACTGGAACTATGACTCATTCACCAGAAGTGGTGAATCAGTCAAGCTAGAATTTTTCAAGCTTCAAAGGTTGATCCTACTCTTCTCTATCTACTCTGTCCTTCCTGATTGGTTTCTAGATCTGAATCTTCGAATTGCAACCTATAGGTTTTCTCCAAGGCTCTCCAAAGCTTGATGATAACTTTGAATAATTTTCAACTCTTCTCCAATCTTGCTCCTTAGGAAATCTACAACCTAGCCTTGCAAATCACACACAAAGGAGAGGGAAAAATGTTGTTGGGTTATTGGATAGGGGTTTTCCTTGGTCAAAGCCCGTTTTGGAAATCAATCCTTGAAATGAAATCAAATAAGAATGGAGAATGATGAATGAACAAATAACAATGTTGCAACTCACCAAATCCTAGCAATAAGGTGTTGTAATTATGCTTGAAATGGCTGCAATGGATGTAGACTTTGACTCTTGCTTGAATGATGTTGATCTTGAATGAAACACTTGCTTGAATCACAAAATCCTACACCACAATTGTTAGCACAATAAAAAACATGTCATATGAAATCTTTGACATGATGACTGATGCTTGAATGCTGATCTAAAGTGCTTGAAAATATACTCATGAAGACACTTGAATGCTCTTGAATACTCGTGTTAACACTTGATTGCTTGTAAAATTGCTAGGTGAAAATATGATTGAAAGAACCTTGTATTTATACTCGACTATGCAAGAATTCCCAAAATTGCAACACTAAAAGTTGACATCAGATCTAGGAGAATAAAATTCACCATAAATTTTAATTTATTTTAATTTAGGGCCACACGAGACTCATTTTCCCAAGATGGTGAATGAGTCCCATTTGGCATAATGTATGGGACTAAAAATCAAAAGTGCTTAGAAAGGTGTAAAAATAGGTTTGAGACCCAAAAATCTAGGTGGGACCCATTTTCCCAAAGTGGTGAATGAGTCACAGATCACTAAATATGGACCACACAAGTCGAAAACACCTAAATTATGATTGGGTACTAATTGGTGTCAATATTATCCTTGAAAAGATGTAATAAATGAGGCTTGTGGGTGCAAAATAGGGCCAATTAAAAGCATAAGAAATCCCAATTATTAATGACAAGCCTAGAAAAGTGTGAAAGTATGTTACAACACTTTACAACACTTTAAATAAGGCAAGGTTAAGATTAAAAAGAGGTTTATTAGGTGTCATTAATTAATAAGACCTTAGAAAAGTGTGAAAGTAAGTTACAACACTTCACAACACTTTAGCTAGGTACAATTTAAATGCATTAGTTCACAAGGGCCCAAGACCTAAGGTGAATGTGTCAACCACATTACAACACTAAATCAAGGCAACATTAAGCCTAATTTCACAAGGAGGGCCCAAACAAATGTGAAAATGTCTCGACAACATTTTTTGACACTACATTTAACCCCCACTTTAGTGAGAGGATGAACTTGCTTCATGCTCACACTAAAGTAGACAAACACACATCAAGAGGGGTCCAAGTATACCAATGCCAATAAGATGGGATGACAACAATCAAGAGGGGTGATCAAGCCCCCATGATCAAGATTCCATGACAAACCAACATAGGCACAAAAGAATACATATGAAAGTGATATAAAGAGTAACAACAAAGCACAAGCATACAATTTCAAAGATAAAAAAAAGGAAAGGTAAAATAAAAGAGATGGATCAAGCTTTGACTATTTGTCCATTGTGATGTGGAATACATCTAGGCTATTTGTCTACAAAATGCATACTCACTCTGAGGTGATGAAAATTCAGGCCGTTCATCGAGTGAGAAGTCCAAAAAGGTGAGAAACATACACTCATGGCTAGTATGCACTCACACACATATGCAAGTTGCTATGGGGAAAGTCATCCCTCAGTCGGGCTTCTTGCTCAAACCATACCAAAGTTATACCCCCTAACAAATTTAATAAGGTACCACAAAAAATGATGATTTTCGAGCTTCATGAGACAAGAAAAACTTCATATGCTTGGAGCTCATGAACAAAAAATATGGCTCTATAGGCATGCAAGTTGTTTTATGCAAGGTGGCCATATAAATGCAAATGAAAAATGCAAAATAGGAAGTTTTCAAAGGAGTCTTCCTTAGTTCATGTGAGGTCTTAACATAGGGAACATTGTGCCTAATGTCTCCAAGTGAGGACCAATCAAATAATAGAAAATTTGCAACTTAGGGGATGTAGTGTGTCACATCAATCCATTAAGAGGAATGCAATATGCTAAGAGAGATCATGCTCCTGAAGGACATCACACCCAATGTCATCCTCAAAGTAACAAACACATCATATGAAATAAGAAAATTGCACCATGAACCATGAAAAAGAAAAATGCAAAAGAGTAATGCCAATGTATGCCCCCACTTTAAAGAAATTTCTAAAAACCATGCTATGAGCAATTACTTTAAAGTAGCAAATGACAAATGTGAACAAAAAAGAGACATGCGAGCCAACTTGGAAAGCCCTATGCAAAGTCATATGTTTCTAAATTAAGCTTCGCCATGTAGGAGAAAACAAAAAGAGAGGGGTTGCCCCCAAAATGAAAACACCAAACACATAAGGAATCTATGGATTTGGGGTCAGTATGTTGTTGTTGCAATGTTTTTAAGAGAACTCAGAACTATCATCATTCCCCAAACACACATAAAACTAGAAGAATGATATGAAGAGAGTGAAAACAAAGAAAAACCTTTCGGGTCAACATGGAAGAGACATGAATGTCTTGACGCCTTGCATCATCCCCAAAAGGAAAACACAAGACAAATGAAAAATGAATAAAGACAAAGAAAAACTGGGTCAACATGGAAGAGACATGAATGTATCGACGCCTTGCATCATTCCCAAAAAGGAAAACACAAGGTCCAAATGAAAAAGGAATAAAGACAAAGAAAAGCTTTTGGGTCAACATGGAAGAGACATGAATGTATGGACACCTTGCGTCATCCCCAAAAGGAAAGCACAAGACAAAAGAAAAGAGATAAAAAGAGAAAAGATGTATTGCATAGAGAAGAATGAAGGTACAAATAGAGGAATGAAGATACAAATAGAGGAATGTCACAAAGAGAGAGAGAACATCAAACAAAACATCACGAGGGATCACATTACGCGGATCAAATAAAAGAAAAATAAAGAAATAATGCAAAAGAATAGTAAGGCACATGCGAGTCAACCTATTAGCAGGTCGTCCACTTCCCAATCATGTTCTTTGTATATAGAAGGTGAACAACTAGCCAAAGGGACAAGAGCAAGTGTCAAACTAGGAGAAGCACCAGGTTCAACACTCTTTGTAGGATATTTGTCATCTAAGCTCATGGAAGAGGAAAACAATGTATTCAATTCATTATGAACCTCTTTGTCAATTTTAACATCATCGTCATCAACATCCAAGCTAATCATAATAGGAGGTCGAAGGATAATGTCCATGGAAGAATTCAACTCTTGTTGTGGTTGTTGTATTGGATTGTTTTTTTTGGGGCAGGGGTAGAGACATCATACATTGCTTCAGTCAAGTTTGGATCTTGATTTTCGTTGTTTAATTCTTCATGTAACCTGTAAGCAAGGGTACAACGTCTACACCTATGCTCTCTAGCACCTCTGTTTCTTTTAGTTTTGTTTTCAAGTTGTGGTTTTTTAGGAGCAGGTTGATCAACCATGGGTTCCTTTTCTTCCCTAAGGTGAGGAATGAAAGGAACCATGGGAGGTTGTTTGACCACTTTCTCTTTGACTTTGTATGCTTGTTTTATTCTAGGAGGTGTGACAGGGTTATTTTCATTGTCTCTTGGTCTTTTGTAGGAGGTAAGTGAAGGTTTTGTCTTAGGTTGGTCTTGGTTGTTTGGAATTTCTTTAGGTTCAAGCATGGTTTCGTCAAGGATGGTAGGCTCAGAGGTTGATGGGGACATGTTTCATAGGGATAGTTTTGCTATCTTCTTTTCCTTGAACTTTTGATAGGATAAGAAAAATAAGTCTTCTCTCAGTTTTATAGGTTCCATAGGCTTGTGCCAAAAGAAATCTAAGGAAAAATTACCTTTAGAGGATAAAGGGTTAAATTGACTGTGGTGGATAGTGAAGGATTCATTGCCAATTAGAAACTTTAAGCATTATGCACAACTGAAGGGACAACTTTCATGGAGTGAAGCCATGGATAGCCTAGCTTCACACGAAATTGGTCTGACTGTGAGATGATGGAGAATGAGACAACTAATCTTTTTGGTCCTATTTGCAATGGAAGAGTGATCAATCCTATCGTAGGGAAAGCAAAACCATTGTGTGTCTTGATCCATGCTTTTAGTTTATCGTATATATCTTGATAGAGCTCATGTAAAAGTAAGAATTCCTTGGTGATCACATTCTCTCCACAGGCGAGATCTATTAGTATCCCATTAGTGGGATTGTCATAGATACAACTGATTATGTAGAGACGACCATCGGGAGCATGTTTAAGTATATCCTTAGAGGAGAAAGCAATGTCAAGAGGATTCTTAGTTTGTCCCTAATGGGGAATGATTATTTTCACTCCTACCATTTCATCCACATTATCATTATTGATAGGATCATGTTGAATAAAATCATTGTTATCATCATCTACATCAACATTCATCACATCATTCTTTGTAGTTTCGTTAGCTTTGAAAAATGAAATATTATGTTTTGGCCTGGGGTTGGTAAAGATTTGCAAGTTTTGGTTAGGAGGGGCAACTGATTTATTTCCTTGATCAATAACACCTCCAATGGAAAGATTATCAGAATCATTGAGGTCTTGCACAAGATGTTTAAGATGCTTACAATGTTCCATGTCATGTCCATTTTGTTGGTGATAATGACATAAATCATTTGATCTAAAGATCAAAGGTAAAGGCTTATTAGGATCAGGTGTTTTGATGGGAGGCAATGTGATCATTTGTTGTTCTAAAAGTTAGGACATTGTGTTATGAAGGGTATCAGGTAAGGGAGTGAATTGTCTTTTTGGGTCCCCATAGCTAAAGGGTATCATGGCTTTAACAACAACTACTTGGTTATTGAAATTCTAAGTTGTTTGTTAGGGAGGATTGAATTGTAGAAACCCTTTATTCTATTTTCTAAAAGGTTGGGAATTATTTTGGTTGGTGGGCTCAGATTTCTTAGTTTGATTAGAAGTGGACTTTGTATCTTGACTACTAATTGAATTTTGATAAGCATAGAGGGTAGTACACAAGTGCATGAAGGATGGGAATTTAATCATGGTAATCTTTTCTTGGATCTTGCTTTACAAATTTTCTATGTACATCTTTTGAAGGTGAGGGTCGGGGACCTTGACATCAATTTGGGAATAAAGCGATTGATAGTGTGAGATAAAGTTAGTTATCTTTTCTACTTCTTTTTGCTTGCATTTCATCAAGTCAGCCAAGGTCATCTTAGGAGTCATGTGCACTTGGAAATGGTTTACAAATGCATCAAAAAGTTCATTGAATGAACTAATTGAGTTGTTTGGTAAAGAGGAGAACCATTCCAAGGTAGTTTCTTTCAATGATCTAGGAAAAAGCTTTGCCAAATGTTTATCATCAAGGACAAAGTCACTACATAGAGTGGTGTAGGAATTAACATGGTTGGAAGGATCTCCCTTCCCTCCATATTTATCAAATCTAGGCACCTCTACACCTTGTGGCATTGGTGTTTGTAATATCTCCAAGGAGAGTGGACTACTTCTGACATAATATGTGGGTGGACCATTTTGATTTTGGTTTATGGTGGAAATTTTCTTTCGAAGGGATGAGATATTTTCAAAGAGTTGATTAATGAGAGGGTCATTGCTTGTGTTATGAGATGGAAGTGATAAAGGTGAACTAGTGTATGTGTTCGTAGGACAAGTGAATGGAATGATTATAGGTGGTAAAGTGGTAGGAGATATAACATGTGATACCACATAAGAACTAGGGATGCTAGCGAGAACTCCCAAGGACGAAATCACATTACTAGTGTATTGCATTATTGTTGTGACTTGCAGATTGGTATAGGTAGGTATTGAGGTAATTGTTGTGGGAGGAGGAATTTGAGTTCCTCCTTGGCTTGTGACATTATTTGTTGGAAAAGGACAAGTAGTGGTTGGGGGGAGGTGCTTTCCAAATATTTGAACTATGTTTTTCACAAGGTCAAGCCCATCTTCACTTGCAAGCTTGTGGTGAATGTTATCTATAGTAGGGACGAAAGTAGTTGAAATGTTGTCATTTTGCGCTTGATGTTGTAAGTTTTCTAGGTCCTCATGAATTTGGATTTTATTTTCTTGTGGGACACTATCATTCCTTATTTCAACTTGCATCACACTACTTGAAGTCCAGGAGTTGTTAAAGGTATTGTCCATACTTAGTGTACTAGTGTCAATACTAAGAGTGAAAGAGCTAGACAACCCAAGATCCACAACAATTGTGCTATCATGGGATGATATGAGTTCCGAACTTCATCTCACTACAATATTAGCAATAGGACACCAAATACTCATGCAAGGGCTACTAAATGCAAAGTGAATGTAAATGCAATATAAGCTAAGAACAATGAAATGCTTATAACTAAAATTCTAGAAATTGAAACAAAAAGGTAGTAATAGAAAATAGAAATTTAGAAACAAAACTTGAAATTCTAGGAAATGCAGTGTATAATATGCAAAGGGATTGATTCACCCAAGGCGGCGAATGAGTCCCAATGATGATTTTTTTCAAATTTTTTAGAATTTTTTAATTAAATTTTATGCTTTTTGTGCCGTATGACCTAGATCTGAAATGAAAATGTAGATTTTGAATGATTTTCAATGAATTTAGATGCAAAAATGCAAGATAAATGATCTTTCACTAATGCAAAATTAGAAACCCTAGAATGCAATTTAACCAATACAAATCCTAATGCAATGTTAATGCAAGCTAAATCTAGGATGATAATGCACTCCAAATCAAAAAATTAAATGTCCTAAATGCAGGTTCACCAAAATGAAAGGTGGAAAATTGTTTTCTCTCCCACCTTTAGGGCTTAGGTACCTAAAAGGAGCAATTCTCACTTTCACTCAAGAACAAACCCTTGAGATCTCAATGCAAAGGGGGAAGAGATCTTGCAAGAGGGCTGGTCTAGGGGCTGAATGTGATCTAGTGAGGGGTTCACCACCAAGTTTAGACTTGGAAAAGATAATGAAATGCAAGATGAAATATAAAACTGTAATTGATTGCAAAGTGACACTAAATGACCTAGAAAAGTAAATGAAATAAAACAGAAAACTAAAGACAGGAAGGTGTGCACCTAGGAAACTAGAGATCATTGAATGAAGGTCTAAATCACTAGAAATTCTACTTTTACTACTAACTGGAACTCATTTTCCATGCTTGGTGAATTAGTCTAGTTTCTAGAAAACTATGTAGGAATAGGTTTTTACCAAAAGGGTATCCAAATATGTAAAGTCTTGAAAAATTGATTGGAACTGGGACTCATTCGCTAGAAGTGACAAATCGATCTAGTTGGGATATTTTGAAGCTTCAAAGGTTGATATTTCTCTTCTCTATCTACTCTATCCTTCTTGATTGGTTTTCAGATCTGAATCTATGAATTGCAACTTGTAGGTTTTCTCCAAGGTTCTCCAAGGCTTGATGACAACTTTAACAACTTTGAATGATTTGCAACTCTTCTCCAATATTGCTCCTTATGAAATCTACAACCTATCCCTAGAAATCACACACAAAGGAGTGGGGAAAATGTTGTTGGGTTAGTGGATAGGGGTTTGCCTTGGTCAAACCCCGTTTTGGAAATCAATCCTTGAAATGAAATCAAATAAGAATGGAGAATGATGAATGAACAAATAAAAATGTTGCAACTCATCAAAACCTAGCAATAAGGTGTTGCAATTATGCTTGAAATGGCTACAATGGATGTAGACTTTGACTCTTGCTTGAATGCTATTGATCTTGAATGAAACACTTGCTTGAATCACAAAATCCTACACCACAATTGTTAGCACAATAACAAACATGACATATGAAATCTTTGACATGATGATTGATCCTTGAATGTTACTCTAAAGCACTTGAAAATCTACTCTTGAAGACACTTGAATGCTCTCGAATACTCTTGTGAACACTTGATTGCTTGTAAAATTGCTAGGTGAAAATATGAGTGAAAGAACCTTGTATTTATACTTAATTATGCAAGAATTCCTAGAACACTACAATCTGACATCAAATCTAGGAGAATAAAATCCCACCAAAAATTTGAATTTATTTTAATTGTGGGCCACATGAGACTCATTTTCCCAAGATGGAAAATTCGTCCAATCTGGCATAATGTATGAGACCAAAAATTGAAAGTGCTTAGAAAGGTGTAAAAACAAGTTTGGGACCCAAAAATATAGGTGGGATCCATTCGCCCAAAGTGGAAAATGAGTCCCAAATCACTAAATCTAGGCCACACAAGCTAGAAACACCTGAATTATGATTGGGTACTAATTGGTGTCAGGATTATCCTCAAAAAGATGCGATAAATGAGGCTTGTGGGTGTAAAATAGGGCCAATTAAAGCATAAGAAAGCCCAATTATTAATGACAATCCTAGAAAAGCGTGAAAGTATGTTACAAAACTTTACAACACTTTAAATAGGAAAGGTTAAGATTAAAAAGAGGTTTATTAGGTGTAATTAATTAATACGCCTTAGAAATGTGTGAAAGTGAGTTACAACACTTCACAACACTTTAGCAAGTTAAAATTTAAATCCATTAGTTCATAAGGTCCCAAGACCTAATGTGAATGTGTCAACTACATTACAACACTAAATAAAGGCAACATTAAGCATAAATTCACAAGGAGGGCCCAAACAAGTGTGAAAATGTCCCGATGACATTTTCTAACACTACACCGAGTACCGGGATGCCAGAGTGGTTAAAATGTTAATGTAAGGTTTGGTAATTATTGTGGTTTGAAAGTTAGAGTCTGGGTAATGTGAAGGTTCCAGTAATCATTGGGATCCGAGAAAGTTTTGTTTTAGTAAAAGGCCATTCGAAGTTGTCGGGTACTGAGTATTAGGTAACAATGCATGTTATAAGGTTAATTGTCTAATTTTTCCTGGGAGTTTGAAATGTCTAGTAACCTACATAAAAGGTTGATTATGCAATTTACTGCATTTAAAAGTATGTTATTTATGATTTGTTTTAAAATGATGATTTATTAATGATTGTTTTATTTTCATGAGAGTTTTATCAATGTTTTAAAGAAGGGATTAATATATATAGAATTTGTATGTGCAAGAGGAATTATAGATTGTGATGTAGTATTCGAGTATGGATGGTCAAGAAAATTTGGATCACGAGTAGTGGCATAACCAGGTAAGGAAGTGCACTTTGGGAGTCCATGCGAAGGAGGAGCTTAAGATATCAGAATACTAGGAAACTTGGTATTACATATGTGATGAAGGGGAGTACCTGGATTTGGGGTAATTTACCTCTAAGTGTGTTTCATCCGAGTTTGAACCTGAGTGTAGGAACAAAGTGTTGGTGAATTGGGATATCTATATCTGATTCCACCTAATCATTTTAAATATCTAATAGAGGAAGTTCCTACATTTTGTTTGGAAAATCTACTCGGCTCCGAGTTAATGTTCTAATTATATTAAAGATGGAGATCCCAAAAGATTTTAAAGTGTTGAAGAAGGTTGACATCCGTTGGCTTATTCAACATTTCTCCTACCAGTTGTCATATTCCACATGCCTTGTTGTTATTCGTCCCTTGGATTCCCTCTCATGTGTTGGCCAAATTTCCTGAGTGTCTTCTTATAAAAGGTTAGGAGATGTTGCATTTTAAGTTAAGTTCATAATTTGTGGATGTTGGAGAACCAAAATTTTTTCAAGTTTTTTTCTTTTTCATATTTTTTGTTCTATTCCAGATTAAAAACTTGTATATTTCATTAGAAGTTAATCAATATCAGAGCCAATTTGAAAGCTATTTCTTGATATGAAATATTATGTAGTTGATTGTTTGTTCCTATCAGACAAGACTCTGTGTTGCATCATTTAAGGGTGCATACTGACACTATCTAGTGGCAAATGATCCCCCTTTTCTTTAAAATATCACATCATTCTATGCCTAGATGCGAAGCAATATGGTGACGTATGGAATGGTTTGCTCTGGGTTAGTGATTTCTTAAGGCATGTGTGGATAATACCCAAGAGAAATTTTACTTTTAAGTAATTTTTGATGCTTTATTTTAGAATAGATGCTAAATTTCAGAAAATGTTCCAAAAAAGAGATGAATACATGGAGTTATATTACAAATATTTTGATTCCATGATATTGTTCAATGCTTAAACCTAAAACTACTTGGTTAAATGCAAGTTATCTGAAGTTCATGAAATGTTATTACAAATTTATCGATTTCATGAAGTTGTTAAATAATTAGATTGAGATTATATTTTGCTTATCTTTGTGATTCCTTTGAGGACTAAAAAAACCGTTTACCCCTTGTGATTAACAACATTATCACAACGAACCATGATGTGAACCTAGTGAAGTCAAGACCTAACATAAATGAGCCTTGGGATTAAGCTGAGTTAGCCTAAGATTTAGGTTGTCCTAGTGCAATCTTTCAAGATAGGTTCCCATGCTGTGTTTGTGAGGATTTATATGCACTATTGGTGTGTGACTAACATCGTAGTCATCAATAATTGGCACTAGAAGGAGGGACCCTCCAGTATTCTTTGGAATTGGTATTATTGTCTCTATTCCAGGTTGGAGGTTTTTTGCTTGTGAAGATGAAAGTCTAAGCAAGTCGGTTATGGAAAGTAAAATGGAAGTTGATAAGCTCTAGAAAATCCTTAACCAAAGGCTTTATCCCTTGAGTTTTTTCACCTTTGTTAGGGTTATCAAGTGTGAAATTCATGAACAATCGATCACGGTGAACTTGATTGTGATTTTTTTTTTAACTAGGGTAAGTTTGGCCACTTATAATGTGATTCAACTAATAGAAGGGTCTCTAACTACTTGAAGAAAGGAACCATTAAGGAAAATAAGTTTGGATTTTGAAGGGATTCCTAACCCTAGTGGAAGTGGAAATATTAAAAAATTTATTAAATCAAAAGGATCCACTAATTGTATTATCATGAAGAAACTCCTAAAATTTTGCAAGAAAATAAGCAAAGTGATCAAGACTTGGAAACAACACATCTAAAGTGTGAACACAAAAGTGATAATTCACCAATCTTCTCACATGTGGAGGGTGACAACGAAGAGAAAGAGCAAAGAAAATGAGCGGGAAATGTGTGCTTTTCACCTCTAACTATGAATCCACAATCTAAAAGGGAAGAAATCCTTGATTTTATGCAAAGAACAAAGTATCAAGTTTTTAATTTTTCTCTTTTTGATGATAGTGTAAATTTTGTTAATACTTGGTCTAATGAAATGAATAGTGATGTTAAGGTTAAAGACAAGACCAAGGACTTGATAAATCTTCAAGAGAAAGTGAATCAAGAAATGAGTACAATCATTCATGGAGAAAAGAAAAATGAAAGGGAAAACCATGATCTCGGACTGGAAGAAGGTAGAGTATTGAGGAACTAGCAAAGGTGTGTGCAATTAGGTCATTTTCATACATGTGAGCTAATTCATTGTTAAGTACGCATTTGAATTTACATTTTTCAAATGTAGAAAATTAAAGATAATTCATTGTTATAGTAGGATATATATGAAGTTCAAGCAAATTTAAAGACAAGCTTGTAATTCGTACGAAAAACACTATGAAAATAATAGTAAAAATTAGGGTAAATTGCCTAGTTGGGGTTAGTTGTTTAATTAGGGTAAATTCTAGTTAGTTAGGGTAATTTGATTTCATAGGGTTTATTTTTTCTTTTTGGTTTGTTCCGACATTAATTAATTCTAATTAATTTAAAGCACATGAGATATTTTCCTTTGACAAAAAATAGAGGCAATAACAACTGGAAAGGAAAGTACATGATGATATACCTGTTTTAGAAGTGAATGAAGTAGGAGATGCATAACTGGAAGATGCTCAACATGAGCATGGAGCAGAAGATGAGAATGTGCAAAATAATACCCTTCCAGAGGTAGAAGAGAATGCTTCAGAAGAAGACACTTCTCTAGTAGGAGAACATATTGTTGAAGAAGAGAATGTTGAAGGATTTTCAAAGAAGGATAATCAAACAAGTAACATTCCCCCTCCTCTAGAAACACAAAATAATGTTGAAGAGGTTGTACAAGACAACCAAGAGATACATGAGGCACAAAACACAAAGAACAAGCCTCCTTTGGATAACAGTGATAAATCAGTTGCTGGTGAGAAGATGAATGAATGCAAATCCAATACTACAAACAAGAAGGATGAAAAGGTAGAGGATTGCAATGGTGACAAGGAAAAGGCTTTGGAAAATAAAGATATTGATGAGAATTTAGTTGAAGAATCCTCGGGAACCTCTAAAGATTCCTTAAAGGGCTTATTAAGCATGCAACTCCAATTCCAACTTTGTTGTTTGTGCCTAGTTACTACAAATACCAGTGCAACAAGGACAAGTGGATATAGACAAGATGCCCCCTTTGTACAAATTATAGTTAGGCGATGCATTCCATGCCTCTAGAAGGAAATAAATTTTATAAACACATCAGAAGAGCAACAAGTTAATAAATGAAGTAGTGAAGGTGCTATAAGATAGTGTACCCAGTGTATGTATTGATAATTCATTATATGATGTACAAAATTTAAAACTTTTACTTGATTCTTATAACTTGAGTATTTTAGTACTCTTGAGCAAAAGTTAGAAAAGGAGATTAATAAAAAGGTGAATGATCTAGAAGGTTGATGGATATAACAAAGAAGCATATGCTATTGCACATAATAAATTTCATAACAACCTTAAGGATGCACCAAATTGTCTTGAAGAGCCCAAGGATCTATTTTAGTTTTGTTTGAAGTGGCCCAGTTCAATGAAGAACATAAAGGTTGAGATGGACTCTATTGAGTCCTAAATTGATAAGGAATTTGGTGCCTATGATCTAACGAATGGTGCAGATGGATCCAAAAGAGCAACAATTGAAAATATGCACATGTGAACAATTCTTCCAACTACGGGAACAATGAGAAAAGATTATAGTGTAGTTTGGACAACTTAGAGACTCGGTGAATGAAAATTTCACACCTATATCTGATGTTTTGACTAGTGCGAAGAAAGCAACAAAATTAAATCTGGTACCTAATGCTCTGGATGAAGGTGAAGAACTCCTCATGGAGTTTGAGGCTATGAATGACAAGAAGGAATAGCAGGTACACCTTGCAAAATTGCAGGTGTTATACATTTCTTCCAATTAATCTATGCATATTTCTTTCCTAGTTATGCATTTTAGATTCTATTGTATCTATGTGGATGTTAGAAGTTAGTATACTAGTGATAATTTTGATTAGTCTACTTTGGATAACACTATTAGGGGGAGTATGTAAGTCATGCATATATGAAAGAGGGAGAAAATAAAAAAGAATAGCGAGTACATGTGTAATCCAATGAAGAGTTGGTTGATAATGTAAAATCATTAAAAGGGGGAGAAGAGAAGAAAAAATAGTACATGTGAGAAAATAATAGAAACTATGTTTTTCACCTTTTTCCCTTGATATCAAAGGGGGAAAATATTTGAGAATTTTTTTGCATGTTTCCATCAATGAAAAGTGGGGAGATTGTTGGAAGTTTAATGAGTTTTCCATTGATATGCTTATTGGCAACATGACCATGAGATATACAATGTGCATATACAAAATTATCATTGATGCTAACATTGTGGTTTGATGTAATGATTTATGTTTAGCTGGTTGGTGAAGTATGAGTGAGCATGGAGATGGCAATAGAGATGAAGATGTTTTGCTCCAATGAAGAACATATGGATTGATCATTTGGCTAAGTGTCAACACAAATTTTTAGTGTAAAAAGCATTAGTTTTTTGGTTTACATTGGTTTTTCTTGAGGTAATTTTGTTTGCAGTTCTAATGAAATTTTGGTATGTGTTTGAGGACCTTAAATCCAAAGTTTCATGCCTCCTCTGATGTAAAAGTTATGATAGACAATATATCAAGTTTCCAGTGACAGTGTTACCAGTGCAGAGCACCTATTTGGTTTTGTTCACACTTCACTGTAGAGTAATATTTTCTTATACAAATTTTAGGGAGTGTTTATAGGTGTTAGATGAATGTGTAGTCCAAATGGTGTGTGTTTTAGAGGTTTGCATGTCAATTTTTGGATGTTTAGTTGGTGTATTTTGGTGTTACGCCACCAACGGTGTCGATCTAATATATTTGAGGTTGTGAAGAGTTAAAGAAAGTGTTGATTGGTTATGGGGAATGTTGACCTATTTGATGCATTACAATTTTTGAATTAAGGTGTGAAGTGTGTATGTTTGATTTTGAGCTGACAAGTTATTATTTTGCATGATACAAAGTAAACCCACAAAACTGGTTTACAATTCCAGTGAGGAAGGAAAATTGCAAAAAATGCCCCATGGTGAAAATCTTAGTTTTTGGGTTTTTGAACGAACTTTTGGTTCGAGCGAACCCAAATGGGGGTTTGCTTGAATCCCCCTTCAAGTGAACCCTATTAAATGTTGGGTCTCACATATTTCTCATTTCTTAGAATAAAAACAAAGGGAAACTTTGTGGAAAGGGGGGTTCGCTTGAACCCTGGTTTGAGCGAACCTTCAAGGGGGGTTCACTCAAACTTGGGTTCATTTGAACCCCCTTTTTCCCCCTTCTCCCCCTCTGGCACCAAAAATCTCTAGAAATTTTCCCTTTGAAGCTCAAGTTGAGGATGAAAATGGAGGAGACTTCACAAACCCAACTGGATGATGGTAGTCCTCAGAACAAGCTATCTAACAAATATAATTTTAATATATTTTAGTTTTATTACATGTATCTATTTTTTTTAGTTTTATTAAACATAGGTTTTTCACCAAAAATAAAGCTCTCTATTTTGCACATGTGGAAAAATAGTAGATTATCAAAATAAAATTTTGAAAAATATGCAGAGGCTAGGTATTGATGTCCTTGATCCAATAAAAAAAATTGAATTTCGATATATACAAAAAAAGCTATGTTGTATACGGTCTGCCTATGTCTGAATTGTAATTGGTTTGAATTCAAAGCTTGATTAAGAAAAAAATATTCAAAAAAACACTATGAAACCAAATGAAAGCACTAGATATTTTAGTTACTAATCTAAATTTGAAAAAAAAATAATTTTATCCTTCATGGAAAAAAGTTATGTTGTATACGGTGAACATCACTCCTTAAAAATGATGTTTATTGAAAAAAACTAGTTTTCGAAAGAGATGGAAAAAAAAGTGAAATTTGATTCCAAAAAAAATGAAAAAAATATATTTAGAATCTATAGACAAAATGTCATGAATCACTAGTTTGCATCATCTTCAAATTCCTCATGGTTTAGTTGCTATAGGTGCTCGAAAGTGAAGATTAGTTAGAAAAATTCAATTTAGTGTCCAATTTGGCCAAAAATTGTACACCAATATTGTGGGATCACCCTACATCTAATTAGGCCAACCTAATTGATGTTGTAGGTGTGCAAATATAATGGGTATAAATTTAAGATCATTTTTGATGTTGTAGAAATGAATGGTATTGAGATGTTGTACAGTGTGTGAATCCCTATCAAGCAGAGCATGTGAGTGTGATGTGAATGTAGAGTAGAGAAGAGTAGCATGAAGTATGTTGATTCAATATTTTAAGCTTTAGTAGAGCTGTATTTCCTGCATATTGTAGATGCATTTGTAGTAGTTCAAATCTTGGCAGTGAGCCACCCCTCTCTTCTATTTCTCTTATTCTTTGGATAGTGAATCCACTAAACAGTCAGTCCATCTGACAATGAGACTTTCTATAATATCTTATAACTAGTTATAATAACTATGAGTTAATCCTCACCATGGTTTTTCCCTTTTTGGGTTTTCCACGTAAGAATCTGGTGTTCATGTGTTATGTGCTTTGATGATTGCTTTCATGGTTTCTTTCCTTATTGTAATTTTAATATGATGTGTGGAATGAATGTTTAAATGTTTAACTAGTTTTAGAGAATATTGATTCAACCCCCCTCTCAGTATCCGAATGTTCAACAAAATTATCTTCTAGATGATACTTGCAAAAGAAGCTACATCCCAAGAGTAATTTAGTGTGTAATGGTGAAGTGTTTGAGGAGAATAAGATGCAACTAAGTCATAGGATGCAATGAAGCATAAGATGAACATTTTTGCATTGATAATATAACTCTTTTAATTATACATGGTATCAATTATTAAATTAGTAGGACGATAATGAATTTAATGTTAAAATGATAGTCTTTTATAAAATTAGTGATAAGGAGTTGGTATTTGGTCCAAAGTTTTGTGCCTTTTTTTAAAGGTATAATAACTAAGTTTTTAGTAGATTTATATAACCTTCACTAGTAAGAGTATCTAGTTGATGATTGATTTTTTTACTTTTTCACATTTATTATATATTCTTAATTTATAGAAAATATTTATATATAAATGTTGCATGGTCATATTTTTACATTTTTCCATAAAATATAATTAAAATTTTAGAAAGATTATATCACATTAAATGGGTGTGTTTTGATAGACTATTGAAAATTTTATGAGGTTACAATTGTATATATAATTTATGATATGTATTATTATAAATAAGGTTTATCTTATCATGTGGGTTCATCTATTAATGGTGTTCGTAAATAGTTTTATAATTGCAAAAATCATCATACTAGACAATGATAAAATGCACCAACAATTGAAAAAATCATTATGAGATTAATGATTCTCCTTTGCATTTGGGAGAGGTAGCTCCCTTATATGATGGGAATTTTATTTTAGTACTTTTAATTAGAAAATAAATAAATTCAATTGTGAATATAGGAACACAACATAAACTCCAAAAAAGAGAAGATATCAAGAAAGAAAACAAACTTTCAATTCATTAAAGCCAAAAGAATCGGTAAAGAGGACATCATATAGATAACTAATTGATCATAAGAACAATCAACTTTAAGAAGAATAACTAACATAAGAACAAATATTCCTCATGAACATTCAAATAAAAAAGGAAGAGGAAGACTCCAACAATCCCCTAAATAAGAAAAGATCCCTTTTTACAAATAAAACTCTTTTATAACCTTTTTTTTCTCCAGCCTTATAACTCTTTCATGAAATTTTAAACAATGTCTTTTTTTTTCATTTTTAAAAGAAAACCTTTTAAATTCCCTCCAACTACTTCTCTTCAATACCGTCCACGGAAAAGGCACAACCAGAAAGTTTGTCCAATGGAAGGGGAATTTCAATAGTTTCACTGGTAGAAGGGAACACGATGGAAGGTCAACATGAACTGTCAAATACAAGACTTGAAACTGGTGCTTGGCACCATAAGAGTCGCCATGAATTCAGAAACTGTATCATAAATCTTAATTCTAAAGGCTGCCGGAAGCTCCTTTATCTTCGTCTTTTCATTTTTAAGAATCTCATTCATTTTCCAATACTTCATTTGTCCATGTTTTCTATTCCAGTCTACTATCTTCTTGTACCCGTGATCAAATTGACATTTCTTCTCAAGTTCCGTTGGCTATCTCTCAGTATCCATGGAAAGAAAAATTTGATACATCTCATTCTACTTTTCTTGTGGAGATCTGAAGAAATGTTTAGCTTTTCTACTTGTCAAGGCTAGTTTCTTGTAGATTTGTTGGTGTGCAATGACCAGCCCATCTAATTCTGTATCTTGTCAAATTTATTCCCATTTGTTATTGTTGGTTATCCTCTCCTCTTCTTCAATGCCCTCCATTGGACCTTTTTCATCCCAGAAAAAAACATTGTTGGTGATTGCAACTAAATCTTTAAGAATTTGATTTGTTGAATCTCGTTGATGTTGCATACATTTTCTTGCATCTTCACAGTCCACAAACACCACATGGAGGGACTCGAGAATAGAAAACCACCATTTTTCTCTGTGCGTTGTACTTTAAAAAATTCTAAACCATGGAAAAATAATGTATTGATAGTGTGGATTTCCTTCAACTACCTTTTGAGAACAAAATGCTTCTTTTTTTATCTTCACGTTCACTTCTACCTCTTCATATTCCATGAAGATAGCAAAACTTGGATCACTCTTTGACATCTTTTCCTGTCCTCCTTGTAGTGATGACATAATATTGTTAGCTTTAATTTTCCTTTATTACAATCGCAAAAATCTCTTGCTAGCATGTTTACTTTAAGTTGGTCCATGCGCATTTAAATTTTTTTAACTTGTGTAAAACTTAGAAAAATCAACTTTTTTTAATTTTTTTTTAAAAATATTTATCTTTCTCAAACATAAGATTTTTATTTCTTTATTTCCTTTATTTTTCTCCAAGATAAAACTCTGCTTTATTTCTAATATTGTTGTCGCTATCCAACAAGTTTCCATATCTTTCCAAAATCCTGGTTAACATTTTCCTTCTTAATAGTTGCAAATTTTCCTTACAAAGAGTTTCCAAATGATAAAAGTTCTTGCAAACCATAATTTTCCTTTCTATATATGGCCCCTTAGACTCCTTATAATCCTTAGAAGAATGTCATCTTTAAAAACTTTGCAAAACTAAGACGGGAAAAGAGACAACCACATTCCATGCTTCATAAATTCTTCTTCTTGTCTCATCATAAGATCTCCAAAGTGGTAATGGTAGGTTTGGATCAAAAAATATAGGTTTGGATCAAAGAATATAATTCCTCCAAATTCTTTTGACAATTTGAGTACAGAAAGAGTAGTTGAGGGTTATTCAAGGAGGGCCATGGGATTGAAGTGAAACATCTTTCAATATTGTCAATGTCTATCTTAGAAGTATGGAGACAATCTTTTGCACATGGTTTGATGCACTCTATTCCAAATTTCCATTTTGAGATACTTAATTTCATATAAGAAAGTGTTCCATTTTGAGATACTTAATTTCATATAAGAAAGTGTTGTTAATGCATAAGGATCAAATTTACGACCACAAATTTGGACATTCTTCTTATTTATAGTATGAACCATTCAACAATCAAAAGGATCATCTCCTACTTTACCCATGAATGTTGTTCTACCTATCAATTTGGCCAGTGAAATAGCTATATTAAATGGAGATCCTCCTGGCGCTCTGGAAAACTCTAAAGGGTTCAATTGTAGGGCTTCCTATATTGAATACACGTTTTCATCCTTTCGATACCCTGACAATGGGAACAAACTCATTTTGTGTAGGGCCAAAACAACATACTAAAGGTGGCCATTCATACTCAAAATCACAGTTATCATCCTTATTCTCTTCTTTTAATTCCTAGACTGGTATCTTGCCTTTTAGCAGTTCCCTTTTTAGCCATCATAAATGAGGAAATAATTTTTCAAAGCCACAAATGATGGTCATGCCAGTTAACCATAGTAGTTGTAGATTTTTCTTTGATTCTAGACATTTTGTTCCATAACATCTTCTTCCGCTTCAAGTTCTAATATAAAACATCTAACACTCTTTATTTTCTAATGGCTTTTTAGCACTTGCTACACTTCATGAACTATTCAATGCGAACATCACAGTGATAATATATGAAAAACCAATAAAGAGCTACCATCATAACCAACTTCCACTCCAACACTGATTTCATAAGGAGGTCATTAATAATCTAAAGTATTTTCAAATCACAACCAACATTTGAAATGACTCAAAAATAATTATGTCATATTTCTGGCTATCCCTCCATTTATCTTGGGTGGTCATAAGAAGAGAAGAAATATATTAGCAGTTTTGATTGTTAATGCATGTAGAAAAACTTAGTTATAACAACGAGAACTAACACCTTATACATAAGCCAAAATGGGAAAAAGTTTAAAATTGGGAGTTTCAAAATTGCAAGTTCAACAATTGGGTAACTGTTAAAGAAAGATAGCTGAAATTCTTGGTTGCAAGATTGAGTCCCTTCCTGCCACTTATCTGGGCTTGCCCCTTTGTTTAAAACCTTCGGATACCTTTTGGATCTCTCTGGTTGATAGATTTGGGAAAAAACTCTCTGGCTGGAAAGGAGCTAGCCTAAGCCAAGCTGGAAAACTCCAGCTTGTTAAAGCTTCCTTGCAGAATCTCCCCATCTATGCTCTCAGTCTTTTAAAAATCCCTTCCAAATATGCTGAAACCATTGAGAAGATTCAAAAGAGATTCCTTTGGTCTGGAGTTGAAGAAAGAAAAAGAATGCCTCTTGTTGGATGGGATTTGGTTTGCAGAGCTAAAAAGGATGGAGGCCTAGGGCTAAGAAAAATTAGACTGTTGAACAAGTCGCTCATAGCTAAACAGATATGGAGACTTTTTTCTTCCTCTGGTGAATGGAGTGAAATAATTAAAAGCAAGTATCTGTAGAATAACAATTCCCTCAAAGATCTTATTGAGAATCCCAATCTCCCGAAAGGATCAAGTTGCTAGAACTACATGACTGAAGGGATAAAGGTGGTGAATCTAGGATTGAAATGGCAGGTTCGCAATGGAAACAAGGTTAGATTTTGGGATGATTGTTGGCTGCGTGATGAACCATTGTCTTAGGATGGGAATCTCAGTAGTTGGGTTGAGTTTTGTAAAGATACTTTTGGCCTTTATGTTAAAGACTACTGGCGGGATGGTAAGTGGATCAATCTTCCCTTGATAAACCCTGTGATGGTCTCTGTTTACTCCTCCTTGAATGCCGTCAGACTTTGTTTAAATCAGGATGATAGTCTTATCTGGAAGTATGAGCCTTCTGGGTGTTTTTCTGTCTCTTCTACCTTTGCCCGGATTTCTCATGCTCTTAACCCTCCCCCTCTGTGGTCGCAAGCCTGGATAAAGCATCTCTTACCTAAGGTTAACATCTTTTTCTGGTCTTTGCTGCAAAATAAAGTTCTTACTATGGATAATCTCAGGAAAAGAGGATTTCTGATCCCTAATAGATGCTACCTCTGTAAAAGCAATGCTGAATCGGTTAATCACCTCTTTATCCATTGTCCTTTCTCTTCCTTGGTTTGGGACAAGCTTCTAAAATGCTGGCATTTTTCTTGGATCCCTCCGGAGTCGGTTGAGGATTTTTTTGTTCAATGGAAACCCCCCTCTTTCAACCCCTTTATTAAAAAACTGTGGGCCTTCTCGTTCCCCCATGTGACATGGGGAATTTGGAAAGAGAGAAACAACCGGATCTTCAGGGATAAGGAGTCTTCGGAGGAAATTATGTTTGAGATAATTCTTAGGATGATCAAAGAAAACTTCTCTATTGTCCCCTTCAGGGAAGACAAGGTTGAGACTGTGGTTTGCTCTCCTTTTGACAACCTGATTGCCAGGGAATGGAGAATTAAATGGGATATTTCTAAGGCCCCTAATTCTACCAAAAAATCCAGGGACGGTGTTTGCTGGAGTTTTCCTAATGAAGGATGGGCCAAAGCTAACTTTGATGGTGCAGCCAAAGGAAACCCAGGAAAGGCTGGGTGTGGTGGGGTTTTAAGGGATTCGGCAGGTAACTTTATGGGAGCTGTTGCCACTCCTCTGGGTGTCCAAACCAATCATGTGGCAGAAGCGGCGGGGGCTTATTACATAATCAACATGGCTGCGGGAATTAATTGCAAAAATCTTTGGCTCAAAGGTGACTCGAAAAATATAATTGATAGCCTTTGTGGTAGGTCCCAGCCAGCTTGGTTGATAAAAAATTGGATTGATGACACCAAGGCCTTACTTAGTAAGTTCGACAGAATAAGAATAACTCATGCTTACCGTGAGGCGAACGCGGTTGTGGATTTTTTTGCCAATGAGGGAGTTAAGAGTGATAAAATCCTCACGTGGCATAAAAAGACAGACCTCCACTTCGATGTCCAAGCGTTATTGGAGCTCGATGCGGTGCACAGAAAAAAGGCGGTGTCTTGTAATAATGAGGAAGGTACGAGTCATGAATAGCAAGATTAGAAGATATAATGGGGCCGAGAGGATCCGGCTGATAAATTATTTACTTTGGCACGCTTTGTGGGTCCTGCGAAGCAAAGGAACTTTCTAGAACAGGTTTTCTGTCTGTAACTGTATTCGAACTAATATCTCAAAAATGGGCGGGAACGGAAGAGGGTTGAACCTACCAGCTTTGAGTCACACACCAAGAATGCCAAAGCTTGGAGTAAAATAAGAAGGGGTGGCTTACTTCCGTTCATTGAGAAACTCCATGGCCCTAAGGAGGAGATTACAGATTTCTTTGAGAAGAATTGGAACAATGGGGAGGTTCTCCTCTTTGGCAGGAAAGTTCAGATTGATGAAGCCTTGATTGCGGAGGTGACTGGTATTCCGATGGAAGAGCATAAATTCTTCAGAGATAGGAAATTCTCTGATGAAGCTGTGTTGAGGTTCCCCAAATCTGAAACGGAGAAGCAAAAACTTGTCAAAACAATGAATAGTTACTATGAAGTGGACACTATAAAAGCATTATGGAGAAAAGTGTTAAAGGTTATCATGGAGTACATCACTCTCGACGACCGCTTCACTAGGGTTTATGGATACCACTTAGTGCTACTTAATCATTTTCGGCACAAGGTGCGTGTCTCAATCCCCTTCTTCTTGCTCTGTTCCCTGAGAAATAGCTTTTCTGATCACAGTAGAAGCCCTAAAAGATGCCCGATTATTCACACGGGTCTTTTAAGGCTCATTTTTGAGCACTTTCAGAATATGCCTGCCCTTCCAAACCGTATTACCCCCTTGGAGCTTGATGAAGATGATACTGAGCCTAGCATTTTTGATACCAAAGCTTCCCCCGTCTGTGTCAAGAACTCTTCGCCTCCTCTGCTCCCCCCTTCTGCCTCTGGCCGCTCCCCTCATCCTTCTGGCGCCTGCTCTGTTTCTGCCTCTGGCCGCACTAACCCTAATGCCAATTTGGCGGGCTCTAGCTCTCCGGTTAATAAGCTTGTTTCCTACCCCGACGACTCCCCTGTTGTTTCTGCTAAGGTTGCCGGGGTTAATCTTGAGGACCCCCACATTCCCCAAAATATTCAATAGGAGAATTTTACCCCCCCGAGAGGTGCGGAGTCGGTGATTTTTGGGGTCAATTCTGAAAGTGACCCCCCTTTTGACTTCGTGGGTAATGCTAAGAGCTGTTCTCGGGACCAGTTGAATTCTGCCAAATGGGTTTTTCATGAAATAAGTGAGCTGAAAACAAAAAAATGGTCTCTTCATAGCAAGCTAGGGGAAATTGAAGCCAAAGTTGCAGGGTTTATTTAGCTTGAAGCAGAGAAGAACTACAATGTGAAGGACAACACTTTCGAAAATGATATTGAAAAAATCAAAGGTACTATGAAAAAAATTGCTGAGCAAAACTGTAGAATTGCCAGACATAACTCTGTTATCATCAGGGCAATGTCCGAAAGACTGGAGAAAACCCAGAATAGAGCTCTGATTGTTGATCTTGATCAGGAGAAAGACCAGGACAAGGAAGCTGGAATCTCTAAACGTACCAGATCAAGCACGAAAAGGAAAGCCCTGACCACCCCAAACATGACTCAGATTTTTATGGAGGGGGTTCAGGAAATGGCGGACTTGGAAGAGGTTGCGGACGAGCTCCTGAATTCTATGAATTAGCTGTGGCTGGGCCCAATTTTTTCTGTTTGCTGGCCTTTTTCTGGTTTCTTTAAGGCTTTTTGTTGCTGCCTGCTATTGCTGGTTTTTATCTTTCTGGTAGTTTTTCTATTTTTTGGACCTCTGTTTTGGTCTCTTCCTGTAATGTTACTTCATGGTTTCGGGTCCCTGTAAAACCCGTTTATCCCCCTTTTATAAAAAATTGTCACTTTAAAAATGCTTAATAAGTAGGGAAGAATGCCTAATTTACTTCAAAGAATGTTTATGATAATTTACTAATCAGTTTACACTTTAGTTAATAAATAACATAATTCTATAGAAAATTTTGAGGGAAAAACATAAAAATAGAAAAAATAATATTTTCATTTATGAAATCTTGAAAAATAATAAAATAATTAAAAAAATTAGTCCTTTTTTTTTTTTTTTGACTAAATCACTAGTAGTAACTATAAAACCCTTGAATAGAGAAAGCCATGATCCATCAATGTCAAGCTTTAATGTCTTTGATACTTGTTGATCATGTGCTATTATTGTCTAGGAATGGTCTCCATTTGAAAGAATGACTATACAAGAAATAAGATCTAACGAATTTGGTTTATTGTTTTATTAAGAATAATAAATAAATATTTTTGGTTAAAGCTGATATCACCTTTGACCAAAGGCATAGATCTAGTTAAAGGTCTCGATGATGTATACTTATGATAGAAGACTACTCATTCAAAAAATATGGTTCATTCAAAGGTCTTCTTTATTTTTTTTGTACTTAAGGGCTATTTTTGCATCCTATCCCACAATCGAGACACACAATTGTGTTATTATGCTAATTATCTACTTTACATGCATGTTTTTGAGTGATACATTCTTTGAGATTAATGATTATTCTAGGATTCCCATGCACCCAAAAGTGGGAAAATTATTATGGTGAAATTTGCATTCCCATTCTAATTTCTATAATAGTTTTGTGCTCATTTTGAAAGAGTGGATTAATAAAATTGCATATCTACATATGACACACTCTTGTGAAGAGTTGCGCTCATTCCCCCATATCGTTACTCATTCTCATTTGTATAAATTTTGATATATTTTATCCATATACACATATTCCAATAAATTCACCTTGATTATTCATTTATCAAATCTATCGATGCATTGATTCCCAAATATTCCAATTCCATCATGACTCTACTGCATTTTTTATCCTAGGTCAATCCCCCCAAAACTTAAAAAATCAAATTCAAAATTTTTCCAACTCCCACCTATTTTATTTCTTCCCCAAATTGACTTGGTACATGTTTTGTGTTCTTATTGCTACATTATCCTTGTATATACAAACATTCAATTGCAATAATTTATGGACATCTTAAAAGTGTTAAATATTAGATGCATTTGAGAAATCGGCATACTAGGAACATTTCAATAGGACAACCTAAAATAATCTAATTCTACATCACATCATCCTAGAACACCTACATGCAGTTTGAAGTTTATTGTCCTTGATTATTTCCATGACTATAAAGCTAGTCCTATAAAGGGGGTTAGTCTTGGAGAACACAACTAGCATTATTTAGTGATCTCCACTAGGTGTTATTAAACACGTCCAATCTTTAACACTTGGAAAAGAAAAGTGAATAATGTGAATCAGAAAATCAAATTATGCCACTAATGAGATTATATCCACAAGTCAAGGGACTGGAATGAAACTCTGCATAAAGAGGACTGGAGTACACAAGGTCATCTACTATTCTGTGTGCATTAAACTTATTCCAACTAGCTATTCCCACCATTGAATGTTCTGAGGAATACGGCAACTTTGCAGTCGATCAACTTTTCTAGTTTTCCATCTTAGCTGGCGACATTGATATTTCGTACTTCTTCAGTACATGGAGTGGCAGTCTTCTTTTGAAACGTTCATTTGGTTACAGGATATTATGGGCGCAGCCAGCAATGGAAACAAAAAGTTTGGTGTGGCTGTTTCTGGTTTTTGGGGTTACTGTAGTTATCTTGCTCCTCATTTTACTGATCTTGTGTTGAGGCGTGATCTCATGTTGTCAGTATTCATACAAAACAAAAGATCTCAATTGGACGGTTGGAGTTAATGCTGCTGTCTTTTCTCCTGCTTCTGTTGTTCTTTGTTTTCTGTTCTCTATATTCTTTTGATAGCTTAATACAATACCACCCCAAAAAACATAAATTCCTCCTCCAGCCATTAAAAACAACAAAGAATTGAGCCACTCGATTGATTATTAGAATTGTGTATCAAGCAAATAAATAATGTTCAACTGTATTCACCATAAGCACACGGGTTGAAGATCATGTCAAGGAATGAGGTTTCCCCTAACATGGATAAATAATGAATCATGATGTGGCCCTTAATGGAAATAAAACTTGTGTTTAAGTGCATCAGACACTAGGAAAGAAATATGCCCCTAATATAGTAGTATTAGAAATAAATGGAAGCCATAGTTCCGTAGTGGTATAGAAGATTTTGCTACATGGCATAACATGTAGCTGATAAGGTAGGGAAGGTGTATAGTGTGTCCACTCTGAGATTAAATTTAATACATGGAATAACGTGTAATTGATTAAATTGGGCTTAAGGCTTGTACTATCCCCACTATAACTCTTAGAAAATGGTTAGGTTATGCAAGTATATCGATGCAATAGTGAAGGCATGATGCATCCTAACGTGGTAAGTTGGCTCTTAACAGTATGGTTAGGTCATGAAAGCACAACAATGCACAAATGTGATAATGAGAGTTCATCTCAAGGTAATTTCCCTCACATGGGTAAGGCAATGCAATAAGTTAAAGGATGGGAAAGGATCACAAACAATGTATGATGCCTATACAGTGATATAAGATAGATCCTATTGGCCCAATTAATGCAAAGTGATTGTTGATAAGATCACATTTCTTAGTCTTCAAATTAATTTTTTTTCATAAAATTTGAAAATAATTTGACATGTTCATCCCCTTCATGAACATCATCAACATAAATCTGAGCATTTGGATGAAGACCATATAATCCAAGGTTTACATTTAATAATCAACCCAAGAGAAGTCTATTTTTAAATGGTGTCTCTGGGAATAATATGGGACTCAGAAACATAATTTTTTGTGACATCGAGGTGTACATTGGATTTCAATGTCTTGCTCTATTCATCATATTATTTTTCAAGACTAATCATCTCATTGCGTTCTTTCTTCGTATTTTTATGGATGCTTCTAAATATAAGAATGGGTTTTGTAAGATGTGATGCTACTTTAAAATAAAAAGGAAGCATCACTAAAATAGTTATGGGTAGTTGATTTATTGTAGTTTATAGGAGTATAAATATATTGAGAATTAAAAGAAACATCCAAAGGAGTATTATATCTACACCAAATTATTTGTGACTAACACAAAAAATCATGTTGAAAAAAATGATTTACAAATTGATACGTATCCTTACCATAGAAGAAACCATTCTTAAAAAGGTAATAAAATTAACATGTGTACCTTTCATAGTCATGTATTGCAAAAATAAACAAGGTACATCAACAAAAAGTATTTCTTCTTCACATAATAGAGTTTATACCTCTTCCATATGGAAAATAATTGAAGAACATTTGGCCTTGAAATCAATAAATTACTTCTTGGTTCATCTCTATAGCAAGGTCTAGAAATTTATTTTGATTAAGTTACATTTTCTTCCTTGACACTATTAATTGGCGTCATTTTATGGGATGTCAACTACAACAAAGAACCTTCTTGATTGGAAATGTTATGAAGGTATTAAAATATGAGCTAGGATCAAATCCTCGCTTGTAATGGTGTCATTTTGTTAAGTCCCAAAATTGTTCCTTACTAATCCTAACACATTTCTTACCATCAAGGCGAGGGAAATGTTGTCAAAAAGGTAAAAAAGGGGGTTCATAAACAAGCCATAGAGGGTTAAAGGTCCATGAACAAGTGTCAACATTCTCTCCTACACTTTGGACTTAGCTTAGACCAAGGAGGGTATTCTCTAAGGTATTTTTAATATATTTTTAAACTAGTTATTATATAGCATGATTGAAAAAATTGGTAGAGCATATAAAATGTACATATGACCCCAATATTTATCACTAAGTAAAAAAAAATTATAGATAACCTCTTATATAGTTGATAGCTCACCTTGGACATGCACCTATAGATAACAATAATATGACAATCCGTAAAGGTGATCTATTTTAGTGTTTCATACATATTGGTAAGATGCATATATGCAATACATGATGCTCTAGATATTTAACAATTTTTGGTTATTTTAAGATAGTTCCTTGGATTGTAACACTAAATCATCAATAACATGTATATTCTATTGTTCTATAAATCTAGTCCAACAACTAACTTGGATGAAGAAATTTAAATAATTGAAAGATTGATACTTCATAAACTTTAACTAATGTATATTTTATTGGGAAATAAAGTCATCAATAATAAAGAGGAAATAAATGCCATCAAATAATAAACAAAACTAGATTTAGTGTACATGAGAAAAACATATTACATTTCATTTGATGCTCATACTTAAGAATCCTTCTTAGAGCTACAAAAATAAAAAATGAAATAGAGAAAATACCATTATAAAGATTATTTTAATTTGCATTAGAAGCTATCACACTTATATCTAACCCCTATTACAATCACACTAGAAAATGTGGTTAAATAAAATATAGAGTTATGATTATATAATTCTATTAATCATTACAAAATTTCATGGGGACATACTATTACATGAATATATGATTTTATTGACCCTTCCCACACTTTACAAGATATATTCATTTATTTGCAACATAGAAATATAGTAGTTGATGCCCTAGAATTAACTCGAGGCACTTACAAACTAGAAAATTGACTCAATGATAAACCATAATAAAAGAAAAAACTCAACATATATAATAGCAGCCAAACCCAAGCCTATAAATAGATACACAAAATTTTAATGTTTGAGGCATTAAACACATTCACTATTTGAATAATGGTATCAATGAAAATCAATGTCCTATCTAAAAGTGAAATGCTCTAAAGATAGTATTAAGATAAATTATAGATGAGATGCAATCTAACTTCATTCATGGTTCTTAGAGAGTAGTGATAAAATATAAGGGCGGGTGTCACACATTAAATGTTCCAGATGAGATGCAATCTAACTTCATTCATGGTTCTTAGAGAGTAGTGATAAAATATAGGGGTGGGTGTCACACATTAAATGTTCTTTTGGTTCTTTTAATAATTCTTTGAAAATTCATTACTTATGCCTCTTCTTTTCTTGTTAAATATTCTATGTGAACTAGATTGTATTTCCAAAAGGTTCCTGAACTCATAAACTTAGTGACATTCAAAACTAGTTCACTTTCTCCTCCTTTATTTCCTTCTTCTCTGTCACATTTTATCTAACCTTGAGAATGAAATCAAACTTGAACACAAATTTTAAATAATCATGTTCTTTGTAAAATTTAGAACTTGGATAAATTTTGAACTTCTTTGGTCACTTGCCCCTTCTCTTTCCTTTTATTTTCTTTGTCACACTTTTTGTGACCAGGTGAACCATGTAACTTTGTAAAGCTTGTTAACTCTTGAACTTTGTAAAATTAAGAACCTTTCAAATTCTGAAACTAAGACTTAATTTTTTTTTTGGTTTCTAGGAGTTCAAAAACTCACAAACTTCTTGAATTTTATATCTTGGAGGAAAAGGAAGTTCTTATACTTAGGGAATTTTTGGATTATGACATTTTTTGGAAAATAACCTAAGTATAAGGGGAAACCTATAGAACACAAAGATACATTTTGGCCAATTTATATTATCTTGAATTGATTATAAGTGATGCAAAAATAGGGCAAGAACCCAAGGTACACAAGGACATGAATCAATTCTAAAAAAATGATGCCTACAAATCTGTGAACCAACAAACCTTAAGGAATTTATCATTAGTGTAGTCAATATGATGATGTCATAATAGATTATTCTTAACAAGAACCTTTTGGTTCAGCAATTAGGAACTCCAAAAAAAATCTACTAAATGGTACTTGGATCTAAATAGAATAGATTTCTAAAATGTTCTCCCTTAGATAAAACCACCACTCCACCCATAAAATTTTAACCTTATTTTTAAAATACTACATGCAAACCTAAATGATTCATATTGTTCATAAATAATAGGTTTTATTTATGCTTCAAAACATGTGTAATTCTATAAATCCTAAAGTCATGTGCTATTATCTAGAGTCAATGATATATCATTATAGGTGAAATAAAGACATGATAAAAATATGATATGAAAGGGCTAATGGGTGAGGATAAATATCTCCTTCTTCTCCTTTAGTATTGACTAAACCAAAGGGGGTATTTCCTAAAAATAAACAATGATGGAATATACCTTGAGATAAACTAGATATCAGAAACATATGAAACTCATTTTCAATTGTCACTAAGTACCAA
This sequence comes from Sequoia sempervirens, assembly GCA_007258455.2. Lineage (NCBI taxonomy): Eukaryota > Viridiplantae > Streptophyta > Pinopsida > Cupressales > Cupressaceae > Sequoia > Sequoia sempervirens. Next base: position 381,684,855 of record VDFB02047230.1, read on the forward strand.
TTTGTTTGTTTACCTTGAACCAAGGATGTAATACGTCTATGAATAGATGTTTACCTTGAACCAAGGATGTAATACCTCTATGAATAGATGCAACAGGTATGTGGAGATTGGGAGGTATTCTTCATAATCATTGAATATTTACAAATGATACTTTATCCCACTTCATACATGGGCACATAGTGGCAACATCATTTTATATTTCACTATGAATGACTTTTGTGAGTTTTGTAGACACTTTATAGAAACAAGGCCATGCAATCAACTAGTGTAGTGGGTCAACTAATTCCAATTTAACTACTAAGGTTATTTTTTATTATTTTCTATTAATTTAAGTAGGTAGTATAAGGTTAATCTTTCTAGAAAATTATAAAATGAGATGGTACTAAGAAAGGGATATAGGTTGAGTGAGATAAATTAAGGCATGTAGTTTCTCTAAGTTGTGTAAAAAGTCAGAGTAAGAAATTTTAAAAATATAATAAATTATGATTTGAATCAATATTAATATTTTTAGAGACAATCAAGTGGATTATTTATGTTCTCAAATTATATGGCTACGATACTTTAGTTTTCTATTTAAATTTTTTTATGACGAGTCAATCTTTCTTTAGACATGATGAAAATGAACTAGTATAAGAAACTTGGAATAACCATTATGTTAGATAATGAGTTTATCTATTAATTTTACCATTTCCCTAATTTGAATGGTAAATTATTATTTGTATTGTAAAATACTTACTTAAAAGAAGAAATTTGAGTTTTTTAAATTAATAACTATGGTCTAAAATATACTACAAGCAAGTTTCAAGTGCTACTAGAATTTGGTACACTTGATAATTGTTGATCATTAAAGGTTGTGTCTCTCCAATAGTCTTATGGGAAATTCAGCGAGTGGGGGACAAATTGCGTCTCACTAAATACCTCTAGGTTTTTCTATAGAAAGCTAACTCTTCTTTTGGGGTTTTGAGATAAGGGAGAAAGAGAAATGTAAATATAAAACACGAAAGGTGATATGCCAAATATTTTACAACATTTCAAACTCAAATTATTCCTATGATTGATATAAAGGACACATAATGCCACAACCCCTCATTGTTGGAAAGAGAACGAACAAAAAAGGCTAACTTCAAGGACAATGCAGACTTTCAAATCTTTCCATAGGCAGTGTTCATTGAGGTCCAATCAAACATAAAAAATCCTTAGAGTAAACGAATAATATTTCAAAAATTATAAGAACTTTGTCTCCTAATATAACATAGCACATAAAAATAACAACTTCGATGATAATGGAAAAGTCCAATGACATAGTCCAATTTTTCCCAAAATTGCTATTCCACAACACAAGCATAAAGCATAGAAATCCGCTATTTAAACTATCAGAATATAGCTTGCAAGACACAGTGTTTCATTCAAAAATGATAATATAAAAAAAGAAAGCTTGAAAAAGGCCATACATGCATAGTCTCAAAAATTCCCCTCAATAGTTCGTGCCTTAATTAAAATTGAACTTTGTAACAAAGGTCGGATGCCAATCCGACAATAGTTTAAACATTAATAGATATAGTTTTCCAGAATAAAGTAGTTCTATAACTTTCTTCTGAAATATAGTTCATAAACTTTAAGAAAATTAAAAGGAATACAATTCATTTTTTTGAAGAAAAAAGTTTCCTCCTAGAAAAATACTTTTATGAAAAATCATCCTCTTCTTGGTGTCATCTCCTTCCTTTTATATCAATCAAAGAGAGAAACACTGCCTTGCCCAGAAGTAAATGCTACTAGATGTTGATACTTGATAGCTCACAATCTAATTTGTAAGCCCTTGGTTAGGCCACAAAATAACTTTGCATTAACTTTTTAGCTATTGCATTAATGTTCTCTAGATATTTTGAAGAGAGAGAGCAATATCAGATCCAATCTTAAAAATGATATTTCAGCAATTACTTCTTCTGACTTAATCACATTGCCTTGAAGTACTGAATGGAAGCTTCCATCTCAAGACAAGCAAAGAGAAACCAAAATGTTCTGCCAATCCTTAAAAGATATAGTCCTCGTTTGATAGAGAGGTGACACGTCACTTGGTCGGGAACTTATGGTTTTTGAAGAATGTTTTTGCAGCAAATCTCTGCCATTCTGACATGTGTCTTGGGTGCTCCTTTGAAAATAAAAATGATAAAGGAAAAACCGCATGGCCACCCCGTGGCGCATTGCCTATCTTCCTTACCAACCTTACCTTACCCAGGCTATCACTTTTACAAAATATAAAAGTGAAGCCAAAAATTGGAAGGCTAGGGCATTGCGAAAAACCTATTCATAGTTCTGGCGACTCACAGGGGCCTTCACTTGAGGAGGTACAAACCCAACTCTCTAGAAATTCCTGAAGTTTGAAGAAGGAGGAATGTTGCACCTTCCATTCTTCCTCAGTGGGTAAAGACATACTACAAATGAGCTTGTAGGCTTGATCAAGCTAGAAAAATTCTTTGAAAGACATGACCCCCCATCTAGCAGTAACCACTCCAAGGTAATGATAAAGGCGAGAAAGGAAAAAAATCTCGCATTCAACTTCATCAGCTGTACACACTGTACTTGAACTTAGAAGCTTAGTTGTAGTCTGGTCCTTATATTTGATAGCCTCTATAATTTTCTCCATAGTTTGTACATTTCCTTCTTGGGAAAACAAGGGGGTAATCCGTAGTTGATCAAAACATTAAAATCCATTTTAATCTCTAACTCTCCTTATCAACACTAACTGTAAATCTTTACATTTCTTAGCAATTTTCTGGGAGTTGACGATTTCATTGGCTTTGATGTAGGTGGTTCTTCTATCAACAATTCCAACATCCTTTAAAACTTCATCGAAATCCACACAAAGTCTAGAAATGAAACTTTGTGACTCCACCACTCGAGAGTCACATTTCTGCAAGACATGATTGACCGTTGAGCCAATCTTCTCATTTATTTTTTGGAAATCCTTCAAGAATTGAAAAATAGGCCTAAGGACAAGAACTATAGTTGCAATCCACTCCCAGTTTGAAGATACTAGTTTTTTCATTAGCAGGAGAGACCCAGTCTCTCGAGCAGCAGCCAACTCTTGATTAAGTTGAATCTTCTTTGCCTTTGCGTTCTCCTCTATTTTCCCCTTTTTCTTGGGAGTGTCTGCCAGTTTGGAGCTTACCCTTTGTTTCTCTAAATCACATGCCTGTAATGCAGACATGAATTCTTGTTTTTCTAGCTTCAGCTTTTCTATGTCTGCCCGTGCCTTCTGAATAATATCAAAAAACTGAGATCAGACATTACCCAGCTCCTTCTGTAAATTTTCTTGAGTACTTCTGTATCCCATGTTGGTCTGATGCTAGATGGAGAGATCAACTTTTAACCTTTCAATTTTGGCATGTAGTCGAACCTATTGGCTTTGTGCTTCTCCAAGCAATTTTGAGTCTTCTCCTTGTTTACTCCGAACTTGCATTATGTGGGCCAACTCAATGTCCTTAGCTTTGAGCTCTATTTATAATCTTCCTACTATTTCCCTTACATTTACTAGCTCCGTCTCTCACTTTTTAAACCTTCTACCCAGCTTTTCATAGTCTGAGTATACCACCTGCTGGGTGGTCTTAGCTAAGATCACTTTGTCACGTGGGTGCGTTTCAGTTAGATCTAGGCCTGTTGTCTAGATGTCGTAATCCTCCAACTACATTTTTCGCTTAGGCTTAGCCACAAGTGGGGTCATGGTACTGATCAAAAGAGAATTCCACTTCTCATTATAACAAGCCTTGATCTTCTTAGTAGTAGGTAACTCAACATTTTTCAAAAGGTGCCTCTATTTAGCATTTTGTCAGGCCATCTTTGTTGCATTGAAATGATCTTAGAGAGTTTGACGAAGATCGATGTTTTGAGTAGGGGATTTTCTAGTGAAGGTAAACAGAGACATCGATGGGTGGAAAGGTGTTTGCTCAAAAGTTGTTGGACTGGGTGTGGGGGTTAGTACTGATGCTTCAACTCTTTCAAAAGGGGCCCTTGATAGGGTGAATAAAGAGTTAGTAGCAGCTAAAACAGATGCTGCTCGTTTGAAGTGCAGGGTAATCTCAGGGATTTCATTCTGATCAGGGAAAGGTGTATTTAGGATTATTAAATTAGGGTCCATGGATGGAGAATTCCTTCCAAAAAGAGGAGGAAGGGGGGTAATCAAAGAGGTAGAAATAGGAAGAGAAGGAGGAGTAGGACTTACCTGAAACACAGTGGTCGACATATCTTGGAGAGTGGACTCCACTTCTTCTTCTCCTCGGGCCAACTCTTTGGATATGTCTAGCCCTTCCATTCGCCTTCTTTTCTCTTGACTAGAGATGAAATGCTCTGTTCTTATGACCAATGATCCCTCTAAAAATTGACCCTCAGCAAATGCAACAGATGAAACTCTTGTGGATTGTTAGGGTTTCTTTCCCTTACTCTGGGCACTGGAGGCGAACAGGGCCCACGAATCCTTTTGCCTCAAATCTTTCCGACCACCAAATTCTCGAGGTTGGTGGTTCTGCCATGGAACTTGTTTTGCATTGATTTCATGGCTGGTTTCTGGATTACTATTATTGGAGTTGGCCTCCTTGTCATAAAAATACTCAAATTCTTCATCTTGTGGGAACTATCTAACAAGGAGGTTGGGACAATGCAACTCTTGTTGGAACCTCTAGAAATCTGCCTTCTTTCTTTCTGACCATCCCCTCTTCTTTAGTTGTGTGTTAAGGGATTTATTTATTGGAAGGTTCTTGTCATACTGGACCTTCGATGTGTAGAAACTCAACCATTCTGGTCACTTGAAAGGAATATGCTTCAAGTCAATATATACCTATGCACTTTCTTGAGTCACGTTCTTCCTTGTTTCAAAGTATTCCTGCTCCTCATGCTTTATGCTATAAATTCCTCTTGGATTATAGTCCCACTTATCACAAATGAGGACCATACCCAAAACCTCCAATAGATTCTTGATTTCTTCTTCACAAAATCGCTTTGTGAGCAATACCTGACTGTTAGCAGTATTGAGAGGAAGCAGATACAAGTTCATTTTGTTTCTTCCTGCACTGTAGATTTTGTCAACAATGGTCAACTAGCGACATGCTTTTAGCACGAAAACCCTATCTGTTACAAACCTAGGGAGTCGAAAAGACTCATTGGGAAAACCGTGAAACCTAATAAATGTGAAATTTGCACCCAGGAAATAATCTACTGGGTTTTGCGAGATCCTTATCTATTACAAAAACTTAGGAGAAAAACATCTCGTAGGGCGAAGCAACAACTCTTGAAGTATGGGCCTCAAAAAAGTAATCCAAAAACCCATAATAATCCCTTGCTTTAGAAAGCAGATGGGTCCATACAGAAACTGGATGAAGGTAGTTCCTTTCATCCAGCTTGGACACTAGCACATTTTTCCCAAAATATTTAAAATTTTGATGCAAAATTAAATGATCCAAGAAGGAATGGTATATGAATTTAGAATTAGTCCCATAATTTTTTAGTTTTTCCAACATGTTCCCTTCTATCACCTCGGAAAAATCATAATGCTTCTGAATTTTTTCTCTTTTTAGCTCAAAAGCTAGGCCGAACTGAAAAGGAAGAACCTAGGTGTCATTGTCAAGGCCAAATACCCAAGCTAGCATTGGAAATACTGCTTGAGTGTCCCTTTTGAAAATATCATATGATAGAGGGAAAGGAACATGGTCCCTATTCGACCGTTCCCTTTTTTCTTCTTCATAAAAGTTTGTTCTTTTGGCCCTTTCTTCCCCAAAAAGATCCATCTTTTCTTTGTTGAACAACTCTGAATCCTAGACCATAGGGATAAATAACATATCCCATATGACTTAAGCAGATATGGTAACTCTAACCCTGCTGCTGTGGATAACCCCGGTTACCTCATCAAATTTCTTAACACATGCATCAACCAATTTAGGGCATGGATGTATGGTGGGAAACATGAATTGCGGCAAGCCGCAATCCCATAACCGAAGCGCAAAGCTATCAAATGTCCCATAATTTTCCTTCCTTTGAAATGGACCTTCCCTGAGGCTTTTATGATTGAATGATAACTTAGGATCAAAAACGTTGTCAACGATGTCTTGTACCACTTCTCTTTTCACAGAATTATCTACAAGAACCTTGTAATACTCAAAAGGTTGTTCCTCTATAGTTGGAGCATTTGTGAAAGACTTTCACCCAAAAATATTGGCATAACCAGGTCATTGGCTTGAACTTGTGGCCTATCTTCCAAAAGTTGAGGGTTTCGCCATGATTGTATCAAGAGTTGCAGAGGAACTCTTAGGGATAACGGTCAGGGACCCTTTTATTTGGAAAGAAAAATATACTTTTGAGGGTAATTAATGCTTTTGTTGGTAAATGCACTCAAGGTTGCACTATTGTTATTGAGTTTATTAAATGATGCCATTGGGATGATACGTGTGGACTAAAGCTCCATATCCCTTGGGAATGCCAAAAATATTGTGAGGATGGAATTAGTACATTCCTTTCGCTACCTCTTGATTGAAAATAAATATTTCCTTGAGAAGCATGCTTCTCGTCATACTAAATGTGTTGAAGTGGTGCAAAGTGCCCTTGAAAAATGTAACCATTAATCTACTAGAGATCTTTCTTTTAAAGCACGTTAACCCCATATTTTCTCATTAATGGGATAGTTGGCATTGATAATGGTGATGGACACATGTCAATAATCAGCGCACTAGAGCATTTACTCCCAACGTCCCAATTTATTTCTTAATACATTCCATAGGATCCTCCGTATGGTTTATCTACTCTGGTCTGTTTTGCCTCAATTTATTTTCATTTCCGTCCAGCCAAAAATAGATATTTTGTTGATCATTTTTGCTGGTTAGCCTTTTCTATATATAGTCACACCACCTTTTACAACATCCATTTGAATATAAAGCTCTCTAACTTAGTTGGCCTTCTATCTAATTTCTTCCCATTCTGCCAGAACTCGCTGCTTTACCAGAATGTTTACTGGTTTGAGGACCCGTATTCAGCTCCTTCCATGGAGGCTGCAATACAACTTCATAAGAGAAATCACTAATGACTGAATCAAATGATTGATCAAGAAATGTGACCCACTTATCATGACTGCATTCAAATGGGTGGTGGGTACTGACTTCATTGCCGATGAGAACCAGCTTCAGAATAGTTGCAATGTGCTTTCTTGCTTTGTGGCTTCATTGTTGGACTTGAACAAGTCCAAACCCATGATAATTGAGTTGTGCCGAGAGATGTTTGACACCTCACTGATGGAAGGGTTCAAAGAAATAGTGCAAGTAGCTATCCCTGACGTTGGCATCCTGATTTCCATGGACCTTTGAAGGCATGTGGAATTTAGCATAGACGTGCCCTGGCTACCCTTTCTCTCTAATTTCTGCACTATGGACATGGTGACACATCAACATTCTTCTTAGCCAACAGTCATTTTCTTACTTCGTGAGTACAACATGGAGTGTGTTATAGGATTAGCCTGGAGGAAACACTTCAACTTCTTGGTGCATAGTAGCAATGAGTAGGCCTTGGGCCTGCGTTTATGTACGTCTTGTTCTTCAGTCCTCCTTTTGCAACCAGACAGAGAGAAGAAGAGAAAGAAAAACAACCCGATAGAGAGTCTTCTCATTCCTAGGTGACGATCGAGGGCATCTCTAGACTACTTTTGCGCGATACTCCTTCCTTGTTTATCTTTTTCTTTTTAAACCCTTTTGGGCTCACTCAAGAAGGTTTCATGTTTGAATCTGGTCTTTGGGATTGCATATATGTAGAACTTATGATATAATACAAACTACTTATTTCCTAGTGTCTTAGGTTTTATTTAAATTTTTTGAAATAATTTCAAAACTTTACATATGATACATAATTGTTTAAAGCTTTCAAAAACTATGCATTTTAATGGAAAATCTTCAAATAAATACTGTTCACCGGTATACCTAAAGTGTTACCTTCTAGATCTTCAAGTTCATATGCATTCTTTTCTTTACATGTGTTGATTCAAAAAGGTCCCTTCCATAGTGCTTCAAATTTTGTGTGTTGTCCCAGTTTTGCAATACATTCATCATATTTTAGCACTAAGCTCCCTTCCTTGAATTCTGAACTAGAGGCCTTTTTTTCAAACCATTGCTTGATTGTTTGCTGATGGTTGATCATGGCTCCATGGGATTTTTTCTATCTTCTTCTAGTCTGAGGAGTTATGCAAGTCACATCTCCATTCCACCATTTTCTTCAACTTCTAGTGCTTTTAGTAGTTGTAGAGCAAGGATCTCTATAGAAATGGGCATTACTACCTCCTTTTCGTATACCAACTCATAGGTTGAAGTTTTCAGAATCTGCCTGGGGGCAAATCGGTCTGTCCAAAAAGTTGCTTATAGATGCTTGTGCCAGTCTCTTTGCTGTTCTAACCCAATGCATTTAATTAACCTAATTAGGTTTTTGTTGGTGGATTCTGCTAACCCATTCCCTTGTGGATAGTAATTTGATGAAGTTTTAAGAAAAATTTCATGCCAGATAACAAAATATGACATCCTCGACTTGACAAAAGCTCGGGCATTGTCAGATATGATGGTTTTGGGTGGTCCAAAGCTGGTCACTAGTTCTTCGAGAAAATTAACAATTTCTCCTTGTGCTGCATTTTTTAAGGCTACAACCTCTACCCACCTCATGAAGTAATTATTTGTTGTGAGGATCCATTTGTGTCTGACATTGGAAATAGGATTTATCATACTGATAAAATCTAGGCCCCACTGGGAAAAGGGTTCCTCTATCACAATTAGGCTCAGGGGTTGAATGACAATCCTTCTTTTGCCAACAAAAAATGGAATTGAGTACACTTCTGTACTAGATTATGTGCTTCTGTGAACATAGAGGGCCAATAATATCCTACCCTCATTATTTTTAGAGCAATGGTCTTGGTGGAAAAATGCCCACCCTCAGGACTATGGTGAAATTCATTAAGAATCCTCTCTTCCTATAGGGCGTCAAGGAATCGAAGTAGCACATCATCATAATTTCTTTTAAAAAGTACATTTTTGATTAGTACATACCTTGTGCCTTGTAGCTAATAGTACCTCCTTTTATTAGATGGTAGACTAGTTGGGTAATATCCTTTTTGCATGTGTTGTGTTTGATCAGCAACCCAAAATTCATCAGACTCAAATTGATTTGAGTATACTTGGCCAGTTTCCATTTTAGTTGTAGGACTTGCTTCCTATTCCATATATTCACACAGACCTCTTCCTCGGACCAGCTTATTTGGTCAGATATCTACATCATACTCTAGAATCTTAGTGATCTAGTTTTCTCTTTTTTCAGTGATCTTGCCCTCTATTATGTACTCTCGCACACTGGGATGTGCTACGAGGATAGTGATTTTATTGGTCAACAACAAGTGTTAGAATTTCTTCAAACTTTTTAACTATAGCAAAAGCTTGTTTTTCCACAAAGTTGTACCTCATCTCATACCCTTTCAAAGTCCTAGAATAGAATTCAACAAGATGCTATCCTTTATTTTGATCACCCTTTTGAATAAGTACCAAAGCTATTCTATCCTGACCACTATACACAGAGTAAGAAATCCTCAAAAAAATTTGGATCTGGAGCAGCGAAAATTGCTATCTTTACTTGCTCGAAGGCCTCTTTCCCCTTCAAGGTCCATTTGAAAGGTAGATTATTTTTGAACATTAGTGAAATAGGCCTTACAATACTAGCAAAGTCAGAAATGAACTTGATGAAATTGATCTTTCCTAGAAACAACTGGAGTCCCTTTTGGTTCACTGGCAGAGGTAATTCCATTATGGACCTAACCCTCTTAGGATCTATCACTATTCCCTTGTTTGAGACTATAAAGCCAAGTAGCTTACCTTGAGGCACCCTAAAAACAGATTTTTTGGGATTCAGAGAAATCCCAAACTGTTGACATTTTTGGAAAATCTTCTCTAGATGATCAAAGTGATCATTTCTTGATTTTGAAAATATTATTAAGTCATCTATATATATTAGAATGATCAGGTTAATTAAAACCTTGAAGGTGATATCCATTGCTTGCTGAAAGGTTGCGCTAGCATTTGACAAGCCAAATGGTATTTTAGCATATGCAAACGTTCCCCACTTAGTGGTAAACGTTGTTTTGTGTTGGTCATTTTCCTTCACATATACCTGGTTATACCCTGAATAACAATCAAGTAGTGAGAATATTTCAGGCCTAGCTACTGTCTGTAAAATTTGCTCCATTGAAGGCAAGGGGTAATGGTCTTTAAGTAATACTTTATTTAGACCTCAGAAGTCGACGCAAAGTCTAATATCACCATTCTTCTTTAAGAAAGGTACTAGGTTCGAAACCCAGGTGGAATGTTTGATCGGATATATTATCTTGGACTCAACCAACTTGGTAAGCTCTTGTGCCATTAATGCTTCAGATGATGGCCTGAACAACATTCTGCTTAGTTGTGTTAGAAATTGGTTCAAATTGTGACCCAATCGATGCCATTTAGTTAGCTATACTATTTTGTGATCGAGGAATAACTTGTATGTTGAAGGCTTCAAAACCCTCAATCAGGTCCTAGAATCCATGTTTTTATGACCTCATTTGGGTATTCTTTGCTATTGCTTGACCATGAACTTGACTCACCACTAGCTCTGAATCTCCAGAAACTTGTATTCTCTTTATACCCATTCTTTGTGCAAGGTTTAGGCCATGAACTAAGGCCTCATATTTAGCATCATTATTCGAACATGAGAACATGAAATGGTAAGCTTTGAGCATCTCAAATCTCATTGGAGAGAGAAAATGAACACCCACACCAACGCTGACCTTACACTTGGTACCATCAAAGAAAATAGTCCATTGCTGATTATCTGACGGGTCATCAGATTTCTCATGGTCTTTTACTAGTTTTGGAAAAATTTGATTGTCATCAAAAATTACATAAGTGTCGAACTCAGTTGCATGGAAGTTGCCAAAGGGATCAAACTCAATGAATTGGTTAAGCAACACTTCTTCTTCATGAGTTTTCTCAGTTGTATCCTCTTCATCTTCTAACATTTCAACACAATATTTCTCCTGTTGAGATATAGAAGTATGCGTTGCTTCAAAGCATAGGAATGCATTGTTTGTAATATGTTCAGGATGCAATGGCTCTGAAAGAATCTTCATCTTTGCTCCTTGCTTAGTCCTCAAAATCAAATGGGACCAATCAACTGCCAAATATCCACTGAGTTTGGCGGTGAAATCCCCTGATAAACAAATCCCACAAACTGGCAGAATATCTATTACTACCACTTCCTGGGTGACTATTTGGCTTGGGTAGGAGAAAAGAGTCAAAGAAAAATCCTTTATCTGACTAATGGTTGGGACCCTTTTCTCATCTAACTACATGATTCCTCTTTCAAGGGGTTCATACTTAAGTTTTAAGGTATCTGCCACTTGCTTTGGCATGACACTCGTGCTTGTTCCCGAATCAATCATATTATTATGCAACAATTTATCTCCTATTATAAGCATTAAAAATAAAGGTGTGGGATTTTTTTTGCTTAACTATTTTTCCTTAATGATGCTCTCATTATTTGTATAAATTGTTGCTTTCAAAGTCTGAGGGCGAGGTGCAGATCTATCATTTCCTCTCTAATTGTTCAACTAAGCCGTGCTCACCTGCAAGCTTTTCCCTTTCACCTTTAATGCTTCCTGAAGTAGGGTTTTCTTCTCAGGAATTGATATGACGTCCCATAATGATACATTGGCAAGTGCATTATTCAATTGCTATACTACGTTAAGTATCCCAAATGCTTGGGCCTTTGGCTTAAATGGTGGTATCTCTTTTTTTTTTGGAAAAGGGAACATTATCATGATTGGGGTTGGTGCTTTGTTCACCTCTGTTTTCGTTGATGGAACCTTTTGTTGCTGTAAAGAAGGTCGAATGATGGGTGGTGAACCTTGTCACTTTGGGGGGAACAATTTTCATGGCTGCAGACATGGTGTGATTTGTAGCACATATTCCACTATGAGCCTTCTTTTAGATCTCATGTTGTAATCGGACCGTACTGGTAGAATGCCAATCGTCTGAGCTTCGTTTGCATACACTGCATCTTCTCTTTCAAACCATGAGAATAATGCTTGGTCGGGCCCCATGTCCACTTGTTCCAAGGGGATCCCTTGTGATTGCATTGGGAAATGGACATTCTCCATTTTAGATGACCCACATTCGTTCATTTTCAAAGGTGGGCCCTTGGTTTTTTGTTCTGCCATCCATTTTATCATATTTTCCTTCAGGCAATTCTATGGGAAATGATCATCACTGCAGGTGAGGCACCATTCGTCATCTTCTTATGCCAAATTGTTTTGGCCTAGGATCAATTCTTTGCTTTGACTACCTTTTACCATTTGAAGTGGCATGGTGACCGAAACTATCTGGTTTGTGGATGTCATCTGTTGGCTTCCTCCTTGGGAGAAACCTTGGTATGAGTTTTGTTGATAAGGGAGATTGCTTCCTCCATAGGTCTGAGCATTCACCTTCATTGGTGTTGCCTGTTGCCATTTGAAAATGACCAATTCATTAGCAAAAGTTTGCATGAGATTCTTCATGTTGTTAATGTCGGTCATGATTGAAATTGAGTCTGACACATTACTTTGTGTGGAAGGATATACATAAATAGACTGGGGCGTGTCCAAAGCACTACTTTGCACAGAGGATGTATTTGAATGAGCTCCTTGTATCGTTCCAGAGGATTTTGTGAAAAAAGGAATAGGAGGTCAGGGCGGGAGTTTCCCAACATCGATCATACTATTTTCTACTCGTACTGCCACTTCGTAAGTGTCAGAAAAGATATCTCTGACCTTAGAAGTTATCATAATTGTGTTTTCTGGATTGATAGCCTTCAAATTAAACATGAACACCATTGCAACTAGGAGGCAAGTAGTCAAGGGAATCCTCCGCCAGGTTTTGTCAAACCTGGTGTTGAAGTCACTCATGGCTTCTCTAGGAGCCCTTTTAATTGTAATTAACTAATATAATAGTGAGGAGCGATCCCCTTTCTCTGAAAAATGTTTGAACAAGCATCCTCCGAGCTGGTCCCATGAGATGATAGAACCCAATACCAAAGATCAATACCAATCTTGGGCCTTTCCTTTAAAATATGTGGCTAACAACCTTAGAGCAATGTTTTCCTCCGCTATGTTATGCACTCTACATACCTCTGCTATATCTTGGAGGTGTTCAAAAGGGGTTTTAAATTCTTCTTTGGAAAACTTTAGGATAGCATTGAGGGCATTGACAGGTATAGTAGGCCATATATATGGGGTTGTGCGTGGTTGTAACGAACTACCACTATCCCATGTTACAAATTTTCTAGGAGCAGGAGGAGGTACTTGAGCCATGGGGAAAATATTCTATGAATTGAGTATACCAAAAATATTATCTAGAAATTTAAACCTCTAGGCAGAGTAGATAAGGCTCTTGATAAGGGGCTATGACTTCTTGCTCTATTACTCCCTACAAGCGATACACAACCTGTAGTTCTTCTCCTTCTAGGATTTGAGGTAGGTAACTGGGAGTACTGGAAATGACCTCTTGAGGATGCTCTTGTTTGGACTGTGGGAAAAAATTATAGTTTCCTTCCTTAGCCTAATTTAAGAAATATTTCTGACTTCTAATCAGGCATTTGGAAAAACTTTTATCCCACCAGGCATGCCAGAAAAATAACTATTGATCATCAAAGCTTGCACCTCTCTGACAGTCTTATGGGAAATTTAGTGAGTGGGGGACAAATTGCGTCTCATTGAACAACTCTAGGTTTTTTATAGAAATCCAACTCTTCTTTTGGAGTTTTGAGATAAGGGAGAAAGAGAAATGTAAATATAAAACACAAAAGGTGATACACCAAAGCTTTTACAAAATTTCAAACTAAAATTATTCCTATGATTTATATAAAGGACACAAAACACCACAACCCCTCATTGTTGGAAAGAGAATGAATAGCAAAGGCTAACTTCAAGCACAATGTAGACTTTCAAATATTTCCACAGGCAGTGTTCATTGAGGTCCGATCAAACATAAAAAATCCTTAGAGTAAAAGAATAATATTTCAGAAATTATAAGAACTCTATCTCCTAATTACAAAGTTTCTAGGAGCAGGAGGAGGTACTTGAGCCATGAGGAAAATATTTCTATGAATCGAGTATACCAAAAATATTATCTAGAAATTTAAACCTCTAGGTAGAGTAGATAAGGCTCTTGATAAGAGGCTCTGACTTCTTGCTCTATTACTCCTTACAGGTGATACAAAACCTATAGTTCTTCTCCTTCTAGGATTTGAGGTAGGTAACTGAGAGTACTAGAAATGACCTCTTGAGGATGCTCTCGTTTGGACTTTGGGCATGAAATTTCCAGTTTCCTTCCTTAGCTTGATTTAAGAAATATTTCTGACTTCTAATCAGACTTTTGGAAAAAAATTTGTCCCACCGGGTGTGCTAGAAAAAGAACTATTGATCATCAAAGCTTGCACCTCTCTGACAGTCTTATGGGAAATTTAGTGAGTGGGGGACAAATTGCGTCTCATTGAATAACTCCAAGTTTTTTATAGAAAGTCAACTCTTCTTTTGGGGTTTTTAGATAAGGGAGAAAGAGAAATGTAAATATAAAACACGAAAGGTGACACACCAAAGCTTTTACAACATTTCAAACTAAAATTATTCCTATGATTTATATAAAGGACACAAAACACCACAACCCCTCATTGTTGGAAAGAGAATGAATAGCAAAGGCTAACTTCAAGCACAATGCAAACTTTCAAATATTTCCACAAGTAGTGTTCATTGAGGTCCGATCAAACATAAAAAATCCTTAGAGTAAAAGAATAATATTTCATAAATTATAAGAACTCTGTCTCCTAATACAACATAACATAGAAAAATAACAACTTCAAAGATAACAAAAAAGTCCAATGACAGTCCGATTTTTCCCAAAATCGCTATTCCATAGCACAAGCATAAAGCATAGAAATCAACTATTTAAAGTATCAGAATATAGCTTGCAAGACATAGTGTTTCATTAAAAAATGATAATATAAAGAAAGAAAGCTTGAAAAAGGATATACATGCACAGTCTCAAAAATTCCCCTCAATAGTTCGTGCCTTAATTAAAATTGAACTTTGAAAAAAAGGTCAGATGCCAATTTGACAATAGTTTAAACCTTAATAGATATAATTTTCCAGAATAAGGTAGTTCTATAACTTGCTTCTGAAATATAGATCATAAAATTTAAGAAAATTAAAAGGAAAAAAATTCCTCTTTTCGAAGAAAAAATTTTCCTCCTGGAAAAATACTTTTTTGAAAAATCATCCTCTCCCTAGTGTCATCGCCTTCCTTTTATATCTTTCAAAGAGAGAAACACTGCCTTGCCCAGAAGTAAATGCTGCTAGATGTTGATACCTGATAGCTCACAATCTGATTTGTAAGCCCTCGGTTAGGCCGCAAAAGATCTTTGCATTAACTTTTTAGCTACTGCATTAATGTTCTCTAGATATTTTGAAGAGAGAGCAATATCGGATCCAATGTTAAAAATGATATTTTAGCAATTACTTCTTTTGACTTAATCACATCACCTTGAAGTATTGATTGGAAGCTTCTGTCCTGAGACAAGCAAAGAGAAACTAGAAAGTTCCGCTAATCCTTAAAAGATATAGTCCTCCTTTGATAGAGAGGTGACACATCACTTGGTCAGGAACTTATGCTTTCCGAAGAATGTTTTTGCAGCGAATCTCCGCAGTTCCGACACATGTCTTGGGCACTCCTCTGAAAATAAAAATGATAAAGGATAAGCTGTGTAGCCACCCCATGGTGCATTGCCTATCTTCCTTACTGACCTTACCTTACCCCCTATCACTTTTGCAAAATATAAAAGTGAAGCCAAAAATTGGAAGGCTAGAGAAATGCAAAAAACCTCTTCACAATAATAATTCCAAGGATTACAAAATTTTCTATGTTTTGAAGCACATTTTGAAGAAGGGGTGATTTTATTTGGTAGTTGAGACAAATGAAAAGGTTCTCCTATGTTATGAGAGATTAAGACATAAATTAAGAATCTTGTAATTTATGGATTTTATAAATTTATGATTTGTTGTCTATGAAGTCTATTTCTTCTCCAAGGATGTGCGAGAGATGTATATTCCTAAAGAAGCATCACTGAATCTTTTTGAGAAGGGCTATACATGTCATGGAAAATAAATATAACATTTTTTCATATTAGATATTCCATATAAATACTTTATCTATTTCATGCAAGATGTATCTTGAAATTCATTAATGAGTTTTGTTAGAATTGCATCCATTTTATAAATCAAATATCTCTTTCCTTGCAAAAGTTTATTAAATGAGAAAAAACAATCCTTACATAATTTGTGAATTATATAAGCTTCTTAATATTAGATCAATGAAGTGAGTACATGAATCATGATTATTTGGAGGGTGTGTGTTCTAAGCATGATAATTCATATGGTAAATGACTCAAAGAACATGTTGCAAATGAGTGAAAGAATCAACCATTGGTTATAGTATGCATGTTTTAATTCTTGGGTTGAAGTTGTTAATTAATATAAAATATATATTAAAGAGGAATCCAAAAAATGCCATAAAGGATGTGATAGTACATTAGAAGTATTGTGATGGTCTAACAATATTACATTAGTTTATACACTACAAGTTATTTGGTAAGCTGGTATGAAATTATCTTCTAAATGATACTTCCTAAGAGGAATATATTGTGAAATGGTAAATTTTTTGATAAGAATAAGGTCTATCTAGGTCGTAGGATCGAATGAAAGATAAGATCAATATTTAGATGCTTGTATAATATGAAGCATTTTGACATTCATAAGATAACTCAACAAAATTACAATGCTTGGTATCAATTATTGAATTACCTTATAGGAGGATAATGAATTTAATTTTGAATGATATTATTTAATAAAATTATCTATATGATGTTTGTCTTGGATCTAAAATATTGAGTCCATTTATTTTAGAGGTGTAGTTAAATTTTTAGTAGATATGTATAACCTTCCCAAGTAATATTAGCTATCTCATGGTTGATTTCCCTTACTTTGTCTCTCTACATTTATTATATAGGCTTAATTTATAGTTAATAATTAAATTTAAATATTTTATGGCCATATTTCTACACTCTTTCTAGAGAATATAATTAAAATTTTAGAGATATTATATGACATGAAAAGAGAGAATTTTGATGGACTATAAAAATTCTAAAGGGATGTAGTTGTATAAAGATAATTTATGATATGAATTATTATAAATAAGTTATACCTTATTGTTTGAATTGCATCTATTGACTGGTAACTATTAAAAAAGATTTATAGGTAAGATAGAATGTAAAATTTACTTCAAAGAATATTTATGATAACTTATTTCTTTTGCCATTATCCATGCAAATGCAAATAGGTTTAGTCCATAGGGCTTTTCATTTGTAAGATTTCATCTTTTAGCATTTTAATAAAAAAATATTTGTATCAAAAAATACAAGGATAAAATAAAGGAAAATAGAAAAAAATATTTTATTAATCTAACTATAATACCCCTCAAGTTTCTGTTACTTTCTAGATACTCTTTTATGTTGGGTTGTGTACTTGAGACTGTGATGGTGATTGTTTCACCGGTTTGATTTGTGTGGATTTACTGTTTAGCTTGGTTGGATGCACTTGATATTGCTTATGATGATTTATGATATGTGATATGTGGTGTTCGTACTATCTGGATATGCTATTGCTTTAATGTGGTATGATGTTGTGATGACATGTTTTTATGCTTATTAAGGCACACTGGTCTGTGTCTATTTTTTTGATGATTATAGGTTGAGGGAGGGATGAATTTGTTGCACCCCAACCCTTATTTTTCCCCCCATGCCTGTGTTGTTGGGCTACGTAGCAGCCATCCCATGGCTGCACACAACAGTCCAAGAGATTACTGCACAACAGTCCCTTGGCTACTGCCCCCAGCCTTGGGTGAGGCCGTGACCTCCCTGAACGGGGAGGTTCGCAGCCTCCTCAATTTATTTTTAATTTAATTGATTAATTAATTTTTTATTAATTGATATTATATTATATTAATATATATATATATATAAATATATATGTATATATGTTTATATATATGCATATATATATATATATATACTTGGATGTAAATATGTTAATTATATGATATTTAATTGTCAATCCCTATTTATATGCTATAATAGGCTGATTTAAAAAGCAAGTGTATTTAATAATTACATTGAATAAATTATGCATTTGTTAGTTGGAAACTGTTAGATGTAATTTTAGAATTTGGAGAAATTGATTTTAATATTAAATTTTCCTCAAAAAAAGTTTATTTTAAAGACGGAGTTGGACTGTTGCTATGGATATTCTGTAAAATATGATTGTTGTTTTAAAGAATTCCATGTTTGTGTCTGTCTCTTAAGGTTTTTGTAATTGGATTTGTTCCTTATTTTCCCCTTGGGTCATTTTCTATTTGCTTTGAGTTGGTGTATAGACATGTGGGAACCCTCAAGGTCGTATTATCCTCCATAGGAGTTTGAGATTATTTGGTCTTTAGGCTTCCAAAGGTGAGAGCAAGTTGTTGCTCAATAAGTTTATTATTAATGATTTGGTTTTTGACAAAATTTTGATCATAATTGCGATTCTGAGTTATGCTTGGGTTGTACCTGTTTTCATGAGTATATATGCATGTGGCTATTGGCGAGATGATTGTGCCTTGCATATGTTTCACTTTTGAGACTTAGTGCTTCCTTGTGTTGGTTCAACCCCTTTGAGCTTTTGTTTTATGGTTTGGGTTCCTAGGGAGAGTGGCTCTTCGTGAGGGCTAGTGCACAAAGGGGAAACTTGGATAACCTATACAAGAGTTAGTGTAATAAGTACTAACTTAATTAAATGAATTAGGGGGATTGGGTAAGAATAACACTAACAAGATAAGTAAGGATGCCTCATCCACCCATTAGGGCTTTCAAAGACTAAGGGTGGGATGAGAAGGCCATGATTGGCAAGGTCGTTACCTCATCTCCATGAGAGGTTAACAGTTCCGCATGAGTCACCCTATGGGGCCGATGCCTAGAGAGTCAACTAGGATAACCATAGATGGGGGCCGACGCCTAGAGAAAGGCAGCTAGGATAACCCATGCTAGGACCATGCGATGACACTCTCCCCTAGCATCCCCTTGATATGTAATCTTTGCAAGCCTCTGGAGGTGGTCTTTTGATGTTGTGTTTTCCTTTGTGTTTTCATGTCACTCTAGTTTGGAGTTGAGTCTTGTTGGTTTATGTTAGGATAAAATTGCTCGAGGATCCTTCCTTGTCCACTCCTAGCATGGGGGGTGAGTCTTCTGACTCACATGGTCGGGTGGAACGTGCTACGTACCCCATTGGGTTCCCTATCAGTAGTCATGCAGTATAGTACAGTGTAATGCTATTTAGATGCAACATGATCTAGAGTTCACTTTGTTGCTAGATGTATATTCTATACTTCAATCATACTCTTGTATTGATGTGATGCTCCCACATGTGTTGGGAAGTTTAATGATGTAAACTCATGTAATTATTCAATGTGATGTACTGGAAGAAAATGTAATGTATAATTATACTTTGTATTTCCTTCTTGATCTGTGACAATGGTTATCGCCATATGAACATGTTGTATCTATGGAAATATGTTTATTGCATTCCCATGATTATACATATGTGTGTATGGTTATTATATTGATTTAATCTTGCCATACTGGTTTATCTCTTGTGGATGTTTTAATGTTCGCATTATGATGGTTTTTATTAAAACAATTCAAAATTTTGTTTATTATCTTTTCGTCATGGGTTAGTATGTGTAATGTTACCTCATGTACCCCAAAGGACTTAGGCAATTAACTGGTATTCATTTAGTTGGATGATATGCATTGGAATCTTAACATACATATCTTACATGTTTTTTTAAAAAAGTGCGTTAATAGTTGTCCTTTGGGGTTTGTGCAACGGGGTGTTACAACTTGGTATCAGAGCCAGGTTTGCAAATGCTAGGCTCTTTGGGTAGTTTGAGTCCATTGGGAAACTTTTGTGTTTAACTCTTGATCTCACATGTACCCCTCTATTGATTTGCAAGAATATGCCTCGAGGCAAAGGTTGTGGCCACAAAAGAGGTCAATGTGATGGCCATGGTGCCAACTACCAAAGTCCATCACCTTCTAGTTCCCAAGGTTTAGAACGTGAGGAATATCAGAGTTCCCAAAACAATCTGGCGGGTGGTGGTCAAAACTAGGAGTAGCTGGGTCTTGAAGAAGGGAAGTTGCAACACCTTCTTGAGGAGGTTTTGTGTCATTTAGGCCCTAGGCCAGTGGAGGAGCAACACATGGAAAGGGAAAGGGAGAGATCACCGAGATGTGAGGAATTAGCAGCAGAGCAGGATGCAGTAGTGGTAGGTCACATGAGAGATCTGTTGAGAGCATGGCCTCCCACATTTGATGGTTCTAGTGGCTATCTAGAGGTAGAAACATGGTTGATTGATCTGGATAGATGCTTTGCTATGCATCCCCATGGCAATAATACCAGGGCTAGGTGTGCCATCATGCACCTCAAAGGCTTCACATCCACTTGGTGGCGGCTTGAAGAGCAGAAATTGCATCTTGACATCAATATGGTGACTTGGGAATTGTTTATGGAGAGATTAAGGGACCGTTTACTTTCTGATCACTGGAGGTAGCGCAGTGAAGATGAATTCCTTGAGTTGAGACAAATGGAAATGTTCGTTGAACAATATGAGCACCATTTTTACGAGCTCAAGTAGTATGCAGGAATTGGTAACAATGAGGCAATTCTTGTGCATCACTTTGTCAGAGGCTTAAACGTCTGAATCAGTGGTGGAGTTCAAGTCTTCAAGCCAAAGACAATGGAGGTAGCTATGGAGAAGGATTTTATGGTAGAAGAAAACTTGGAAATGGCATTGGGAGGCCATACAGGAGATCAGATTGATAGTGCATCGACATCAGGTTTTGTTTTTAGAGGTGGACAACCTCAAGCTGCAAGGTCTTCTAGGAGTTATCGGGCACCCTCTAAGGGTGGTTAGCAGTAGCAATAGTAGTAGTCGCAACCAAAAAAAATTAATTCACAATCTCAGTAGAATGGCAGATCTTAGGCTAGAAATAATTGGAATTGGCAACGAATTCGACAAAACTGTTTTGAGCAGCCTACACAAAGTACACAGTCGATACCCAATTGAGGCAGTTTTCAATAGCCAAATGCACCGTCTGGTGGCAAAGGTTTTGGGTGGGGTACAGGTTGTTTCTCTATTAGGAAATAGGGACATATTGCCAGAAAATGTCCATAGAGGAACACTACAGGATTTAGTTAGAGACAAGCTACTTTTGAGCCGATAGCGGATGATGCAGGTAGATCACACTGAGTGTTCGTGACAATTGACAATCGATAAGCTAAACATCAAGGCACTATAGTTGAGACATCAGGTGCATTACAAGGCACTAGCATTTCCATTCTCTTTGATTCTAGAGCATCAGATTCATTTATCTCTCCTTCAGTAGTAGAGCGCTATAGACTAGTGGCAGCAAGGAAAGGCGTTAAGTGGCAGGTCAAATTGGCCTCTAGGGAAAAGGTAGTTGTTGAGTCACTCGTTTAGGGCTGCAATTTGTATATTGGGTCACTTGTGACTATGATGGATTTCTAAATCCTGCCTCTTGGTTCATATGACGTTGTTCTAGGTATGGATTGGTTGAGTGCCCACCGTGCTTTAATTGATTGTCAGCATAAGGTTGTGCGTTGTGTTGACGATTCAGGTAGTGAGGTTGAGATCATTGGTATACAAAGACTTTTCTCACTATGGTTGATCTTGGCCATGCAATTGAAGAGGTGTTACCATCAAGGGTGTCAGTTGTTTGCTGTGTCAATCAATGACTTGGATTTGGGAGAGAGTCATGAGGTTTCATTGGATGACTATCCTCTCCTTAAGGAATTTTTTGACATTTTTTCGAGTGAAATTCTAGGGATTCCACCAAAGCGTAACATTGACTTCATAATTGATCTTATACCCAAAGCTGAGCCTATATCTCAGGATCCATACCAGATGAGAACACAGGAACTGTAGGAGCTTCGTTTGCAGTTGGAGGAACTTTTATAAAAATGATTCATTCGTCCTAGTGTTTCCCCTTAGGGAGCACATGTAATATTTATGAAGAAGAAGGATGGTTCACTCTATTTGTGCATTGATTATAGATAACTTAACAAAGTGATAGTCAAGAACCGATATCCTTTTCCGAGAATTGATGATTTGTTCGATTAGATAAAAGGGGCTCAAGTATTCTCCAAGATTGATCTTAAGTCTGGTTACCATTAGTTATGAATAGCCGAAGCTGATATACATAAAACTGCATTTTGCAATCGTTGGGCATTATGAATTCACTGTTATGCCGTTCGAGTTGACAAATGCACCATTAGTTTTCATGAGCCTGATGAATGGAGTCTTTCGAACCTACTTGGATAGGTTTTTTCTCGTGTTTCTCGATGACATCTTGGTCTACTCAAAATCAATGGAGGAGCACGTGGAACATTTGAGACTGGTGTTACAATGCTTAAGGGACAATCAACTATTTGCTAATCTAGAAAAGTGTGAGTTCTACAAGACTAAAATGAAATGCTTGGGTCACGTCATCTCAGGTAAAGGTATCATAGTGGATCCATTAAAGATCCAGGCCATCGTTGATTGCCCGACACCCAAGAATGTTCCTAAGATTCACAGTTTTATGGGGTTAGCAGGCTACTATCAGTGGTTCATTTAGGGATTTTCAAGGATCGCACATCCCATCACTTCTCTTTAGAGGAAAGGGAAGAAGTTTGTTTGGTCAGAATAGTGCTAGTCAATATTTTAGACCCTTAAGGAAAAGTTGACTAGTGCACCTACATTAGCTATTCCTGATCCTACTAGGGATTTCATGGTGTGTATAGATGCTTCCTTGGAGGGCTTAGGAGCTATCTTGATGCAAGAAGGACGTGTAATTGCTTATGAGTCCCGCAAGCTCAAGGATCACGAGCTAAATTATCCCATGCATGATTTGGAGTTAGCCACAGTTGTTCATGTCCTTGTGAGATGGAGGAACTTCTTATTGGGACATCGGTTCGAGCTTCATAGTGATCATTGCAGCTTGCAGTATATCTTCACACAGTCAAACTTGAATGCCAGGAAGAGGAGATGGATGGAATTCCTTTATGAATATGATTTTGAGGTCGAGTACATTTAGGGAAAGGAGAATGTAGTGGTAGATTCTTTGACTCGGTGGAGACATGAGATTTTTGTAGTGACTCTCGAGGTAGATTTGAGGAGTCAGGTCCTCGCAACACTTCCCATAGATAGTTGGTATCAGGAAGTGAAATCATAAATTGAATCAGGCAGAACATTGGAGGGAAAATTTATAGGTTACTCCCTAGAGTCTGATGGTATTCTGAGGTATTGGGGTTGTATGTACGTGCCCCTGTAGAGGGTCTTCGTACCCTAATTATGATTGAGGCACATTGGGCTCCCTATTTTTCTCATCCAAGAGTTAACAAGATGTATGTGGACCTTCGTGCACTGTATTTTTGGGCTGGCATGGAGAGGGATATTGCAGATTTTGTGGTGAGATGTTTGGAATGTCTATCGTGAATACACGATGTGTTTCATGTTTCTGTACTTAGGCCTTATTATCAAGATGTTTCTCATGTACTTGATTGGAATTCTCTACATGTCGAGGATGGGCAGCTAGCATTCGAGCCCGTGGCCATGCTACAACATCGAAGACTTGCCCTCAGGGGTAGAGATATTGAACAGCTGTGACCCAAATGATGAGACTTCAGCTACATGGGAGGATGCATCCCATATTAGAGAGGCTTATCCTTATTTGTTTAGTGGCTTCTAGGAGTAAGCCATGTTCTAGGGGGGGAGGATGTAATACCCCTCATGTTGTTGTTACTTTCTAGATACTCTTTTATGTTGGGTTGTGTACTTGATACTGTGATGGTGATTTTTCACCGATTTGATTTGTGTGGATTTACTATTTAGCTTGGTTGGATGCACTTGATACTGCTTATGATGATTTATGATATGTGATATGTGGTGTTCATACTATCTGGATATGTTATTGCTTTAATATGGTACGATGTTGTGATTATACATTTTTATGCTTATTCTGGATATGGATTATGATGTGTATTCTAGTGGGTCTTAGTGAAAGGATGAGGTAGCATCACTCGCTCGCTAGTGCCCTGCTATGCCGCGACTACCTTTCATGGTGTGTCTGTACTAGAGATTTATATGTTACTTGATGTTGGTTTCATGTAGGATGCATGTACTGGACACCGACTCCACTTGCATATTAGGTCTGAGCGTGTTCCACAAACCTGATGGGTATGATGTTTTAAAAAGGAGTTGATAAGGAAGTGTCCCCATCCAAGTTTGTCACCCTCATTGTTGTGTCTAACGATGTCGTTTTCCACGACCCTGTCTTTGCTTCTGTATGGTTTTGTGATGGTCATTTATTTTAATCTTTGGTTAATGTGTTGTTTAATTAATGATTATGTTTGATATTTCCTTGGTAGATTATTAATGTTATTTAATTAAAATAATTAAATAGTTATATGAATATGCTAAATTAATTATTAAATTTAAATTTATTAACTTTTAAAAGTTGCTAAATTAAAGGAACTAATTATTTAATTAAAGGATAAATAATTAAATAAATAAATTAAGTAGATAATATTGTTTATAATTATAAATTTTCATTTTGGAAAATGGGATAATGTGATTTAATGATTTGCTTGTTAATTATTAAGTTGAGGATAAATATTGAAATAAAGAGTTTTTTTATTAGTTTTTGTGTGATAATTATGAGCTTTAAATCAAATAAAAATAAAAGCGAAGGATTTCATCAAAATAGAAAAAAAGAGGAAAAGAAGAAAAAATGATGGATGCATGTTCATTTTCTTTTAATTAATTGGAAAAGGAGAAGTTTTCTTGACTTGCATTTTTTGGTTTTTTTTGGAAAAACAAGAAACTTGTCTGCAAAATATTCTGGCTCTCTTGTCTTTCTCTGTAAAAATTTATACATAATTGACTTTCAAGGAAAAGTTGGGAAAAGTTGCTGAGGAAGGAAGGAGAAATTCATGAAGGGCTGATTTGAAAGATCGAAGAGGAGATTGCTGTGCATGTCACTCCATTTGCAGAGCGTAGGACTCCAGGTTCATTAATCACTATCCATTTTAATGGCTGTTTGAAATGGAATGTTTAGATCCGTACTTGTTTTGGTGTTCGTAGTTTAAATGGTTTGTGTTTTCTCTGAAAAACTATATTGTTTGAAAAATGAAAGTGCTTGAAATGTTTTAAGTTGATTGCTTGGCTGAATGCGAACCTTCACTTCAAATAATCAGAAAGAAGTTTGTGTTTTGTATTCTTATTTTAATTTGAGTTGGGTGTGAAAAGGATTGTTTAAATTGGTTTTTATCCTTCACCCGTAAGTTTCTTCCCAGCATTGCATTTTGCTGATTGAAAACCATATTGTTTCTCTTCGATCCATTTTGCTTATTATAATTTTATACTGGAGAAATTGCAATTTTTCGTATGGAGAAAAAATGTGTGTTTGTTGGAGAAAATTGTTGTTGAATTCGAGAAAATTATATTTTTTCTAAAAATAAAATAAAATAGATACTTGTCTGTATTTTATTTATGAGAAAATTAGTTTTTTATTTAAAAATATATATATTATATTTTGTTTAAAACAAATTAAGGCATACTAGTCTGTGTTTTTTTTTTGATGATTGTGGGTTGAGGGAGGGACGGCTTTGCCACATCCCAACCCCCATTTTTTCCCCCATGCCTGTGTCGTTGGACTACGTAGCAACCATCCCATGGCTGCACATAGCAGTCCAAGAGACTATTGCGCAGTAGTCCCTTGGCTACTGTGCATAGCCTTGGGTGAGGCCGCGGCCTCCCTGAATGGGGAGGTTCGCAGCCTCCTCAATTTATTTATTTTTAATATTGTTTATTTTTATTAATTTATGTTATATTATATATATATATATAAGTTGTGTTTTATAATTTAATTATGCAAATTCAAATATATATATATATATATATACTTGGATGTAAATATGTTAATTATATGATATTTAATGGTTAATCCCTGTTTATATGTTGTAATATGCTGATTTAAAAAGCAAGTGTATTTAATGATTACATTGAAGGAGTTATATATATATATATATATGTATGTATGAAAGTTGGATAAATTAGATGTTTACATTTCATGGAATAAATTATGCATTTGTTAGTTGCAAACTGTTAGATATAATTTTAGAATTTGGAGAAATTGATTTTAATATTAAATTTTCCTCAAAATAAGTTTATTTTAAAGATGGAGTTGGAATGTTGCTATGGATATTCTGTAAAATGTGATTGTTGTTTTAAAGAATTCCATGTTTATGTCTATCTCTTGAGGTTATTGTAATTGGATTTGTTCCTTATTTTTCCCTTGGACCATTTTCTATTTTCTTTGAGTTGGTGTATAGACATGCGAGAACCCTCAAGGTCATATTATCCTCCGTAGGAGTTTGAGATTATTTGGTCTTTAGGATTCCAAAGGCGAGAGTAAGTTGTTCAATAAGTTTATTATTTGATTTGGTTTTTAACAAAATTTTGATCATAATTGTGATTCTGAGTTATGCTTGGGTTGTACCTATTTTCATGAGTATCTATACATGTGGCTGTTGGCGAGATGATTGTGCCTCACGTATGTTTCAGTTTTGATATTTAGTGCTTCCTTGTGATGGTATAACCCCTTGGAGCTTTGGTTTTGTGGTTTGGGTTCTTAGGGAGAGTGACTCTTCGTGGGGGTCGACACACAAAAGGGAGACTTGGATAACCCACACAAGAGTTAGTGTAATAAGTGATAACTTAATTAAATGAATTAGGGGGATTGGGTAGGAATAACATTAACAAGATAAGTAAGGATGCCTCGTCCACCCATTAGGGATTTCGTAGACTAACGGTGGGCTAAGAAGGCTGTGGTTGGTATGGTCGTTACCTTGTCTCCATGAGAGGTTAACGGTTCTACATGAGTCACCCTATAGGGCCGGCGCCTAGAGAGGTAGCCAGGATAAACATAGATGGGGGTCAATGCCTAGAGAAAGGCATCCAAGATAACCCATGTTAGGACCTTGTGATGATACTCTCCCTTAGCACCCCCTTGATATGCAATCTTTGCAAGCCTTTGGAAATGGTCTTTTGATGTGTTTTCCTTTGTGTTTTCGTGTCACTCTAGTTTGGAGTTGAGTCATGTTGGTTTTTGTTTGGATGAACTTGGTCAAGGATCCTTCCTTGTCTACTTGGTAGCATGGGGGTGAGTTTTTTGACTCACGCGGTCGGGTGGAACGTGCTATGAACCCCATTGGGTTCCCTGTAAGCAGTCATGCAGTATAGTACAATGTAGTGCTATTTAGATGCAACATGATCCAGAGTTCACTTTTTTGCTAGATGTATATTCTGTATTTCAATCATACTCTTGTATTGATGTGATGCTCCCACATGTGTTGGGAAGTTTAATGATGTAAACTCATGTAATTATTCAATGTGATGTACTGGAAGAAAATGTAATGTATAATTATACTTTGTATTTTCTTCTTGATCTATGACAGTGGTTATCGCCATATGAACATGTTGTATCTATGGAAATATGTTTATTGCATTCCCATGATTATACATATGTGTGTATGGTTATTATATTGATTTAATCTTGTCATACTGGTTTATCTCTTATGGATGTTTTAATGTTCACATTATGATGGTTTATATTAATACAATTCAAAATTTTGTTTGTTATCTTTTCGTCATGGGTTAGTATGTGTAATGTTACCTTGTGTACCCCAAAGGACTTAGGTGATTAAATGGTATTCATTTAGCTGGATGATATGCATTGGAATCTTAACATACATATCTTACATATATATATTTTTTTAAATTGTGCATTAATAGTTGTCACAACCAAAACACACTATTGTGCTATCACCCTATGATCATCTACTTTTCATGAACTTTTTTGAGTGCTACATGCTTTGAGATACATGATTGTTTTATGATTAGCATGCACCTCAAGGTGGAGAAATTGTCATTTATACAAATTCTCTTATATTTTATCCATATACATATATATTCCAATACATTCACCTTGATTATTCATTATCACATCTATCCATGTAATTATTCTGAAATATTCCATCTCCATTGTGATTCTAACAACTGTTTATCCCAAGTCAATCCCCTTGAAATTCAAAAAAATTAAATTTAAAATTTTTCCAACTCCCAGCTATCTTATTCCTTCACTAAGGTGACTTGGAAAATGTTTTGCATTATTATAGCTAAATTGTCCTTGTACTTAGGGCATTCCATTGCACTCATTTAGGGACATATCAAAAGCATTGAATATCAATTGCATTTAAGAAATGAGCAATATAGGGATAGTTCAATGGGAGCACCTAAAAATAATCTAATTCTACATGACATCATGCTAGAGCATTTGTATGTTTCAAGCTTTTTTCTGTTAATTATTTCCATGACTATAAATATTGTCATATCAAGGGGATTGACCTAGGAGACCATAAACAGTGCGATATAGTGATCTTCACTAGGTGTTTTTTAAACACTCCCAATCCTTAACACTTAGAAAAGTGAAGTGAATAAGGTGAATAAAAAAGAAAAAATATACCACCAATGAGATTAGATCCACAAGTTACAATTTAGATATGTAAACACATAAGCGATCTATATGGATGAACCTAGCCTATGCAAAAGACAAAAAAATATGATAGTCGTAAAATATGTTTCAAACATAATGAATTTGTTTTCAATATAGAAATAGATCAATCCCAATCCAACCTATGAATTATCTTCCATCCTAAAACTAAATGCCCCATTCCTTTATATTTACTTAAATAACAATAAATATTTATCATTCCCACAACTATAATTAATTGATCTAAATTAATTTATACTATAAAAGTTTAACTTATTTAATTAACCCAAATTAGAGTCAAGACAATTAACTTTAACATAAAAGATATCAAAAGCCATCTTATCTCAAGAAATCTCTGAGGCCCTAAAACACGACGAAATTTGGGAAAAGCCTACGCAGGCTATATTCCGTGGGAAGGAACCTTTTGAAATGAGTTCCATTTATCTTCTTACTGCAAAAATGTGCCATCCAATTTACAAAATGGTTTTTTGAAAAGCTTACATGAGGACGCTTCCCTTGAAATCCTGCATAAACAGGATTATAATAAAACTCTGCATAAAGAGGACTGGAATGCACATGGTCATCTACCATTCTGTGTGTGATATAAATCATTTTCCAACCATCTATTCCCACCATTAAAAGTTCTGAATACGGCAACTATGCAGTCAATCAACTTTTATAGTTTTCAATCTTAGAGGACGAATTAATATTTTGTACTTCTGCAACACATGGGATAGTATTCTCCTTTTGAAAGGCTGATTTGGTTAATGGATACTATGGGCACAACCAATAATGAAAACAGAAGGTTTGGTATGACTGTATCTGCTTTTTGGGGTTACGTAGTTATTTTGTTCCTCTTTTTACCGATCTAGTGTTGAGGCATGATCTCATATTGTCAGTATTCATGCAAACACCAAAGATCTCATTTGGACGGTTGGAGTAAATGTGTTGTCTTTTCTCCTGCTTCTGGCTGTTCTATGTTTTCTATTCTCTGTATTCTTTTGATAGCTTAAACAATACCACCACCAAATAAAATCAAAATCCTCCTTAAAATATCTTAAAATATTTTAAAATATCTTTAGAAGGATGTTGGTATGTTATTGGGGAACATGTTCTCCTAGGTCAATTTATAAAAAATCTAGGTAAAGGATCAAAGACAAAATAATTGGTTGTGCACGTGTTCTAGAGTGGTGATGCAAAACTAGATTCTTTTAAATCAACTTTAAACCAAAATGTGTCTACCATGTTCCTCTCTAAATGCAAATGATATTTAGTGCTCTTTGATGATCAAAATGAACATAATTGAATGCCTTTAAATATGAGTACATATGATTAAATCATGTAGAATGTGTATTTAGTCAACCCTTTTTGAGAAGGGGATAGAGAGGAGTTAGCCAAAATTTCAATGAATTTTGAACAGTCAAGGTCAAATCTATAGTTTGTGATGTCCCATAGTATTCATGCCCCTGTTGAGAGATATACCATACAACATCATCTAATGTTCTTTATAGCCTTATACTGGCCAACCCTTTCCCTCAAGTCCTCTGCCTTACAAAATATAAAATAAAATATTCCTATGTGGGCCAACTTTATGATTAAAAAAGGAAGACTTGTATATATCTAAGATCACCCAAGAAAGGAATGAGAGGATTATTAATTAGCAAGCAATTATAGTCAAAATGAAAACAATGGAATATATATTATCATGGGTAGCAATTAAGGCTAATTAAGAGGCAACGATTCCTAGACGAGTTGCAACGATTCCAAATAAGTAGCAGTTAATGATTAAGATGGAGAGAATAAATGAAAAATAAGAGTACTAAACATATCATTAGGGAGATTAGTGTTTCATGTAAAGGTAGTAATTACTTCAAAAGAAGTGATTATATTTGTGAGAAGGGTTACGATTCTACATAAGAGAAGGAAAAAAATTAAATAATAGTTATATGATAGGCAATGATAAATTCTAAGATAAATTTGTTAACTAAAGACACACCCATTCAAATAGTTGCCTCCTTTCAAGAGATGCACCATTTCACTTAGACATAAGGATATATAATGAAAGTCAAACCATTTGAAAAAATCATCATGATTGACATTGGAGATATATCTCTAGCAAAGTGTTTGGGATAATTATTGGCAAAAATAAATATTTGCATCTTGTGAACTACAATTGTAACGCAATTCATAGATATTGGTATGCCATTTAATGTATACATCCGAATATATTAATTTTATGTATTTTTATGCATTTATATATTTAAATATATAGTTAATAGGAACTTTGTAATTCATACTACATTATTAATCTGGTCATAAATTATTAAGGCTTCTATAATTTGTTCATGGGAAGAAGAGTTGAAAGTACATGATTGGGGGGAACAAATTCCTTGCTAAGTAGACAAGGGTGTTGACTACCCACCCTTGGGCTTATAAGTAGGAAAATCTCCTAGCACTCTCTTGAGGTTCCTTCTCTAATCTTCCCCAATGATGGATTATTGGGGGGATAATTTAATTTAGAATCATAATTATGAGTTACTTGAATCTAGATCAATACATATATCAAATAATGTAGTGGATATAACAATACAAATGATCAATTAATTATATTATGAATCATTGACTAACATTATTGCAGGAGTAAACTAGAGTCTATCCAAAGTTGTAGTTGAATAAATTATATCTCTTACTTGGAAATTGTGATTTTAGGGCAGAATTCTAAGTATATCAAATAGGGGACATTATAAATGGTATCAGAGCATGTTTCTACCAGCTTGTAGGACATACCTACTTTAACCACCATTCAGTTAGAATTAACTATTCAACCTTCTTAAGTAGGCTAATAATGTATTTTTATATGTGTGTGCCTTTCATGTGTATACTTTGTATTCATGTATATAATTCACGACTTACGTGCATGATTCATGTATTCATGTGTATGCTTCTTGCTTCATGTCTTGCATGTATTTATGTATACTTTATGTATTACATGTATTCACTTGTATGCTTCATGCTTCCTATGTATACTTTATGTATTACATGTATTCATGTGTATGCTTCATGGTTCCTGTGTATACTTTATGTATTATGTGTACTTGTGTGTATACTTGGTTGAACTTACAAATACTTTGTGACTTACATGTATTGATGTATACCTTGTGCCTTACGTGTAATCAAGTGTATACTTTGAAACATATGTGGACTCATGTGAATACTTTGTGACTCACATATATTCATACTTTGTGACTTATGTGTATACTCTATGACTTACTTGTATTCATGTGGTTACCTTGCGACTTACGTGCATTCATGTGTATACTTTGCAACTTCTAGATATACTTTGTGACCCACATGTATTTAGTCATATACTTCATGAATTACATGTATTTATGCACATGCTTCACATATTTTGTGTATTTATGTGTCTTTCACATGCATTCTACATGTATTAATTATATCCATGTGTGTTCTTCATG
The DNA here is from genome assembly GCA_007258455.2 of Sequoia sempervirens. Taxonomy (NCBI): domain Eukaryota; kingdom Viridiplantae; phylum Streptophyta; class Pinopsida; order Cupressales; family Cupressaceae; genus Sequoia; species Sequoia sempervirens. Next base: position 381,717,158 of record VDFB02047230.1, read on the forward strand.
CTCAATATGTCTTCAAAAAAGATTACTCCATGTGTGTTTATGCTTACTTTATGCTTAAAAATTATGAAAATGTTAAAAAATTTGTACATCAAAATGCTTCTTGAGTTGAGAAGCACTAAAAAATTAATTTATCTAAAATTGAATAATGAGTTGTAACTATTAAAGTGAAAAGGTGTGACTCCCTCAAATTTGCAATATAAAAGGGAGAGCATTTCATCCATATCAACATTTGAAGGATCCAAGTAAGAATAGAACCTTAAGTAATTTTGCAAGAGACTTAAATTAGGTTCTCAAAGATAGTGAAGATGTGTGAAAGGATGTAACTCCAAATATGAAAAATTGTGACCCTTCAAATATAAAATATTATGACTCCCTCAACAATAAGATATAAAATGGGGGAATCACCTCCTTGTAAAGAAACCATCAATAGGAAATAAATCTAACAATTAACTTGGAAGTAAAGTATTGTTGGTGATTCATTAACTATAAAGGGCGGTGACTCCTTCAAAAAATGAATATAAGGGATGAATCAATCCATAGACATTTGATAAGCATTCATCATTCATTTATCCCTCAAGAAATCAGACAATCATCACTCATCAAGAAATAAAACAATCAAAATATCAAAAGACTTCCCAAGGAAAGAATAAAATTGTTATAATAAAGAGTAATTTGTACAATCAATTCCATACCACATATGATCTACCTTGTAACCTATGGAATTGATCTAAGTGAACTTTTCCTTGTGGAACAAAATCACTCCTATATGTAATATCTAGAATAAATCATTTCATCTAAGGGTCCTCTTCTCTTGAGCCTTTTTTAGTAAACCTACATTCATAAACTTGATACAAATCAAGCTACAGTAAAATTATTACATGAGCCCATGCTAAGTTACATTATGGGTCCATAACCCACAAATCCCAAGATCAGTCTCTACCTCACTAGGTGGAATAAAATCATCCTACAAGAGAAGTGACAATCTCTAGTTTGGTAGTTGGACAAGCATTGAAGTATTAATGTAAACCTAAAAAATTAATTTCTTTAATTGTACATATTTTTAGACTTAATCAATCCCATAATTTAGTACTTGAGTATCATCTAAGAGAATATATAATTAGAAGGTTAAAAAACATATGAGTCAATGATAAAAGTTGAAAGATCTCATTAGAGACAAACTCACCTCAAAACATGGTTTGAATGTTTAGGTGAAATAAGATATGCTTTATCAAAGAGAGATTATCAATTGATTGCTTAGAGAGAAAAGGATACAATTGGTAGTAAAGAACACCTAGATCCCTTACTCAAATGAAAATTGAACTTGTACCAAAAGTAAGGACTTGCTATTCAAAATACTCCCCTAATCCATCATGATGAAGGATGCAATATTTTTCTATCACTCAGGATTTCAACAAGGGTAATGAAGAATTTGCATCAATCCAAAAATATTTATGGTAATGAAATGAGAGAAGACTTGTCTTAAGCAACACATCTTGCCAATTTCAAATTCTTGATTTTTTGTTAAAGTTATTGGGGTATAGTAGTACATGAATCAAAAGAATATCAGACAATAAATTGAACTTCTACTTTAGAGGATGGTATAAACCTTATTAATAGTCAATTTGAGAGAGGGACATAATTGTAGTATCAGTTAGACATAACCAACATATATCAAGGAATTAAGTACTTATTACATCACAAAAAGAAGTAATGTCTAAGAGCTACACATCTACGAAGTTGATTTTCAGATTAAGTGACAAAATAAAATTTCTTGAGGAAAAGAAATCTTGGGAAAGGTGGACTATGATGTCCCATAGTATTCATGCCCCTATTGAGACATATACCATACATCAAAATCTAATATTATTTATAACCTTCTACTACCCAATCCTTTACCTCAAGTCTTTTTTCATACAATTTAATACAAAATAAAATATTATATGTAGTCTGACTTTATGATTGAAAAGTGACCTGTATATATAAGATCGCCCAAGAAAGGAACGAGAGGATTATTAATTAGCAAAAAAATATAGTCAAAATGAAAGTAGCAAATAATATATCATTAAGGGTAGAAATTAAGGAAAATTAAGAGGCAACAATTCTCAAACCAGTTGCAATGATTTTAAATAAGTAGCAATTAATGATTAAGATGAAGATAATAAATGAAAAATAAGAGTACCAAATATATTATTAGGGAGATCAGTGTTTGATGTAAAGGTAGTAATTACTTCAAAAGCAGTGATTATATTTGTGAGAATGACTATGATTCTACATAAGAGAAGGGAATGATTAAAATAGTAGTTATATGATAGGCAAAAATAAATGCTAAGATAAATTTGTTAATTAAAGACAGACCCATTCAAATATTTGCCTCATTTCAAGAGATGCACCATTTCACTTGGACATAGGGATATATAATGGAAGTCAAACCATTTCCAAAAATTGTCATCTATAAACATTAGAGATATATTTTCAGCAAAGCACCTAGGATAAGTATCTATAAAAATAAATATCCGCATCCTGTGAACTATAATAGTAACATAATTCATAGATATTGGTATGCCATTTAATACATACATTTGAATCTATTAATTCCATGTATTTTCATGAATTTATATACTTAAATATATATTTAAAGGAGTTTTAATTCATACTACATTATCAATCTAATCATAAATTAGTAAGGCCTCTATAATTTGTTCATGGGAAGAAGAGCTAGAAGTACATGATTAAGGAGGAGAGATTCCTTTCTAAGTAGAAAAGGGGACTGACTACCTACCCTTGGGCTTAGAAGTAGGAAAGACTCCTAGCACTCTCTTGAGGTTCCTTCTCTAATCTTCCCCAATGATGGATTATTGAGGGGAAAATAATTTAGAAGCGACATTGTGAGTTACTCATAGATCAATATATATTGATCTAGATGAGTAACTATATATTAATCTAGATGAGTAACTCACAATGTTGGTTCTAAATTATTATCCCCTCAATAATCCATCATTGGGGAAGATTATAGAAGGAACCTCAAGAGAGTGTTAGGAGTCTTTCCTACTTTTAAGCCCAAGGGTGGGTAGTTAACCCCCTTGTCTACTTAGAAATGAATCTCTCCCCCTCAATCATGTACTTCTAGCTCTTCTTCCCATGAACAAATTATAGAGGTATTAATAATTTATGATTAGATTGATAATGCAGTATGAATTACAACTCCTATCAAATATATATTATATATTTAAATATCTAAATGCATGAAAATACATGGAATTAATAGATTCAATTGTATACATGATATGATTAGAATTAGGAAATACTCCTAGCACTCTCTTGAGGTTCCTTCTCTAATCTTCCCAAATGATGAATTATTGAGGGGATAATAATTATAGCTCTCACTTGAAAATTGTGATTTTAGGGAAAAATTCTAAGTATATCAAATAGGGGATATTAAATAGTTGTACATATTTGAACCTTAAGGGAGAATTTGTATTTGATAGGAGTTGTAATTCATACTACATTATCAATCTGATCATAAATTATTAAGGCCTCTATAATTTGTTCATGGGAAGAAGAGCTAGAAGTACATGATTGAGGGGGATAGATTCATTTCTAAGTAGAAAAGGGGGTTGGCTACCCACCCTTGGGCTTAGAAGTAGGAAAGAATCCTATCACTCTCTTGAGGGTCTTTTTCTAATCTTCCCCAATGATGGAGTATTGAGGGGATAATAATTTAGAATCAACATCGTGAGTTACTCATCTAGATAAATATGTGTGTGTGTGTGTGTGTGTGTGTACATATATACATGTTTATATATATATATATACATATGTATGTATATATATATATATATATATAGATAGATATCAAATAATGTAGTGGATGTAAAAATACAAATGATCAATTAATTATTATGAATCATTGGCTAATATTAATGTAGGGGTAAACTAGAGTCTTTCTAAAGTTGTGGTTGAATAAATTATAGCTCTTGGAAATTGTGATTTTAGGGCAGAATTCTAAGTATATCAAATAGGGGAAATTACATAGTTATACAACCTACCATACATCTATGAAAATGTCATAGGACATGGAAATGATCAAATCAAGTTGATAACAATGTTCATAGAGATAGGTGCATGCATAAGTGTAATTAATGTTTAATTAGTGTGACTATATTATAACATGTGTCTATGTGAACAAGGTGGAAGCTAGGTGCATGGGAATGTGTACAAGTGGATAGGTAAAGGAAAGGGTGAAGAGCCCTAAATTCAAACAAGATAGCACCATTTTTTGAATATAAATCAAAGAAGGATTTTTCTCAAATGGGAACAAAACTAAATGATGTATAATAATTTAAGCATAACATTTTTCCCACTTTGATGTGCATGTGAATATGATAATATTCATGTATCTTAAATTATGTAGCATTGAAGAACATGCACATGTAAAGTGAATATTCAAACATAAAATGATATTAGACTTCTAGGTTTGTATAAATCAATGAACCTTTCATAATGTGATTGTGTAGGTTCATCCTTTGTTATGCATTCTTTTTAGGAACCTACAAAAGATAGATACAATAGAACATCAATAGCTTTTGTAACACAAGTAGAAATTTAACAATTGTAGTCTAAATATTACTATGACTAATCAAAAGAGACTAGAGGAGGAAATAGGGTTATGTATATTTTTCTTGTATGGAAAATAGAAAGTCATAATTCTCCACCTTTCTTGGTGATCATTAGGTGACAAGACACATGAGGTGAACTAATATGTTGTTTGTTAATGATGAGTTCCTATAGGAATTTTGAACTTTCGGTGAAATCTAACATGAGAGACTTAATGATATAACATGAACCTATATAATTGGCTATATTTTTAGGATACAAGAAATTGGAGAAGATAAAATATAATAAACATAATTTAAATGTAGGCTAGATATATAAGCATGTCATCATGTAAAGCAATAATTATAAATGAATGAATTGTGTATCAAGGCAATAAAATATGTTCAATGATATTTATCATAAACATATGGGTAAGAGATAATGTAAAGGAATGAGGTTTCTTCTAGCAAGGATAAATATTGAACCATGATGTGGCCCTCAAAGGAAAGAAAACTTGTGTTTAAGTTCATTAGACACTAGGAAATACATATGTCTCTAATATGGTAGTATGAGAAATAGATTGAAGGTTATAGGTCCCTATTGATAAGAAAGATCTTTCTATATGGCATAACATGTAGTTGATAATGTAGGGAAGGTGTATGGTGTCCCCAATATGACACTAAATTCAATACATGGGATAACCTTCAATTGATCAAGTGGGTTTTAATAGTTGTACTATCCCATTATAACTCTTAGAAAATGATTCTAGGTTATGTAAGTACACCTAGTACAGGTCAACGCAATAGTAAAGGAATGATGCATAAAAATTTAGTGTAAGTGCAAAATGATAGGGGACCAAAAAGGGGTCTTAAGTGGCCACTTTTTTAATGAAATCAGGAAATACTAACCTTGGATGAGAAATTGAGTATAGTTACACTCAAAATTTTAAAATGCAATGAAAACAATGTTTGTAGTGCTCTGTGTCTATTTTCTAAACAACTAATTCTTTTTGAAAATGGTACAGATTAAAGGGTTCAAAAAAGGGAGCCACAAAAAATGGTGTTGTTTTTGTCAAAATAACATCATAACATCTTTTGTGGCTCCCTCAAAAGGTTAACCTTTTTTTGGAATTTTTAAAATCACTTTAGTGAGAAATTAGCTAATGACCTGTAGTTTATACCTGATTTTCTAATAATTTTTTATGAATATTTAATTTTCACTAATTTTCAAAGTGGCACATCTTGAAAAACAAAATTTCAGTTGTGCTACCCTATAATTTTTTAAAACTAATTAAAAAAACATTTTAATGTGTAGAATAGAGTCTAGATTATAAAAATCTAATTTATTTAAAATTTCAATGAACAGTTAAAAAATAAAGTAAAAAATACTAAACACTAGTTTTTTATAGAAAGCAAACACACAAACAAAATAAATTAAAGACAAAAGCCTTAACATTGTCAAAATGTGAAAAAAATTACATCATTAAATAGCTAAGAGAGAGCTTGAAATTACCTAGGTGTTTGATTTACTCGACCTTGAAACACATGCAAACCTAATGGTTAACATGAATGAGATTATGTGAAATCCTATAGAATAAGAAAACACATGTATTTGGATGCTCGGAAGAAACTCCAAGCCTTTGGGTTGGAAATACAAAGCATATCCACGCCTAAGGCTTGGGGATTCCCAAAGCAAGACATAACACAAGCATGTTATAATGTGCTTGCATTATGTTTTGTATTGAAAATTTCTCCTTGTCAATGAATTTTAAAAAATATGCCAAAATGCATTACCAAAACATGTCAAAAAGCATTGCCAAAATGCGAGTGTGTTATAACACTCACATTTTGTGAATATGAAAAAACATGAGTGCATTATAACACACTCGTGTTTTGGTCTGTATTGATTTTTTTTCTACCCCTATTTTTTCTTTCTTCTTGTTTTTTGAGGGAAACTATATACATGACATTTACTTTCTTATACTTTAAGTTATATTTCATGTATATAGTTTCAAGATGTTTGAGAGTGGTTTCAGATCTTTAGGAGTTATAATGAAAATTCTAGTTTTTGGAAGATCTTAATAAATTTCAAACTTAGTCAAATCTTAGTAATCAACATGTCAAATTTCAATAATTAAGAGGTCAAATTTTAGTAATTAGTAACTTGTATCATATTTATCTCTATCTCTCATTATATATCCCTTATGCTCTAGACCTCTCTCTCACTCTCTTTCCCTCTCTACTTCTCTCTATCTTGCCATTCTCTCTCTCTCTCTCTCTCTCTCTCTCCCCCATATATACTTCTCTCTATCTTTCCATTCTCTCTCTCTCTCTCTCTCTCCCCCATATATAATTCTCTCCCTTTCCCTCTCTCACTATTTCTATCTCTCTTTGTATCTCTCTATCTCACCTATGTCTCCCTCTCTACCTCTTTCCCTCTCTACTCTCTCTGTCTAGCTCTCTCTCACTGTCTTTGTCCCTCCCTCTCTCTCAATCTTTGTATCTCACTCTCTCCTCTCTATCTCACCATTCTCTCTTCATATCTCTCACTTTCTCAACTTCTTTATCTCACCATTCTCTCTCTCTACTTCTCTTTATCTCACCCCTCCCTGCCAAACTCCTTGCTTTCCTCTCTCTCTCTCTCTATCTCTCTACTTCTCTTTCTCTCACATATATCCATCTCTACCTCTCCTTCCCTCTCACCTCCCTCTCTCTCTTTCTCATTCTCTCATTCCCTCTTTACTCTCTATCTCACCACTCTTTATCCATCTCACTCTCCCTACCTCCATCTCTACCTCCTTCACTCTCTAATTATCTCTCTCTAACCTATCTCTCCCTCCCTCCCTACCTATCCCTCCCTCTCTCTTCTCTCTTTTCCTCTCTACTTCTCTATATCTTTGAAATAAATATTTTTGTCACCTCTTGCACCTCTAGGGTTTTGCACCTAAAAGGAGAGAGACAAAGATCAACACCTCATTCAAGAACAAACCCTTGATATTTCAATACAAAGGTGATTGAAATATGAAAAGGGAAGGTTCTAGGGAGATAATAATAGAAAATGAGGGTTCACCACCAAGTGTAAGCTTGGAAAATGCAAAATGTTTGAAAACACAGTGTAGTATGCAAAAAGACCTAGAAAATTGAATAGAAATGCAAGTAAAACAAAACAAGAAAGTAAAACAACAAGTGTGCACTTGGAAATGTGTTAAAGACTAGAGATTTTGCTGATCTTGAAATTTTGACCTACTAGGACTCATTCACCATTCTGGGTGAATTAGTCCCAGATTTGGAAAACTGTATCGAAGTCTATTTTGGGCAAATGGGTATCTGAATCTACACAAATCTCTAAAAAATAGGTATAGTGGGACTCATTCGACACTAATGGAAAATGAGTCCACTTTGAGTTTTCTAAAAACTCGAAAGTGGAAATGAAAGCTCTCAGTCTACTCTTTCTGTTCCTCCAGGTGTTTGGATTTGAAACCCTAATTTTTAGCACTGTATGTGACTTTTTGTAGATATATCTTGACCTTTCCAATAGGGATATGAATTCAAAAATTTTTCAACCTATTCTTCAATCATCTCTAATCCTTCAAAGCTTCCTAGATCTACAACCACACAAATAAAGAGAGAGAAATGTTGAATGTTAGGGAATAGGGGTTTTCCTTGGTCAAACCCCATATAGGTAATTAAACCAAATGAAGAAATAAGATGAAGCATGATCATGAAATAATGGAATTAAAACCTTTCAATGATGATGGATCTTGAAATGTTGCAATAATGAATGAATAATCTTCCCTTGAATGCCTCATAAATGAGCTTGAATGCTACCTTAATGACTTTGTGAAGAATTAAAATGCTAAACCCTAGCTTGTTGGACTTGAGATGGATAATGAATGATGAATGAATAATGAATTAGGGTTTAAAAGCTTGTTTATATAGGAAATACTACTCAAATTCCTATTAATTTGATCACCAAGGCTGACATTAAAGAAAATTAATCTTAAACCCTAATTTTTCTCACTCAAACCTCGAAAATGGCCCAAATGGGACTCATTTGCCATCTTGGGTGAATGGGTCCCACTTGGATGGGACTCGTTTTCCCAAAGTGGAAAATGGGTCCCATAGGGGCTCTTTTTCCAACTGCGGTGTCAAGGAGTGCATAAATTGGGTTTATATGTTGATATAGTTGGGTTTTTGATCAAATTATGCCTCGGGATGCACAATATGGGGTCATAGGGGCATATTAATGATGATGTAAAGGGTAATTAGGGATAGGGACACGAATTTCAATGTGAAAGTGTGATTAAATACACTTTACAACATTAAAATGAGGTCCACATAGCCTAGAAAGGCACAACATCCAATGCGAATTTGTAAAACACATTACAACACTAGATTAAGACCAGGTTTAATTTACAAGCCTTCTAGATAAATGTGAGAATTTAATTAAATACATTAAATTATAATATTGAATTAAGGGAAAGATAGGTCCATTAGAATTAAATATTTAATAAAAGTCTAGAAAAGTGTGAAAGTCATTTACAACACTTTACAACACCTTTACAAGACATGTATTTTATTCAATTTGCAAGGGCCCAATACCTAATTTGGATGTGTAAAACACCTCACAACACTAAATCAAGGTGTCATTAAGTCCAATTTATCATTAATTATTTCCAAGTCAAGCAAGAGATACTTTTTTCTATGCTACATTTAGCCCTCACTTTAGTGAGAGGATGAACTTGCTTCAAACTCACACTAAAGTAGACATTCAAGAGGGGTCCAATTGTATCAATGTAGATGGTCTAGGATAACAAAGATGAAGGAGGTATTCAAGCCCCCAGGATCTAATATCCTAAGTCAAACTGACATAAGCACATAAGAACACACACAAGGTGAATGACATGCAACATTTAAACAAGATATGTGATCATGTAATGGTAATAAATAAAAGGAAGAGAAGTAGAAATGAGAAAAAATAAAAAGGTGGATCAAGCTTCGACCGTTTGTCCAACATGATGTGGATCAAATCTAGGATGTTTTTCCAAAAATTCATACTCACTTTGAGGTGACGAAACTCTTGGTTGTTCGTCAGGTGAGAAGTCTTAAAAGGTTAGAAACATACACTCATGGCTAGTATGCACTCACACACATGCGAGTCGCTATGGGAAAAGTCATGCCTTGAAATGGGCTTCCCTCTCAAACCATACAAAAGTTATACCTCATGATAAATTTAATAAGGTGCCACACAAAAATGATCTTCTCTCTCAAACCATACAAAAGTTATACCTCATGATAAATTTAATAAGATGCCACACAAAAATGATCTTCTAGCTCCATGAGGCAAGCAAGACTTCATATGATTGAAAATCATAGACATTGTTGTAGAGAGATTCTGCCAAGGCTGTATGAAAAAGTTGTAGAGAGATTCCTTGAAAAAAATGACCACTTGTCTTTCACTTCTTTGGAGAAATTTACTTTTGAGTGCAATTAATTCGCTCACTCGTACATGCAGTTAAGGCTATGTCATTACTGCTGGTCCATTAAATGCTACCACCAAGGTGATATGTGTGGATTTGAGATCTGTATCCCCTAGGAATGCCAAAAACACTGCAAGAATATAGTTAGTACATTCTCCCTCCTGCCTTTTTAACAAATAAACTCATTGCATTGAAAAGAGTGCTTTTCACTATGTGAAATGTGTTGAGGTGATACAAGGTACCCTTGAAAAGAGGTGACCATTAATTTTTCAGAGCCTAGCACATTAATCAATGTCTTTTCTCATTAGCAAGCTGGTTGGTACTGATGATGGCAAAGGACACATGTCAACAATTGACACACAAGAGCATTTACTTTCAACATCCATTGCCATCTGACAAAAAATAGACCTTTAGTTGGTTGGGTTCGTTGGTTTCACTTTCTATATATAGCTATGCTACCTTATGCAATATTCATTAAAAAATATAGCTTCTTAAGTTTAGCAAGCTTTCCATTGTCTCCATTCTGCCATAGTTTGTTGCTCTTTCACAATGTCTGCTGGCTTGGGCACTCCTATTTGGCTCCTCCTACAGAGGCCACAGTACTTCTTCATGTCAGAGGTCACTAGTGACTGAATTAAGTGCTTGGCGAATAAATGCAACTGCCTTTCCATGGTTGCATTTATTTGGACTTCATCAATGATGAAAAATAGCTTCAGAGCAACTGCAATGTCCTTTCCTGATTTGTGGCCTTGTTGCTTGACTTGAATGTGGCCAAGCCTATGATAATTGAGTTGTACCACCAGATGTTCGATGCTTCACTAATGGAAGGGCTTAGTGAGATAGTGCAAGTGGCCATCCCTGATGTTGGTACCTCGAGTGCCATGGATCTCCACAGGCACATGGACTTTTGAATAGATGTACCTTGGTTGCCCTTCCTTTTTGACTTCTGCATTATGGGCCTTGAGATGCACCATTTCTCTTCTCAACCAGTGGCCACCTATCTACTATGAGAGTATGGTGTGGAGTGTGTTCTGGGACTCACCTAGAGGAAGCACTTTGACTTCCTAGTGTAGATTCACGATGAGTAGGCCTTGGGTCTGCGCTGCGTAGACGCGTGTGTAGTGTATTTAGCCCCTTTTTGCACCTCGCCAGATAAAAAGAAGAAGAAGAAGAAGAACTCGATAACGATCCCTTTTGCTTCATCCATAATGGCTGGAGGCTTTACTTAACTATTTTTTGGATGTTGCCTCCCTTTTGCTTCTTTTTTCTCTACTGCTCTTTTTGGATTTGCTCGAGAGAGCCTTATGTTTCAATTTGAGCCTTGAGCCTTGCATTATATTGTAAATTTTTTGATGATTATAATATAATACAACCTTTCATTTCTTCAGTATTATTCTTGGATAGCTTATTCTCAAAAGTTAGAATGAATTTACAAAAAATTATACATATGGTACATAATTGTAATTTTTTTTAAAGAACTATGTATTTTAATGGAATAACTTTAGATAAATACCATTCAATGGTATATATAAAGTGTTTCCTTCCATATCTTCAAGTTTGTACACATTCTTCTCCTTGCACGTGCTAATTTGGAAGGGTCCCTTCCATAGTGCTTCAAATTTTGTGTTGTGTTGGTTTTGCAGTACGTTCATCGTACTTTAGCACTAAGCTCCCCTCTTTGAACTCTAGGTTAGAAGTCTTTTTGTCAAACCACCGCTTTACTATTTGTTGACGGTTGATCATGGCTTTGTAAGCTTTTTCTCTATCTTCTTCTAGCTTGAGGAGTTCCACTAGCTGTACTTCTAATTCGCTGCTTTCTTCAATTTCCAAGGCTTTCAGTAGTTGTAAGGTAGGTATCTCTATGGAAATGGGTAACACTACCTCTTTTTCATGTACCAATTCATAAGGGGAAGTCTTCAGAATTTACTTGGGAGTAATCTGGTCTACCCATAGAGTAGCTCATAGATGTTTGTGCCAATCCCTTCAAATGTCGTTCCACTCCAATGCACTTGAGTAACCTAATTAGGCTTTTGTTGGTTGATTCCACTAACCCGTTCCCTTGTGGGTAGTAATTTGATGAATTTTTAAGGAAAATATCATGTCCAATAGAAAAATATGACATTCCTAATCCTAAAAAAGCTCAGACATTGTCAGATATGATGGTCTTGGGCAAGCCAAATTTGACTACTAGTTCTTCAAGGAAATTGACAATTTCCCCCTCTGTGACATATTTAGGGCTACGACCTTCGTCCACCTTGTGAAGTAGTTGGTTGCTATGAGGATCCACTTATGTCTAGTGCTAGAAATAGGATTTATCATTCAGATAAAATCCAATCCCCATTGAGCAAAGGGTTCCTCAGTTACGATTGGGCTCAGGGGAAAAGTGGCATTCTTCCTCTTGCCAAAAAAATATTGGCACTATGTACACTTTTGCACCAGATGATGCGCTTTGAAAAACATAGAGGGCCAATAATATCCTGCTTGTATGATCTTTAAAGCGGCAGTCTTGGCAAAGAAATTTCCACCCTCAGGACTATGATGGAATTCATTGAGAACTCTTTCCGCTTGGAGCTTGTCTAGACATTGGAGTAGTACAAGATGATAATTTCTTTTGAATAATATACCCTCAATTAATACATACCTGGTGCCTTGCAATCAATGGTATTTCCTTTTATGGAACAAAAGGCTAGTTGGGTAGTACCCCTTTTACATATACTATGTCCAATCAACCACCCAAGATGTTTCAGACTTAAATTGGTTTAAGTAGACCTAATCGATACCTCTTTTAGCTCTATGACTTGATTCTTGTGTAATGTATTCACACATACCTCTTCCCAAAACCAGCTTGGTTGGCCTAATGCCCACATCATATTCTAGGATCTTAGTGATCCAATTTTCCCTTTTTTTTCTGTTATCTCACCTTCTGTAATGTATTCTCACACAATGGGATGTACTTTGAGAATAGTGATCTTGTTGGCCGACACCAAGTGTCAAAACTTCTTTAAGCTTTTAACAATGGAAAAGCCCATTTTTCTACAAAATTATACCTGGCTTCATAACCTTTCAAGGTCCTTGAATGGAATGTGATAGGATGCTCCCCATTATCTTCCTCACTTTTGAGTGAGCACTGAAGCTATACTATGTTGGCCACTATACACATAGAGTAAAAATTCTTTGGTAAAATCTGGGTTGAGCAACATTGGGGCTGTAAAGATGTCTATCTTTAGCTTCTCAAAAGTTGCTTTCCCTCAGGGGTCCACTTGAAAAGAAGGTTCTTCTTAAGCATCAACGTAGTTGGTCTTGCAATGCCTGCAAAATCTGATATGAATCTGTTGAGAAAATTGATCTTCCCCAGAAAAGATTGCAGCCCCTTTTGATTAATTGGTAGAGGTAATTCCATTATAGATCTAATCCTTTTGGGGTCTATTGTTATTCCCTCCTTTGAAACTACAAATCCAAGGATTTTACCTTGAGGTACCTCGAAGACACATTTTTTGGGATTTAAAGAAATCTCGAACTGTTGGAATTTTTGGAAAAACCTTCTCTAGATGATTGAAATGATCATCTTTCGATTTTGAAAAGAGCATTAGGTCATCTAGATATATTAGGATAATCAGGTTGATCAATCCTTTGAAAGCAATATCCATTGCTTGTTGAAAAGTCACACCAGCATTGGAAAGTCCAAATGACATGTTTGAGTATGCAAATGTTCCCCACTCAGTGGTAAACATTGTCTTATGTTGGTCAACTTCCTTCACATAGACTTGATTATATACTGAGAAACCATCTAGCAAATAGAACATCTCCAATCCAGCCACAGTTTGCAATATTTGCTCCATCAGTGGCAAGGGGCAAAGAGGCTTTATTCAAATCTTGAAAATAGACACAAAGCCGAATATCACCATTCTTTTTTCAACTGGAACTAGATTCAATACCTAGGTAGAATGTTTGATAGGGTATATGATCTTTTAATTGACTAGTTTGGCACATTCTCATCTTAAGCCAAATTGTTCTGGCTTGAAATCAACTCTTTACTTGAGCTATCTTTGACCGTCTATAGTAGCATGGTGACTGAAACTATCTAGTTTGTAGATGTCACCCATTGACTTCCTCCTTTGGAGGATCCTTGGTATGGATTCTGCTAATAAGATGACTTTCCTTTGCCATAGGCTTGGGTGGTTTTCTTCAAAGGCATTCCTTGTTGTCATTTGATAATGACCAACTCGTTAGCAAATTTTTGCATGAGACTCTTCATGTCACTTATATCTATTGCATGATTGAGGAAGAATCTGATGAGCTTGTTTGAGCGGTGGGGTACATGTACATAGATTGTTGTGTGGTTGACATCAATTGTGTAGTAGAAGTGCTTGGGGTAGCTTCTTCTCGAAGGCCACCAGATATTTATACAAATATTGACATCGTAGGTTAGGGTGGAAGCTTCCTGACATTAATTAGACTATTCTCCGCATGCACAACCACCTCATATGTGTCGGGAAAGATATTCCCTCCCATGGAGGTTATCATAAATGTGATGTATGAATTGAGAGCTTTAAGATAGAACATGAATGCCATCATAGATTGGGGTCAAATAGTCATGGGGATCCTTTGCAAAGTCTTATGAAACCTGGTGTTAAAATCGCTCATGGCCTCTTGCAGAGCTCTCTTGATGGTGATTAGTTGTTGTAGCAACAAAGAGTAGTCTCCTTTCTCCAAGAATAATTTGAACAACCGTTCTCTGAGCTGATCCTAGGAGATGATAGAGCCTGAGGCCAAAGATTGATACCAATCTTGGGCCTTTCTTTTGAAAGAGGAAACTAACAACCTCAAAGCAATGTTCTCCTCCATTATGTTATGTACCCTACATACCTCTGCTATATCTTGAAGGTGTTCAAAAGGAGTTTTGAAGTATTCTCTAAATTTTTTTTGGAATAGCATTGAGGGAATTAACGGGTATTATAGGTCATACATATGGGGGTGTGGGTAGACGTAGCAGGCTACTGCTATCCCAAGTCACAAAATTTATAGGAGTTGGGGGAGGTACATGAACCATAGAGAAAATATTCCTATGAATCAGCTATATAGGTATTCTGATTTGGAAGGTTGAGCCTCTAGGTGGAGTAGATAAGGCTCTGGATATTGGGTTCTTCTTTCTCTATTGCTCCTTACAGGTGATACAAAGATTGTAAGTCTCCTTGTCCTAGGTCTTGAGGCAAGTAACTGTGAGTACTGGAAATGGCCTTGTGAAGATGCTCTTGTTTGGACTCTTGGCATGAAACTTCCAGTTTCCTTCCTTAGCTTGATTTAAGAAATATTTTTGACTTCTAATCAGGCGTTCAGAAAACTTCTTGTCCCACCAAGTGTGCCAGAAAAAGAACTGTTAATCATCAAATCTTGCACCTCTCCAATAGTCTTATGGGAAATTTAGTGAGTGGGGGACCAATTTGTGCTTTACTGAATACATCCAGGATTTTTATAGAAAGTCGGCTCTTCTTTTGGGTTTGGAGAAAAGGGTAGAAGGAAATTTAAATTAAAACATAAAAATGGCAATGTGCTAACACTTTTACAACATTTCAACCCAACCATTCCTATCATTGATATAATTAGACATAGAACACCACAACCCTTCATTGTTGGAAAGAGAATGAACAAAAAAGGCTAACAACAAGCATAGCGCAAACTTTCAAATATTTCTGTAGGCAGTATTCATTAAGGTCCGATCAAACATAAAGATTTCTAAGGGTAACAGATAAAACATTCAAAAATTGCATGAAATCTTCCTCCTAATACAACATAATATAATAAAACAATGAACTTTCAAAAAAACAAAGAAGTCCAATGACATAATCTAGTTTTCACAACTTATTATTCTACTATACAAACATACATCATGGAAATCAGCTACTTAAACTATTCAAATTCAGCTTGCAAGACACAATGTTTCATTCATAACGAAACCATAAAGAAATAAATCTTGATAAAGGCCATACATGCACAGTCTCAATGATTTCTTCTCAATGATTCATTCTTTAAATATCAAATGAACTTTAAAACATAGGTCGGATGCCAATCCAACAATAGTTTAATCCTTAAAAGATATAACATGCCAAAGAAAAGTAGTTCTATAGCTTTAATTCTTAAAATAATTCTATATCCTAAGAAAACTAAAGAAAAATTTCCTTGACAAAGGAAACTTAAACTTGTAATCTAACCCTTTCATCTGTCGCCACCTCTCTTTTATAGTTGCAAAAAGAAGAAAACACTGCCACAATACAATAGTAATCACTGCTAGGTGTTGGATTTTGATAGCACATGATTTTATTGTAGATCCTTGGTTAGGTCACAACGATCTTTTCTCATCAATTCTCAACTACTGCATTAATGCTTTTCATATATTTAGCAAAAATAGAGGCCTGTAAATGATCATATCCTAGAAACACAACCTAGAAAAAAGGTCCAGTTGACCAATCACATCACCCAAAGGTACCAACTCAAAGATTCCATCTCGAAAACCAAGAAAAGAAAAAGGCCAACAAGCTCTGAAAAACTCCCAAAACATATCACTTCATAAGAAGCAGAATCTTCTTGCAACGAAGAGATGACATGTCAAATAGGCAGGAAATTTCGAGCTCATGAATATAGCTCTTTATAAAATCTCTGATGAGCCAACACATGTCCCAATTCTCTCCTAAAGGAAGGTAAAAAATGAAAGCTACGAAGCCACCATGTGGTGCATTGCACACCTTTCCAATAACTTTACTTGAGCACGGGCACATCCGAAACTGAAAACATTAAACAAGCCAAAAATCAAAACGATCAAGGAAAAAATGCTTCAAAGTGCAGAAAACCCAGTCTAGGACTAAATCACCCAGACCAACATATGTATCCCACTCAGCCTTAAAAATTATAATTTCTAGCATTTCTAGTCCTCATTCAAGCCTCTATAGGTTTCCAAGTGCACACTTCTAATTTTATAGCTTTTTGTTTTGTTTTTCATGCATTTCTAGGTCATTTAGTGAAAGATTGCATTGCATTAGGTTTAAGCATTACATCTTGCATTTCATTTGTCTTTCCAAGCCTTAGCTTGGTGGTGAAATCCTCATTAGTTTATAATTAGACCCTAGGATAGCCCTATTGCAAGATCTCTTTTTCCTTTGCACACTTAAGATTGAGATCTCTAGGGTTTGTCCTTGAATGAGAAGTGTAGAAGATTGTTGTCCTATGTCCTAAACCATAAGCAACGAAAATTTTCCACCTTTCATTTTGGTGTTCCTACATTTAGAACATCATAATTCTGATTTGGGGTGCATCATCATCCTAGATCTTGCTTGCATTAACATTGCATTAGGGTCTGCATTAGTTAATTGGCATTCTAGGGTTTCTAAATTTTGCATTAGTGAAAGTACATATAGGTCTCATTTTTGCATCTCAAATCACTGAAAATTTTCATTTGCAGTTAGGTTATAGGTCATACAACATAAAAAGCATAAAAATCACTTAAAATTTCCTAAAATTTTTGAAAAAAATCCTAATTAGGACTCATACGCCCCTCTAGGTGATTTAGTCCTAGTCCAGATTTTAAACCACCTTTAACAGTAATAAAATCCTCATTTCTATGCTTCCTAAGATTGCTGGTAACATATAGTATCAATTTGGAAAGTTTCAGTAACTTCTATTTTATGTATCTAGGTCAAATCATCCATGTAGTGTAGTAATCATTTAAAAAAAAAAAAATTTCAAAAATTCATTTCAGTAGTAATTTTTTTAAGAAATTTCAGCCATTTGTTTACATTTTTGAAGAATTGCATAAATTAGATAGTTTACTTTTGCATATTAGCATGTTTCCTTTTTAAGAAATGTGGTTTTGATATGATTAAGAATGGATTGCATAAGTACAACATCCTTTGTTATGAGTTCAATTTAGAGTACAACAATGAGGTCATTAAGAAACATGTTAGCCATCCTTCTACTATCTTTCATAGTTATGAGAACATCTTAGAGCAAGCAGATCAAACCATTGACATAGTCCTTAATATGACATTGCCCATTGGTGAGGATGGTATGATACAAGAAGATACAAGCATAGGGGTCAAACCACAATAGTGGTTTACAAATTTTATGAGGAAGGAAATTTGATTTTTCTTCCTCTCCCCATACTCAATGGTTTCGTTTGAACTCTATGGTTCGGTCGAACCACATTTTATGTTCGACCGAACCCTAAAACACAAACAAAAAAATTTAATATTTTAAGGGGTTCGGTCGAACATGGGTTCGACCGAACCCCCTTAAATATGGCATAAAAAAAATCCAAAATTGTCACTATCATTTTTTTCTTTTTTTTGCTTTCCCTGTGCTCTATGCATGCGGCAAACGATGAACGTGAACATCAAACGACGAACGACAAACTCGACTTCATCTCTCCATAGTTCATCAACCTGACTTGCATATCTCACCAGGTTTGTCAAACTCGAATTTCATAGGCTTCAAATTGCATTTGTTTGTTAAATTTCTAAACCCTAAATGCGAAATTTTTCAAATTTGTTGATTTGAAACTGCATTTTTTTGAAAGTTTCTAAAGCCTTTTCAACATACACTATTTCTGTGATACATTTCTACTCTGTCAAAAAATTAACCTGCCCTGTCTATGCTTCCACATTTTGTATACATTTCTACCAGGGCACCTCCAATTTATTTGAGGCATTATATCAAACAGTTCATTAACAAATTTATTTGAGGCATTATATCAAATAGTTCATGGTAATTTTTGACGAAGAATGATAGAAATAGTGTTTCCATTGTATGCACCCTATATCAAACAATTCATTAACAAATTTATTTGAGACATTATATCAAACAGTTCATGGTAATTTTTGACGAAGTATGATAGAAATAACTTGTTTCCATTGTATGCACCCTATATCAAACAGTTCATTAACAAATTTATTTGAGGCATTATATCAAAAAAACTATTGGAAATTTATTTGAGGCATTATATCAAATAGTTCATTAACAAATTTATTTGAGACATTATATCAAACAGTTCATGATATAAAGTTTAGGGTGCATACAATGGAAACATGGATAAAATTCTTCATATTTTGTCTTTGAGTCTTATGACATTACAACAAAAAATGGTTGTTGAACTAAATGTATGAATCACATTATGGTTTCACATTATGGTTCTTAGATCATGATCTTCACATTATATATTTACATAATGGTTCATCTTATTATGTTTTACAATATATACATTTTACATCATGCTTTCACATTTTATAAATAAAAATTCTTGAAGCTAATTAAGGCTTTGAGTTGGGAAACTTTAATATTATTGCTCACTCTTAATCTATAAAAAATTGAATTAATTGAATTATTTTTGGTTCAATAAGGTAGTTGGGAATGGTGGATTGAATAATTAGGGCTTTACAATGGTTTTTTCATGAGTGGGTATGGATAATTTGTTACATGGTTTCAACTTAATTTTTTGTTTTGTGAAATTTGGATTGGTCTTTGTTTTTAATTAATTGAATAAATTTAGAGGAAAGAAACTAGATTGTTTGAATGAAATGTATAATAAAATAGTTCTATTAGGATTAGAAGGAATGAAGGTATTATTAAATTTTCTATTTTACAACTCAAAAGAGAATAAAGAAAAGGGTGTGCCTTGTTTGTTGTTAATTTTTATTTAGTAAAAGTGAATGAGAACCATTCAAATGAAAATAAACCTCCATTACAAAAGTCTTAGGATGTCTAAATCCTAGAATGAACTCCTCATGTTTCCTCCTAAATGGGTGTTTTATTTTTTAATAGAGTTCATGCATGAATTAGCCCCTATATCTAGAGATCCCTATCAAACAAACACTTCATATTTGCATGAATTAAAGGATTGAACCTAAATGACATTTTAAAGAAAGGATTTATATGTTCTAGTGTCTTGTCATGGGATGCTCCAACTATTTTTATGAAAAAGAAAGATAAGACACTTTTCCAAGTTGTCTTGATTATGTATGTTCAATAAATAAACAATTAACATTAATATCCACCACCTAAAATAGATGACTTATTTTACTAATTGAGAGGGGTGGCCATATTTTAAAAAATAGGTCTAATATTCAATTACAATTAGCAAAGAATAAAGGAGGAATACATTCATAAAACTACATTTAGAACTAGGTATAGGACATCAAAATTATATGTTTGAGGCAATGCATATAAGACACCCATATACAAAATAGTACAAAAGAAAGAGAAAAAATGTAAAGAATGTGTGCTTGTAATCTATACTTGAGAGCATTAAAATTTTGAAATTAAACATAAAGAATAATAGGATTTATAAATTAAATACATGAGGCTATTATATAATATCAAAAAAGACTATTTTAAAGTTTAAATTATTTATATTTTAATTTTAGGGTAAATACTTTTGGTTGAATTTATGAATTAGAAATAGAAATTTTGAAAGGGCCCCACCCTTTTACAAAGACCAATAAAGAGACAAAAAATGATCAATCATATTGGCATGGAACAACAACAAGAAAAATATAGTTGTAAGTTAGAAAAATAACATCCAATTAGAAATACTCCACCAATAGTGGCAATGTATCTAATAAAGAGGGTCGTTTTCCCAAAAACATTAGTAGATCTATCATTTCACAACTTGAATCCAAAATTCTTCAAGGAACTATATCTTATTGTGAACCTTATCCTTTTCCATGAATTCAAACCTAGTTCAGGTTTGTAATGGAGTTTCCATCTTTAGTTTCCAAACTTGAGACCAAAGGGAATAAAGGGTTCCTATAATCTTCTAAACTTGAACCTTCATATTTTTAAATTATTAGAAGAAATTCCAAGAGGTGAATGTTGCAATTCAAGAGAATGGTAGAGGCAATGAACTCCAACTAATCCATCTGTAACATGATTCTTGTCTCTACCAATCTTCTCTAAATTTCTCTTGACAAGACCTTCTAAATTAGTCATGTCTACAAGAGGACCAACCACCCCTCGATTATGCTCAAAGGGAGTCTCAACCAAATCCTAAGGTAAACAAGGCTCCATCTCATCCTTATGCATTTTGTTTAACCTTGCCTTCCTCTAAAATTCCTAAACCTATAAAATATATAGCTATCTACACATGACAACATGGTGAAAACACAAGAAAATCCTATAGCATGACATGTTGAACCCAAATAACCAAATTCTAAAATAATTTAATCTATAAGTATAAATAGTTTGATGGTAGAAACTTTATACATATAAAAATATGATATATGTGATTATTTTTCTTTCCACTCTATAAATTTTTGATGTGCTTGGCTATATAATTGAGATGATTCACTCATAATGTAATGATAAAAAATTAGTATGTATGAAAGAAATATTTTCGGGACATCAAACTACCATTCTACATAACTCTCACATGGAAATAAGAATATTATTTTATTTTAACTAAAGAAATTGTGTGTACTCTATCTTGAAAATTACTAATTAATTTTGAATTATATACTTATAATTTAAAATAAGAGCATCCTTTGTAACATGGAATAGATAGGTTTATTTTAATGAAATAAAATATGTTTTTATATTAAGAAAAATTTACAAATATATGGAACTCATACATTGAGAAATTGACTAAGATGTAACTCTATATGAGAATTAAGATGCTCGAATAATTTATATACCTACTTTCAATAATTAACATTAGAAATTAATACTTGGCTCATATTGTATACCCACCTCCCAATGGTCTTGGAATGGATGAATTTAGATGGAGAAGAATTTCAAAAGGCTCATGGTACTTGTGGACCCCTCAAAGGCATGATATATAACACATGAACTTTATTTATGAAATTTAGTCTTTAGTTGTTGGCTTCTAGTATGAATGTTATCTATAAGGTGGAATTCTTAGTTGAGACTCTCAATCTTCCATTGTTGGTTTCTAGTGTGATTATACAATATGCTCGCCAAAATGTATTAATTTCTAATGTTAATTATTCAAAGAAGGTTTTGTTTCATAAGAAGAGACCTATGTTGACATATTCCAAGGCATGTTATTATCCACAATGCATGACACTTCTTCACATCTCTACCAAGTTCTAAACATATACAAATTTTCCATTTCCATGGAGGAGATTGATGATTTAAAAAGAAAATATCATGCCATTTCTTTCTTGAGAAGTCATGTTTGCATTCATGATTTACAACTTCCATCTTCATCCAAAAAGAAATTCTGTTATCGTTATGTGCTTGATATTAACAAATCAAAACCTTCATTTGAGCATGATCGCCAACACAAAGGTAAACGAGTGGAAAAAAAAGAAAGCTCGGTTAATGGCTTTCAGCATGTTGGTGGAAAATATGCATCTTTTTGAAAGTGGCTTCCTAGGTTATCAGTCTTATGTTTAGTAAGGTTTTGTAATCTCCATTGTGTTATGTATTCGGGTCACGGGTATGTCTAGTATGATGTCTTCTTTTGGGTATTTTGGGTGCATAAGAGAATGTGCATATGTACTAATGTATTCAACCAATGTGCTTTTGTAACGTTGTAATTAGACAATTGGTCATTTGTACTAGGACCTCACTGGTCTTTTTGATATTTTGTAAAATTTGTTACTCAGACTGCAACTGGGGGTTTTCTTGTTGGTTCTTTCCCGCCAGTATGTCCACCTGAACTAGCTATATGTAAAATATTATATATATAAATAAAATTATAAGTGGTCTCCCACTTTTTCTTAAAAATTTTTTTCTTGTAAATGTCCACATCTTTTTCCTTGACACAGTTGCTATTTCATAAAAGATTTCTTATGATTTTTCATAATGTTGGTCAATACTTTATTGTAAATATTCTATAGTCAAGCTCTTAAATGTCATAAGAATATGTCATAAGAGGGTTTCATCTTATAAAGCTATAATGATATTATATGGTCTTAGAACATCTTAGACACCTCCCTTGAAGCATTCAACAAATGACAAATAACTACCAACACAAAGTGAGATGCCTCATTTCCTAATATGAGGACAAAATAATAAATCAAAATATTAGGATGCAAGGTTGAACCACCTTTCCCAATACTTGGATAAGTTTATCATATATTGAGGAGTGGATCCCAACAAAAATTGTGCTTAGTGCTTACTACTAATCCAAGGAATACCTATTCATTTTTTCTTTATTGTATGCCTAATGACTCCTCATCTCAAGTTAAATTTTGGGAATGGATTTTTATGCCCTCCCTATGACTAAATGGCTACAAGGAGGTGAATATGATATGGTGGAAAAACCAAGATACAAGTTGGTTTAGTTCTCATAAACTCTCTAAAAAATAATTGAATTCCTACATCCTAACTAGAAATACCATGAGGGGTTTAGATCCCATTTTAGACAAAAAATATTCTTATACTGATCACTAGTTCACTTGGACCAACTAAAGAGATGGTGAACTAAGGGAAAATTAGTTGTATTGATAGATTAAAACTTAGTTATTTCTCTTTCCATTCTCCACAAAACACCCTTATTTAAGTAGTCTCACATATCACCTCCCAATTCTTTAAACTTTTCAAACTTCTTATTCCTCATACCTAATAATCTATCCTTCAAGCTCAACACTTCCCACCTCAATAAAATTGATCACCTTGCTTCCCTAATATCCCTTTGGTTGATGTTCCTAGACCTCATCAAAATGGTAAGTGGATACAATTGTGGAATGATGGGATTAAATCTATTGCACTACCTTACTATGATCTTACAATAAGAATATGGCTAGAGAAAGAGATCTAGAATGGAAAAAAAATATGGATCCAAATAGAAAAAAAAAAAAACTTGTTTTGGCTTTAGCACTTACTAATAACTTTTCTACAATGAGTGGTTGCTTCCTTTGAAATAAAACTTAGAATATTTGAACTTAATTGTGGTAGAGGATCTCAATTAAGAGATATGCTGCATTGGATGAAAGGATATAAGGGATACAAATTACTTTTTAATTATCTCGAACATATTTACATTCTCGAGAGTGGATAATATCTATCGTTGATCAAGAGAGGTAGTTCCATGACAACTCTAATGATATTAAATCCATTTTCCTCCAACATTACAAATAATTTTTAATTGATCTAGTTGAAGGAGATCCACTTCAAGATATAGTTGAGGAATTGATTGGCACTTGCATACCCAAAATAATTGGTCTCAAAAAATAGGCACATTTAGATAATTTATTCACCCTTGAGGAGGTTGATATTTCCTTGAAGGATTTGAATACTCAAAAAGTCTTGGAATAGATGGTTTAGCTACACAATTCCTTAAAACAATATGTCCATTCATCAAGGAGGACTCTATGAGGTATAAAAAGTAGCTTTATCAAAGGGATCCATCATTTAAATTCTATTAATCAAGGGTTGATAAATTAATTCCTAAAGGAAAAATATTTTTTTTTATCTGAGGGTGGATACTAATTACTCTTCTTAATACCTCCTACAAGATTGCAGCTAAATCCATAGCTAAAATAATTGAATAGATGACACAAGAAATTGTAAGACTAGAAAAAACTATATTTATAAGAGGGAGATTTAAATTATAAAACTTGAATATTTTTAAGGTATCTCATTAGATTCTAATTACTCTAACTTAAATTTAAAAAACAACATTAAAATCCGCAATTTTTTTTTCAAAGACATAATAAATTATTACAATATTATTTAAAAATCTAATTGTAATGAACTGTATGTTATAGTAATAAATATTCAAATTTTAAATCTATGAAAATATATATAACCAAATGATCCTTAGTTTTCATATATAATTTGTGATGAGAATGCTGAATATTATAATTTTTTAGGCCAATCTTTAGGCACTAATTCACCATTGTTAAAATATCCTTAGTTTATTCATTGTTTTTTTAATGATTATAATTTTTTTCAATTTCTATTAAACCAAACTCAAAATAATGGTATAGATTAAGATTCTTGTCTTTATCATAATTAGAAGTTGTATAAATTGTTAAATTATATATTTTTTAACATGAATTATATATTTTGAAGTTCATTTATGCTAACAACTATTAGATTATATATTTTTATCCCCAATTTATTTTCAAATAATTTTACACTAATCTTTGTTTTCTTATTCTTTCTTTCATTGTTTCATTTATAATTTGAACCATTTAAGGATGCTATGTTATAAATTATAGTTGTCTTCCAATTATTTTTAAATTGTTAATGGTATGAAAATATTATTGATGAGTAGATGAATTCTTAGAACTATTTTAGATAAATATATTCTCTATATCTAGATATATTATTTACCTAGGTCTCATTGCTTCTTTAGGTGTACATACATATATAACATGGGAAATGAAGATGTTCCACCCCCATAAAATTTGTTTGGAAATACCACTAATGAGATTAAAAAATTGAGAGATTCATTAGCATAGGGTGCAAACCCGGGGATATATAGTGAACCATGCATGTTAATATTGCATAGTCTAGAAAAACTAAGAGATGAACTTGAGAGGACTAGTGCATATTCCCTAGATAGAGTAGCTGCTATTCTTTCCCGCATGTGGGAAGTACATGGTGACATTCCCCTTAAACAAATACAGGATAGTGTCACCAAAGAAATGATAAAAGCCACTTGTTTTCCATTTTATCAAAATGTTCATAAGGTTAGGGGATACCAGGTCACTAGATGTGTCGATCATGCTATGGCCTCATTGATCTACCCATGATTTCTCGCAGCACATGGTCTATACCCAAACAATGACTAGATTCCATTATATTTTGTTCAACAGTTGTATGCTGAGGTCCATTTGGGCCTCAAAGTTAACTACCTGGACATTCCACCATATGTTGGTCAGGGGCGTGGTAGGATTGCTGATAAGCCCACCTATCGTCGAGCAGATAGACGACCCCCAGTGTTTAGGGTATTGGTTGGTGAGAGGCCTCCTGCTCTCACCCTAGCTCTAGCCCCCATAGCAGATGAGGTTGTCGTTGCTTCCCAAAAGGAAGCAATTGACACTGTAGGTGACATTGCAGCTGCCCCCACTAGGATATCTGATGATCATGTAGGTCAGTATTTGATATCCAGACATTCCTGATCCACACCATTTTCAGCACAGTGGACCACCATGGATCCTTTTATAGTGGTTGACATCCCTACTCCTACACAACTTGATGCACTTATGGGAGATATGGCACACATGACTTTGCATTGTTTGGCTAAGGATCTGTTGGAGGCATATGCCCACATTGCATCGAACAATGGGATCGGTATAGAGCATGTTAGAGATCATTTGAGATGCAGAGGTCATTCAGTTCCAGGATCCCATCACTCTCAGCCGAGCACTAGTGCTCATCAGGATCCACCTACAGTTCATTCGACAGCTACACAAACTATGGGTTTTACTGATATGTTGATTGATTCTGGTTCATCATCGTCGATGCCATCTCACCTTCATAGTCCTCTACATTCATCATTTCTGGCATGACATGGGATAGATCAGATGGATGTAGATGTTGATTCGTCGCTTGACTGTTTGGTGGATATGGTGGAGGCGACCGTTTCAGAGGACTTAGGTCATCGATATTAGATGATGTGCATGTATGTGTGCATGGCGATACTTTTCATTGCATGTTTTGCACAAATTCTTTTTTCATTATTTTAATTTTTTTTTAACTAGATAAATTCATGTAAGTTGATATATATGTATATATATTGTTACAGGTGGACATACCTCATATCACTCCTAGCCTTGGTCCAGATCGTGTGCATGATCGATGTGACTCTGTGGATGAATCTACTACCAATGGACATGTGAGTTTTACATTTTTATATAATCACACATGTATATGTACATGCAATATTTATGTATGCATAGATCTAGATTGATATTTAAAAATAAAAGTTCATTTAAAATAAATTTCATAAAATTTATTTAATATAAATTATATGTATTTAACACTTCTTGTACACAATTTTATTTGCAGGGCTCAACACATCCATCAGAGCAAGACCGTTCTCATTCAGATGGCCATTCGACTAGGAGTAGATATTCATATTAGGCCATGCACACTAGATTTATGATCTTTACCACATGTATTTGCTTATACATGATGATCTTTAGTATTTGAGATTTGATGATCTCTAACTTACATTTGCTTATATGATATACATACATTTTCTTATTTGTTGATCTTTAGTATTCGACATTTGATGATCTTTAATTTACATTTTGCTTATTATATGTACATATATTTTCTTATATGATATATACATACATTTGCCTCTTTGCTTATAATATGTGTTATGTTTATATGTATTGAATCCCTTTACATGTATGTAGATGTGTTTTCTTATGGTTTAAACATGTTTAATACACATAATATATGTATGCATTTGCTTTAAATATTCAATATACATACATGTTTTCTTATTTTATGATCTCTTACAACTTAAATTTTCTTATATTCAATATACATTTGATCTCTAGTAGAATTTTAGGGAAATCAATGCCACTTTATAATTAAGTTCATTCATGTTGATCACAATAAATATTTAAAAAAAATGACTTAAGCAACATGAACCATTGAGTTGAGAACAAGATATAATCTTTTTGATAAGTAACTTGAAATTCAATTCAAATATAATTAAGAAAATTCAATTAAAATTATACCTCTATTATACGTTTTTGACAAGTAACATGAAATTCAATTCAAATATAATGAAGAAAATTTAATTCAAATTATACCTCTATTATACATTTTTGACAACTTGAAATTCAATTCAAATATAATTAAGAAAATTCAATTCAAATTATACCTCTAATATACATTTTTGACACTTTAACAAAATTCTAAAATTACTAGATATGTTGTGTATACCTATGAATTAAATAACAACAAACTCCACAATGAAATAACTTGTTTGTTTACTACTTGATTCATTTAAACTAGGATCTAGTTATTCCATGTACACTAGAATAATTTTTTTTCCCATCCCATATGCATATAAATAGAAGCTTATTTTTCATTATTCGGATATCAAATTGCAAGATTAATTCTCATTTATATCACTTGGAGCGCAGATTTTGGAGAAGAAGTTTTTGCACATTTATCAAGGAGGCAAATATTGGAGCTCAACAACTTTTCATTTTTATCAATCAAGGAAAAATTTGGAGGATAATTTAACTAAGTTGGTAGAGGACTTGCTTTGAGTCATCTTTAAGTTGAAGAAAATGGGACAACAAAGAAAAAGAAAAAATGCATCTCAACAAAAATTGTCAAAAGAAGAAGAACAAAAGAGGCGTGAATAAAACTTGGAAAATTATCATAGAAAGAAACAAGGTACATGCTTGTTTCTTCTCTCTCTCACTTTGAAGTGTGTGTTTAGGACTTTTACTTTGAAAAAGAATGAGTATTCATTTGATGGGATGGAATCCATAATGTGCATTACTCCACCCAATAATTTGGTTAGTACACCTAAACATACATTTGTATGTGCATACATTTTGTATTGGCTTTCTTATTAAAATTAGATATGTTTAATGTATGACCATTTTTCAACTTACAATACCCCAACTTAAAATGTACTCTTAAACTAAAATATTATACATTAAATCCTTCCCTACAAACCTTACACTTATCTTTTACCAATACCTTTGTTTAATGTTTTTGTCATCACATTATCATTGTTGAGTATTGCATCTACACAATTTTCTCTTTACTTTGTTCATGAAGAAAATGTACTTTAATACATGCTTAGTTCTCCAATAAAACCTTAAATTTTGTGTCCCTCACTATGCCACTTTGATTTTCATAATTTTTTCAACCACATTAATTATTTTATGGCTTTGCAAATTCCTATATATTCTAACTTTTCACTTTGAAAGAAACCATTATTTTTTCTTAATTATTCATGAAACTACACCTTCATGTACAATGAAGTAGCATTCTAATGTTGATATTTGGTGATAAATATCCCCTATCCAATCTACATTGCAACATCTAATTAGCTTAAGATTTTTCTAAACTCCCATTGAATTTAATCTAATGATCAATAGTTCCTTAAAAATATTTTTTAAATATTTTAATAAATGCCCAATTCTAAGCTCTAGAATATTTGAAAATTAGAACTCAAATTATACTTAAAGCCAATACAATGTCAGGTTTTCTAGAGACTAATACATGTATACATCAAAACTCAAGCTATATGGTGCCAAGGAATAATAGTTATATATGATAGATTATTCTTTAAATTATGTCTTAACACACATTTGTTTTGAAGGTTTCTAACCATCATTGCACTTGAATGACTATAAATAATTTTAAATGTCTCAAGTCATCTTAGTCATGCAAGTTGCAATGTTTATCTGATCCTTGACTCCAATTCCTTAAGCCAATTCTTTTTGTTTCAATATTTGTGTTTGGTTTTAGTTGATTATTTGGGTTGTGTTTTATGTCCCATAAATTTTTAACTTTTTTCATCTTAGCACATATTGGAAATTTATTTGAAACCTTGAAACATCTTATAGCCCAATTTTTTTGGGGTTCTTTGGATCACCTTGTTATACTCTAAGGGTTTCCTTTGCTATATCACTAGCCTAAAAGTTCTAAGTCACTTGTATGCATAATCCTCAAACTTAATGCTTGGCATGGAATTTGACCTATGTGTATCCTATCCTTGGCTATGCATTTATGGATTTGTTTTCATACATGTGCATGTAGTTGTTTTGTGTCTTTGGTCTTTTCTTTTCATTACTTCAATGTTCTCAAATTATTTTTATGTTTTATACTCTAGGGATTCCTCAAGCTGGAGTCAAGACAAATCTAGATATTGGATCAAATGAATCCGTTGAAGAACACATGGAACTTGAAGTTAGGGAGGAGACCCAAGTTCAAACAATGCTTGTTGGAGATGGGTTAAGATCACTTCCTTCTACTGGTATGGATGAGCATATAAAACTAGCACAAACTTCTCTCACTTATAGCATCATGTTTTATTAGTTTGTTTGCTTGCATACATAAACTTCACTTATATAACATCATCTCTCACTTTTGTTTGTAAAATATTTTGTGACATGTAGGAAGGGCTCAACAAGCAAGAAGTTTTCATGCTCAAGTTGAGCCAAATCTAGACATTGGATCAAATGAATCCGCTCAAGAATGCATGGGCCTTGAAGATAGGGAGGATGCACAAGTTCAAACAATGCATGTTGGAGAGGGGTTGGGATCACTTCCTCCTACTAGTATGGATGAGCATATAAACTAATGGTAGGTTGTGAGGAAACAACTTCTCATAGAAATTTAGATCATTTACTTGAAATGGATATGGAGAAACTGAAATATTATGCCAACCAACCTTATAATAAGAGAAGAGGTCAATGACTAAATCTGTAAATGGAATGATCAATCATCATTTAACCATCTTGATACACTTGAAAAAACCCAATTGTTATCACATTTACTTCTTCATGATGAGCTCAAAGAGTTGTTACAATTTTTGGGTGTCCATTCATCATCAAATAAGAAGAAACACATGGGATTACAGAAGGATATTGTTCAAAATGTTAAAAAGGGTTTAGATTCCATTGGGAAAGGATCTCGATTAGTGGATAAGGCCACTACAAGAAGGGTGATGTTGACATCTATTGTACATAGAGATATAGCAGGAAAAAGAAAAATATCTACACTTTCAACTGAAATTGGTTATAGTAGAACCACATTAATAAAATGTGAGAAAAAGAGAAAGTTTTTGGATGAGAGTTTAGAAGGAAATTGGGAAATTATGTGTAGAGCTCCGCATTTTGATAGGATTGAAGATGCTGTTAGGAACTTGGTCTCGGGTTTTTGGCATGATCAAACTCGTCCATCATCAAATACTAGAGATGTTATGAGACACATGATTGGACCTAGTATTTATGAAAATCATATCAAACATTGGCTAGACATAACACAATTTGAGATGTATATGAACTTTTGTAATGCATATCCTCATATAGAGATTGGGAAAACAATGTTTCAAAGGTTAAAGCCATATTATGTGAAGATAAACAAGTTTTTTGAAACTTTTTGTTGTCGTTATCATATTGAATTTGATCTCTACTATTAGGTGTTTTGAAAGATGAGAGAAGAAAGATGTGGATTTCAAAATGCACCTCCTAAACATGAAAGTTTGTTCATAAATTCTATATTATGTGATCATGAAAATGGACCTCAA